>JANHMN010000013.1:21786127-21807121 GCA_030674055.1 Rhabdomys pumilio
TGTGTGTGTGTGTGTGTGTGTGTGTGTGTGTGTGTGTGTGTGTGTGTACATGTGCATGCAGATATCAGAAGACAATTGAGCAAGGGTCAATTCTCTCCTCCCACCATGTGAGTCCTGACAATCGAACTTAGGACATCCAGCTTGGTGACAAGTGCCTTTACACACTGTGCCATCTTGCTTCCCCCAGTGTTTCTTTTTTCAATTAGCATGAACATAATTACAATAAATATCCAGGAAACTCATCTCAGCCTGATCATGAATACTTCTGGGAATATGTTCATTTGCATATCCAGAATGCTGAACTGCATACAAACAGTAAGGGAAGTTTTTCTACCTTTTGGCTTTTGTTGTTTCTAACTAATTTTAACTAATAATTTAATTATTAGTCATTAATATAAATTAGTAAGTAATGTAATTTCATTAATTTCTAATTAATATGCTTCCTGTGATTTGTTTAGGGTAATAAAAAATGTAAAAAAACACCCTGTCCCTAGAGGTGTTGCAGGTGTGGCTGCTGTGTCACATATGGGTCAGTAGGTGACGGAGAGGAGAGAAGCTATGTCTACACTCAATGCTCTGACCTTTGAACATCTGAATGATTAGTAGCCTAACATTCCTTGAAAAAATTCAAGCCAGAAATGACCACCAGTGGATGTCATGGGGCCCAGTCAAGGAGGGAGCCTGATATGACCACCAATCCAGCACCACACAGGTCTACAGGGGCAGACCATGCCCAAGATGATCCCTGCCTGGCCCCATAATGCACTAAAGGGGCATAGCACTCCTGAGATGACCCTAGACACTCAGAGACCTCCAGTACCAGTAAGTAAATGGTGGAGAAATGGAAGACAAAGAGAAACAGAAGAAACAAAGACAGGCAGATCTGGAGGCCTGAAGGTAGTGAAGAACAGCCTGGTGTGAGTAGCCAGTGATACCATCTGGGACCATGGTAGAGTCCTGGTCTTTGCAGCCAGTGGAGGCCACATTTGAGTCCAAGCCCATGTAGGAGCAGGGGCCTGTTACCACCAAAGTCCAGGGCAATGTTCCTGGTCTGGGCTGCTGCCCAGGGACATATTAATGTCTGAGAATTATGCAGAACTAGCCCCACCCCTCATATGGGCATCATGGGAGAGCAACCCCTAGGGACATGAGAGCGCAAGAGCTGATCCCTACCCCTAGACAGCCACAGTACTCAACTCAAGAGAGCAGCCCCAGACATTGCAGGAGTTGAAGGTGAGCTGGCCCCAAGGATAGTGGGCATAGGAGACATGGCCTTACACTCATTTCTTATGCCCATGGCATGGACAAAAAAAGAGATACCACTGGCACCAGGAAGAAGACCTGGCACTGAGGTCATAAAAGCAGGAGAGCTGGCCCTTCCCCTCACCACCTCCAACACTTGAAAGAACAGGCCTATACCCTTACCTGGGTAGCAGACCAGAGCTGACCCTGGTAGAACATCATGAGCAACCTAACCCAAAGGGCATGAGCCTGGGAGAGCTAGCCCTGCCACTTGTTTGCTGTGCACTGACATGGGCAAAGGAGTGATGACCCCATGTAAGGTCCACCAGAAAGGGAGGAATTCCCTCCCACTTCTCGGGAATTCACGGCCACCCCAGTAACTCACAAGACACCGAACTTGATGTAACAGCAAGAGGTATATTTAATTCAACATTGAGGTGTCACTTCTAGCCTGTCCTATGCAGAGGCAAGCAAAGAAGTACGACCCCCACATAGAGAAGAGGTAGAGCTTTTAAAGGAAAAAAACCACAACCCAGGGGAGATGGGGGGGGGGGGGGAAAACACGATTAAGTATCTATAGAAAGTACCTGTCCAGTGTTCAGCTTCTGTGACCGGTTCAAGAAACAGAAATACCTCATACAAGCCTTTTCTTATCTTAAGAATCAAACCCTATTTAATTTATCTTGTGGTCAGTTCAGTTCCTGGTATTCAGGGTGCACGGGTACGCTGACTTGAACTCCCAGCTCTGAACTCCTATCTTATCTATTTTGTCTTGTGGATAGCTAGTTTCCTAGGACCCAGAGTGCAGAACAAGCTGATCTGCACTCTTGACTCCATCTGTGGAAGGTTTAAAAAATTTTTTAACTCTTTTACCCACACACATAGCCTCACCCCTTGCCACCTACAGCAGGCAGGACAGCTGGCCTGAGGTCATCAGAGTGGGAGATCTGGCCCTGCCCCTCACTTGCTGCAGCACTTAGGAGAAAGAGCCTTGCACCTCACCTGGGTAGCACAGGAGAGCTGGCCCTGGATATGGAGATTAAAGTGAATCTGCTCTGAAGAAATGAGTATGAGAGAGCTGGCTCTGCCTCTTGTCTACTGGGAGGCGGTATAGAGAAAGTAGAGATGCCCTTCTCCTTCCTTCATCCCTTGTCATCTATGGCAGACCAGAGAGCTGGCCCTGGGGTCATGCAAATGGGAGAACTGGCCCTGTCCCTCGCCATATGCCACACTCGGGAGAACAGGTCCTGCACCTCACCTGGGCAGCAGGGTAGAGCTGGCCCTGGTTGTAGGTTATGAATGAGCCTGCCTGAGGGCATGGGATGAGATGAGAGAGACAGAAGGCTGACCATCTCAGAGACCTCTCAGGTACAGATCCAGGGCTTTGAATTGGCTCACCCCAACATCTACACCATCAGTGAACTGCAGGAAGGGACTGGTTCTACAGATCCAAAACCACAGGATTTCCATAATATAAGGCAACAACAGTATCCAAGAGGGGGTACAGGGAGGTTCCAGTATTGAAAGAGTAGCAGAAACCAGAGGCTTAATACCAGGCCAACAAGTCGTTGAAATGAACATTTGCAAGCAGAGAAGTGTAGACAAAAGGGTGTACTGTAGGACACACTGTGACACACCACAGCTTCCACAGTGAGGTTCTTTTCTCTGTTGGAGGGCGGGTTGCCAGGGTGGAGGGTGGATATGAGGAGAGGGGGAGATGAGTGGGATTGAGGTGCAACATGTGAAACTCACAAAGAACCAATGCAAAGGTTTTTAAAAACAACTTTTTAAAATGTGAAAAACATAACTTCCAATTTTACATAATGTATTACACAAGTATCTTGCATGACAAACGTAATTATAAAGTATCAGCTGAAAGTTACCCATATTTTTAATTATTATTATTTTAATAATATTTATCTTGGAGGATGCTTTGCATGCATGTTTATCTGTGTACCGTGTGTGGCATGTGTACCTGATACCTGAAGAGGCCAGAAGGGGGCGTTTGATCCCTGGAACTGGAGATACAGAGAGTTGTGAGCTGCCATGTGAGTGTTAGGCATTGAACCCTGATCTCTGAAAGAGCAACCAGTGCTCTTAACTACTAAGCCATCTCTCCAGCCCCACCAGCATAGCCACCTTCTGCCCTCCATGCCTATGTCTGCTCATCCAACCTCTCTCTACCTCTTGTTGTACATTTCAATAGTTTCTTCAAATATGTTAGTCATCTTAAAAAAAAATGTTTACCCAAATGGTCTTGGTATTAGCTCATTCAATGAATATTAACTTTAGTAATTTTATTTTTCATTGACAGAACTTCATTTTTAATCCTATTCTTTTTCATATCTTTTGTCTCACTTGAAAACTATTCTTTTGTCATTTTAAACATTTTTGGTGAATGTCAAATTGTTCCAATTCTGAAGGAATTAACATAAATCCATTATTTTGGTTGATTTCTTCTTTTGGGTTATCTTTAAGTGACAAAGAATAATTGTATATGTATAAAGTATAATATAAGTTACTTATAAATGTATTCCCCATAGAAAAATTTAAAGTTGGGCATGGTGTAACCTCTTTTGAGCCCAGCATGCTCTATGCAGTGAGTTCTAGACCAGCCACACAAAACTACATAGTGAGATCCTGTCTCAAAACAGCAATGTCAAAATGGTGATTTTTTTTTTCTTCAACAATGTCTGGTTATTTATTTTACAATCTCCCATATGTGGATTTATGGGAAAGCATTTTGTGTCTAAACTTAAGAGGAAATCAAATTTCTCCTGGCTGACTCCTCACGCCTACCTCTTTCCACACCCTGGATAAGAAGCAGATTTTCCATACGCTTGCACAGAGAAGTGGGAAGATGGCCTCTACTCCTCACAGCTAGGGCAGGATGCAAAGCTAGGTACTCAGTCATGACACTCAGTCCAAACTGCTCTGTGTCATTGGCTCTGATGGCCCCTGGACATCCTCTGTGGGTTTGACTTCTCTTGGCTACACTTTGGAATGTTCATTTTCCTCTGTTTTCTGGTGACTCCTGTCTTTTTAGCTCATTTCTATAGCTCTAAGACAATCCACTTCTATGTGTGACAAGTTTATTGCCTTGCTGAAAGTTCAAGTTTCTTTTTGAGAAGACTGTGTATATGTACTTTCCTGTGACGGCTGATATGTTTGGTCTGGTTTATGTCAGGAGTGGCATCGTCTACTTTCCTTGGCATTTCCCCAGTCTTCCTTCACATTTGATGAGGTCAGCACGTACAAAAAGAAATGGCTACAAAACCTTAAATGTTCAATTCAGTCATGGTGAAATTTGTCATTGAGGTATATAAGTAAATATATAAATAAAATCTTTAGGAAAGCTAGCTACGAGCCAGCGGAATGGCCCAGCCTACCATGCAGCCTGATGATCTGAGTGCAACCCCCAGGTCCCATGGTAGAAGGAAAGAACTAACTCCTGCATTAGTCCTCTGACAGATACATGCAAAGTGTGGTACATATATGCCCACATTCTCATATACACATCATACACACACACACACACACACACACACACACACACACACACACAATAACTAAATAATTTTTTTTTTAAGAAATTTACTTTTCTTCTAAATGGGCACCATATAAGACTCACTTTTAATGACATACTATCATGCCTATAGATTAAGTATCTCTCAACCTTCAACAGAGAAAATGCTGTTTACAGGAGCTGGTGATTGACACGGAGAGACTGAGGTGCATAGAACAAGAGACGTGCAGAATACCCAGCCCTATATGGGCCATCTATACCACACTCCTTCCTCTAAAGGCTCAGTGATCATTTCAAGGAGGGTGAGGGCGAAAAGACCATAAGAACTAGAAGCTGTGGTAACTACAAAGAAAGACTGTCTTCTGGGCACAGCAGGACAGCTGCACCTAAGAACTCTCAGTGGTGTGACAACATCGCAAGACCTGTGTAAACCTAAACAAAACAAACCCCAGCAGGGAAAGGGCATTCAGGCCTTGGAGAGTCTCACAATACTTAGCCGCAGGAAGAAGATAGGTCAGTTGTTTTTGTTTTTGTTTTGTTTTTGTTTTTCAAAATTGTACCCCCTGCTATATCAATTGTGCTCCAGAGGAAAGCCATACATCCAAAAAATTCAATTGGCCTTGAAACAAGACACCAGTTCAATGGAAGGGAAGGTGGGGTGAATTTGGGAAGAGTTGGGGGGGGGCGAGGGAATATGATGAAAATACATATGAAATTCTCAAAGAACCAACTTTTAAACACATGTCAGATAGCCATAAACAATTGATCTGTTGGGTTAAAAGGTTTAACACGAGAATGACAGCTTCACTCTGTGCTTTGGTTGCTTAGGGGTTTGTTGTTGATTGGTTGTGGTTTCTTAAGACAAGACCTTTCTATTTTATTCCTGTCTGGCCTCAGAAGTCACTGTTGAACAGGCAGGCCTCAGACTTTCACCTGTCTCCCAAGAGCTCACCTTGCAGACATGTGCACAACAGCCAACTCTACGCCTTATCATCAATGCTAATTACCAGTGCTTAGTCACTACCTTCTCATTATAGCATTAGGCTTCCAGGTATGTCTAATTAATCGGAAGTGTGTGCATGTGTGTAGGTGTGTGTGAGTGTGTGCGAGTGTGTGTGTGTGTGTGTGTGTGTGTGTGTGTGTATCTTTCTACCACTATGATAAAAAGTATTCTGACTAAAATCAGCTTGGGGAGGAAAGAGTTTATTTGACTTACACTTCCACATCACTGTCTAACATTGATGCAAGACAGGGCAGAGAACTGGAGGCAGAAACTGAAGCCAAGTCTCTGGAGGGACTCTGTTTACAGGCCTGTCCAGCCTGCCCAGGTGTAGTGCTGTCCAAAGTGGGCTGGCCCCTCTCCAGTCAATCATTAAACAAAAAAATGCTTTCTACACTTGCTTGCAGGCCAGTGGGGGCATTTTCTAATTAAGGTTCCCACTTCTCAGATGATCCTAGCTTGTGTCAGGTTAAAGAAAAAGAAATATATTAACCAGCGCAACAGTCCTCCTTTAAATTATTCAAAAACTCATTATACTACTTCTGTGGAGTTATAAGAGTAGAATTACAAAACTTGATATAGAAAATAGTATTTGTGTCTTAGGGTTTGTATTCCTGCACAAAACACCATGACCAAGAAGCAAGTTGGGGAGGAAAGGGTTTATTCAGCTTACACTTTCACATTGCTGTTCATCACCAAAGGAAGTCAGGACTGGAACTCACACAGGCCAGGAAGCAGGAGCTGATGCAGAGGCCACAGAGGGATGTTACTTACTGGTTTGCTCCTCTCGCTTGCTCAGTTTGCTTTCTTATAGAACACAGGACTACCAGCCCAGGGATGGCATCACCCACAATGGGCCCTCCCACCCTTGGTCACTAATTGAGAAAATGCCTTACAGCTGGATCTCATGGAGGCATTTCCTCAAGGGAGGCTCCTTTCTCTGTGATAGCTCCAGCTTGTGTCAAGTTGACACAAAAGCAGACAGTACAGTGTGTATGCTTAATGGTGAGACTATGCCCAAGAAGTTAAACTGATTTTATTCCAACCCAAAAGGCCTTACCCCTTTTCCCACCCTCATTTCTCTTTACTTTCCCTCTTACGCCCTCTCCAGCCACCCAGATCTGTCATCCTTTCCTAGAAAATCCCAGAAATGCTCTCTACAGGGCTCCACTTGGAAGCATTCTGATCTGGCTCAGTCATGGCGAATTCCTCATCTACTTTAAGTCTTCTCAGAGAAGGGTTCTCTGGCCACTCTACTTAAGCATCTGCACACCATCCCACTGTGTCCCATCCCCCCACCAGACACCTCTTGTCCCCTGTAGCATGTCACTAATGTCACTGTCACATCACCCTGGAAGGTCACATAGCCCTTGCTTGTTACGTTAACTAGTTATCTGTGGGGTAGACTGCTGTCCCCATCCTCAGTTAGGAACCTCTACTGCTTATTGATACTAATGCTGTCATTGATGTTCAGAAATAAATGATCTCCAAGGCAGCAAACAATGGTGGACAGGAGGGAGGAGGGACCAGTAGCATTTCCCACCTCATCTACTCATTTCTCAGTTACTCTTGTGCCGCCTTTGATGACCAACTTTTCAACCAGCATAAAAAAATGTTTTTAAAAATTCCAAAAACTAAAAAAAAAAAAGTCACTTTCATGTTTCAGTGCCCAGAACATTTAGAGGTGGTAGTTTGGGGAAAATGGTCACCATAGGCTCATATGTTTGAATGCTTGGTGACCAGGGAGTGGCACTATTTAAGAAGGGTTAGGAAGTGTAGACTTGAATGAAGTGTGTCACTAGTGGACTTTGAGGTCTCAAAAGCTCATGCCTGGCCAAGTCTCCTCTCTGTCTCTCTGTGTGTCTCGGTCTCTCTCTCTCTCTCTCTCTCTCTCTCTCTCTGTGTGTGTGTGTGTGTGTGTGTGTGTGTGTCTCTCTCTCTCCTCCCCTATCTGTCTCTCTGTGTCTGCCTATGTCTATCTCTGTCTCTCTCTCCTCCCTCTCTCTCCACCCCGTCTCTCTGTCTGTCTATGTATATCTCTCTGTGTCTCTCTCTGTCTCTGTGTGTGTGTCTTTCTGTATCTCTCTCCCCCCTCTGTCTCTCTGTGTCTGTCTCTATCTCTGTGTGTATCTGTCTATGTCTATCTCTGTCTGTCTCTCTGTATCTCTCTCTCTCTCTCTCTCTCTCTCTCTCTCTCTCTCTTTCAGCCTCTGGATCAAGATGTAACTTTTAGCTACTTTAACACCACACCTGCATGTCTCCATGCTCCCCACCATGATGACAATGTAAGTAACCTCTGAAATTGGAAGCAAGCCCCCCCCCCAATTAAATCATTTACTTCATAAGAGTTACCTTGGTCATGGTGTCTTTTCATAGCAGCAGAGCAATGGCTAAGACAGATAAATAAAGACATTAGGTATCATTCAAAGCACAACATAGCCAGGAGTGGTAATATACACCAGTAACTCCAGCATTCAGGAAGCTAAGGCAGGTGAATCCCAGGGAGTTCATGGCTAGCCTAGACTACACAGTGAGATTCTGTCTCCAAAATAAATAAATAAATAAATAAATAAATAAATAAATAACAACATAGATTACTGACTTCATGAAGATTGGAATCTATCAATAACCTGTTTGTTAAGGGAATGTTTAACCAAATATTATAGCTGAGAGTGTGTGTGTACAGGGATGGAAGCAAAACCCAGACTGGTCAGCCACTAAGGTAGGTACCTAAAGGTTATGAGCCTTGGGAACTGGTACTGCCTAAGAATAAATCACTTCCAATCTCAGCAACCACAATGATGTATGTGAGCCCAACAGTTTCAAATCTATTTCTGCCATTCTGTAGATGAACATGTTTTGAAGAAACCACCAGAGAAAAAAATATGAATAGTTCAAATGTTTTTAATAATTTATTTTAAATCCTTCTCCTGGGCACCCAGATATTATGGAGTCACTCCACACCGTAAACATATTTTTTAATAGACAAAAACAGAAGAAAGTAACTGTCTTAGGACGCCAGCTAGCCAGTCACACATGATTGCCATGCCTGAGAAGATGTCGCGACCACTCAACCAGGAAGAAAGACGCTCAACGATCTGCGTTCGCTTGACCAGGAAGAAGGACTCAATGACCGGGATCTTCTCAACACGCTTTATTGCAGGAGCAACCCATCGTGAAGCAGGGACCCAGAGCAGCCAGAGAGTGCTGCTTATATAGAGGGGAGAGGGGGCGTGGCTTTCTCTGATTGGTTGCCCTGCCACCTGATTTGCATGTCCTCTCTGATTGGTCACTCTACCTGGACCCAATTAGCATAGACCAATTTGCATGGGCCCGCCCAGGGAGGGGTTGCCGTGCAGGGATTGGCTAAGGCACCAATACCTCATTTGCATATACCCACTCGGGAGGGGTTCATGCCAGAATCTGCTGACGTATGCACAGTAGACTTGTTTACAAGTGGTGCAACAGGAAACCAGCACCATCTCGTAATGCCGGATCGGGATCGGTGGGCTACAAGAAGTAGCAAACAGGAGGTGCCTGGTGTGGCTTGTGCTTCCTGCTTGGGATCACACACACACACACACACACACACACACACACATGCACATACACACATGCACACACAAACATACACACATGCACATACACATGCACAAACACATGCACATACACACATGAACACACATGCACACACATGCACATGCACACACACTCATGCATATATGCACACACACATTCACACACACATGTGCACACACACACGTGCACAAACACATGCACATACACACATGCACACACATGCACACACACATACACACATGCACGCACATACACATACGCACACACACGCACACACACATGCACACACATTCACACACAACCTTCATTCCACCTTGACATCCTCCTAAGGAAGAAAGTGTCTTGCAAGTCTCTGAATTCTCTCAACATGCTGCAGAGACGTCTCTGACTCAATATTTACCACATGAAGTAAGCCCTTTATGGAATGGAAGAGACAGAACCAACACATAAGGCCTGGGAAGCTGATTCTCAGTAGTGTATGGAATTTCACATCCTCCCACCTTCTGAGCTCCAGCTCTTCAGTGGAGGGGGGGGACTACATCATCCTCACCCTTGGCTTCTTCCTGAAAAGAGCTTTCTTCTATAAATTTTATCAAAATACATTGTGTGCTTGTATGAAATTCTAAAATAAATAAATAAATAAATAAATAGCATATTTTTATACTTAAAACTTTATTGTAATGCATTCTGCAGTAAAATTAGCCAGACACAGAATCTAGACATTTTAATGAACTCTGATACAATTAGACAGGCCATTCTGAAGCTGTGGATTTCACTCTTTTACTATCAAAATATTGCCTTTAGATTACAAATTTTATAAACTTAGTCACCAAGTCATAACCACTTACAGTAAGGAACTTTACAGTAATCTTAGATTTTTACAAACAAGATAACTTGTAAAACTAAAATAACCACTGAAGGAGCATGCACATACATTCTCGTGTGTGTGTGTGTGTGTGTGTGTGTGTGTGTGCGTGTGTGTGTGTGTTTTCATACATTTGTCCTGACCTACAGAATGGACAGCACCAAGAGAGAACCCCAGTGTAAATATGGACGTTGGTTGGCAATGATGCACTACTGTAGATTATAATAGTTATTCTACTGGAGGTGGGGATGCTGCTAACTGGTGAGACTGTGCATGTGCAAGCACAAGGGAAATCCCTACATCTCCCTCTCGGTTTTGCTGTGATCTAAAACTGATGAATGTATCCTGGGTTTGAATTTGCCTCTTGGGATTCTACGGTCATTAGGGAAATCATTACTCATTAACTGGTGTATTTAAATAGAACAGGCTAAGTCAGTGTGGCTGACAAAGATTATTCCCTTGGCTGCATACAAAGCTACTTAAAGGAAAGACAAATATTTGAGTGTCTACTTTAAAACAGGTTGTGGCTGATGGAGAAACAAGGATCGTACTGGTCCGTTTCGTAAACAACTAGGATAATTAAACTGAATGTAGTCTGATCTGCAAGTGTCAACATACACGGTTCAGATTTATTTAATTATTGATGTATGTTAACATTGGTTTTTTTTTTTTTTACGCACTCTTCATCCTTATGCAATAGTCCTTGGGACTACTTGCTATGGAGGCTTTCCTGTATCAAGCAGGCTACTCTAACAGGAAAAGTTTCTTTAGAACTAAAAGCACGGGAACTTCCGGCTGGTGCGGCCATCTTGACTTCCTGACCTTGGGCTTCGGCTGGTCCTTGGCTTTGGTCATGTCTGTCCTGCTGCTGAAGGGCCTGACCCCGGCTCGGCCCCGCATGAGCCTCTGGCTCAGGTCCACTCGAAGCCGCTGCAGGAGCAGCTCAGGGTCCTGGATATCACCATTGGGCTTACTTCCCGCTTCATGTGTTGTCTTCCGCCTGCGGGCTGGGTCCTGTCACACATGGAGAGCTACAAGAAGCAGAAGTAAAGGGAGCTGTTTTCCCCTCATCCTTTGACTAGACCACTCTTGCCAGCCCACCTTGATCATGTTTCCTGCATTCCTGGCTGGCCTTCCCCGGCATAATGTTATTTAATTCCAGTCACCTCTTCTGCAACCACGACCTCATGATGTCTCCATGGTGACAAGTGGGATCACATATATTGGTTCTGCTTGGTGAGGTCCCCCTTTGTAACAATAAAATCTACTTAAACTTAAAAAAAAAAAAATGAAAGCACTTTAGTATTTTAACAGCCTTCATCCCTTTGAAAAAGAAAGAGGATCTTGGGGAACACCCTTGTCAGTAAGGGGCCCACCATGCCTGTATGAGGATCTGAATTAAGATCCCTAGCAACCGTGTAAAAAGCCAGCCATAGCAACACGTCTTTGATCCCAATGCTGGTGAGACAGAGACAGGAGGACTCCTGAAACTTACCAGCCCATCAATCATTAAGCTCCAGGTTCTGTGAGAGACTGTCTCAAAAATCAAGCTGGAGAGTGATGGAATCACCTCATGTTGACCTCTGGCCTACATAACACATGGGCGATGGGGTAGGAATGAAAAGGAGACTGAGAGAAAAGTCAAGAAGTAGCATGTTTGTCCTAGACATTACAAGGGCACTCTATGTGTGGGTTGTATGTCATTATAAAAAGGCCCAGAATACATACGAAGATTTCTGTGGTGACTTCTCTACCTGGACATGCCTACTCATGTTCAGAATTGCAGCATAGATGGATTTAATGAGGACATTAGAAACACCAGTCTCCTGTTCCAATCATTCCTTTAATTTGAAACACTGCTTTTCAAAGTGATGTCCCCAGATCATCACCACACGAACAGTTACCTGGGAACTTATTAGAAATGCAGATTGCCCAGCTGTCCCCAACCACTGAATCAGGAACACTGGGACTGGAGCCCAACAATCTGGGTTTAAAAGATCCTCTGGGTAATTTTTGAACAAGCTGATGTTACAACCCCTGACTTGGCACATCCATTTTGAAACGGCCACACAGGAGATTTATCGGAAGAATTCAAACAACACAGCTGCCTGGGCCATGCCCTCAGCCACTCTGATGAAAAAGCCAGTGCTTCAGGTGATTCTGAACACAGCAGTCCTTGAGGACTACCATTCCACATGTCCTCTAACTACTCATGAAAATAAGCCTTTGCAGGAAGGTGCCCACCAGGGCAGAAGAAGTGCTAAGGACAGGAACAGCTTGATCCCAATGGAAAGCTTGAACTGCCAAGCCACTTTGACTTTCCTCAGACATACTGAATTCTCTCTCTCTCTCTCTCTCTCTCTCTCTCTCTCTCTCTCTCTCTCTGTTGATGTTTGCTGTTTGGCTGTCTCTCTCTCTCTCTCTCTCTCTCTCTCTCTCTCTCTCTCTCTCTCACTCTCTCTCTGTTGATGTTTGCTGTTTGGATAAGGGTTCGCTCACACAGCCAATGTTGGCCTCGTCCTTGCTGTCTAGCCAGGATGACCTTGACCTCCAAATATCCATGCCTCCACTTTCAAGTGCCAAGATTGCAGCCATGTGTCAGCATACCTAATCCTAAATTCTGTATTCTTCTCAGCACCCAAATGCTCCAGGTTGAACCTGGAGCCTAACCCCAATATAGGTCACCTGAGCTAGTGGAAACAATAATCAAGTTTGCAGAAAAGTATCAATTGAGACAGGATTCTTCTATTTGATGCTAATTGGCAGGGGCCCTGTGGGAAATGACTAAACACAATTATTATTATCTTATGCTACTCTTGAGTTTCAGAATTAGGGGTTAAGATCTTTCTTATGTTTTGTAGCAATGGCATCTAATTTGTATATATAACAAACAGAAGTGCAACTAAGATAGAGAGCGTGAAAAAAAAAGATAGAGAGAATGTTGATTTCTGGTTTAGCACACAGCCTGGCTGATCTTCCCCTACTAGTGTCTTTTGGTGTGTGTGTGTGTGTATGTGTCTGTCTGTGTCTGTGTGTGTCTGTGTCTGTGTGTTTCAACATTTACTTATCTTTATGTGTGAGTACTCTAGACACACACCAGAAAAGGGCATCAGATCATATTATAGATGGTTGTGGTTGCTGGGGACTGAACTCAGGACCTCTGGAAGAGCAGCCAATTCCATTAAAGCTGAGCCACCCCTCCAGCCCTCCTGCTCTCAGTTTTTGAGATGAGATAAGCCCTAGATGGTAGTGGGCTGCCCACAGAGCATGCAACCTGAGCAGCTTTGCATGTTAGGTAAGCAGCATTAATGCACTCATGAACACTTGCTGAATGAGCCAGTGAAGACACTATGAAAACGACCCTCACCATGGAAGCAAAACTGTCTGCTCTACCAGCAGCCAGAAAACAAACAGATCTCAGCTTTCACCAGGTCAGGTGTTGTAACAAGAATTTACACACAGAAAGCTGACTCTGCAACACATTTCTCATTTTCCGTTGCTCTTGACAGATGTACAAGAACAAAAGATTCGAATAGTTGAAGAAGAGGTTCTGACCTTTAAGAAGAAAGGAGTGGGGTGCACTTAGATCACCTCCCCCAAGACAGAGCAATAACAATACAAAACAAATAACAATACAAAAGTCCTTCGAGAAAGACTTTGTCAGCATTACAGGAGTTTGTTTAGTACCTGGAAATTTCTTTGTGGGACAGAGGTGAGACATACAAAATGGAAATCTGTTTTGTACACAATCAAAGCCGTTGAAGCTGCTTTCTGAATAATTAATTGGGGTTCTCATTTTGAATATAGCCTGCACCCCGCCCCAAAAAAGACTAGCAAATGTGTTTTAGTAAAAAGTATCAAATAGTAAATATTTAAGCCTTCATGGTCCCTGCAAAATTACTTAACTGTGGCTTTGTGGCATAAGAGCAGGCTGTGTGCTGCTGTGTACGTGTGGCTCCTCTTTTCCTCCCTGTCAGTCAATCCCTTAAATACCACTTAATCCTCTCATTCATTCATTTACTCAATCAATATCTGTCTGACATCTGCAAGACGCTAAGCTGTGGGGTATGTCCCTGGGAACATCAGACAGTCAAAAGTTCTCCATGAGGTTCTCCTTTTATAGGAAAAGGAGAGAGATTGACCATTTATGAAATAACCAATGGGTTAGAATGGTGGTTCTTTTAGAGTGGAGAATCTGCTTTGCTTGAGTGGACATTTGGTGATGTCTGGAGATGTGGCTGGTTGTCACACTTGGAGGAGTAATTCTTGAAAAATCTTATAGATAGATGCCTCAGGAAATCTGAGAGTCCTCCAAACAAAGATGTCATACATCAAACATTCCAGGTACTGAAGACTAGAAATCCTGAATCAAAGAAATGATGCAGGCTGTGAAGGAATGAAAAGCAAAAACAAAAACAAGAAGCCAGGAGGTCACCGTGGTTCAGGTCAAAGGCTTGATGACAGTGTCCCTGAGGACGTGACATCCAGCTGGGATTTATAAAATCTGACAACATGACCCTGAGAAGTGAGCATGTAGCAGAGATTAGAACAGAATGATTCCGGATCACTGATGGATCCACAAAAGAAAACTCTCTCCAGATCCTGCTGATTTCAAAGCTTCTCTTGTCAGAACAAACCCATGAGTTTTTAAAACAAAAGGACAAAGAAGTGTTGTAGAGCATGTTGTAAGGACAAAGGACAAAGAAAACAAATGAAAAGAAGTCTGTTTAGTTTAGCAGAATTGAGGCACTAAAGCCTATTAGAGCTGAGCTTTTATTAAATCAGAGACTTTTATTATGGATTCAATCTCCCTGCTCATTATTGATCTGGTCAAAAAAATTTCATGTCTTCATGATTCAGTCATGTTAGATTTATGTATCTGAGAATTTGTCCACTCTATCTAGTTTATCCGATAGATTTGGTGTATTTTTGTAGTAATTTCTTATGACCCGGTCTTTCTATTGATATTTCTGTGGGATCAGTTGTGACCTTCCCTCTTTCAGTTCTGATGTTTGTCAAAATAATTCAAGATGAACAGCAAGAATTGACTGATGGAATTGTACCAAACCAGAATACTTCTGGCCACCAAAGGAAACAATGAAGATGCTAGCACAGGAGAGAATTCTTGCCAGCTTTCCATCCAACATAGTTTTAATAACCAGGATATTTAAAAAAAAAAAAAAAAACTCAAAAGAATGACTTCCAGAAGACCAATCAATAAACAGACAAATAAACTAAACAGACAGGAATCAAAAGAAGCAGCAATGGCTAGCACTATTAAAAAATATTCAAAATCTTTATCCATCAGAGAGGTATGAACCGAGGTTACCATCAAGGTGGCATCCTACCCCGACCCCCACCCCAACCAGGGTCAGAGCTTAAAAAGTACTAAACGGTGGTGGTGCACGCCTCTAATCCCAGCACTTGGGAGGCAGAGGCAGGCGGATTTCTGAGTTCAAGGCCAGCCTGGTCTACAGAGTGAGTTCCAGGACAGCCAGGGCTACACAGAGAAACTCTGTCTCAAAAAAACAAAACAAACAAACAAAAAAAAGAAGTACTAAACAAATACCGGGAAGTACTAAACACTGGTACTTCTAGCAGAGACAGAGGAAAGTTCCTGTACTGTGAGTGAAAATGGAACTTGCTCAGCCACCATGGACATTGGTATGAAAGGTCTTTGAAGAGCTGAAGGCGTAAGTACCACACGACCCAGCTGTAACACTCCTCAGTGTATGCCCAAAAGGATCCATGTCAGCACGGTACAGACAGCTGCGCACCCTCTCTCACCATAAAAAAGAGCCAGATCATGGCATGTTCTGGAAAGTAGTAGGTGAGTCGGGAGATGATTGCGTTAAGTGAATAAACCAGCCTGTGCACAAAGCCTGTCTGTTTAACCTGCCTTTAAGAGAACAATGAAGCAGCCAACTTACTTGCTTTGAGTCTCCTACAGACTCAGATTTAACAGCCTGAACTAATACACAGATAGCTATAATCTTAAATTATAAACTCTTCCATGCCCCGACCCAAGAGTAACGAATGGGCGTTTGCATGTATGTTAAGATAGTCATTCGCTGGCTGAAAGTGCCCTTATAAAGTGCGTGTCCACTATAAATGTTGAAGGCATCATACGAACTTTGCCTGATAAACAATGATGTTTGTGGCACTGTTATCTCTGTCAGTTGGGGTCAGTCACTTAATCCTCTGTAAAATTCTTTGAGGACTTATATAAAGCATTCCTCATTCCTTCCCCCCATGTGATGCCTTTGGGGCTGTTCAATAAAAGAGAGAATAAAGCTCTTTCTTAGGGACACTCAGACATACAGACACGGGGACAGGAACAGATTAACAAGACAGCCTGCAAGCAGGCTCAGACTTCGGGTCATAGAAGAGACAGACAGGGATGATGGAAACCACAAGGAGGATAAACTAGTGGGTTAAATCTAGGCTTAATCTTGGTCAACGACACAAGGGCGGGGTGGGGGATCGCTTTAATTTCTATCTTTAGTGTGACTCTGAAACCTAACTGGTGAGTCTGGCTTATTTTAATGCATTCAAAGGTAAGTTTCTCTTGCTTAAGTAAATAACCCCCACTTATGCTCATGCAGGCAACCCTCAGGAGGTTACACATTGACAGAGACAGACAGACAGACAGACAGACAGACAGACAGACAGACAGACAGACAGGGAGAGAGAGAGAGAAAGAGAGAGAGAGAGAGAGAGAGAGAGAGAGAGAGAGAGAGAGAATGGAAAGTAGAAGGAAGCCTTGTTGGGAAGACAAGTTTCAATGGGAGAGAATTATTATAAACACCACTGTCCAAAGAAAGCTAAACAGCACAAGACAAAAAAATGTTCCCTTTATCCTTAACCAGTCAAGTGTCACATACCTCAAGGATGGATGCTATTCAGTTCTCTGCTTCCAGCATAAGTCCCCGTGTGCCGTTGGTTGCTCTCCGGATATTGTTTTCTTCCTTCTTTTCCTTTTGTTTTCAGTTCACATTTTACAGAAACAACTTCTCAAAAACAAAATGCTCTCAGCTGTTATAAAACTGACTTCTTAAATCACAAAGCTGAAACTCTGAAGGTGGGCATTTTGTAACAGAGGAAAACACACAGTTACAAGTGAAAAACTAAAGGCAGCAATTTATCATGTTTTTTGTTTCCTGTTTGTTAAGCTCATTGGCTGGTGAGGTAGTTTGAATAGGAATGGCCTCCATGGACTCATGTGTTTGACTGCTTGGCCCATAGGGAGTGGCGCTGTTAAGAGGTGTGGCCTTGTTGGAGAAAGCATGTGTCTGTGGAAGTGGGCTTTGAGGTCTCCTATGCTCAAGCTACGCCCAGTGAGGCACAGGTCTCCTTCCTCTGCTTTCAGATCAAGATGGAGAACTCTCGATTCCTCCAGCACCACATCTGCTTGCACGCTGTCACACTCCTCACCATGGTTATAACGGACTAAACCTCTGAATCTTGTAAGCCATCCCCAGTTAAATGTTTTTCTTTCTAAGAGTTGCCGTGGTCATGATGTTTCTTCATAACAATGGAAACCCTGACTAAGACAGCTGGTTTGGATTTTATTAAACTGACTTTTTTTTTTTTAAATCATCTTTCCTTTCTCTGTGTGATTGGCAGGTTTCCTTAATCATCCAGCCAAGACAACAAAAGAGCAACACTACACTCTGCCTCTCTCCCTGATTTTTACTCTCAGTGCATGGAACCCAGGACCTGTATGTGAGGAAAGTGTCGCCTTATTTCTGCCCCTCTACCTTATTTCTGGGCAGAAGAAGGTTTATGTGAGATCTGAAGGTTGGGCTAAAACAAATAGACAGCATAACTCATAATACATGCTTGTCCTTTACATGAGGAAGTGACTGCCCTATGATAGGAGACTTTTCACTTGTAGCTAAAGATTTTGGCATGGGGGTTACTGCTAGTTTAAGAATAAGACTCAACCCCCCGGATTCAGGAGGTACTTCGAAAGTAGCTGGAATTACAGAAACAGCCCTGCAGATTCAGGACTCTCATTCAGCTTGGCTCAGAAAGACCTCAACATCAGATAAAGTGTTCCACCTGCTGGCCAAAGCCAGCCAGCCTCCCAGACTCAAAACAGCTAAAGCAAAGATATTTTTTTTTCTTAAACCCAATGCCTAAGCTACCATTTAATCTAAGTCAACAGAGAGGCATTACTCAGTATGAGAACGATTCCAAATTCCTCTGAATATAACAAGCTCCATGAACACTCACATCTCATTAAATGGCACAGTGATCAGCCTGTGACCTAGGTGTGATCTCCCATACATATTTCAGAATTACTTGTTAGGGGTGGGAGGAAGAGATCCGACATCTTAGGGGAACAGCTGTTACTAAAGGTAGCCCTCGTCCACCTCTCAAGGCTTTGGCTGGGTTGTGTAAACAAGTAGACGCCAGGGGAAAGTTGCTCAGAACAGAATGTCCCTTCTTGTCCCCTGAAAGGTCATGTGAATTAAGTAACAGATGTCACCTTGTCATCTGACTTAAATAACAAGTGGGCATCACACAGGCTATGACTTTAGACAAGGGCAAAGAACTTGAAACAAGGGCGTAGCTTGCCTGTGACCTGAGTCACCTTCTTCATCCATCAACAAAAGGTAAAGACAATGTATCCCCTGCACAACTTAGGGCTGTGGTTTACTCAAAGACTGTCAGGTCACAGTAAAATGCACACCTTCCATTGTAAATCTCTGTTACTGTTACTTCCTCACAAAACACCCCCAAGTTCCTAAGCAGTCAGGCTTAGTCAGTCATTCACCACGCTGTCTCTCCACATGTCCTAGAGAAACGATCTAACTTCATTAACAGGATATGTCCAAGGGGGAAATGCATGAGTCCAGAGAATCAGCAGTCCCTAAATGTAAGCTTTCCTCCAAGGACTTTAAGTGGTTGAGCACTTGTCCCTGCAGATGAGAGCTGATATCATAGGTCTTCTGTGAGACTACAGCTAGGCATGCTTAGCGATGGTGACTGGGATTGCTCTAAGGACCACACTTGGAGAACCACACTTTAGTTCAAAGGACGTGACGGATAAATCTATTAATGGGATGATGCCCTGTACGGTCTCGGGAGTGATTTATGAGAGTCGTATTTTTCAATTTTGAGTTTGTTTATTGAGGATACAGCAAGCAAAGTAAAAGAATGGTAAAAAGCGAGCGACGGTAGATGATAGGTCATCTGACTGACTACTCGAAACATCCACCAGACGTCACTGGAGGAGCCCTGTTGAGGCAGTCAGCTGGGGTTCCTGGCATAGAGTCCTGGGCAGAGCAACGCCCCCTCAAGCGAGGCTTCCAAGTAAGAGAACAAACAAGTGACACACGGAGGCGACATCATCAAGTTTGGAATGCCTGATATCCAGCTGAAACCGACTGCGGAAGTTGAGACAGACCACCGGAGTTCTTGATTGACCTTTCACGGCTAAGTTCCATGGCTGACCTTCCCCCTTGTCACCCCCACTGCAGACACATTTGCATCCCGGGATAGATGACAGTACCTTCTGCTGGAAATGGGTCACCTTCCAGACGTTCTCAGGGACACAGTGTTTTTACAATTGGAGTGTCTGTCAACTGTTCTTTTTCCCTCTGTGTCACAGAATTAGGGGCACACGGCTCTTGGAGGATACTTTGAGACAAACACGCTTGGTTCTAAAATGGAGTGGGAGAAAAAGTCCACTCCCAGAGCTGGCTTCTCAGTGAGCTCAAACAGGACATGACAGTGGAATGTATTAATGGTGGTGTGTATAAATCTCAGCTCAGTCACACGGTATGAACGGTGTGAAAAATTGCACCCAGTGATCTATGTCTCATCTATGAAATCTGTATATAAAGAGGCAAGTTTATTACTGAAAAGGGAAGGGAATTGGAGAGTATGGATGTTTGTTTGTTTGTTTGTTTGTTTGTTTGTTTGTTTTTACATGACTGCTCCAGGCACTAGAGAACACTTAAACAATGCCAAACCCTCACCAAGGTCAGACAAGGAATTACAGTAACAGCTTTCGTTGCATAAAGACTGCATACAGGTTAATTTAATATTTGTATCAATGAAGCAGACACTGCCTGAAGAAGAATGGGAAGGGATGATATCCATAGTACATTGTTCTCATGCAGAGTTTGTGCAGTGTGCTCTTGCTTGGTAAATCTTCCAAAGGTACGAGGGCTTTATTAGAGATAAATAATTCACATTCATAGAGTATCCGAAATTCTTACCATTTTCCCATATACATTTTTGTTTAAATTGTGATTTTTTTCCCCTTTCTCTTTCCAATTTCTCTTGCTAAATAAGTAAATAAATAGTTTTCTGGCCATAAATTGAATAAACACCTAAAAATTTTACATACTTTTAGAGCTGTGACATAGTATGTAACTACGCAGTAATTTGTTTGATTACATAATTGATTAAATGGTGGTATGTATTAATCTTAGTTCAGTCACATGCTTTTGCCCTCCTGGAATGTGTGGTTATAGTTCTGTGAATGAAATAATGTATCAGTGTCCACCAGCTTGTACAACTTAGTGTGAGAGCTAAAACATGCAAGGAACTAATGAAACCTATTTCTCACTAACAAAAAGGGTCGTACTGCCTGCCAAGTAGCTCAGATGCTTGCCAGAAAATGCTAAACACTTTAAGAAATTACAAAAATATAGACCCTGTACAATATCATGTATACAATGTCCAATGTCAGACCCAAACATTTTGGGCTGGGGAAGTGGGGGGTGGGGAGGGATTCTCTGTGAAGCCCTGGCTATCCTGGAACCC
>JANHMN010000013.1:21807131-21822014 GCA_030674055.1 Rhabdomys pumilio
TCTCTGTCTCTCTCTGTCTCTCTCTGATTTATTTATTTTTATATATTTGAATACACTGTAGCTGTCTTCAGACACACCAGAAGAGGGCATCAGATCCCATTGCAGATGGTTGTGAGCCACCATATTATTGCTGGGAATTGAACTCAGGACCTCTAGGAAGAATAGCCAGTGGTCTTAACCGCTGAGCCATCTCTCCAGCCCCCAATCTCACTCTCTCGTTGTTGCTGCCAGCTGTTGTTTGATTTGGGGTTTGAGAAAGGGTTTCTACTTGTAGCTCAGGCTGGTCTGGAACTCTCAGTCCTCCTCACTGTGAGTCCTAGTACCGTGACTTCAGGGTGCATCGCTGTGCCTGAACATTTTAGCAGTTGAAAATTGTACAACTAGAAAAAAAAAAAAAAAAAAAAAAAAAAAAAAAAAAAAAAAAAAAGTCATGTTTGTTTACAATAAAACATAGCTAACATTTTCCAGAGACATTTTCTGCTTTTTATTACCACACTGCATACAAACTGACTCTAAATGAGAGAAGTGAGCCCAGGGTTTTCATCTCCTTGTTATTCTTTTCACTGCCATTATGTGTTTTTAAGGGAAAGAGAGAGAGGGGAAGGGTGCACGGGGAGAGGGGAGTGCTGAGGGGCAATATGCTGGCATCTGCAAAGGTCCTGGATAGGGGCTGGTTTTCACAACTCTGTGCCTTGCTAAAGTCAGCACAGAAAGAGTTTCAGAGAAGAGACCTGGCTCCCCTTCTCTGCACAAGCCCTGACGAGAGTGGGAAATAAACAGGAATTGAGAAGAACTGAAACCCAGGGTAAAGATGGGGGCCCAGGAAATAAAGTGCCCTCCCCCCAGAGTCTGACTGACTCCCCTTGCCAGCTGAGACAAGAATAACTTAATTTAAAAATATATATATATATATATATATATATATATATATATATATATATCTTAATTATTTTTCTATCTCCAGCTGAGACAAGAAAGTCTTAGTTACTTTTCTATCATTATGATGAAACACCATGACCAAGGCAACTTACAAAAGGAAGTGTTTAATTGGGTTTGCTGTTTCATGTAAAAGTTAAGTCTGATTCTTCCTCCCAGCCCCGTGTTCCCAGAAATAAGACTCAGACTCAAAATCTATTTACAAGGACTTTGGCCATATAGCTAGGCTCTTCTCTGACTAGCTCATAACTTAAAATAACCCATTTATTCTAATCTACATTCTGTCAGGTAGCTGGTCACCTGTGTATAAGCACCATGTGTCTGTATTCAGCCCATCTTCCTGAGTGAGCCTCCTTTGCCTGGTACTATCCCAGAATCCTTTTTTCCTATAGGATGTCCCACCTCCTATTTCCTGCCTAGGCTATAGGCCATCAAATTTATTATTGACAGGTGCCACATCCGTACATACACAAGATACTTTCTCCACGGTTTTAGAGGGTTAGAGTCCATGATGACTGAGTAAAGGCATGGTAGCAGGGACAGCCAAGAGCTCGCATCTTGAGCTGAAAACAAGACAGAGAGCACACTGGGAACAGCACAAGTCTTCTGAAACCTCAAGCCTGTTCCTAGGACACACCTCCAAAAAAAAAAAAAAAAAAAAAAAAAAAACCACACCTCCTAATCCTTCCCAAACAGTTCCACCAACTAGGCACCAAACTATATTTAAACATATGGGCTGACGACAGCCATTAATCAAACCACCACTGTGGATTTCAAATCATCTAACACCTTTTACTTAGGGGCTTTCTCCTTTCCTGGGATAAGAATGAAATTGGGGATAATTTATTAACCTACAATTCCTAGGAATCTCACCAGAAACCTTATTTACAGTAAACAATGTGTCTTAAGCCAATCACTCACCCCTGATGGCTCCTTTGTCAGATTATAAACAACTCCAGAGCCACCCCAGAATTTCACTTATCAAAAGAGAGAGAAATGAGGAGGGAGTTACATTCCTTAGACACCTTTGGAGTTTTTACTTGAGAGCCACCAAAATGGCATCTGTAGCTAACACTAAGACTTAATTGCAACTCTCCTGGGAGAAACCCATAGCCACACTTAGGTGTGACTGAATCTTTCCTGAAAGGCTCTCTTTCTCTTAGTCCCAGTGTTTAGAAACTATTACAGACAATGTTTAGCCAGGAGTGATGGCACATGCTTTCATCCCAGGCCTTCATTGTCTGCTTTGCTCTCAGCATTATCATTCAAGTTCCAACAGACACTAAGCTCTGAGCAGTTAATTCTCTTTTTAACCAAAAACTCCAATCACTTCCATAACCCTCCCAATGGTCAGGTCTGCCACAGCAATACCCCACTCCTGGTACCACAATATGTGCTAGCAAGGGTTATCTAAGGGACGAGAACTCACATAATGAATATATGTGGTGTATAATAAATATAGACATGCATATATGAAAGGAGGTACATTAGAGTGGTTTACATGATATGGTCTATATCATCCAACCATGGCTGTCTTACACTGGAGAAGCCAAGTCTGTGAGGCTAGATGTCTCAGAAGACCCAATCCTGTGCTGACAGCCTGCAGGATTTGTGGAGAGCTGCTGATCTTGGGTCTATGTTAGAAGCCCAAAGAAGATGGTTCTAATAATGC
Organism: Rhabdomys pumilio; assembly: GCA_030674055.1. Classification (NCBI taxonomy): domain Eukaryota; kingdom Metazoa; phylum Chordata; class Mammalia; order Rodentia; family Muridae; genus Rhabdomys; species Rhabdomys pumilio. The sequence continues at coordinate 21,809,740 of JANHMN010000013.1, forward strand.
CGAGGAAGTGCCACAGCAACAGAGTAGATGAACAAGCCATCAAGAGTGAAAGCAAACAGGAAAATAGCAATGCATCCTTCTTATATGTCCTTTTATCTGAGCTGCCACAAGAAGGTGCCACCAATAGTTGGGTAAATAGTGTGAATCTTCCTGCTTCAAATAATCTGATTAAAAAAAAAAAAATTCCTCAAAGGACTGCCCAGCAGCTTGCATTTTAGTTAATTTGAGATTCAGTCAAATGATCAAGATGAGTCACCACTGTTCCTCTGTCCCAGGAAACCTGAAGTAGCTGCCTGACCATTGCTGAGAAGACTGTCAAGTGAAACTGAGTTAACAATTAACCATATGAAGAAACAGAAGGGTTTTGTCTGTAATCTAACAAATTGTACTTGAGCATTTCAGCCACAAGATGGCACTAGACTGCCAGGCTTATTAACAACGGCTTTCACTGAACGTGAGCTGCTAAGGATACAGCTTAGTTTGTATTGGCTCACCCTTAAAGTCTTTTGTGCATGTTAGCCAGGGCTCCAGACTTACCTGATTTGTGACCCCTAAAGACTACGGGGCCTCCTCAGGCTGCCGACGGTGACAGTGTGAAGCTTTGCACCACTGCTGCCCAGGCTGAAGTATAGGTCATGTGAGCTCAGCCTGCTTGGCTGCCTAGACTCTGTATCCCACCTAAACTGAAAGCTAAAATCGTCGTTTTCTTATCTCCTCCTCCCGTCTCTCCTTCTTTACCCACAGAAATCTGTCCTAAGCATAAGACTACTTATTTTCCCAGAAGAGAGAGATAAATCTACATAAACGTTAACATGAGCCACGTTTTATATCCTTGTTCTAGAATCGTATGATCGGCTCTTATACGCGATTCACTCTCCAACCTAACAAAATCAGGCATGCATCTACAGCCACCAAGGGGCTGGAGAGATAGCTGAGTGGTCAGTGCCCATGCTGCTCCTGCACAGGACCCAGATTCTGTTCCCAGCATCTATATCACACAGCCCACAGCCATCCGTAGCCCCAGCTCCAGGGACTCCTGGGAGTCTTGGACTTACATACACATATCCATACACATACACTTTAATTAAAATAAACCTAAATTAATTATAATTAAAAATAAAGAGAGGAAACTTTAAAAACAAAATTGCCACCAATTCTCTTCCTGATACATTTTTTTTACATTTTTCATCTAAACAAAACTTTTATTTTTATTTTAATTAATTAATTTATTTGTTTTTTATTGGATATTCTACCTACACTCCAGATGCCATCCTCTTACCCCAATTCCCTCTCCCGCCCCCACCCCCACCCAGGAACCTCCCATTCCATCCCCTCTCCTCCTTCCTCTAATGAGGATATGCCCCCACCTCTCCACCCTCGAATTCCCCACACTCGGCGTCCAGCCTTCATGGGACCAAGGATCTCCTCTCCCACCTACGTCCAACAAGGCCATCCTCTCCTACATATACAGCTGGAGCCATGGGTCCCTCCCTATGTGTTCCCAGGCTGGTGGTTTAGACCCTGGGAGCTCTGGTTGGTTGGTATTGTTGCTCTCCTCATGGGGCTACAAACCCTTTCAGCTCCTTCAGTCTTCTCTCTAACTCCTCCATTGGGAACCCCTTGATCAGTTCAATGGTTAGCTGTGAGCATCTGCCTCTGAATATGTCAGACTCTGGCAGAGCCTCTCAGGAGACAGCCATATCAGGCTCCTGTCAGCATGCACTTCCTGGCATCCACATCAGTGTCTACCTTTGGTGACTGCACATGGGATGGATCCACAGGTTCCTCCTGATACATTAATCTATTGTCATTCCTGATTAGCCTACAGCTCAAGATGGCTCACATGACTGTTGATCATGGTTCCTCCACAGTGGCACAAGGACCATGAGAACTGTGTCCATGTCACACATATCGTGTGTCCTGCTGCCTAGAGAGAGCTTTGTACCTAGTTGGTCACCTTATAACCAACCAATTCCTGTTTGCCTAGGACTCTCCTGGTTCTGAAGGTCTCTCCGATCCGGGAAACACGGGACAGTTGACAGTCCGAAAGAAAGCTTGGAAGTGAAAGTTAATTAATAAGTAAAAGCTTTTACATCTATTTATTTTATTATTTTGTATGTATGAGTGTTTTTCCTGCATGTATGTGCTTAGTGCCTGCTGGGGACAGAAGAAAATGTTGAATTCACTTGGGAGTGGACAGACAGATGTGAACCACCATGTGGGTGCTTGTAATCAAAACCCTGAGTTCTGCAAAAGAACAAGTGCTTTTAACTGCTAAGCAAGCCAACTCTCTAGCCCAATAATTGCGTTTTGAAGTCATGTTTTGTTGTTTTTTTTTTTTCTGAAACTCAATATAGTGTAGTTGAGCATGTTAACCACAAGGTGGCACTAGACTACCAAACTTATTAACATCAACTTTTATTAAAGTTAAACAGTGAGGAGGTTAAGTTGTGGCTCACTTGGCACACACTGAGTTCCTTCACAAGTATTAACTGGGCATGGTAGGGCAAGCCTGCAATCCCGATACATGGGCAGTTGAGCCAGACTGGGATACATAAGACCCTGTCTCAAACACAAACAAATAAAAAAATCAAAATGCAAGGTGCCTTTACATTGTAAGTATTCGGGCACACAGCTGTTTTTCATAGCACTCTCAAAAGCCATCTCCCCCCCACCCCACCCCCGGAGGTGTAGCTGGAGATGCAGCTCAGTGGCCCTAGAGTCAACCTCCAGTGCCAAGAAAATCAGTAAATAAAATAAATAAATAAATAATTAAACTGTGCACTGAAGTAATTTTAATTCCCGTGCATATTTTTTAGCAATCAATACACTTTTCCATGTAGTAAATGATTTGTTTTCAATTTTACTTATTGCTGGGTGGTAGTGGTACACATGTTTAATGCCAGCACTCGGGCAACAGAGGCAGGCATATCTCTGAGTTCGAAGCCAGCCTGGTCTACAGATCGAGTTCCGGAACAGTCAAAGCTACACAGAGAAACCTTGTCTCAAATAAATAAATAAATAAATAAATATTATTTACTAAACTTTTGTCACAGTGCACATACGTACCAAAAGAAGTCTGTATTTGGGGAGGAAAAAAAAATATGACAGCTAATACAATAGTATCCTATATCCAGAAATTTTAAAAATAATGAGTGAACATGGGACATGGAACCGTGCACCTATAATCCCAGCATTAAAAGAGCAGGAACTCAAGGCTAACTTCAGCTGCACAGTGTTCAGGCTGTGTGTGTATCTGTGTGTGTGTGTGTGTGTGTGTGTGTGTGTGTGTGTGTGTGTGCAAGGAAGTGCTCGCTAACTATGGTGACCACCGAAAAATTCTTAAGCCACAGAAAATATGTCTGCCAGGAAAAGAACCATAAATATCTACCAGGAGCATTCCTATTCTCAAGCAATCTCCCCAAGCTCACAGTTCTGGAGCAGGAAGTCATTGTCACCTCATTGTCACCAGTGTCCTCTAGAAGAACATCTTAACCTCACCAAGGCCCAAAGGGCACTCCAGTAAAATCTCTTGCGTAATGGTCACTTGCCGCTTTTTGCGACCCGGATTCACACTTGCTCCCTGGAACAGTTTCTTTTTTTGGGAGGGGGGGGTGAGACAGGGTTTCTCTGTGTAGTCCTGGCTGTCCTGGAACTCACTCTGTAGACCAGGCTGGCCTCGAACTCAGAAATCCGTCTGCCTCTGCCTCCCAAGTGCTGGGATTAAAGGCATATGCCACCACCGGGCCCTGGAACAGTTTCTAAGACAGAGCTGTAACCTACCTAGCAGGTCTAGTCTGTCCTCTGGACGACAGAACCAGGGCAAGCTGATACTTTGTTTTATTTCCTTGTTTTCTTGGATTTGGGTTTTTTGAGTACATAAGTTGGTTTGAATTTTAGTTTTGTCTTGAGACAGGATGTTGTGCAGCCCGCTCTAAACCTAACTAAGCATTTAGTCAAGGATGACCTTAAACCTCTGACTCTGGAGCCTGTGGGTGGCAGGTGCGTGCTTGCTTCTAGGCCTGGTTGAGGAAAGACACCATGCTAAAGGGTGAATGTGGGCTCCCTGCATGCTAAGTACTCAACCAACTGGAGTATAGCGCAAGCTCCCCTGCAGCATTTTATATAAACAACTTTGAAGGAGCTACAAGGTTTTTAACATCTTTTTCTCCATGCATACGGGAGGAGGGAGTGTGCACCGGAATGCCGTGCCCTGGGAGGCCTGCAGCAACAGCTCCCTGGGAACTGTGTGCAGCAGACGTGGGTGCGGGAGACTGCAGTCCAGTCCTCCGCAAGCGCAGTGCTCCTCTTCGCTTCTGAGCCATCTCTCCAAGATTTGTACTACATTATTTTTTAAGAAACAGTTTTGAGCAGAGCAAAACATGGTGGCGTACGCCTTTAAACCCAGCACTCAGGAGGCAGAGGCGGGCAGATCTCTTGAGTTTGAAGCCAGCCTGGTCTACAGAGTGAGTTTCAGAATAGCCAGGACTACACAGAGAAACCCAGGAAGAAAGGAGGGAAGGAAGGAAGGAAGAGAGGGAGGGAGGGAAGGAGGGAAGGAAGGAAGGGAAGAAATGCTAATTTTCAGAAGAAAATAATCTTTAGTGTTTAATATCTACTGATACCAATATATATTTCTACATAAACCTTTTCATTTTTTATTGTACTTATTTATGTGTGTCTGCATATGCATGTAGAAACCAGAAGACAGCTTTTGGAACTGGCTCCCTTCTTCCACGATGGTTTGGATATGAGGATCCAACTCCAATCGTCAGGCCAGTCAGGCAGGGTCATTACTCACTGAGCCTCCTCGAGAGCCCAGAAAGGATGTTTTTTTTTTCTCTTAATAGTTTTCAATATATTTATAGCATTTGATTTGGATCAATCCAGAATCTACCAAAACAAAACAAAACAAAAAACAAGCAAACTCTCTCCAGCAGTGAGAACGCAATCCACAGTCCCAATTCTGATTCAGGAAATAAATTTACTATAGAGCTAAATAAGAGACAAACAGGTTTTCTCTGTCCAGCATCTTAATGAAGCAGCGGTGGCTCTCTGACCTTCCCCTACACTGCCCAAGGACAAGAAGGAGGAAGTTGACAAAACGTCATCCAAGAAAGACCCAGTAAATGACTCTGGGGTCAAGGCCAAAAGCAGTGGTCCGAGGGCAGAGTTCCAGACAGGTTCGACAGTCTGGTTCTGTCTCACAAAGCTACAAAGGACACTCAGTAAGGAGGTTCCCAGTCATAAGCTTATTACTCTAGCTGTGGCCTCAGAGACGCTGAAGGGTTTCTTCACCCCCGCCGTCCTTCCCAAGTGACTTAGTGAAGGGCTTATGAAGCTGGTTTCAAAGCACAGAGCCCAAGTAGTTTACATCAGAAACACAAATGGTGGAGATAGCGCAGCTACCGACAAAGGTGCCTGAAGAGGCTCAGTCAACTGTGCTTCCAGGAAAAATAAAACTTTATTAAATTAAAAGCCAGAGAGAAACAACGCCTCTATAATCCCCCAGGTCGTGGAGGGCTTGCTCGAGGGTGAGCACCTGACACTTCATATGTACATATTTCAGATGCAGCATAACTTCGTGTTTTCACTGTTTCCCCTAGAATGCTTTTTAAAAATCCTGTTATGCCCAATAACCCATTTAACCTTGGCTTCAGAGCCTCTGTTTGGAAGGTGGAGGTGTTTTCTGTAGAGTTCTGTGAAATACTGTTTGTTTGCTTTGGGCCTTATCAGACTGAAAAGCCACTTTATCCGGAGGGACTTGCTGACTTTCTTTGTTGTTTGATTAGGCATGCATTTTTATGCATTGGGTTGCTTCCTGTATGTGTGTTTCCCAATAGCTGCAACTGAATAAGAAAGCCAAAGAAAAGGGAGGCCTTGCAACAACCTCAGTTGCATCCCTGGTTAAGTAAACTCAGCCGCAGGAACCTGGAGGATGCGTGGAATTCTCTACAGACAGGAGCATTAACAGAAATCCCTTTGGTTTGGGAAAAAAAAAAAAAAAAAAGACACTCTCCAAAACTGTTCGCCTTTCAAAATTTATGGTCACACATAGTGGTACATACCTGAATCCCCTGAGACTTGGAGTCAGGCGGGTCAGAAGTTCAAGGTCATATTTCGATATACAGTGAGTTTAAGGCCTGCTTGAGAGCAAGGAGATCCTGTTTCAAAACTAAAAGGTGGGAAACTGGAGAGGTGGCTCGACAGTTAAGAGAACATAGTGCTTTCGAAGAAAGTCAGCTCACAACTACCTATAACCCCAGCTCCAAAGGGATTCTACACCCCTGATCTCTGAGATCACCTGCCCTGGCACTAACATTCACACACACACACACACAGAGAGAGAGAGAGAGAGAAAGAGAGAGAGAGAGAGAGAGAACTTCAAAATAGTAAAAGAAATATATATATTTTTTAAGTTAGAAGCAAAACCATAGAGCAGTGAGCATATCTCCCATGTATTTCAGAGAAGAAAGTTTACTGCAGACTGGAAGCCCAGCTTCTCAGGCACACTGGCTGGGCCCTGCAGAATCAGGGCAGTATATCATCTGAATTCCCATGGCTCAGTGCCCTCATCTAGAAATTGGCCATTATAGTCACAAGAAAAGAAAGTGCTTATAAGACATTTAGAACTGTGTCATTTAAAAAAAAAATCATATGAGCCATGTCATAGAAAGAAAAAAAAATGACCAGAACTGATTTGGGCCTTTTTTGTTAAGAAAATATGTGTTGTCGTGATGGTGAGTGTGCTTTGGTTTCTAGTGTGACCAGGGCTAGCTTCCGGGGCTGGTGACCTGTACAGGGGCTCTCTCTACTCAGACCCCTGCTTAGTGCCCTGCCCTCTTGTCTTGAAGGGCAGAAGACTTTTTGAGCAGTGACATTTTTAGGAGGCTCAGGACTAGATGATGTCCTGCTGGGTTCTCTTCCTACAGGGGCATTAAGCCTGGAATCTACAAGGGATTGAAATGGCTGGTCCTTGCTCACAGGTGTGGAGTCTAAGCCTCCTGGAGGAGAGGCAGTACACAAGCTGAAGCCTGCTCACCTCAACCCAATCTTTCTCCACAAAATCTTTGACCATCATACATTTTTTGAGGGGGTGGGGGTTGGGGGCTCTGGAAAAAAGGAAATGGGGTGGTCCCTCTACTGTAGAGATAAATTGCACAAGCCATATTTTATTCAGTGCCTTTCCCCCTCAACTCCCTTCGCCCATTACGGTATCTTCCCTCTGAGGAGTTTGCCTAGGGGATTCAAGAGCAGGCAGGAGACACCTTTGAGCCACCACCACCGCTCCCTGGATCTCACTTCCGTTGTTATTTTCACAGAAGAACAAGGGACTCGCCATATACAGAAAATGTGAGTGTGGCGAGCACTTAATTGATGCCAAGTAAGTTTTGAAGTAAAAGGCAGGGCAGAAATGCATGTGTTAATTAAACAGCAGTTGCTTGCGCAACTTCCGGAAGTCATAGAAAAGGCAGCTGAGAAACAAAATATGAACCATAAATGCTCCTCCAAGGACTCGCCTTCGGTGTCGATGTGACAATTAAGGATAAATAAGAATACTATAAAATCATCAAAGTGTGTGTGTGTGTGTGTGTGTGTGTGTGTGTGTGTGTGTGTCCACGGATAGTGTGGGTGTCTGAAGAGGCCAGAAGACGTTGTCCGATCCTCTGATTGGGAATGAGGTCGGTGATTTTGAAGCTGATGTTCATCTGGGGAGGGGGAGGGGGCAGCAATTTCAGTAGAGGCCTTCCAGGGGTGCCGGTCCTTTGCACACCGTTACCTTGTTCTATGAAAACAACATGGAAGCGGGATCCAGGAACCATCGGGTGTGCCTCGGGTAGACAGTGCCTGAGCGGTGGGTGCTGAGAACCAAACCTGAGTCCTTTGGGGCGTGACTGAAAATAAACAGGAGGTTTCTTGCTGAGTGATGGAAATGTCCTAGAATTCAGGTGATGGAGGCACAGTACCATAACTATGAGAAGAACCCTGAACTGTTGAGTTAAATTTGTACCATTGCCATTTTAAAAATAAAAAAGGAAACCGAATGAACCTGTGGCGAGCAAGGCAGAATTAGCGCCAAAAGAAATAGATAAATGGAACTGCTTCCAAAAAAAAAAAAAAAAAAAAAACCGAGTAGAAGATTGTTTACAAGAAGATGCATTTACTGTGGAGATAATATCAAAACAGGACTTTCTTTCTCCGGGGTCTTCTAATCTCTGCTATCTAAATGATATCCCAGGATAGGCAAAGAGGAGGGTTTCAGACACAGCAGGATCGAGGAGGAGTGGTGTTTAGATGAAGTTTGGCGTCCCATAGAGAGGGAGGCCTTCGACAATCAGAAACAAACAAATGCTAAGCTCCCAGGTCTGTGGTGGAGAATGCCCTGCATGCAACCCCCTGCACTGCAAAACAAAAAAAACAAAAGAAAATCTGGGCTCTATCTTAGGAAGGTCACATTTAGCAAATCTTTATCTATCTATCTATCCAACTCTAATTTTTTTTTTTTGGTGTTTTGTTGTTGTTGTTGTTTTGTTTTGTTTTGTTTTGTTTTTCAAGACAGGGTTTCTCTGTATAGCCCTGGCTGTCCTGGAACTCACTCTGTAGACCAGGCTGGCCTCAAACTCAGAAATTCACCTGACTCTGCCTCCCAAGTGCTGGGATTAAAGGTGTGCGCCACTACTGCCCGGCCCATCTCTGGATTTTTGAGACAGGGTTTCTCTGTGTAGCCTCAGCTGTCCTGGAGCTTGCTCTGGAGACCAGGGTGGTATTTCTTACTTTTTCAGATATATTTATTTTTATTTGATGTGTATGAGTGTTTTGCCTATGCATATGCACCGAATGATTTGTGCCCAGGGAGGCCAGAAGAGGGTATTGGATCTCCTGGAACTGGAGTTACAGGTGGCTGTAAGTCACCATGTACATGCCAGGAATTGAACTCATGTCTGCTGGAAGAGCAGCAAGTGTTTTAAACTACTGAGCCATCTCTCTTGCCCCAGATTTGGGTTTTTCTTAACCTTTATCTTCCTCTTTTGTTTCAAAGGGGGTTTATAAAAACACAAAGGTAACCCACAACGTGGTCTAGTAGGTAAAGACATATGTCACCAAGCCTCTAAGACAACCTGTATTTAATCCCACATGGTGAAGGAAGAGAGCTGTCTCCCCCAAGTTGTCCTCTGACTCACACATAGGCACTGTTCTGTGGCAGGTTGGACCAAATACATATATATCTACATATGCAAATAAAATAGGTAAATATAACTTTAAATAAAGAAAATTGCACAGTACACAACAGCTATAGGGTCAGACTAGATGGTGTGATGAAGACAAAGAGATACTTATTAACAGGATAGGGAGCAGCGGGTCACATGACCCGTGATGTCATCGACCCTCTGAAGGTGGTTCTGCTTCAGTTTTCAGGTCTGTTCCAGCAGCAGGAGCTTAAGAATCACTGCGACAGGGGTCTGGAGTGATGGCTAAGAGCCACGGTTAAGAGCACTGACTGCTCTTCCTGAGGTCCTGAGTTCAAGTCCCAGCAACCACATGGTGGCTCACAACCATCTGTAATGGGGTCTGATGCCCTCTTCTGGTGTGTCTGAAGACAGTTACAGTGTACTCATATACATAAAATAAATACATCATTTAAAAAAAAAAAAGAATCACTGCTACAAATGCCCCATCAGGGACAGCAGTCCCAGCTGCTAAAGAAAGCAGATGCCATGGTTTTCTGAGAGCAGAAGTTTTGCTCTGTGAGGTTTCTGGCTCTGTGCAGGAAGCCATCACTACTGGTACCACCTCCATGGGCTTGAAGATCTCTCCTCTGCTCCATGAGTCCTGTGAGGGTCTCTATCCCAAGCAAGTTGGAAGATCTCGGAGGATCTGTCCCAACTCTAAGACTGAAAAGACTGGAGTTTCAAAGGTTTTTGGTGAGTTTTAAAGTTACCTCAACAGTCAGTGCTTGGCTTCTACATATTTTCTCAGCAACAGAATCCTCAAATTTGTCTGGAAGTATTCATTTGACCACTAGAATGTGAGCTGAATCTCCAGTCACACCTAAGGGAATGTCCAGAGTCCCATCTTTTCCCACCTGACCCTCCAAAGCCTGAAATACAGCAGCAACTACACTGATGGATACAGTAGGCAACACCAGAGGCAGCCAGGTGAAGCAGGGTGGGGGGGATGGTGTCACATGGCTTTAATCCCAGCACTCAGGAGGCAGAGGCAGGAGGATCTCTGAGTTCTAGGCCATCCCGCTCTACAGAAGGAGTTCCAGGAGAGCAGGTTTCAGGGTTACACATAAAAAAACCTGTATTTGAAAAAACAAAACAAAAAACAAAAGGAGGCAAAAAAAAAAAAAAAAAAAAAAAAAAAAAAGTCAGCCAGGTATGGTGGTATACACCTATAACCAGCACATAGGACCTGAAGTCAGGAGTTCAAGGCCATCCTCAACTGTACAGAAAAGTTCTAGAACAGCTTGAGCAGAAAACAACTGCAGACTAATACTAAAACTAAAATACACTAGATTAAATAGGGGGGAAAAAGCATATACAGGTACTCATGTTAATATTCAAATACAAATAGCTTTAATTCTCATACACACTGATAGAACCAAAGATGGCCATGTAGGCTTTTTTCTGGCATCGAGACTCCATTTTTGTTTATTTCTTGCAGGTTACAGAGACTCAGGGGAGATGGGGGGAGAAGGAGAAAGGGTTCAACCCAATAACACCAGGCTGCAAACACAGGTCTTGGTGTTAGGTCGCAGTATCACACCGCTCACAGGCAGCCTGATGGAAGAGAGGCTGGCAGGAAGTGCAGGCATGAACGTTCAGTTGAATGTGGTTGCAAAATTAACCAACACATTGACAAATCAAGCCACCTAGAACAATTGTAATCATATCGCCTCCCAGATCACCTTTCTTCAAATCGCTCATTTTAAGTAAGGCTTTCCTTTGTGAAGCCACGGAACATACAGTCGTTTACAGGAAACCACAGGCAGCCTTTCAGAAATGCGTGTGGGTCTTCTGGCTTTGAAGATGTTTCACAAGCTCTGGCTGCTGACAGTCTAAGCCTTAGTCTCCGGACCTGTGTTTAACAAAGTGGCTTCCAGCCGCCTGTCTGTCTTGATCCCCTCTAATAATCTGATGCTGGAGAGTGAGTAAGAATATGCTCACCAGCGTTTGCAATGCTCGGCCTGAGCCATAGTTTTGTTGTTTACATCACTCTGTCCATTTTTAGCTTCCTTCTCACCTAGAAAGTAAGAACGGTGGCGTATACGATGCCGAGAGCTGCAGAAAACCAGCCAAGGTGTCTGTCAACTGGACAGTAGCATGCACTGGCTTCCACAAAACAGCTTGAAATCTAAATTTAAAAACTGAAGAGTGAACGGGAGTTCTAATTAGAATTCCTCCTGGACCAAAAAAAAAAAAAAAAAAAAAAAGATAACGTGCATTGAAAAAAAAAGCGTTATTTTTACAACGCGTCTAAGTATCGATTCTTCTGAAGAAGGATGATGAAGTCCGGACGGTGATGCTGTGTCTCTTCTAAGACATGACGTCTTTCAGACTTCAGAAGCCAGCCTGTAAAGCCTGAGACACAAAGCCGCCCAAGGTCTAATCGCCCAGGTGCACTTTTCTCTTTGTAACTATGCCATTTTCAAGGCTGTTTCTACCCTAGGAGGGAAATTACAGAACCCATTACCGAAAGGTTTCTTCCCAACCCCCTGCTTGGCTGGCCCTATTTCCGGTCAGCAAGCCAGCAGCTGCTCTGGCGATCCAGTTGTCCCGTTCCTCTGCACCTGCCAGCCGCCCGCCGGCAGAAACCACTGGCAACCAACTCTGGCTCAGAGCAGGGAGCCTGGCAACCTTCCAGCGGCCTGATATTTTGACAGTGAACAAGTTCCTGCCCTAGCAGATGACATGCAGTACGGCTTCCACACGATGTTCGTAAACTCCCTCGAAAAGAATTTAGGGGAAACAACTTCGTGCTAGGGATGATGACAAACGCGGAAAACGGAAGACAGGACATAGCCTTGTGCTCACAGCCCTTTGCCGTCTTGTTTCCACAATCTGACCATTGCAGTATGTTTTTATGCTACCCAAAGCCTGTCATTAATGTTACTCAGTCAAAAAAAAGTGTTACATATATAACAAAATGGATACACCTTGAAAACAGTGGTAAGTAAATACGCAAAGACAGAAGGACAAATGTCACATAACTTTGTTAAAATGAAGCGTCTTTAAAAAAAAAAAAAAAAAAAAAAAAAAAAAAAAAAAAAA
>JANHMN010000013.1:21822114-21837215 GCA_030674055.1 Rhabdomys pumilio
AGTTCCCACCCCCCGGCGTCACACGAGGGATCCACAGGAAACCAGGGCTACACAGAAAAACCCTGTCTCAAAAAAACCCAAAAAAAAAAAAAAAACAAAAAAAAAAACTGTGGAGACAGATGTAAAATATCTGCAAAATATGGTCTATTTAATCTCTTGGACATTTGCAAGTTCTATATAGTTTTTTTTTTTTTTTATCTAAATCAATTTTTCATGTCTTCAGTTCTTTCCTCAAATCCTAACACTTCCTTTTCTGTCTTCACTCCTTTGACCAAGCACCTCAGGCTAAGAACACTGATTCTTTCAAAAATCCCCCACCCACCCTCAGTGCCTGTACCACATGGAGCCGCCCACTACTGTCCCCGCTACCAGAGCAGTCAGGGCTTACATACAAGGCCCCATCACCTGTTGTCTACCCAAGACCAATCTATCTGGTAACTCTTTGGTGCCTGTCTTTTCTGTTAGAACATGTTTTCCATAAAGCCAGGAATTGTGCCTACATAGTTCTCTGACAAGCCCCAAACAAGGAGACCATGTAGACAATCAGTGGATGTCTGCTCAATGAATGCATGTGTTTCCTTTCTATATAATTGAAATATTTCAGTATTTTACCAATTAATAAAATAATAATATTAACAATTAACATAATGCTATCTGAACAGAAAAATAGAACTTGAGGGTTTTGTATGATAAAGTGCTTACCTAGAAGCCCTAGGGTCAATGCCCAGCAATATATATATATCCTAGGAATGGTAGCTAGCACAGATCTGAGATCCCAGCACTCAAGAAGAGGCAGGAGGGTCACAAGTTCAAAGTCTTGACCACATAGCAAATTTGGAGCTAGTGTGGTATACATGAGACCTTGACAAAAAGAAAGGAAGAAAAAAGAGAAGAGGGAGGAGGGGGGTCATAGAATGAAAGGGGGGAATAAAAATAACTTGAACTCATGAGATACTTGAACTAACTCTGTTGCAGTAAAATTTAAAATGGCCTGGATGCTGGCCAACTATCCTGGCGGTGGTGCAGCTCTGTGCTTAGCTCAGGCCTCCATGCTCTACGGCCTGAAGCCAAGTGCACCACAGCTAGAAGCGGTCAGAGGCCATGTGACGCCAGCGCAGCATGGTGGTACTCTGCCAATCCTGCCATCCACACGGTACCTGGTAGAAATGAGACTCTAAAGCTTAATATTACCCAAAGGCTTTATATAATTGAAAATGCTCAATTAACAAGATGCCCATACCATTAGAGTTGTAACCCAATATTTAACATTTTGATAAGTTGCTACCTTAGACTGCCAGAGACACTCTGACATCCGCTGCCATCTTCCCCTCTCTCCTCTAGCTCCTGCTCTCTTCCCTCCTCCCACATCAGCACCTCCCATACAATGTAGCAGCAGCAGGAAACCATCCTGCTACATAATTCCACCTCCTTCCCCCCACCAAACCATTTAATGACTCTAAAGTGTTAGTATTTCAGTGTCTGAGCTGTTTCCCAAAGGCAGCTGAGACCATTTCGCTATATGTATATTCCAACTGTAGCTTAGAAACAGGGGCTGGAGAGATGACTGGGTAGCTAAGAAGGCATGCTCCTCTTGCAGGGACAAAAGTTTAGTTCCTAGTACCCATGCCAAGTGGCTCACAACAACCTTTAACTCAGGCTCCAGGAGATTTGACACATCTTCTAGCTTTAATCTCAGCCCTTGGGAGGCAAAAGCACTTGGATCTCTGAGTTCAAGGCCAGTCTGGTCTATAAAGTGAGTTCCAGGACAGCCAGAGTTATTATACAGAGAAACCCTGTCTCAAGAAACAAACAAATGAGTACAAAAAGTCTTACAGGGTAGACAGACGACTCAGTGGTTAAGAATTGGTTGCTCTTACAGAGGACTCAGGTTTGATTCTCAGCATCCACATAGAGACTTACAACCTTTGTAACTCCAGTTCCAGGGGATTTAGTGACTTCTGGATTTCCACAGTAGGAAGCATGCACATGATTCACAGACATATAAACAGGCAAACACCCACAGTCATAAAGTTTAAAAAAACAAAGATCTCTTCCCATCCACAAGTAACTGAGTCAGGAGTCACCACTGTCTTAGTCTATAAGGTACATGTTCCAACTTCCAAGAAATGTGAATATAGGCTCAGAACAGACTAACGGAGCTCTCAGAGAGCCAGCAGAACGTGTTGACTTAAGGCACAAAACACATTCCTTTTTTTTTTTTTTAAAGATTTATTTATGTAATGAACATGAGTGCTCTATCTACATGTACACCTGCATGCCAGTAGAGGGCATCAGATCCCACTATAGATGGTACTGAGCCACCATGTGGTTGCTGGGGATTGAATTTAGGACCTCTGAAAGAACAGAGCCACTAAGAGCCACTTAACCACTAAGTCATCTCTCCAGCCTCCTCAAAGCACACTTCTTGTTACACAGCCACAGACTCTCAATTCTCTTGGTCCTAAATGCTAGGATTTCAGGGGGGGTTGGGGGGGTACAGTACCTGACTGGATGTTCCTTTCTCTTGTTGTCTTTCCTTTGTTGTTGTTGTTGTTGTTGTTGTTGTTGTTGTTTTGAGACAGGAGCTTATCATGTAGCCTTGCCTGGCCTAGAAGGGTGAATGCAGACCAGGCTGGTTGGAACTCAGAGAGATCTGCCTGCCTCTGCCTCCCGAGCACTGGAATTAAAGTTACCCAACCACCATGCCTGGCTGGATGTTCATGTTTAGATAGCAGAAATTTTAAAATTCAATTCTAAATTCAATTCTTAAATATCTTTATTCTGAATTAAATATACATGCTGTGTCTTAAAACAGTAAAGACCAACTTATAAAAGAACTGACTGCTGCCCAAGCAAGCGACAAGTATTCTCAACCAAAGACTTTTTTTCTCCTTCTTTCTTTTTGAAATACTGAAATGATTTTCATAAAGTATTTTTGAAATGCCAGTGTTTACCATAAACATGAAAATAAACAGATGCATACATGCAGGGGTATCTATTCAGTTGCACTGTATAGGTGCTTTGTCTTCTAGAATCTCTGGTGTAGGGACAGCCAACATACCTTGGTGAGCCAAGGTACTTGCCATGAAGCCTAATTTTGATCCTGAGTTTGATCCATGGGACCCATGTGGTAGGAGAGAACTGACTGTCCTCTGAGCTCTATGTACCTGCTGTGACACATACCCACACATGTGCACACAAAAGTAGTTATAATAGACAAATAAATGGTTAAAGACGTCAAAACACCTCTGCTCTAATAAGTAGCTTGATTAAAGTTTATTCTTGACCTAGTCTTTTACAATCCACTCTAATTACCATTAAGGGCTTTCTTAGACTGAACAATTGATGATTCCATCATATCACAAATTCAATAAGCATGGTATCGGGGGGAAAATTTTAAGTAGTTTGCCCCTTTACATATCAGTATTTTGACATCGTAGAAGTTGGCCTGTGTGCAATTTGAGTACAAGGATTAAACTTTCAAATTAAAGAACAGAATGTCTCTCCCAGCTGATATTATGTTCTCTGACATAGTTTAGGGGAAAACCAGACCTAGGGGCACAACAGCTTGTTAAAACTCAAGAATTCTAATCATTTCTCTGGGCTTGTCCTCAGCTTAACGGCTATCACAGTCTCACTTACTTCACTGGTCTCAGTTTCTGCTAAGGAGGGGAACTCTAATGCCTGTGTGTGTCCCTATGGTTTCCTTAGGTAGTAGAGTCAGTGCTCTGTGCCTCTGTAGCCACTCAGCCGTACAAGAATGCTCAAGACTGATAACAAAACGAAAGTCAGGGCTAGGGGAGGCAGGCAGCTCACTGGGTAAAATGCTTGCTGTACAAGCAGGAGCGGCCTGTTTGTGTGCCCAACGCCCACATTAAACGGGTGAGCAAGGCGCTCGAGCAGAGGTGGGAGGACCCCAGGGGCTTGCTGAAGTCTAGCTGAAACTGAGCTCCAGGCTCAGTGAAAGATCCTGTCCATCATTCACCTCTGACCTCCACATACACCTTTATGAGCAAACATCACACACACACACACACACACACACACACACACACGCACACACACACATTCGTGCATATGGGCTGGGAGGTGGGGACTGAGGTCTGTGGTTGATGTCACCAAAAAAACCTATTTATGTTCATGAACTTCCTTGTTCTCCGAACAAGAATGAGTAATTTTTTTATTGCTCTTTTATTTGAACAAGTAAATATTTTCCAAGCACATTTTCATGTCATAGTCACTGTGACACAAAGAAGAGAAAGTAAGGGGGAGAAAATACAAACATTCCTGTGGAAGACAGCTTTCAGCAATTTTCTTTTCAAACTTTACCTTAATAATCAACTGTTGCTTCTCATGCACCCAACTCAAGTGACTCATCAGAAGTCTCCTCAAGTTTAGTTCTTTTTTGTCTGCTGGTACTGAGATAAACAAACCTCAGGCTTTCGTGAATAATTAATAGATGGTACCAGGGCACTAAAACTAAGAAGTTAATATTACCTGGTCCATTGATAACCACTGCCAATAGATGATTCGCTGCTGACGCTTCATTTTGAGAGCTGCAATACCTTAGGTCTGAATCATAAACAGAATTTGTGTTTCCTCTATAAGACGGTATTTCCAAACACGATTTCTAAGATTACTAAAATTCCCCGTACTAATTGTGTCTCAGGTTGACACAGGTCGTGTAAGTTCATTTTCATATCCCTAAAAATTAATCAGGCCTGGGGAATATCATTTAACAGTAATAAACATTTGATAGGTGAAAATGTAGGTTCTCGTAGACACTGGCAAACAATATTGAAAATAACTGGGGACTGGGAATGTAGCTCTGGGGCAGAACATTTTCCGAGCATGTTTGAGGCCCTGGGTTCAATCCCCAGCATGGGAAGAAAGAGAAGTAAATCTTCCAGGGCTGAGCTGGGTGGTAGAGTACTTGACTAGTATGTCTGGGGTTCTGGGTTTAATCCCTGGTACTTTAAAAACAAAAACAAAAAAAACCTAGCCAGGTGTAGGGAAGCACACCGTTACTCCCAGCACTTGAGAGGCGGCAACTGGTGGATCTGAGTTTGCAGCCAGCCTCGCCTACTGAGTGAGTTCCAGGACCATCAAAGCTACATAGTAAGACACAGTGTCAAAAAGGCAAAGGAAAAGAAATCTGCCCCACTCCTCTGCACAAAGTTTCAACCCCAGTTTAATTTGAGAAACTTGCCCTTTAACACAATGCTTTCAAACCACTTGAGCCGTTGCTTTTGTTGACGGTCGGTGGTGGATTTTGCTTTTCTTACCTTTCTTCTCATGATAGGTCTTCCTCAAGTACCACTCTCCTCCCAACAGCCTTCTCCTTATAGTGGCCTATTCCAGCCAGAGATGTCCCGACTTCTAGCAACTGCAGCAGGGTTGTTATCCATAGAAAGATGGGCCCGGTGCCCGCCCAGCGGAGGGAGGACTGAGAGATGAGGGTCCTCCCGAGTTGTGGAGCTCCTCAGAATCGGGGAGAAACATACTCTGCTTCTCACGGTGCAAGAAAGCACCACCTGCTCTGGCTGCGACAAAGCCTCTGCTGCCAACGCTCTCAAGAACCACTATTCAGAGTAATCATTAACAAGCCCGGAAGTGCACGCTGAACACTTGGGATAAACCGAATACGTTTCCAAACCCAAAAGCATGTGTCTACATGACTCCCTCGGCTTATTTACCAGGAAAGGGCTGGGAGAGACCAATCCTGTAACTATTTTGAGCAAAAGAGTAACTAACAGCAGAAATTCAGCCAGAGAAAGCGACCAGATTTGTACTCATCGCTGCTTGGGGAAAAAAAAAAAAAAAAAAAAAAAAACATGAGGAAGTCTGCAATCCGGGCCACTTAGAGGGCTGAGGCAGGTGGATTACAGGTTGAAAGCATAAGCAACAGAATGAGTTTAAGACCTGCCAGGCTACCATAGTAAGATCCTATGTCAAAATAAGAAAGAAAAAGAGGGCTGGGGGTGGGGAGGGGAGAGCTCAGAGGCTATTGCTTAACATGAGCAAGACCCTGGGTTTAATCTCAGTACAAAAGAAAGAAAAAAAGGAAGGAAATCAAAAAGAGGAGGGAGGGAGGGAGGGAAGGAGGGAGGGAGGGAGGGAGGGGGAGAGGGAAGGAAGGAGAGGAAGAAGAATTGCAATTAGAAATCTAGGTCTGAGGCTGGGTTGCTTTCACCTGCTCAGGTCTTGCAGGTCTGCATTTTGTAGTTATTCAAAGGTGGCCTAGAGAGATGGCTCAGCTGTAAGAGCACCCCCTGTTCTTGTAAAAGGCCTGTGTGTTCACAGTATTCGATGTACCTTTCCTGGTGCACAGACATACATGCAAGCAAAATACTCAAAGGTGAAATAAAGTCAATTTTAAAACTTTTAGGTATTTTTTGTTGTTACTGTTGTTGTTGGGGTTTGTTGTTATTGGTGGTGGGTTTTTGTTGTTGGGTTTTTTTATTGTTGTCCTTTTTTGGTTGTTGTTGTTGTTGTTGTTGTTGTTGTTGTTGTTTTCAAGACAGGGTTTCATTATGTAGCCCTGGCTGTCCTGGAACTCACACTATAAACCAGGAGTGTCTCAAATTCACAGAAATCCCCTGCCTCTGCCTCTTGAGTGTTGGGACTAACGGTGTGCACCACCAATACCTGGCTTAGTAAATAAAACTTTGAAAAATTAAAAAATAAGAAGAATTACTCTAAGGCCATATTCTTCCTTGGGACCTTCCTCTCTGGAGAAAAAAAGGTAAAGTTCTATTTTAATGAGTGTACCTCATAAACTTCTCAAATGACCCCAAAGTCCACTCCCTTCTGTTTTATATAGGGAGCAAAGTGCACCAACCACTGTTTGTTAGAAGCAGCAGCGGCTGAGTTCTTCACTTCAGCGCCTTCAAGTGATTTTTTTTTTTCACATTACAGTCATGACTTTGAGATCTGATGGGGAGACTTCTTTTCAAACCATCTGTTTCTAATAGCTGTCCTGAAAGCAGTCTGCGTGTGTGGAGACACTAAAATCTACCGTCAGGATCAGACTTCAGTTTCAATGACGGGAAAGAAAACGGACCGAGCAAAGACCTGCTTATGAGAAGAATATTTAAAGCCCACATCTTGAAGAAATTAGCAAAAGCATTCTGTGACCCGATTCCCTGCCCCACGCACGGTTCAATAGTTTCCATTTAAAAAAAAAGCAAATTCATCTAGAAAGATGTTTTGTAATACAAATAGGAAGAGTCGATGTGGTTAAAACCAGTCCGTTCTTGAAAAGCCTGTGAGTCAATCTAAGAATTGCCAGTCATGCATCTTAAATGTAATTATCTGGCACTGTTTCATGTGACTTTCCAAAAGTTCCATCACTGGCCCACACATGGGAATTGACAGACATTACCCCCCCCACACACACAAACCTCCCCACCATCAAACTCCTGCGCAGACTTTGTATGCAAATATAATCTCTAAAGCCACTGCCTGGAGCCATCACACTGATTCTGGGTGTTCATAGCCACTACATCAAGAAGAGTCTTTGTCATAGTTTGTTGTTAAAAAAATAATAAAATAAAATAAAATAAAATCCCAGCCATTCGATTTTACCAATAAAGATTCAGAAGCCAGACACTGTGGTGAAAGCCTGCTAGTTCAGAGAGCCAGAGAAAGCACCCAGCTGACCTTTCTACTCTGCCAACATCCTAGGAAGAAAAAGATCCTTCTCCTTTCGTCTTAAAGACCCTTCTTCTCTATATCCCTCCTTTCTGTTTTCTTAAGTTCACTCTCTGTCATCTGGTTACTTGCTCTGTCCCTTGATCTGGGGTTGACCTTTCTAGCTCTTGTCACAATCCTGTGGTTCACAGTGTGATCGAAAAATCCTGCAATGAGAGTCATTAACTACATTACCCTTTTATAAGTGGCAAGAAAACCACCATTTTCGAAGATGTACCTGAGAAGAAGGGATGTTGAGGAAGATGGGGGACAACAGAGGGCAGTGGAGAGAGATGAATCTGATCAAAGCATATTATAACATGTATGAAGAAGGAATGAAGACCCACTACTTTTTGTAATTAATATATATGAATACACAATGACAGGAAAAGAAGAAAGAGACGCTCTCATTTTATAAACCAGGGACCTCTTCCCCCCCATGCCACACCCCCCGCCCCCACTGCTCCAAGAACTAAAGATCTCACCACAATTACCAGGGTTGGCCATGCAATAATTCAACTCGTTGCAACATGGAACACTGTATACACATATCTCAAATATTTATTTCATGTGCATGTGTGTGTGCCTAAATGTATGTCTGTGCACCACATGTATGCAATGCCCATGGAACCAGAAGAGGGAGTGGAATCTCCTAGGATTGGAGTTACAGGGTCTAGTGAGCTACCATGTGTGTTCTGGGAATCGGATTCAAATTCTCTGCAAGAGAACCAAGGGATGTTAACTGCTGAGTCAACTCTTTAGCCCCTAAACAAATGGAATATTTTATTTTATTTTATTTTATTTTATTTTATTTTATTTTATTTTATTTTATTTTGAGACAGGGTCTCACCATGTAACCCTGGTTGGCCCAGGACTCTCTGTGTAGGAAACAATGACCTTAAACTTGACCTTGAACTTCAGACCTTGCTGCCTTCACCTCCTGAGTGCTGGGATTACAGGCCTATGCCACCATGTCCCATTGACAGTACTGAGTCAAATCCAGGGCTTTGTGCATGCTAGGCCAGCTTTCTACCAACTGAGCTACACTTCCAGCCCCCACTACCTTGCCAAATGAATAAACAAATAAGGAAAACAGACTTCCTGAAGTATTTAAGTTTAACCTAATGAGATATATTTAAATGTGTTATGAAATATGACTTCCGTTTTGAACTTGAGACCTAATTTTGTAATAGTTAACAGATGCTCTAATCTCTCTTAAGGCTTTTGACCCAAGTTCTCTGGGCTCTCTTGTTTGGTTCATTGATAATTAGATCATAGACTGATTTAAAGTTTGAGGCTTTTTTCAAGATAGCGTACTGCAAAGCAGCTGGATAAACTGCCATAGTTCTAATTGTCTGCCATAGTTCTAATTATCTGTAACCAAGAGTCCCTACTCAACTTTCCCTTCAAAAAGCAAAGTCCACTTACATTTCCCTGGAATATGATCACCATAGTGATAATCACCATAGTGATAATTGCCATAGCAGTCCCATCGGATGCTATTACAGCCCACAGTGGTACATAGGGCCACTTTTGGTGAGAGAGTTAGGCTCAGATTAGAAAGCACAGAGCTAGGTGTGATCTACACCTCCAACTCCAGGTCTGTGATCTTCCAGTTCTATCAAACTGGTTTGCAAGTCAGATGAAACCTCCCATGAGAAGGTTTGCAGTGCTCTCCCTTCCTCCCCAGGGACTTGGGTCTTCACTCATATTAGTAAAGCCAGGCCAAGCCAGGCATGGTGGCACACACCTGTAATCTCAGCACTTCAGAGGATGAAGCAGGAGAATCAGGATTAGGAGTTCAAGCCCAGCCTTGACTGCATAGTGAATATGAGGCCAGCCTGGCTATATGAGGTCCTGTCTCAAGGGAAAAGAAGAAAAAGAGTGGGGAAGCGGGGGAGCAAGAAGGGGAGGAAAGAAAAGAGAAGCAGTCCAATACAAAACAAACAATAATAAAAAGGCTAAATACAAAATGTTATTCGTACCTAATATAACTAATTATGAAAAAATTCAGGCCAAGCAACATGTTAGTTATCTAATCAGGACATTATTTTTAAAATAGAATCTGCCACAGTCCTTTGAGTAAAGTAACAGTTGGCTTGAATATATCTGCCCATATCACCATATTCTTCGACACTTAGAACTATTCCACTCAGTTCTAAAATGGGCCTACAGTAACCATGCAAATTGCATCAAGTTCGTGTAATTAGGCAGCACAGAAAAAAAAAATACAATAAATAAATCACCTTATACCAATAATCCCAGCACTCAGGAAACAGAGATTCACTTTTGAAGGCAGTCTGTACTACAAAGTGAGGTGAAGGCAGGTCTGGTGGACTACCGCGCTAAACACTGTCTCGGAAATAAGATCCTGAAGAAAAACTGGCTCTTTCTTGCGTTTGTTAACAGCGGAAAGTTCTCTTGTTTCAGTGTTGCACCACTGTGACACAGTGTGGCTCAGTGAGATCCAGAAATGACAGAAAAGTGCGGGTGAACTATTCTGTGTATGAATGTTTTGCATGCACGTATGTATGTGCACTACATGCATGCCTGACACCCACCGAAATCAAGAGAGGCTTTAGGTCCCTCTGGAATAGGAATCATAGATGGTTGGGAGCCACCATATGGGTGCTGGAAATCAAACCCAGGTCTTCTGTATGAGCAACAAGTGCTCTTAACTGCTGAGCCCCAAAGGGGTGTTTTCAATAGATGACTTCTGAGACAGGTGAAAGTTGACAGGCAGTGAGACACTTCCACATATGCCTTTCATCGCACTGTGGTGACATCAGGATGCAAATGCATATTGCTGAGTTCTACTTCTAAATATATATATATATATATATATATATATATATATATATATACACACACACACACACACACACACACACACACACACACACACCACACATATAGTCTAGCTTCGGAAAACAAGTCTGGCCCAACATTCCTGGGGCTGTTTTTACCTACTCTGTTATTTAAGGATTCCGACTTTATCTCTTAGTAGCTTTGTTGCTGATATAATTATATAAATTGATACCTGGTAAGGCATTGTGGGAGAAAGAAACACTTGACCGATTTTCACTAAAATACAAACCATTTGCTGGTTGGGTAAGTTGTCACCAGAAGCTACAGATTATCAAACAAAAATTCCAATGCCAAACAGAGAATACCTTCTTTGTTTTTTGTTTGTTTGCTCGCTTGCTTGCTTGTGTTATAGGTTTTATTTTTATTATTGTTGTTATTGTCCGGGTTTTGTTTTCTGGGGTGTGTGTGTGTGTGTGTGTGTGTGTGTGTGTGTGTGTGTGTGTGTGTCTGAGGTAGGGTTTCCCTATATAAACCTGGCTGGCCTTCAACAGAGATTTCCCTACCTTCCATGTGCTCTAGTGTGCCACTAGGCTGCCTTCTGTTTGCTAATTTTTAGCATTTAAGTTAGTGTTGATTTTTCGTTAGCTCCTCTAAAATCTTTGTTTTAGCCACTGGATGCTAATGTTATCTACTAAGATGAGGGGGTGGGTATCATATATTTAAACTGTTATCTGTCACATTTAACCATGTAGGCTATAACAGGTACAATACGATTCCACAGTTGAAGCTGAAGAAGCTAAAGACTAGATTTGATTACCATCCACCTCCCAGACCGAGGTTTATTTTAGACTTTACTAGAATAACAGCTTTCTGCTGTGTTGTAGTGGCCCTTGCCTTTTTATTTATATAAAACACGTGTGTAATAACTTGAAAACACAACCTGGGAAGGACTGCATAGTTTGGTGCCTTTCTCTATTTTACAAGACTTAGAATTACCTTTTCACCACACTGGGAGATCAGTTATAAACTTTTACAAGCCGAATCCATGTAGTAATTATTTTTAACTAATTCTCAAACAAGTCACTTAACAGTTGATGGCCAGGAGAGAATGTAATGAGACCCAGTCAACAGATGGGCGGTCACTATGGAAACAAGTCAGAAGAAAAGATTACTTCTGTGGGTCCCATTCCTCCACCAGCAGTGACCACCAGCCCCACGATTTTAAGTTCAAATGCACCCTTCTCAGATGATACTCTCCTCTCTGTCCGCTCGTTCTCCTGCAGACATTATTTCTTCTTTACTTTCAATCACTGGCCAGGCCTACATGCTTCCTATGGACATGCACCGAGCACTATCAACTTCTGCAAGCTACTAGATGAACCCACCCTCTTCCAATAAATTGCAACTTGGCATTGATGCTGTGGGGCAGCCTGCTTTTGTTCATGTCCACCGCTCCCCTCAAGCTCCAGTAACCATTGTCAGTTTCTCAGTTTTTCTGGAACATCTACTCCAGTAGAGCAGAGACTGCAGGTTGAGGAACCAACCAATGTCTTCTTCTGCGTCACACAAGAAAGCCACACTCTGCAGCTTCTTTGTGTATGCTGCAGTCAACGTGCAAGTTCTGTTCATAGAGTGTGAGCAGAAGTAGCTTCCTTCTGGTGCTGGGCCTGAGCTGCCTAAGTGCCCACATGTTCTCTTACCCCTCAGTGCAGGGGAATGCTCATTCTGTGCAGACAATGGCCACCACTGAGAGAATCATAGATTCTGGCAGCCATGTGCTAGAATAAGTCTAGGATAATAATAATATATGATATAATATATATATGATAATAATAAGTAATATATTGTTATATATTGTATATTATATATTATTATATATAAGTAATAATATATGTGATAATAATAATAAATCATCACCCCAACACAGTCACACACATCAAGAAACATGCCCCCTGAGATAGAAGAGAGCACACGAGCTGTAGTTACAAGGCTACCTTGTCACTAACCCGTTAGCTATGACCTTGCATTTCGTTCTACTGAAAAAGAAAAGATTTAAACACCCTTGGCATTTAAGGGATGGAGGTTGACTTAAGGAACCTGAGAAATTAAGGCTTAATAACTAGGCTAAATTATTTAATTATTTTAGTTTGTTTGTTTTTTGTTTGTTTGTTTGTTTTAAGACTGGGTTTCTCTATGTAGTCCTGGCTGTCCTGCAACTTGCTCTGTAAACCAGGCTGGCCTCCAATTTTGAGATCTGCCTGCCTCTGCCTCCAGAGTGCTGGGATTTAAAAACGTGCACCACCACTGTCTAGCTTAATTTCTTAACTCTTAGGGAAGCTAGACTTTTCTAATTGGAAAACATCAGCCCCTGTATAACCAACAGCCTCTAAAACTTAAGATCTGGAGCTGGGTCCTGGTGATGTACATCTTTAATCCCAGCATTGGGGAGGCAGAGACAGGCAGATCTGTGAGTTCTAGACCAGCCTGGTCTACAGAGTAAGTTCTAAGACAGTCAGAGCGGCACAGAGAAACCCCAGCTCAACTTAGCATCTGAGGAGACATAGGAGGGACAGGGCAGGAGCTCCTTCACAGGCTGCCTCTCTATGGAACCCAGAGAGCTAGACTCTAATGCGATGCATTGTGCACGAAAGTTGAAAGACTGATCTTTCTTGTTCCATTTTTAAAAAAACGAAACAAAATGAAATTAAAAACAAAACAAAAAACTCCTTTGAACATAACTTTGTATTCATTTCCACTGGTTTTATAGAACTGTGAAAACATCGGTCACATAAATAAAAATAGAAGAAATTCAGGTGTAGAACTGCGCCAAGTCTCTGCCCAGTTTTCCTGATCTTTTTTTTTTTTTTTTAATTATTTTGAATACTTTACCATTAAAAAATAAGTTGCTCTCGGTACTCTATTTATCTGTTACTAAGCAAATCACTTGTTAAGCGCTCAAATTAGAGGCTCACAACAAGATTATTTCCTCCTGCAAAGGAGAACTCTGTGACATGCAAAAGAGCCCATCCACCCAGCTCAGCCCTTAGGTCCCACCACTTCCACACAGACTTCTATTTGCTTTCATACGCAGAGTGGTTACACCCAGGGACAGCCCTCAGGAAGGGCTAGTGAAAGCGGAATGGGTGATAGATAAAGAGATAATTCTAGAAGGGAAGGAAACCTGAAGGTGAAAAGTTTAGGGAAATATATGTATGGAAGGTAAGATAATAATAATAAATAATAATAACAACTCGTTAAGACTACGAAAACATATGAACTGATCCCCTTAGAACAAGCCTGGCACCCCAGCAAGGCAACAGACATGAATGGGGGAGGCCTGGTAACTACTCTAAGAGTTGTAGCCAGGTAGAAGCAAGGAAATAGTAGCCTGGGACTTTCAGGTGACGTCTAACTAATATAGGGACAGTCTCATAGGCTGTACACTAAATTCAACGTATAACAACGTGCTTTGTTATAGAACTGAGTTGGATTCTAGATCACCCAGTTAATGTCCGGAGAATGGGAGAAAACAATAAATGAGGCGTCCAGTGTGTTGTAAATAAGGCTGGGTCAGAAGCCAGACCCTGCAGACATCAAGTAGCTTCAGGAAAGTTGTTGGAGTAGTTGATTAATCTTATCCAAATCGCCCGTGCAGGGAGAGCGCGCGTTCCTCGCTACCCGCCCCAGTGTTCTGAGTTCCCGAGGGAAAGATTCAGACACGCGCACGCGTTTGGAAAGTTCCTCTAACTTGTATTTCATGAAGAAGACTGGGCTGCTCTTGCCACTTAATCCCATTAGAAAACTAAGGGAGGAGGAGGGACACAGCCCTAAGGAACGAACCCCTCCTGTGTGAGTAAAAGGAGAACAAAGATTGGCAGGGGCCACGTGGCTTTCAGTTTTTCGTCTACTGGATCTGAAAGCCACATCATGCCAGAAGTCCTACAGTGTCTTCTCCTGCCCGGATTTCAGTCACCTCCCACTGTGACCAGCTTGGCAGAAACGGAAACCGTCTAAATTTGTATCTCTCCATCTATCAGGCTATGCAAACAATGGACCTCCTCCCAAAGAGAATTTCTCCACGAATTTCACGCAGGGAGAAATAAAAGGTGACATCCAGATAGGGTGTTTGTCCCTGAAAAGAGGATGAGGAGAATGTACCCCCACACCTCACCCCACACACAACAAAGGGTTAGTGGTGGATGGGCAGGAACACAGCTTGATCCAGACTGCTTAGATGTGTATATCCCTGACTTTCTATTTAAACTGCAATCTCACTTCGGGACCTTGAAGATGAACTGGAGGGGGTCTCCGGACCTCTTCACAATGTGGCTGATTCAGCTGGCTTCCAGAGGACAGATAGCTAAACTTGGCTTCCTGCGATACAAACCATAAGCCCAAGTTTGATGACATCCCAGATGTACTTTACTCTGACTCAGCCCTAGACTAGGGGTCATAGGAAACTCCCACATGTAACCAGGGCAAGGCTTAGCCTCAACCTCCAAACTTATCTGCACATAAACTTAAGTGTTTCTGGCCAATTACAGTTTCCTTTCTCTGTTTTTGTTTTTGTTTTTGTTTTTTTGTTTTGTTTTTTTGTTTTT
>JANHMN010000013.1:21840235-21929676 GCA_030674055.1 Rhabdomys pumilio
GTTGCCAGGTAACTGTGGGGAGGAGCATACCTGGCTGTTGCCAGGTAACTGTGGAGGTGGAGTTTAGACAGAATACTAACAATGAGCCCAAACCAGTTCTTCCTTAAGTTGCCTTTGGTCATGGTATTTAGTAACAATAATCATAGAGTGACTGATACTTGTGTTAAACCAGATGTTAGTATAGATTTAATATTCTCACGGTACAGGTAGTAGTCACATCTCTTCAGAGACAAGGGAAGAGTACCAGATAAGAAATGTTTGATGAGAGCTGGAGAGATGGCTCAGTAGTTAAGAGTACAGGATGCTCTTCCAGAGGTCCTGAGTTCAATTCCCAGCAACCACGTGGTGGCCCACAGCCATCTATAATGGGATCTGATGCCCTCTACTGGTGTGCACTCATAGGTAGATAGATAGATAGATAGATAGATAGATAGATAGATAGATAGATGATTGATAGATGATAGATAGATAGATAGATAGATAGATATAAAATGTAAAAAAGTGCTTGATGAGTTTTATCTGAAATGATTTTGGTAGAACTAGCCTTGCACTTAGTTCTGTAATGAACTGACACATGGATTAATAATAAGTAATCTGAAGTATTGGAACTAAGATGTATGGAGTTTTGTTTGTTTGCTTGTTTTTGTTTTGTTTTTTAGTTCCTTTAAGAGTTTTTTAAGTTTTGTTGTTGTCCTTTTGGTTGGTTGGTTGATTTTTTTTTTTTTTTTTTTTTTTAGACAAGGTCTCCCTGGGAAGCCCAGGCTGATCTGGAACTTGCTGAGGAGCCCAGGCTACCTCTGATCTATGATCCTCCCTCTTCAGCCTTCATCAGGCTGAGATTACAGATGCACTAGCATACCCGGGTGCTAAATTTTCTTTAAGTATCACAAGTAGCTTTTATTCTACTGTGTGTTTGGAATGATGATCAAATGAACAGTTCTGATAAGCAGCTTTGCAACTGTTCAGAAAAAACAATCAGCTTTGCAATTGTTCAGAAAAAAAAAAAAAAAAGATCAGTGCGGCCTCTTTCTGAGCTGTCTACTTGCACGTTCTAACAGAGGCCTGCCAGCACTTGATATAAACTGGGGTTCTGATGGAAGAGCCAGAGGGAATAGAAAGGCGCTGTAAAACAGCTTAGGCTACACTACTGACAAGGAGTCCCCCACAGTGAGAAGTAAGACGCTGAGCAAAGCACTAGGTTGCAGGCAAGCATGGCTCACAGGCAACATCCTTATAAAGGGCCTGAGTAGAGCCTGCAGTCTATAAAAGCTTCATGGAGGCTCCCTGGTTGCTTCCTGGCACTGGGGAGTGATAATGATGACCCTCAGCTGAAATCCTGGCCTGCATGTCCCCAGAACCATTGAACTTTCCCCCTGCTAGAGTCCTTTTGATCTTGGACCATTCATCTCATCTTCTGTGGTGGGGAAATTAACACCATTTGACCTCCTTTTCTCTTTAATCTTTTGCATCTTAACGCCAGCTGTTGGCTTTTGAAATTCAAAAGAAGTGGAGTGAGTCTCTGACTTGGCTAGGACATTTTCCACCCCCCTGGAGGTTAGTTTTTGTCCATCCAGCAGCAGAGGGTGTGTAGAATTAGTGGGACCATCACACACACCTAAGCCCGGCTAAGGTATCACAGTCGAGATAACCAGCTGGAAGAGTGTCACCTTTTTTTTAACATTAAGTTGAAGAAGAACAATAAAAACAAAAACCTTTATTGTTACCTAAGACCATGTGGCCAGTCAAATCAAGCTGGCCCCCGTGGAATTACAGGAAAAAAAAAAAGCAGGGTAATGTGGTCACACTAGGCCACATGGGGCCTAGATAGAGCGAAAGGAAACTCCCTTAGAGATGGGCAAGGCTCAAGAGTTACTAGACAGTTGCTGGCTTCCCCTTACAGACATGACCGCCTTTGGTGATATTCCAAAAGCACATGTCATCTGGCATGCTGAGGTCAGACCTACAGCTATGAAAAGGGAGTTTCCTATTCAGATTACAAGGAAATATAGAACACGATAGGCATGGTAGGACTTGCCTGTAATTCCAGCATCCTGAGGCAGCAGAATCACCATGAGTCTGAGGTCAGCCTGAGCTAGAAAGTGAGAAATTTTTAGAGAGAGAGAGAGAGAGAGAGAGAGAATATGGGAAACGAATGAGATGGTTCATTGGGTAAAGAAACACACAAGCTAGACAATTCTGATGACTTGAATTTCATCCCCAAAACCCATGTAAAGGTGAATGAAGAGAACTAACTTCACAAAGAGGTCCCCTGACCCCCACATTGGTGCTGTAGCACGCATGCACCCTCCCTCCATATCACTGTTACCATATGCACAGCAATACACAAAATTAAATTTTAAAAGTCATGGAAAGCAATAGAGCACATCATTAAACATTAGCCAGTCCTAACTGTCCTGGATCCCTATTTACAGAAGATTGAACTAGACAAATGTCCACCTCAGTTCTTTCCTTGGGTTATCGCTTGATATGGTGGTGTTGGGGATTGAACTTAAGGCCTGGTGCACTTAAGCATGCAGTCTACCCCTGGGCTACACCCAGTAACCTCAGAGTGCAGTTAAAGTATTAAAATGATACCCAGTTATCAGTATTTGGGCAAAGTCATTAGACAGGAGGCATGGTCGAACCGGGAGAGGGGCCTCTGAGTGGAATGGAATAGATAAGGGGAAAATTCTGTTTGTACTTGGAAAACAGTAGCTGCTAGAATTTGCACATAAACTAATAAAGTGTGAGACTCAGAGGAAAGTGGTATCAGACAGGCATGGTGGGCACACCTGTAATCTCAGCATCTAGGAGGCCATCTTGAGCTGTGCAGTGACATCCAGAAAGCAAGGAGGCGGGGGTATAAAAAAGAGGAGAAGGGAAAGGAGAGGAAAAGAGATTAGGGGAGATCTGGGAAGGAGGTAGAGATAGGAAGGAAGGGATAAAAAAAGAAATCTCAGCACTTGAAAGGTAGGAACAGAAGGATGAGGAGTTCAAAAGCATCCTCAGCCTCAGAGAGTTTGAGGCTAGCCTGGGCTACATGAGATTAGGGAGTTAGAAAGTAAGGTGAAAAGGGGGGAGGAAGAGGAAGAAGGAGGAGGAGGAGGAAGAGGAAGAAGAGGAGGAGGAGGAGGGAAAGAAGGAAGGAAGGAAAGGCGGGAGGAAGGGAGGAAAGAAAAAGGGTGTTGTGGATACCCCCAGGACATCTGGAGTTGACCTGAGCCTGCTGAATTTAAATCAGTCTGTTCTCCTAAAATCCTTGTTGAACAATGAGTAAAGTTTCGCTTGTATAGCAGCACACGGGATTTTTCAAGACATTCTCCACTCTCTCTTCTATGTTAATAATAATCTTGTTATTTCTGTTTCGTAGCTACAAATAAAATGGTATGCCAGGATTACTAAGCCTGCCAGGGTCACAGCGCTCACCAGGGAGAGCTAGGTGCCTTGAACATTTCCCAACTAATCTGGGGGGTGACTGAGGCTCTTGACCCCTAGCTAACATCAGCCGCGTATTTCAGCTGTGTGTTCTCTATCACATGGTGACACGCAGGAGTAACAAAGCAACCTGCATGTCACCGGCAAAGCAACCTGCGTGTCACCGGCCCTCATCAAATGGTCATTGTCTGAAATCCTCACGGGAGATGTTTGTGCGTGTGAGAACGCAGGCTTTGGAATTCGCCCCCTGTCGGTTCTGTCCTGATCATTAGTCCTCTGGCTTGGAGCACGCTTCCTGCCCTTCAATTTTGCTTAGAGTTAAAAAGAGAAAGGGGGCAGGATGACTCAATAGTATAGAACTTGTTCGGGAGACCAGAGCTCTGTCTTTAGCCCCACAAAAGGAGAGAGGGGGGACCAACCGGGAAAGGGAGATAATCACAATTAGTCCTCAGAGTTATGAGAGGGCTTCCGTGAAATTACAATTACAAATCCAGGAGCACCCGGTTCATCAAGTAACCAGCAAGTGTAAACCTCAGGCGAGTCAGCTTGCACTTGCTACTTCAGTTGCTACAGGTTAGAAGAGCCTGGAACTTAAAATAGAGCGGTTGAGGATGCCTCTCCTCAGAGAGACTGTTGAACTGCCGTGGTCCCCACCCTGCAGGCTGCTATGTTGGCAGAAGAGCATGAGCTGAATCAGCACAGCTGCCCTCAGGGTAATTTTAAGCCCCACGGGGCTGTGCCCTTAACCATATACCCAACACACCCATATGTAGCTTTCCTGTCTGTAAAGCGATAAAGGCAAGCAAAGGCATCCGGCTCCTCAGCTGCATCTGTCTGTCTCCGCTGCATACATCCGTCTTGTCTGCCATCCTGCCAGCTGTGGCTTATGCATATGTTAGTGCCAGAGAGACTTCGGACTTCTACCCAAGGCTGTACGCAGGATGGACAAAGGGGAGTCCGGTCTTCTTGTTATTCAGTGCGTACTTAAGGAAAAAATATTAACTGATTACTCAAATTCTATTTCTAAGTCTGATATAAAGAAACTAAAACATTTTTTTCAGCCTCTCCCCACCCCCAACACCTCAGTAGATTCCCTTTATAGTCACATTTAAAAGTAGAAATTAGGGCTGGCCAGATGATTCAGTGAACAAAGCATTTGCTGTCAAGGATGTTGACCTGAGCTTAACTTTTTGAACCTATGTGATAGAAAAGAAAATCCAGAACTGATTTCTTCTGAATGCTGTCCTCTGACCCCAACGCTTACATGGTACATGGGCACAAATGTGCGCACACACGCACACACATACAAAACCATTGAATAAAATATATATAATACAAATATAAATAAATAAATAATAAATACTGACCATTACCAGAGCAGCCTCCACCCTTCAAGCTAGCTCACTCTCCTGACTTACAGTACAAGCACGGCTCCATTCCCACATCACTCACTGGCACCCTCTTTGCCTGGAACACCGATACACTCACCTGAGGGGCTTGCCTCTTCTTGCCTTTCCCTTAAAAGCCTCTGGAAGCTACCCAGTGTCTTCGTCTGTTGATGGCTTTCCCTGTTAATTCTTCAGGAGTCAGTCACCCAATCCAAGTGGGGTGGGGGTAGGGAACGTCTACCCAAAGCCTACAAGAGGGTCAATATATGTCATATATACCTACTAGAGACTCCTAAATCATAACACTTATGGTCTACAGACATCGCCCCCACTAGGACACTGGTGACTCCTTTGATGGATGTATCCTATTTGCTGTAAGGGCAGAGGGCATCAAGATCTGACTTTAGTGCTCACTGGAGTGGGGGAGATGCAGGAATCCTTTGGCGTTCCAGTTCCTAGCAGACACAACCCCATGATTTCTTGGAAATGTAAAAATACCAAAGCTCCACATCAAACCAGTAGAGGAAGAACCTCTAGAGTTGGATGGAACCGTTTGAGTTTGCTCATCTAATGTGCAAGCAACATGTTGAAAACCCAGCCCGGGCTGGAGAGATGGTTCAGTGGTTAGGAGCACTGACTGTTCTTCCAGGGGTCCCGAGTTCAATTCCCAGCAACCTAATGGTGGCTCACAACCATCTGTAATAGGATCCAATGCCCTCTTCTAGTGTGTCTGAAGACAGTGACAGTATACTCATATAAATAAAATAAATAAATCTTTAAAAAGGAAAAGAAAAGAAAACCCATTGCAATGAGTCTTACCCGTTGTTGACGCACAGACTCCTTCAGCAAAGGAAGCACCTCTGTGGCTAACAGCACTTGTTGCTCTTCACAAGGCCCTAGTTCATTCCCTGAACCTAGGCAGGCAGCTCACACTAGTCTATAACTTCAGTTCTGGGATGCTTACGGCCTTTGAGGGCACCTCCACAAATGTGCATGTGCCCACATTCAGATACACACCTACACATAGTTAAAAATTATAAAAAAAATTAGCCAAGCAGTGATGACGCATGCCTTTAATCCCAGCACTTGGGAGACACAAGAGGATCTCTGTGAGTTCAAGGTTAGCCTGGTCTACAGAGTGAGTTCTAATACAGCCAAGGCTATACAAATAAACACCGTCTTTTAAAAAATTAATTAATTACAAATAAAAATAAAAAAATAAGAACCCTTTCTGCAGGGAAATAATCTTACACATAATTTTAGGGAAAACCCAGGATTATTTTATCTACTCAGCCTTTTTTTTTCTCTTTTGCTTTCTTTTTCTGACAGTTTTCATGCATCCCTTCTGGGCTAGCCTCGAAGTCCATATATAATTCAAGCTGGCTTTGAACTCCTGATCTTCCTGCTTCCATCTTCTATGTGCTGGGATTACAAGCCAGCGTCACATCATCCAGTGCTGTAGTTACTCCTCTCTTTAGGCAAATGACAAGTGAAGCTGGGAGCAGTTAAGGAGTCTCAGCCTGGCATGAGAGCATGAGGTAGCTAAAGCTTGGTCACCCTAGTTTGCTTTCCATTGCTGTGATAAGCTATGACCAAAAGCAACGTGGGAAGGAAAGGGTTAACTTAATCTTGCACAACCTTGTTACAGTCCATCGTTAAGGGAAGGCAGAGCAAGAACCCAAAGCAGGAACTTGGAGGCAGGAACTGAAGTAAGGCCCACACAGGAAAGCTGCTTACTAGCTTGCTCTCAGAGCCTGCTCATTTGCTTTCTTACATATTTCAGGACCAGGATGGTACCACCCACAGTGGGCTGAGCCCAGGTTCTCCCATATCAATCATCAATCAAGAGAGTGTATCTACAGACATGTACACAGGCCAATCTGATAGAAGCAATTCCTTAATCAAGGCCCTTCTTCTCAAATGACTCTAGCTTGTGAAAGTTCACAAAAGACAAACAAACAACCAAACAAAACCAACCAGGACACTGCCCAATATTCTCTCTTCTTTTTTACTGGGAACACCAGACAGAAATACTTTTGTCTGACCAAAAATAAAGAAATGATTACCATTTACCTTCTTCAATGCATCTTTAAAGGCATTACTCAGATAAATCACCTAATACTACTAAAATTCATAAGTCCGATGAAATTGTCTTTAGTGAGCTTGCTAATTACCTGAAACATATGGTGGTGTTATGGTTTGTATACCTTCGGCCCAGGAAGTGGCACTATTAAAAGGAGTAGATTGTGTACTGTTGGAGTAGGTGTGTCACTGTGGTTGTGGGCTTTAAGACCTTCATCCTAGCTGACTTGAAGCCAGTATTCTGCTAGCAGTCTTATGATGAAGATGTAGAACTCCCAGCTCCTCCTGTACCATGCCTGCTTGGATGCTGCCATGTTCCTGCCTTGATGATACTGGACTGAATCTCTGAACCTGTAAACCAGCCCCAATTAAATGTTGTCCTTATAAGAGTTGCCTTGGTCATGGTGTCTGTTCACAGCAGTAAAACCCTAACTAAGAAAGATGGGTTTAATTGTATCCCCCAAAAGATAAATCAAAATTCTAAATCCTAATACTTAGGAATGGGAGATTAATGGGAAATACGGTCTCTGCAGATATAAACAAGTTAACAGGAGGTCATTAGGATAAATCCTAAATCCAGCAAGAACGGTGCTCTTGTAAGAAACAGGTAGGAGGGCCACTTGGGGACCTAGATTCGAAGAAGAATTGGCCATGTGATGATGGAAAACAGACGGAAATGATATTTCTGTAAGCCAAGGACTATCAGGCATGACAACCAGACACCTGGAAGAGAGGCACAAGGAACCATTTCCCCCTACAGTCTTAGAGGGAGCATGGCCCCAATGACACCTTGATCTGTGAGAGGACAAATTCCTGTTGCTTTAAGCTATTTGGTTTAAGGCATTTTATGTAGTTGTCTTAAGAAACGAGTACACCTTGCTAGGCTGTGTGGTGGTTCACATCTTTAATCCCAGCACTCAGGAAACACAGCCAGATGGTTCTCTGTGAGTTCAAGGTCACTTTTACATTCAGACTAGCCAGGGATGCATGTACTGGGACCCTGTATCAAACAACAACAAAACCCCACAATACCTCCTAATTGTTCCATAGGTCTAAGCAGAAGCCATGGGACAAGGCTTGGCATCTCCATTGTGCCAACCTGGGTTGGTGCAAAGGCTTCTTGATAGTTCTAATGTTGTCCCCAACTCTGCTTTTCTGGAAGACTCTACTCGAATACTTTTTCCCCTGTCATTTTCATTAATGTCATTAAACTTCCCCTGGGTACTGTAACTGTGTCTTATGTCCCTGTGTTCAAATGGATTGTAACCTTTCTAGGAGTAGAAGAAGTATCTATCTTGATCATGGCCCATGATTATCTCAGTGCCTAGCTTGAAGAAAATCCTGAATGAAGACTTCTGTGCATGCATTAATGGATGAATGAATGAATGAACGCATGCATTAATGAATGAATGCATGCATTAATGAATGAAGGCATGCATGCATGCATGAATGAATGAATGGTTTCCAAGACATTTAGCACTTACCAGGATAGATTTTCCTGTTACCTCTCCTCCTTTGACTTAGAACATGACAGATACAATCTGGACCATTTCTGCTTGTTCTTCTCCATGCTTTCTGCAGCTGGCCTTCTCTTGCTCTATATCCTCAAGCCCTGTGTGGTCCTTTTTATTCTTTTTATTTTATTTTTTTTTTGTTTTTACTTTATTCTTTCTTCAATTCTTCAAGATGTGATTACCCATGATAGTACATGATTCTCTGTTGTGTGATAAAATTTTCCTGGGGAGACACATCACACACATCTATTCACTCAGATAGGGAACCCACCATCCACCAAAGTATAAATACCACCAAAGTCCAACTTGGTGAACCAATGAATTTTGTTGGGGTTACTTATAGGAATATGGGTGAAGGGTTACTTACAGGAACAGAAATGACTCAAAGATAGCTGCATCACCAAACCCCACCCCAGGATGAGTGACAGCTTATAAATCTGAGAGGAGCATACTACATAGCCTGCAAGCAGCTCAACAGGTTAGAGAGTGCCCCTTTCAGGTGCCTCAAGTTAATCTAAACCTCTTCCAGACAGTTCAGCGCAGGTTTCTGCTTGTGTTCCTAGAGTCCTCTTTGGAGCTTGTCTGACTTTTTGTTGCAACTCAGCTTCTTTTTATCTGAGAGGGACTCTCAGCTTTCATTACTTCCTCTGGTAAGGAGGGGCCTAGTAAATCTGGTCAGTTTCAGGGATTTCCTGAAGCTCTTTTGAGCTGTCAACTTTAAGGAGCTTAAGATGTTTCCTTGCAGGATAGAACATTTCCATCTCCAAAGAAACTGTTACATGGTATTTTCAAATTTGTGATTCAGTCTTTTCCTGTGCTTCAAAACTCTGTATTTGTGTTTTCTGGGAGGCTTTTCTCCCTGAGGGTTCACAGACAAAATGAGCAAATGTCAACCACCTTGAGGCTAGAGAGATGGCTTAGTGTTTAGGAACCCATCCTGCTCTTGAAGAGGACCCAAGTTTATCCCAGTACCCACGTCAGACAGGTTACAACTATCTCTAGGGGATCTGATGCCCTCTTCTGGCCTCTAAGGGCACCTGCACACACATGTGCACATATCCAGAGACAGATACACACATACACATATTTTTTAACTCAATCAGTTTTACTTCCTCTTTATTATCTGTGGTAGTTTGAATGAGAATGGTCTCCAGAGACTAATATATTTGAATGCTTACTCTGCAGTCAGTATAATTGTTTGGGAGGGACATGGAGATGTGACTTTGCTGAAAGAAGTGTGTCACTAAGGATTGGTTTGAGACTGCAAAATCCCATGCCATCTCTAATCTCTCTTTCTGCTTTGTGCTTGTGGGATCAAGATGTAAGCTTTCAGCTATTGTTCTACCCTTTGCCTGCCTGCCTGCCTGCTGCTATTTCCTTCACCGTGATTGCCATGGACTTAATTTCTGAAACTGTAAGGACTGCATAAGCCCTGTCTTCCTTAAGTTACCTCGGTCATGAAGTCTTATCACAGCAATAGAAAAGAAACTAAGACAATATCTATGTTACATTTGCATTGCTGTGACCAAAATTCTAACAAGAACAGCTTTTTAAAAATGTGATTTTGCCAGGCAGTGGTGGCACATGTCTTTAATCCCAGCACTTGGGAGGCAGAGGCAGGCAGATTTCTGAGTTCAAGGCCAGCCTGGTCTACAGAGTGAGTTCCAGGACAGCCAGAGCGACACAGAGAAACCCTGTCTCAAAAAAAAAAAAGGGGGAGGGATTTTTTAAAAAAAGATTTATTTATTTTATGTGAGTGAGTATACTGTTGCTGTCTTCAGATATACCAGAAAAGGAAATTAGATACCATTACATGTGGTTGTGAACCACCATGTGATTGCTGGGAATTGAACTCAGGACCTTTGGAAGAACAGTCAGTGCTCTTAACCACTAAGCCATCTCTCCAGCTTTAACAAAAATATCTCAAAGGACGACTTTTTTTTTCCTTCATGATTTCACTGGATTCCAATCCATTGTAGCAGGAAATGACTTTATTAGTGACAACTGTTTATGTTGTGGCAAATCAGAAAACAGAGAACAAGAAGTCAGGTATAATTTTCAAAAGCCATGCTGGGGAAGAGGAAACAGGTAGATTTCTGGAACTCCCTAGCCAGCCCACCTAGCCTAATTGATAAGCTCAGGGTAGTGAGAGACCTGTCCTGAAAAAAAAATTAAGTGAGCAGGAGCTAGAAAGATGGCTCAACTGTTACAAGTACTTGCTGCTCTTGGAGAAGACTGGGGTTCAGTTCCCGACACCTACATGCTAATTAACGACTATTTGTAAGTCTAGTTTTA
Source organism: Rhabdomys pumilio (assembly GCA_030674055.1). Taxonomy (NCBI): domain Eukaryota; kingdom Metazoa; phylum Chordata; class Mammalia; order Rodentia; family Muridae; genus Rhabdomys; species Rhabdomys pumilio. Next base: position 21,850,950 of record JANHMN010000013.1, read on the forward strand.
AAGGGTTCTGATGCCCTCTTCTGACTTCTGTGGACACCAGAAATGCAATGGTATACATATATACATGCACATAAAACACTTACATACATCAAAGTAAAAATATACAAATATTAAAACTAATAATAGGAGGAGACAGGAGAGTTGGCTTGGTGTTCAAGAGCACTGCTGCTCTTGCAGAGGACCTGGATTTGGTTCCCAGAACTCACATGGGGTCTCACACCCATTTATAACACCAAATGATCCAACACCCTCTTCTAACTTCCATGGACACCATGCATAGAGGTGGTGTTTATACATATATACCTGCAGGCAAAACACTCATATACATGAAATAAAATTTAAAAATCTAAAAATAATTTTGTCAGTATACAACATTTTAGGAACAACACTCAAGGCACTTGTGCACACACACACACACATACACACACAGAGAGAGAGAGAGACAGAGAGAGAGAGAGAGAGAGAGAGAGAGAGAGAGAGAGAGAGAGAATATGGTATGGGGCCTGTACTAGTTAGAGTTTCTATTGCTGTGACAAAACGCTGTGACCAAAAAACCAGTTGGGGAGGAACAAGGGTTTATTCAGCTTATACTTCATTACTGTTCATCACCAAAGGAAGTCATGACAGGAACTCAAGCAAAGTAGGAACCTAAAGACAGGAGTTGATACAGAGACCATGGAAGGGTGCTGCTTACTGGCTTGCTCCTCATGGCTTGCTCAGCCTGTTTTCTTACAGAGCCCAGGACTACTAGCTCAGGGATAGCACCACCCATAATGAAGTGCCCCACCTCCCACCCCATTAATTACTAATTAAAATGTCCCACATGTCTGCCTACAACTTCATCTTAGGAAGCTATTTTCTTAATTAAGTTTCCCTCTGCGATGGTTTGTACATGCTCGGCCCAGAGAATGGCACTATTAGGAGGTATAGCCTTGTTGGAGTAGGTGTGTGTCACTGTGGGTGTGGGCTTTAAGACCCTCATCCTAGCTGCCTGGAAGCCAGTATTCTGCTAGCAGCCTTCAGATGAAGATGTAGAACTCTCAGCTCCTCCTACACCATGCCTGCCTGGATGCTGCCATGTTCCTGCCTTGATGATAATGGACGGAACCTCTGACCTTTAAGCCAGCTCCAATTAAATGTTGTCCTTATAAGAGTTGACATGGTCATGGTGTCTGTTCACTAGTAAAAACCTAACTAAGACACCCTTCTCTCATATGACTTCAGCTGGTGTCAAGTTGACATAAAACTATTCGTCACGGTGTCTTAAAAAGAATTTACTTATTTTTCATTCACGTATTTATTCCTTCTTCTCTTTTCTTCCGTCTTTATGGTGGTAAGTGTTGAACCCAGGGCCTGTTGTCTTTCTGGTCGGCTCTTGGCTGCTGGCTGCACACTCAGCTCTAATATAAACTGTTTTTCTGAGCTGAGCAATTGGCAACAATGTCTCAGAGAAAGTGGGTTTTGATACCTGAGTCTCTTGAAGTTTAACAAAGGTTTGAACAGCAAAAGTTAAGAAGGCAAGAAAGCCAAAGTTGGTAGAAAATGGTAAACAAATCCTAGAAAGAAGAAGAGAAAAACAGGGCCGGAGGGAGCACAAACTGAAAATCCACTTTAAAAGGGTAGGAGGGGATTTGGGATGTGGCTCCCTGGGAGAAAACTTACCAACATTATAAAGCTAGAAGCTGGATCCCCAGAGCCACAATTAAAAAAAAAAAAAAAAAAAGACAACAAACAAGAAGAAACACGTGAGCCTCTGTGCTTGGATAACATGGTAAAAAAAGCAGAAACTGACATTTCAAGAACAAGGGCAAAGAGGAACTTGCTAGAGAAGAACGGCACATGGAGATACACGCTAACCTCTTAACATACATTTGAAGAAGCCGGTGCTCAGAGCAGAAACGAAAGGTTTTGGGTGTTGCAATAAGACCAGTGGTGACCTTTTAAAGAACACCAACAGTAAAAGAGCCACACTGATTAAAATTTACACCATTTGAGGAAGTCAACCAAGAAAGCCTTTGGAGAAATGAACCCAATAAATAACTCGGCGGGCTTGCTTGTTAAGATTTGAGTCACTGATGATTTCAAGGGCAAAACAACTTAATCTGATGTGAAGGCAAAGCATGGGTTTATTTGAAGTAAAAAACAATGGACCATGGACAGTACCTGACTCATGTCTTGCTCCTAATAACCCGCTTTCTTGGTTGGCAGCAGTGAGCTCTGGACCATCTGCGGCCCTTTCATCTGGGCATGCACATCTGTCTAACATCTGTAAGGCAGGATGCTGCTTCCCTCATCTTTGCACTCAGTAGGGACTTAATAAACCCAGGAACAACTGTGCCTACAAGAGGCTCTTGTAATCCTCTGAAGTATTTGGAGGGCTAGGTCTAGCCAACAGCCTAGTGTCTACAAAATCTTTCAGTCCCTTCTGAACCTTTGTCAAAGTGACACACCTAAGAACCATGATCCTTTTCTCACAAATGACTTGAAAATGGGGGGTGGGGGGGGGAGTGGAATGTCATTTGTTTAGGTAGAGAGTTTTCCGATGAAAGCTGCTGTAGGTAGGGCTGGGGTGTAGCTTAGTCGGTAGGGTGCTTTCCTACCACGTGTTTGGCCTTCAGTTTGATCCCCAGCACTGGATAATAGTGCATGGTGGCTCATGGCTGTAATTATAGGAGTCTAGAGGTCCAAAGAGGCACTAAGAGTTCAAGACCAGCTTTATATATATGGAATCTGGGACACCATGGCCTATATGTGGCTTTGTCTCAAAAAGAAATCCGTAGATGTATATAGAATCACGTAGGCACTATACAAGGCTGTGACAAACCAGTTTGCCTGGGACTGCCAATATTTCCAAATCATGAGCTCTTCTGTTTAACCCCAGGACAGTCCCAAGCAAGTCAGGATCAATTTTCTATATTCTTCAAAGATAACACTGTTAAATGTTGCCATGAAGATAAGGAGAGATACCTATTGCCTACGTGGTGTGTATGTATTTATTTTTGTATACATGTGTGTATACATATGATACATACAAGACAAAATTGTTCCAGTGTATACATAGATATTTATCTATGTATATATACATAGATATGTAGATATACGTTTATCTATGTGTGTGTATGTATGTGTAAGCACACATATTCTTTTTTTTAATTTTTTTATAATGCTAGGTATTATGTTAATAGTTATCAATTATTCTTCTTGTTAATTCTTCCCCTGGGCCATACCCCCAGCCCCTATAAGTTTTGTTGTTGTTTGTTTGCTTTGCTTGCTTTTTTTTTTTTTTTTCCCCAGCCTCACTATGTAGCCCTGGTTGGCCTGGAACTCATTATGTAGACCAAAGTAGCTTTAAACTTTGCCCCTGTAATACTTTTTGGCCAGATTCCACTCTAAGCGTAAGATTGTTTGTGCAGGAGGATGATAACAGCATATTTTAAAACATGGATCTCTGCTCATTAGACTGGCTATCTGCTTCTATAAATAGTATGAATTGCAAGAATGTACACACATGGCTTTTTTACTGTTCCACTTCCTTGTGCAAGTTAATTTAAACCTTTTCATTGTGGCTGGGTACTTTCCAGGCCTCAGGGAAGGTCCCTGGCTCCCTGGCAGCTAAGAAGTAAGTCAGCTGTGAAGAATTAGGCTGACTTCTGTTTTGTTTGTTTGTTTAATGTATTTATTTTATATTTATTATGCACATTATGTCTGCACGGATGTCTATGTGAGAGTGTCAGATCTCAGAGTTGCTGACAGTTGTAAACCACCGTGTTGGGACTGGGATTTGAACCAGGGTCTTTTGGAACAGCAATTAACCACTGAGCCATCTTTCCAGTCTCTAGGCTGACCTCTTTATATTCTATTATAAACTACATTTTAAGAGTTAAAATTTTAGCCTTGACTTACTAATGCTCTGAAAGCTGCTGTTTTTCCGTGTACTTCCAGTAAAATTTGAGAAGGGAATCAAAGGAGCCATTTTATCAGTCCAGTGCCCTGGACGACTCTGTCTTTAACATGGAGTCTTTTCTTCACAGGAAGGAGGGGCTTGTCTAATGAGCTGATATGTCTTCTGACGACAGAGCAGCTGGAAGTCCCTTGCTAAAAAGTGAACTTTGTGAAATAAGATTTCATAATACAGCCATCTGTGGCTCCCTGTGCCCCCGCCCCCCCAGCCCTTGTCAATGACAGTCATCAACAGGGCCCACTGAAGAGTGTAAATGGCGACTATTGCTCGCTTCAAATCATAAGGCTAGTGTTTTATTTCTCTTCCTTACTAACTTCTGCCTGAGCCTTATGCTATGAGACCAACAGGGTAGAGGAGGCTCAAAGCCTACAAATTGCTGCTTTGACTTGTTTTCTTTTAATCCTTTTCTTCCCCACTACAAATAACTGCAGTGGGTCTGTCTCAGTGGGTAGCTGGGTAACTGGTTGGCAGTATATCTTTCAGAATGAATTCTAACCTCCTTTATCACCAAATCCCTCCCAGGGATGAAAGAGGACTTTACCCCAGGGGGCTGGCTCACTCTGGATTCTTGGAGTGGACTGAGACAATTTACTTAGGTCCCTTTTATTGCTGGAGATTGGAATGCCCCTGAGATGCAGGAATGTGGATGCTATACGCTTATCAGTATTTTTTCACATATCAGCTAAATTTAATAATCAGCTCTCCACCCAGGAGTGTAAAACTCTATTGCATTTAGTGAGGCTCTGGGTAGAAAACAAAACAGTCTGGCTGTGAGCCAGGGTCCTCTCCCCAGCCACAGCAGGAGACAGTTGTATAGAGGTGGAAAAGGAAGATAGCTTTGAAATCAGAGAGCCCCATGTTCAACAACACCTGCATCTTGACTTTGGGGGAAGCTGCTGTGTTTTTTTTTTTTTTTTTTTTTTTTTTTTTTTTTTTTTTTTTTTTTTTTAAGATTACTAGCCTTGCCATCTAAGTTAGGAGTGTTCTGTACAATAGCTGAAATAAAATTATTGGTTTTAGTACCTGATGCATAAGAGGTAAACAGAAAGTAGCGTATATGTGGAGGAAGCTTTGTTCACCTGATGGATGCAAAGTGGCTGGACCATACCTCGTGGATGGATACACATGACCCTGACTCCCCAAAGCCAAAACCAAAATCTGACCAAATTTTACATAATATCTCCAAATAACAAATTCTTGCTCTCAAATCAGGAAAGAATCCTTTAAGACTCTCCATTAAAGCCAGGCATGGTGGTTCATACCCCAGTACTTGGGAGGTGGGCAGAAGGGTCAGCTTGAGTTTGAGGCTAGCCTGGGATACATAGTGAATTCCAGGCCTGTCTGTGCTGAAGAGTAAGAGTGTGTGAAAAAAGGAATAATCCTCACTGGGAAGTTATCTTATCTAAATCTAGCCTTTCTCAGATCTGAACTACAAAAGTCTGTCTCTGGTTTGCTTTTGTTGTTGTTTAATTTATTAGATTTGTTTTGTGAAAACCAAGACCTGAAAACGTTTTAGAGGTTTATTTCTTTACTTACTCACTTGCTTATTTACTCAGGCAGGGAGTGGCAGGAGTAGTGAATGAGGCACATGTTAAAGTCAGAGACAAACTGCAGGAGTCAGTTCTTTCTTCCCAACTTTCATGTTCCCAGACATTCAACAGTCCGCATTATCATCAGACTTAGCAGCAAGTGTCGTAATTTACCCACTGCATCGCCTCCCCTGCCCCCAACACTCAGGACCCGAGTCTTAATCAAATATATGCAACAGTATTTGGGCATTTAAATATTGTGCTTGAAACCTATTATCTACAAGATGCAGACAAATGGCTCACAGTCACTAAACGCTGACAAATGAAACCCAGGTGGCTCATCAAGAAGGAAACTGCCACTTCCCCTTCAGATCCAACACTGCTCCGGTACCTTCCTCTAAAGGGTTTCCTTTTAGTGTAATCTTAACAGGACAAGATCTTCCTCAGTTCTGCAGAGAAGCTCACGTCTAACCTCCATTTCGAACGGAAAACTGACTGACATTTTATTGACAGGACTCTGAGCTCCACACCGTGTGGGTTATCCTTTCGCATGATTTTCATGGTAGATCAAAGTTGATACATTTATATCCTTTTATAACAAACATCGATCAGAAAGCACATGACAAAATAGTGGGCTGGTTCCAACACAGAAGCAAGGACGACTGTGGTCTGGGAACCCTGTGATTTTCAAAATAGCTGAAAGACCTGGGTATGGTAGTAAGTACATGCCCATAGGTTCTAGGTCACCGTGGACTGCATAGCAAGAGGCCTGTATGAGAGGAAGGAGGAAAGAAAGGAAGAAAGAAAGAAAGAAAGAAAGAAAGAAAGAAAGAAAGAAAAGAAGAAAGGACAGGAAGAGAAAGGAAGGAAGATAGGTCAGAGAGAGAGAAAGAAAGGAAGGAAGAGAGAAGGAAGGAAGAGAGGAGGAGAAGGAAGGAAGAGAGGAGGAGGAAGAAGGAAGAGAGAAAAAGAAGGGGCAGAGGGAGAGTAGACAATAATGTGGACTGTGGACTCTTTAAGTGAAGTGAAGCATTTCTCTGCTTTTTGTGAACTTCATCTAGAAAGTTAGGGTCTGCAGAAACACAGCAGCCACCAAAGCCAGTGGCTCTTTAAGTTCATTGTCTCTCTCACAAACACACCCAACATAAGGAAATGTAGGCAAAGAGCATGAGAGTAAATGTGGATTCATCAAGTGAGAAAGTAAGAAAGAACTCAGACTGGGAAGGGCTCCAGGGAAGGAATGCTGACATCAACAAGTTGTCCTGCCCGCTAGGGTTTTACAGATCTTGGGGGTTGGGTGGGGGATGATGCAATCTTTATCAGGATTGGTCATTTTTGAGCACATCATGAGCAGAGCCAGTAAGGTGTCTACCTGCCCCATGGATTCCTCAGCCCAAAGACCTAGTTTATCCATCCAGGGGAGGAATCATATCTAGCTTATGATTCACCATCAGCCTTACCCATACAGCCTAAGGAAAATTAACTCCTGTCTCAAAAAGATGCCTGAATAGAAATAGGACATTGGAAATAGACAAAGCTTATAAACCCTGGAATATAAAATATAAAAATATTTTATATTTTATATAAATATAAAATATAAAAATATTTTATATTTTATATAAATATAAAATATTTATATAAAGACAATATAAAAGCATGACAAAAGACAAAGTTATCTGTGTCACTGAAGGTACACCCCAGCATGGACAATGACTCATGAAAACTGAAATCCTGGAGCTCTCTGCACTGCTTGCAGGCAGCTGGACAGGTCAGTGTCTTCTCTCTTCAGCAGTCCATAGAGGCTTATATAATATGGGCAGTAGGGAAGAAGCTTGTGAATTTAGTTCATTTCAGGGACTTCCTAGAACTTATGAGTTGTTGTTAATTTAAACTCCTTTGGAGCCTTTCATTAGAAGTTCCTGAGTCTCCCAGCACTTGGGATGCAGAGGCAGGTGGATTTCTGAGTTCGAGGCCAGCCTGGTCTACAGAGTGAGTTCCAGGACAGCCAAGGCTATACAGAGAAACCCTGTCTCGAAAAACCAAAAAAAAAAAGAAGAAGAAGAAGTTCCTGAGTCCTTGGGGTTAGAGGTGGTTCCATGGTTAAGACCACTAGCTGTTCTTCCAGACGACACAGTTTCAATTCCCAGCACCCACATGGTAGCTCACATCTGTCTGTAACTCTTCAGGTCCAGGAGATCCAACACCCTTACATACAGGCAAAACACATAAAATAAAAATAAATAAACCATTACCAAGAAAAAAAAAAAAAGACTTCCTGAGTCCCAAGGAGCTTTCCTGCAGGAAGGAGTGCTACACTTTGGAGAAGATTGCTATAGAACACTACAGCACAAGACCTAGATGTAGAAGCATGAACTCTTGTACTGAGACAGGGGGATCAAGAATCCATAGTTAGAGTCTATCTCTAGCCTAAGAAAAAAGAACACTGACTGTCACAGTGTCATTTCACATATGGTTGTTCTGTTCTGTCCAACTGTGCAATATGAACCCGAGACCAGGATCCTGTGAAGTTTCTAGTTTCTAATGACAAAAAACTGAGAGAAACTGTGTTGGGAGGGGGACCCCAGAGTGAGCTGATAATAACATAGCAAGCATAGGAGTCCTAAATCCGGTCTGTAACTCTTATCAGCCCTCCCACTTCTCTGGTGTTTTGAAAAACAAAGTGTTTGGAGACAGACATAAAGAAAAAGAAAAAAAAGTGGGCGAGTGTGACTTTCTCACCGTGTCGAATCAATTTCTCTAAATCCTTAACGGAGCACCTGCTTTGCGCTGACAAAGGTTTTGTTCTTTAACTGTGACCTATTACTAGATAACGCTCGTGATTACACGGCAGGGTGTGTCCTGTCAGGTGACCCTGTCTATTTTCAGCGGCATATAAGTAGCTCTGCCTGTGCTGTGGAGCCAGCACACATGGAGACTCTCATTTTCGGGAAAATGATTACAAAGCCAAGCAGTTCAGATTTAGAGCTAATGTGTTCCTTTCCTGTTGTTTGGGGGGCTTTTTTTTTTTTTGAGACAGAGATGAGCGTGAGACTTGCTGGGTAACCCACCTCTTCTACTCCTGATCCTCCTGCCAATACCTCTCGGGAATTGGGGTGACAGGTATGCACCACCAATCCCAGTCTTTGTGGTTCTGAGGACAGAGCCCAGGGCTTTGTGTATGCTAGACAAACCCTCTACCAAACGGGCTTGCAGGGGGACCAAAGTTTCTAAACACGGAATAAGAGTTCAGTAACGGAGGTCTTTCTTTCGAAATGCTATTATCTTGCTTCTTTTCACAAGCTGTTCCTTTTCAGTGCCGTGGGAAAAGGAGCGCAGCAGGGGCTCTTTGGACCACGCCCATGAAGGAATCCTGCTTCTGATCCCTTCCTTTGCTGCCACGTTTTTCCAATCAAACCACAAGAACCTGATGTTGTCGCTGAGAACCCCTTACTTTCACAGTAACTCCGACTCAGCTAGACTGCCTCCCCACAGGCACGATGCTCCGTGTTTCTGTCTTGAAAATCCAGGAACCGAGCATCGTGTTCTCGCCATCAGCACCGCCTGTTCTACTGTCTTGACTTCCTTGTGGGTTTGTTGGGTTTTGTAGGGGATATTTTTGAGAGGGTGCGGCCTCCAACTGAAGGGTCTCCTCCCTCTGCCACCTTGAGCTGGAACGGAAGATGTGGGTTACCACTCTCAGCTTAATTACCAGTGTGCTTTAAGATATCAAGCTATCTTCCGATGGATGTTCCTTTGACAAAGATTTGAAAAGCTTAAAGAGGTTCCCCCCCCCCCCCACCAATTATGTTGCCCCTGTGCTAGCACAGGGGAGGGTGTTGTGCTTGTTGCAAGAGTCTCAAACTCAGCTGGGTGGTGGTGATCCATACCTTTAATTCCAGTAGGCAGATCTCTATGAATTTGAGGCCAGCTTGATCTGCAGATTAAACTCCAGGACAGTCAAAGCTACACAGAGAAACCCTGTCTTGAAAAAGCCTGAGGTGGAGCAGGAGGGTGGGGGTTGGATATGGGGGGGGGGGCGCCTGTCTCAAACCCATACCATAACAAACTAAGATATTCATATGAAAAACAGTTTATCCAATGATATAGATAGAAGATAGATAATAAACTGTAGGTGAATCGATATCAGATAGGATAGATGAATGAAAGGTGGGTAGATAACTAGAAAGATGTTTTCAAATATACAGAGCTGTAGCTTTTTAAAAACGAATACAACCCGATTTGGTGGTACTCATCCCAGCATCTGAGACAGGGAGTCCGGAGAATCCTGAGAATAAGACAAGCCTGGCTACATATGTAACAAGTTTGGAGACCAATTTGGGCTACAGAATACTCTATCTCAAGAAAACAACAAAAATGTCTAATAGGACAGGGCACAGTGAAGTTGGGCGTGTTGGCTCAGGCCTTTAATCTTCACACCGGGGAGGCAAGAAGCAGAGACAGACATCTGTAAGTTTGAGGCCAGCCTGGACTACGGAGCGAGTTCCAGGACAGCCAGGGCTACACAGAGAAACTGTCTCAAAAAGCAAAACAACAAGAAAAACAAACAAAAAACCCCAAAAACAAGCAAACAAAACAAAACAAAACAACAACAAAAACCCAAAAATCAGGGAAGGCATGGTGACCCAAACGTGTAATCCCAGCACTCCGGAAGCAAGGTCAGGCCTGTCACTGCACCTTGGAGACCAGCCTTGTCTAAGCAGTGAGTTCAACAGTGGCTAGCGCTACACAGTGAGGTCTTGTCTCAGAACAGCAACAAACCAGAGAAGCAGTGAGACCGCTCACCAGGCTGCCAACCCTGAGACCCACCTAGAGCGACTCTAAGATTCACGTGCTGGAAGGACAGCAGCACCTCTGCAAGCTGTCCTCTGACTGTGACAGACACGCCAGGTATGCCACAGCATGTGCGACACTTTCAAGCACACACAAACAAATAAATAAATAAATAAATAAATAAATAAATGAAAGTTGATCAACAAACTCGAACACAGTTAACAGTGTTCTTTTTGTTTCATCTGGCAGATACAACCATGTAGACACCTTAAGACCTTTAATTCTTTCTTGGACAAGAGTCTTATCTGCATGGTCTAGGCTGGCCTTAACTTTGACATTGAAAGGACTGGAGTTTAGCACAAGACACACCAAGACCAAGTTCTTAGCACAAAGATTTATTTGCTCCAGAGGGACAAAGGGCAGGGAATGGAGACAAATACAGGAGACAGAGGCTGAAACAGACGGACATGAACAAAGAGAGGAGTGGGGGATATTTGTCCAGGAGGTGGTCTGGAAAGACAGGAGATGGATGTGACTCATAGGCAAATGGCAGTTTATAAAGGGTAAGGGGGCCGGGCCGGTGGCGCACACCTTTAATCCCAGCACTTGGGAGGCAGAGGCAGGTGGATTTCTGAGTTTGAGGCCAGCCTGGTCTACAGAGTGAGTTCCAGGACAGCCCGGACCACACAGAGAAACCCTGTCTCAAAATAAGTAAGTAAGTAAGTAAATAAATAAATAAATAAAAATAAAGGGTAAGGGGATCTCCGTGTTAGGATGAGTTGGTTAATTTTGATTGACCATGTTAATTAGGGCAGCTCAAAGGGGGCTTATTGATTGCTAGACTTCCATACTTTGATAGCTAGACCTTGGTGATCAGCCTTAGAAATGAGTTTGGCATAAGAAAGTGTCCAAATAAGGGAAAAGACCTTGGTGGCTAGCTATAGACATGTAATGTATGGTTTACAAGAGAGAGGGGAAAGGGGAGGGCAAGACTTGCCAGCACCATGTTTGCCATGCTCAGGCGTGCTAGAGCCCTTCAGACATGCCTCGGCTTCCTAGATGCCACATTATAATAGGGAGAGTGCTTGCCATACAAGCTTGAGGACTTGAGTGGGGAAACCAGCACCTAGGTAAAAAGCCCAAATGAGGAAGGCAGGGTAGCTAGGATTCACTGGCTCCAGGCTCAGTGAGAGACTCGGTCCCAAATGGAAAAGACAAATGGTGAGACCTCCTTTTGCCTCCACACTCACACACACACACTTACACATGGCAAGTTTGTGAACTCGAGTCAAAGTCTTGGTTCGTTCCTTTTGACAAACAATTCTAGCCCTACGAGCTTTGAAGCTTGGAGTTTCTCCCACAGTGTCCTGCACACCAATCGCTATGGGGAACTCCTCCAGAAAAGCAATCCCAATCTTCAGGGGGCTACTGCTTCTGGGCATATCTCTCCCCCACCCCCCAGCAGCTCTTCATTCTTCGATTCCATTTAAAGGAATCCATTTAAAGGAATTCCATTTGAGGGTAGAGGTGGAGTGAAGATAAGGCTTCTAGTATGAGAGTCTGTTTCCTAGTTCTCACATTCAAAGAGGAAGGCCACCACGGTTATGCCCACTTCTGCACGTGACTGGTTTAGGATGAAGCAATCCGTGCAGGGCGAGCGCTGGAGGCAGAGGGAGAGGCATGAGGTCAGCACAACCGGAACCACACAGCAGCTCAGCTGTGTGGGAAGGCAAAGGGCAGGGAAGAGCTCAGGCAACACTTCTCCTTAGGCTGCTACGATCTGGGGGATCTTGAAATCGCTTGGAGGGCTTTATTTTTATTACTTTTGTTGTTTGTTTGTTTGTTTGTTTTTAGAGACAGGATCTCTCTATGTAGCCCTTGAACTCTCTTCGTAGATCAGACTAGCCTGGAACTCAAGAGATTGGCCTGCCTGCCTCTGCCTGGCCAGAATGAAAGTTTTGTTCCCTGTTCTCAAAAGAGAAACAAATACCACACCAGCCACAAACCCTTTATCTACTATGGTGTTCTGCGTGCAAGATATGTTAGGGCAGTGGAGGCACAGAGCTTGCGGAACTAACCAACCAATAATTGATTTGACTTAGGGACCACTCCACAAGATGGAATCCATATCTGACACTCCGTGGGTGACCGAGAACCTGAGATTAGAAAGCACAGGGATCTAGGGTAGAATCAAACAACAGTGATTACTTGTGTGCATGCATATGTATATAAAATATATCTATAAAGATATATAGATAAAATAACTCCTAATGTTATTTTGCTACTCATAGATGGGTACCTTGCTCAGCCATCATCAGAGAAGCTTCCTCCTGCAGCAAATGTGAATGAATATGAAGCACCACAGCCAGACACTATAGAGTGAAAGGCTTTGGAACACTCAGCCCTAAAGCGATGTTTCCATTAATTCCCTCGCCTCAGAGTCAGGGAAACATCCCCACCCACCCACCAGAAGAGGCAGAAAGACTGTAAAAGCCAAGTGGGGCGTGGAGGACACAAAGAAAACAAGACCCATATAAACCTGGGGACTGAAGCGGCACGCACAGTGCAGGCTCTGCACATAGGCACATAAACTGGCTTCCAGTTTAGTGTCTTTGTAGGACTCCTGGGTGTGCAAATGAGTGGGTTTCTGAGTCATGTGCCTTCTCTTGGCCTCTTAAACCTAGCCACTAGGTTAAAGGTTAACAATTGGACTGTCACATACAGCTGCTGGGAGAGGGAACTAAGCCCTCCAGAACAGGAATCACGTTCAACATATAATCGGACTTCACAGTCTGTGTGTGCTTTCATTTGATTACAGACTGATGTTCATTTTTCTTTTGGGGTGTGGCTTGGTGGGAGTTTTTTTTTTTTTTCTTGTTTTGGGAGAAAGAACTTAAGGTGGGGTGGTGTCAATGGAGAGACGATCTGGAGGGACTTGGGGGAGGAAAATATTATCAAAATATTTGAATTAGAAAAGTTTTCAATGATGAAAAATGTAATAAAAATCAAATTTTAAAATAAAACATTTATATTTGAGTTTAAGAGGGGGAAAGGATATGTGCCACCACACTTGGCTTTCAGAGTGTTCTGGTGAGATGTGGAGCTCTCAAGACCTAGGCCTGGGAAGATGGCTCAGTCGGCAAACTGTACACTTTGCAAACATGAAGACTGAAGTTCAGATCCTTTGCACCCATGTAAAACCTGAGCACAGCAGCATGACTCTATAGTCTAGTGCTTGAGGTGGGTGCCTGAGGCCCCTTAGCCGGCTAGTCCAAGGTTCACTGAGATTCTGTTTCAGTGGGTAAAAGTGCTAGCCACATGCACCTGGATGGAAGGACTACCATCTCCTGAAAGCTGTCCTCTGTGGACCAACAATACGGCTCAGCAGATAACAGCATCTGCAGCCAAGACACCGAGTTCCATCCCTGGGATCCATAAAGTGGAGAGAGAGGACATTTCTACATACTGTTTGTCCTTTGACCTCCACACATACAAATAAGTAGATGCATGTTTTAAAAAGTTGCAGTTCTGGCCTCTGCACAAACACCATGGCGTGCGAATACTCACACACATATAATAATGTCTTTTAAAATGTGAAGAGGACCTATTGACTGATACACACCTTCCCAAGCGTACACATGCACTCAAACACACGCACACGTACACCACACTGGATGTCTGGTGATGTGTGTTACAACAGATCAATAAACTTCCTAATTTACATAAATTACACAGGAAGACAGGTGGCATTTTTCAATAGTTGCTTCAGTATCAACCTTTATTTACTAGTTGAGGCTACAGAATCAGTCTTCAGAAGCATACATACATATACATATACATATATACATATATATATATATATATATATATATATATATATATATATATATACTCACAGACCATAAATACCCATTGGGCAAGATGTCCACCTTCAGAGAAAAAAAAAACAACTTCAAAGTAAACAACCTTAATGCTGAGGCCCACTAACTACTGAGGTAACTTCATCCAAAGTGACTAACCACATGACAGCCTTCCCATGGTCTCGAGACCCTTGTCTCAAAACAAAAATGAAACGGATATACATGCTTAAAGTAAACAAAATATTTAAATTATAAATAGGTAAAATAAATATTATTCCTGGTAAAACTCAATCATGAGATTCTCAATTTTTTTTTTTGGGGGGGGGGGGGGGGGGGGACAGCTTTTAGTTTTAGTTAACTGACAAATTAAACACGTTTATGGGCTTAGTTTCAGCACATGGATACCCCGGGGAAAGATCACACAATTATTACTACATCCCATCACTTCCGGTAGGTATCAAGTCCTTGTGATGAGAACAGGCACCATCCGTTCAGTTGTTGTCAAAGATACATCAATTGTAGTCGCCTCGAGGTGTAAAAGAACAGAACTCACTTCCAGGTTTCAGCCTAAAACTGATTGGCCCTTTTCTCATATCCTCCCCCTCCCCCTCATCTTCTTCCTTCCTACTGGCTCACTTTGACTTCTGTCAAAGTATAAATGACAAGAAAGGCACCTGGGATACATAACATCTGTTTCCACAAATACCATTTCCTGCCTTTTAAGGCTCAACTCTTTCTGTTCTTACTTTTAAAATCCTTTCATTCCTTCATTGGTTGTTTTCATGTCTTGGCAGATACAGATTAAAAAAAAATACAGAAGTACAGACATCCCTTCAGCAGACAGATCAACACTTTTTCATACTATCTCAGTAGTGGGACAGCTGGGTTTTAAGGTGGTTTGTTTTTTAACTATTAAAGGAGTCTCAAGGCTATTTTACAAAATAACGGTCCTACATTATGGTACTAACAAAAATATACAAAAAGTCCTTACTCTGCTTGTTAGCTTTCGATTCCAGTAACAGGCAAACCGGGAGAGTATAAGACCATCTCTTGATGAATTTTCTTTGACTCGTCTCTGAATCATGTATCTGCTGATCCCCTGCCTTTCGGGAATGTCTACTCAAGTCTCCTGCCTCTGTTAACCAGGACCGATTTGCTATTGAGCAGTCTGAGTTTCACATGTATAGATCAAATTAAAAATGAAACTCTCAACCCAGTGATGCTGGCACTTGCCTTTAATTCCAGCACCTGGGAGGCAAAGGCAGGTGAAGTTCAAGGCCAGCCTGGTCTACAGAGGGAGTTCCAGGATAGCCAGGGCTACACAGGGCTAAAGGAACCCTGTCTCCAAAAACAAAAGAGCAGGGGGACGGGGGTGGGGGGACTCTAAGAAATACCTGTGACAGGTGACAAAATTTTAGAAACTTCTCATAAATCTTTTACTAAGTTTTAATTATGTCAACTTTTAAAAGTTTGTCTTTAAACTTTTCTTGGGTTATATAAAATCCAAACTCTCTTTTTATCACATTCTATTCAATCTGCAAGAGTTGGACTGGCACCCACTGACCTTGTTATATTTCTAATTTCCCCCAGTTACTTTGTAGTCTCCCCATACTCTCAGGTTAACGGTTACAGTAACACACTTAAAAGCCATCTAAACAGACACAATACAGTTAAGTTTGTAGTGACCTATGAAATCAATTTTCACTAGAACATTCAGTGTTATCGAAAATGAAATGCTTCCCCTTAGAAGATTATGAGGATGGAATTAAATAGTACATTGACTGGAGTTGTCAAAAAGCAATCCTGAATGACTGTCCCCATACAATGTAACCATTCACCATGTTCCCTCTTCTATTACTCTTGACACCAACCTTTGGCAAAAACACCAGAACAACTCTAAAAAGGCAGATTATTACTAGTTACTTCCCGAGCTCCATGACTCCTCTAGTCTTGTTTTTAAAATAAAAATGGAAATAAAAATAAGCACGGTTTCACGCTATCACATCTCAAAGAACGATTTCTGAAAACTTTCCCAAAGAAACTCATTTCCGTCTTCATCATCCCCGCTGCTCGGAGAACCAAAAGTAAGTGAGCATTTTCCACACCACATCACAGTCCATCCAATACCAGACATTTGCATCAACCCGGGGAACTTCCTTCCTAGGAGGTCCCTTCTCGCAAAAGCTTTCAAAGAACTCAGGTTACTAAATTGAAGAGCTTGGAAATAAAATTCAGAAGTTTCTGCCGTAAATTCACTTTGTCTCCAATTCTCCGGAGTTGAGCACACTCGTCCTTCAGGTCTGAAAAAAGAGTTGGACATAAACATTAAGTTAGACAACTGTAAGTTCCAACTGTAGACCAGTAAGAGTTAACACACAACCCAAGTGAAAGGCCCTTCTCAGATACTTCTGAGACTTTAGTGCACCTGACTTTCCCAACAAGGTAATATAAACACACATGGGTCAGGTAAGGGTATAGGCATTTGCCTTGTCTTTTTCAAAAGCACCCTGGATGAGGTCAGTTCTCTTCCAAATATAGAAATTACATGTATTAAAAATTTACCAGCTGCGCCTTAGCTGTCTCCCATGATGTCATCCCTTTCTCTTTTATGGTTGGGTAGGGAACAAAAGTCAAATTCCAATCTCTTTGTGAGATCTTCTAGTATCTCCTAGCTCCATGCCTCCTTCACAGCAGGTAAATAAACATTATCTTTAGAAACTCTTTTTCTTTCCCCCATAAGAATCACAGAATCTCACTGGAAAGTTGGAGTTACACTTTTAAACAAACTCATTTTGTTGATTTGAAGTAAAGTCTCCTGGCTTAACAAACAAACCTGTAGTGTAGCTGACGCCCCTGAACTAAACCTGCCCCTGCTTCCTAGTGCTGTGTGCACGGAACTGCAACCTGGCTTTCTAAAATAATTTTCAAATTTACATTTTGAGGTAGGCCAGTTTATTTCTACAGGCCCATTCTGCATCAATCCATTGTCCTTTATGGAGAAGAGTAAAGAAGAAAGTTTGATTTGCATATTGGTAATTATTCCCATATTTTCTTTGAACTGGAGCAATTAGCTGGATGTTAAGAAAAATAATATGTGCATGCCTTTGATCCCAGCACTTGGGAGGCAGAGGCAGGGAGATCTGAGCTCAAAGCCTGCCTACAGAACTAGTTCCAGGACAGCCGGGGCTACATGAAAACACTCTGTCTGGAAAAGCAAAATAACAAAGATGATGGCTGACGATACGAGAAGCTGACAATGCTTGCCTAAAGGGTTTTGGTGGCACATAAACTATAATCCCAGAGGTAGAGCCAGAAATTCAAGGTCATCTCCAACTACATAAACAGGTTCAAGGACAGCTTGTGCTTAATGAGACCCTGTCCCCCAACCCCCAAAAAATCCCTCTCCCCTGAAATAAAACAAACGCTACAGAAGTGATGAGTAAAACTCATAGACATCCCAAAAGGGTAGGCAGGACTTCTCCCATTCAAGCAAGCACCAGAGAGCTGACCTGGTCCCACTAGCTCTGTAACACTTCCTCAGCATGCCAGACTGGGCTAAGACCAAAAAGGCTGCTGCAAACGTCTGATAAAACAGCAATTCTGACCTACACATTCCCACCTCCTAAAGCAGCTGGCTGCAGATCTTTGATGAGATTCACAAAAAAGTTTCAGGATGCTAAAAGAACTCCTCACCAGTTAGACCCCATCCCTTCACCGGGACAGTTAAAATGCTAACTAAGGAGGAAGACCTCCTGGGTTCCAGAATTCAGGCACCCCAGCGGGGTGTCCTTAAACAGCCCAGAGTGGAAAAACTGCTTGTTAATCCTGGGGGTGGGGGCATTCTCAGTGACAAGTCCTCTGAACTGAGAGCTCCCAGAGGCGATGTCCAGTACGTCGGACAACACCCCTCCTGGCTGCCAGTGATTCTCTAGGGTAGCTGCCAGCCCCCACCCCCACCACTGTGGAGGTGGGCAACCTGCAGAGAAAAGAAGCCTGGCTAACATGCAAGCTGCTGCTTCTAGAACTTTCTTACAGTGTTCCTAAGGCACGCGCCAGGCGGGCACGAGCTCCAACGGACTAAGCCGGGCCTCCTCCGCAGCCCCGCAGCGCCCGGACCCTTACCTGCTGACACCCAGGTTGGGCTCGAGCTCCTCATTGTGCTCTTTTGCGACTTCTTGCCAGGCATCTGCGCCAGAACCGCAGTTATGACTGGCGCACTCCACATGCAATACACGTTGTCTCCAATCTTCTTGAGTTGAGCTGCGATCTCGGGCGGTAGCTCTAAAAAAAGAAACAACTGGAAATTAACATTGAAAGCAATTCTACCGGTGACTCCTAGCACATCCTACCTGGGTGCACTCACACACCACACTTGGTGGCTCAATAAAAGAGACAACTCACTTTAACCAACCCAGTGGGGTCTCCCTTTTGTCACTCAAGATTGACCAGGGAACAGAAGTCAATTTCTAAAAACCTGTCGTTTAAAAGTAGATCTGCTTTTCCAATGGCAATGTGTCATTGCCCAATTAGGACCTCCTTTAAAAACTTGTTATTTTCTCATTTTAAAAAGAACTCATAAAATTTACTATAATAGTCCACAGCCTACTCTGCACAAACTCATCACATCTACAGAAAAGCAGAAAACTTAAACCCATGTCTTGCTTTCTAGAAATTAGACATTCTAATAGCTGGAATGAGCTATAAATATTAAGAAACACTGTCACAAGTAAAATTAACATGCCATCGTCTACTTTTTAAAAAATATTTCAAGGACCAATTTTGGTTGTTCTGGTACCTCTCAAGACTATGACCAAAAATTATGAATACAAATTTAAAAGCTGGTCTATTTTGTAACCATGATACTGACTGATTAGACTGCCAGTGGACTCAAACTTTAAGTACATAGTAAAACTATCTCTTAAACCTAGTTTTGGATAAATTTCTGTATTGGCTGAGTGAAATCAGAGGCCCTAAGAGATTCCATAATGTATCATGTTTTAATGAGTTCCAGGGTCAAGTATTTTGAGAAATATTCACAAAACACTCTTTAAGGTGCAACATATTAAAGGTAGCACACAAATTGAGAAACCCTAATTTCTACGAGCAATTAATACTGTCTCAAAAGGGAGAGGCAAAAAAGCAACTCAGAGATTCCAGGGCCACAGGCATTCTGGACAATTGCTCTACCCGTGCACTCCACCCAAGTCCTACTACCTTGATTTGGGAGGAAGAACTGATTTTTTTTTTTTTTAAGCCGATCTCACTAAGTGACAGAGATGTGCCTTTAACTATACAGTCCGGGCTAATTCTCCTGCCTCATCGTCCTGAGCGCTGGAGTTAGGGACAGGTACGCCTGGCAAAGTATTTTTATTGGAACTACACATTCACTGCTTGACCTCGAGACACTCTGATGCTCTTTAAACCTGTCTAAACAATGGCATGCACATGTTGGACCATCAAGAAATATGGTCTGGACGCTTAGACACCACCACCCTCATATTGGCAATGTACCACTTCGGCATTGCCCCCTGGCCTTATAAAATAATAACCGAATATGCCCTACAAAGTTATTTCCGGACAAGAGTCTTGCAATTCCTTAGCAGGTGCCTGCCACCTTTGATCTTTTTTTTTTTTTTTTTGTTTTATAAAAAACGGAGGTGGGAGGCGACCCTCAATAGTTACAGAAAGTTGCATGTAAGCGATTGTAGAAGAGTTGGTGGGTCAAAGACTCCAGGACCAAATTCTATTCTCCTGGATGTCCCTCCTGATCCCAATCTGGACAATTAAAAGCTTCTCAACACCAAGTCTCAATCCCACGCCTCCATGGGTTCAGGGAGTGAGCGCTGGGAGAGTTCGAAGTTTGAAGACTACTTTTCTAGGTGTTGGAGTGGGGCTCGAGATGAAGGGGGCTCTCAAAAATGGTCTGGGGAGGAATAAGGCCTGTCAGGCAAGCGCTAGGCCAGGAGGCCTCTCCCACCCCCACCTGCCGCTAAAACCATCTTCCAGGCCACCGCCTGCACGTGTATTTTTCTCTCCTATTGGTCCTTGATAGAGCAAGCAGAGACCTACGAAGCAGACGGGAATTCTGGCCTAAAATGCACCTGCATCCCAATGCCGCGCTGGGCTGGACTCTCCCTGAGGCCCTCAGTCTCGGTAGAAACCCCTAAAGAACTTTCTAGATCAGTCGTAGGCACGAGCCGGAGAGCCGATTTGGCCCGAACATGCAGGCGCGTACATTCTAGCCCGAGCCCCAAGGGCTGAACCGTCCCGAGTATGACCTCAACCCCATCCTGCCTGGGTGTCCGCGGGCCGAACTGCTAGGTACCTGCCCGCGTTGGGTTCACTGGCGCGTTCCGAAGCGCCTTTCTCCCGGGCATCTCAGAAACGCCGGGGCGATCTCCGCTGCGCACCGGGGACTGAGATCCCCAATCTGGACTCTGGGGCTCCTCCAGGACTCGGGCTGCGAGAGATGGACCGCGGGTGCCGCGAGCCAGACGCACCGAGCTTCAGCAGGCAGCACCAGCGCTGGAATCCTCTCAGTCTGGGAGCCCCCGAGCCGGCTCTCGCGTTTTATGGGGACTTCTCCGATGACGTAATATGACGACACCCCCTCCCGTGTCCCCGCCCCTTCGAGCGGCGGCGGCGCGGGAACCGAGCGAAATGGAGCAAGTCTCGAGACGCCCCAGAGCGCAACTTGCCGGGGCAAGCCGCAGATCGCCGCGGCGCCGACCTACGGCGGAGGGCGCAAAGAGGACGAGTCCTGCTCAACTCCCAAATTGCTTTCTTAAAAAACGAAGGTGGGAGGGAACCATCAACTCTTAAGAGGTCGTGCCCAACGCTGGGGCAAGTGGCGACCGTCACGGGTGGCTAAGAAAATCTTCCTGGGAAGAAAGTTGGGGGTGGGGAGGGGTGGGGCCAGGCGCCTCGACCTTATTATTCTTCGCCCATTAGGGACGAAAGTAAACAACCCCAGAAAGGGGTGGGGGAAAGGAAAACTTTTCGAATTCTAAAGTGTGGTTCGTTCCAAGGAAGTGAAAAGACGAAGTCCTTAATGGTAGACGTCACCTGAGAAGAGTCCCAAGTTCGGGTACAAACTTAAACTTTGAAAAAGTTGCGTAATGGCTGCGATTTGTTGAGATAAAGAAGGAGATGATGTCCGCCCTAGGCTGGCGCGTTCGGGTGTGGCTCCTGGCGTCGGGGCAGGACTGGGATTGCTGAAAAACTGCCCACATTTCCTCTGGATGTGTTGATACCGCCCAGAGAAGGGATCACCTTCATCTACGAAGTGTCCAGATCCTTTGTGGAGGGAGGAAGATGAGACCTCTTGGAAAAGGAACTTCCTTGAGCACTGTCTGGCGCTTGAGTAATCCTAGCTAATATAGGCTTAGAGGCCTTCATGATAAAGACTTGAGTTTGCAGTTTGTCGTCCTGTCCTCAACCTGGCACTGGAAAGTTCGTCGCTTTTCAGATGCAATAATAATTTGATAGAGATTAAATCACCCAAATTCTCCTAGGCACACAGCAACGCCCCTCTGATGTGAACCCTGGTAGGTCCACTGGCATCGAGGGTTGGGACTCACTGTTCTCAAAAAATGGTATTACTTTATCTTGCATTTTATATTGTTCTGTTTGACGTAGAGTCTCCAAGTTCAATACGGGCAGCTGCTTAGAATTCGGAGACGTGTTCGACTGGTTCACACTAGTTTAAGCCCGGATTGTTGGAGTCTCTTGTTAAATGAGCTCCAGCAACTCAGACTTCATTTTCCCGAATAGTCACGTAGTGAAGTTAACAGTGGGAGCCACCGGATTGGAGGGAATTGAAGCCCCCAATTCCCGCTGCCTGTCGTTCTTGTTTACATTCAACGGCTCCTGTATACTTCTCAGCCTGCTTGTTTTCCTTCAACCATTCCATCTGCGAACTAGCAAATATTTATTTATTACTTGGCCCTAGAGGACTCACAGACAATACGGAGAGAATGAACTACAGTACTTGGACTTAGCTTTGTTTTAAAACTGATGGTGGATGTGTCATGAAATAAATTATCATCACTTACAAGAGTTTCAGAGGGCAGTACGGATGGATAGATAAATGGACGGAAGGACGGACTGACAGACGGAATTTGTGTTCCTCAAATCCCTCCCAAAGCTCACACTGACTTCTTTAGTTCATTAGAAGTTGATTGCATTAGTTGATTGCATCAACTAATGAACTTAAGTTTATACCACAGGCCCTGAAATGTAATCAGTACACACACAGTGAGAAAAGCAAATTATAACATTGTTTACCCACAAAAGGCTTGCCTGAAGCAATCCTATCTTCTGTCATTTTCATTATAAAAGGTTTTTGATCCATCTGGGATACAAGCCTTTGGAAAAAAAAATCTTTGTCTTTACCAGAATTACAAATTCTAATTAAGAAAAGAAAAGATAAGAAAAGGAAAGAAAAGAAAAAGGGATTTGATTTGAGTAGGATTCAGAGAAGGTCAAAGCAGGCTGTTGACAGATGACATTTTTAAGAATTCAGATTTGAAACTAGATTTTTTTTTTCTGGTCTACCTTTCTAGGAAGAGAATTAGAAGTCAAGTGTGAAAAGTGTACCTGTGTACCTCATAAAATAGCATTATATGTTTGCCTTGCAAAAATATTAATCATGGGCCTACAGGAGCTGATGAAATAATGAAGTTATCATTAAGTATTCTAGTCTCTGAGACTAGACAAACTGAGGGGATGGGGGTTCTGATAAGAAAGACTACTTTTAAAACCATTACCATGGATCAAGATCTCTGTTGTTGAGAGAGATTGAGAGAGAGAGAGAGAGAGAGAGAGAGAGAGAGAGAGAGAGTCTGTGTAGACTCTGGTGTACCCAGATCCTCCAAAAAGAGTAGGCAATCTCTGTGGCCAAAGATAACTGTGATCCTCCTGCCTCTGCTTCCCAAGGACTAGACTACTGGGATGTGCACCACCACACCCAACTGCCAATGCGGTTTTGTTTTCATTTTTGTTTTTGTTTTTGAAGAAAAAGTCTCTCTGTGTAGCCCTGGCTATCCAGGAACTCCCTCAGAGGCCCGCCTACCTCTGCCTCTGGAGTGCTGGGATTAAAGGCACGTGCCACCATCACCAGTTTAACAATTTAAAGAGATCTAATCAAATTGATGTAAAGTTTAGAAGAATGGATGTTTCTCCCCCATTTAATGACAGTGCACAGTCCGTTCCAGGCTCTCAGGCTGCTTGTCCCATTTCTGTTTCTGCTGCACACTGCACACATGCTGGTGGGCCTGAGGCTCTCAGTGCACTTGGGACCTAACAGTTTGAACATGGAAATGAGGTTTTTTAAAAAACATTTTTTTTCAGGTGCATCCCTGTCTAACTGTCCTTCCTCTCTACTGCTTATTTGACAGCTAGAAAATATAATTTAGTAACGACAATGACCCAAAATGTGCCCCAAAAGTACTGTTTGGGTATATCAAAGCATATTCATCCTCTCTCTCTCTTTCTTTCTCTTTTTTTCTCTCTCTTTCTCTCTCCCTCCCTCCCTCTCCCTCTCCCTCTCCCCTCCCCCCTCTCTTTCTCTCTGTGTGTGTGTCATTGGTTGAAAGTGACGAGATCAATTGGATTGGTACCTGACACAAACGTGAGTCCTGACACAAATATGACACCTTCCCTTATTCCACTTCCAGCAGTGTGTGCCCAGGGAAGGATGGCATTCTATTATCATATATCTTTTGTCTTCAGCGTAAATTTAATTGATGTTTTTATCTTATATTAGCCTTCTAGGGCTGTAGTAACAAGGTACCTTAAACCTGGCAGTTTAAAACAATAAAACTGAGGCAGTCAGATCTCTGTAAGTTTAAGGTCAACCTGGTCTACAGAGTGAGTTCCAGTACAGCCAGGGCTGTTACACAGAGAAACCCTCTATCGGAAAATGAAATAAAACAATACGTTTTTCGTCCCCTCCCCCGCCCCGCATGTTTCTAGAGGCTGGAGGCCTGAAATCCAATTGTCAGCAGGGGCCTGCTGCCTCTGAAACAAGGCAAACTCCTTGTCTCCTCCAGCTTCCAAGGTTTGCACACAGTCCACACAATCCTTGACATCCAATGGCTTGTAAATCTGGCACTCCAGTGTTTGTGCCTCAATCCTGCAGCAATCCTCCTGCCTCAGTTTCCTGAGCACTGACATTACAGGTGGCTGTAAATATACTCAGCTTTTTCTTCTTGTAAAGGCATCTCTCACTATTTTAGGGCACACTCCAAATCAAAATGACTTCATTTTAGTTTGTTTAAGTCTACAGACTATTCCCAAAGTCATATTCAGTAGTTAGAAGGCCGGGGACCTTACATGGAGGAAGAAAGGTACAGAACTAAAGCTCCTAACATCTCCCTTTATCAGCACAACTGTCTTCAATAACAAAACAGGGCTCAGTGAGTTGGCCCAGTGAGCTCACCTACCCTGAGACTGAAGATGGAGTTGGATAACCAGGCCCTACCTTCTGAGCTGACTCCCACACATTTTCTCTGCTTCTGCCATTTTTCAGTGGTCCATCCTGTCCTTCCAACACCTACAGCTGAGGTCTTCATTTTGTTCTCCTTTGGTGCCATTTTTTCTATTGTTCTGGGGTATCACAGATGTGACCATCAAGCACGTTTGTGTGTCATCTCATTATTTATTATTTATTAATTCATTTATTTATTTCAAAGACTACAGAAAAGAAATAATAGTGTATTTCAAAAGGGATTTGTTTTTTCAAAAAGTGTATTTTAAAGTGAGGGATTCATTCTGAGTGTAACTGAGTGGCAGGGCACTTGCACAGCACGTAAAAGCCCTGGTCCATATTCAGACCAAATAATGTACAAGTACCTGCCAGTGGAATATTGGACACTGCCTGACTCTTTACAGTAGTAGAATGATTAATTTTCAATAAGACCAATCAACTAATAGATACCCATTGGAGAGATGACTGTTAGTCAGAGCTGTATTGATCAGAACACTGAAGGCTGGTAATATGATCTTTATTACCAGGTAATAGTTATTGAATACTACTTATGCAACCTGTTCTCATGAATAAACAGAGCCCGCTGGTTACCCAGTAACCATGAGCTCAGGTGGCTTCCAGTCTACCTAAAGAAAGTCTGTATGGAGCTCAGTGTGTGGCTCTTGCTGTGGTCATTTGAATGAGATGACCCTCGTTGTCTTGAGTATTTGGATACTTGGTCTCCAGTGTGTGTCACTGTGTGTGTGGGGGGGGGGGGTTAAAGAGGTGTTGTTTTGCTGGAGCCAGGTGTGTCACTGGAGTTGGGTTTTGATAGTTTAAAAAGTCGCCATTTTGAGCTCACTCTTTCCCTTTCAAATTCACTCTCAGCTTCTTCAAGATTATGATTCAAGACAGAAGTCCTCAGCTTCCTGATTCTACTATATCAGTCCTTCATAGATAAACCCTCGGGGACTTTCAGGCCAAATAAAGTCTTCTATAAATAACCTTGCCTTGGTCATGGTGTTTTATCACAGCAAAAGAAAACTAGAAAAAGTAAGAAGTCACATGTGCCTGTATTCATCCAGCTCTCAGGGGACTGAGGCAGGAAGATTGTCAAATGTTTGAGGCCAGTCAGGTCTATAGAACAGGACTGTGTCTGGTTGTGAGTCACCATGTGGTTGCTGGGAATTGAACTCAGGACCTCTGGAAGAGCAGTCAGTACTCTTAACCACTGAGCCATCTCTCCAGCACCAAGACTATGTCTTAAGAAGAGAAGGGAAGAGGAAGAGGCAGCAGGAGCATATGATTTAGAAGCAATAATAGAAAATCCTTGATCTTAGACCATCCTTTAACTCTTGTTATGTGAGAAAAGGTAGGGTTGGAAGAAGTGATACAGACAGATGTAGTGTATTGGGAAAGGGGACACATTGCACACCCCGATCTTTCCAGTTTCATCACTAGATGTGGATGTGTGACCTGGGCAGTGGTTAGTGGTGCTGTCTTTAGGAAGAGATACACTCCCCCTCACTCTAGCAGAGGGACCTGGAACCTGAAGGGGCTGGATTCTTTTTTCTTTTATTTTGACTCAGTAAGTTACTATGTAGCCCTGGCTGGACAGGTTCTTGCTTTGTAGAGCATGCTGGCCATGAGCTCACAGAAAATCTGCCTGTCTTTGCCTCCTAAGTACTGGGATTAAAGGCATGTGCCACCACATCCAGCAAAAATAAATATTTTAATCCCATTTGTAACAACAAAAAAATTGTAAGTATTCCATGCATGCTTATGCACTTGTGAATCGTAAATGAAGAATCCTTGTTCAATACTAAAAGACAATAGAAGATTGCGTCTTTAATGGGAGATTTTGGGCAAATCTATAAATGCAGTGTCGTTTCATTCTTTGTCACATGGAGAGTTCTTTAGCAAGTAAAACAATAACAAAGTAGTTGTTGAACTTATTAAATACTACAAAGCTAATGCAAGGGCAATGTTTAAACACAAAGTATGAGAGGAGAATTGAACATACATGCCTCACTCACAACGATGAATGAGTGCATCCCTGAAAAGACTTTTCCATCAGGGACGACAGATGGATTACTCATAAGTGGTCTAAGGTGACAGTCAGGAAAATATATCTGACAGCTATCTTACTTTCTGCATCAGAACAGGATGGTCTCAGCCAATAAAGATGCTTGCCCCAAAGCCTTACCACTTGAACTCAATTCCTGGGATCCACGTGGTGGAAAGAGGTACCTCTTCCACAAGATGTCCTCTAACCTCCATGTTTGTGCACACACATGGGCATGAGTGCATGTACAAGTGCATGAACACACACACACACACACACACACACACACACACACACACACACACAGAGAGAGAGAGAGAGAGAGAGAGAGAGAGAGAGAGAGAGAGAGAGAGAAACACATTCAAAAATGTTTTAGACAGGTCTAGGACTGGAGAGATGGCTATTTAAACCTGATGACCTGAATTCAATCCCCAGAGCCCGTATAAAGATAGGAGGAGAAAAAAAAATTCCACAAAGTTGCCCTCTGACCTCCACAAGCACACTGTGGTATGGGGATGCCCCCACCACTGCCATCCATACACATCTTCAAAAAGAATTACAAGTAAATTCATAAAAAGTTCTGGAACAATTGTAGACACTTTCACAACCTTAGCATTGGAAGAGCTTTGTGAAAACATCCGGTTAAGCCACATCCTAAGAGCACATTTGGGTTCCTGAAAGTTTAAAAGTTTGGATCAGTGGAATAACAGTAAGAACAAAGTCGGAAGACAAAGGCCAGCAAGTAGAAAACAAAGGTTACATCCAGGCCCTTTGCCAGCCGCTTAGTTCAGGCCCTCTGACAGACGCTGCACACACTAGCTGTGAACACCCGGGTAGACAGCTGCATGGGGTGGGGATGCATGAGGCCAGACAGAAATACCAGACAGAAGGGCCTGAGCAGGCAGGCTCCTGGGGAGTCATAGTATTCACCCTTCAAGTGCCCTCTCAAACGTGTGAGAAACTGATGTGACCCTGGCAGCTCTCCCCTGCTTCTTGGCTCTCTCCTCATCTCTCTGGCTCATCCTTAGTTGTCTCTATGAGATAGAGACACAAGAGCCCAAAACACAGTAGGACTTCAGAGAAGTTTATGAGTCAGGAACAGTAGCCACTAGACATTTCAAATCTTTAGTTTGCAGAAACTAAAGACAGCTCTTCAAAACCCCTGGAAGAGGAACTTGAAGTCACTATCCTGCCTTAATTGACTTCTCTTCCTGGCTTGAGTCTTTTTCTTTGTTTAAAATAAAGTCTCCTATATCTCAGGGTGCCCAGGACTTGAGGGTGGCATTGACCTTCCTGCATCCTTCCCCAAGTACTGGTAGCACAGGTAAGAATTGTCAGAAGCTTAATTATCTGAAACAGAGTCTCACTCTGTAGCTCTGGCTGTCCTGGAACTCATGATATAGACCAGGCTGGCTTTAAAAGTCACAGATCTGTCTGTCTCTGCCTCCTGTGTGCTGAGATTAAAAGTAGGTGGCATTTTGTCCAGCTGTTGTTTAACTTATTAAGTTTATTTTCCTTATTTATTCTGAGTGTGTATGCACAAATGCTACAGTGCCCATGTGAAGCCCAGAGAGCAACCTGAGGGAGTCCATCACTTCCTTCTATGTCGACCTCCAGCTGCCAGGCCTGGAAGCAAGTATACCTATCCACAGAGCCATACCTCCAGCTCCCTACTTTGCTTTTAAGAAAGGCAGTTGGGCTGTGTTTTTTAAGAAACCCAGATGGGCTGAGGCTCACCATCTGCCAATCTCTGCCTCCCCGGTGCTGGGATTGCGGAGATGCACCACCATGCCAGCTTTTGCCTTTTCTCCAGTGCCATGTTTAAATGCTTCGAGGTGGCACCTTCCTTTAAGATAACCTTTGGGGTCTTGAATGACATGGAAGCCACTGTCTGTATTTTTAGGATTTGGGAGGTAAAGGGAGGATTCTGAGTTTGAGGCTAGCCTTGGCTACATAGGAAATTCAAAGCTACTATTGAGCTTTTAATGGGCTACTATTGAGCCATTATTATAAACAAGTAAACAAACTAACTTGGGGGGCTGGCCTTCTTTTTCAAGATACCTGAGTAGCTGTCTTCTTAGCTAGTAGAACCCTTTGCCCTTCCCTAGGCATGACAGATTCCAGTTCCTGGGCATTCTGTCCCTCACTGAAAATTTGTCACAACTTCCCTTTTGGACTCCACTTGCTAACAGGTCAGCTGTCCACAGCTCTCTGCCTCATGTACAGAATGTCCCATATTGATTGATGGGCTGTCCAGAACAAGCTGGCCACACCCAAGGGCAGGGACTCCCTCTTTCCAAGGATGCCTTTCCTCTTGTTCTTTAAGCTTCTTCTCTTGTTGATACTATTTTAATTGCTTTAGTTTTGATTCCATTGAAAATAATAATCACCTGAAATAAGTAGCCAAGTCTCAAAGAATTATAAGATATACACATGAAAGTCAGGTGTGTGGAGATTGGGGGTGGAGCTCAGCGGGCGGGCCACTTGCCTAGCATCCAGGAGGGGATGAGTTTGAAGCCTAGCACAACTTCAGTGTAGCGAAGTGGTGATGTAGGCTTGTAGTCTCAGTACCCAGCAAGTGGAGACAGAAGGATCGAGAGTTCAAGGCCCCTCTGGGCATATCAAATTTCAGGCCAGCTCAGGCTATAAGAAGCTCTTTTTCCTTTTTGGAGAGGGTGGGGGGAGGGGAGGAGTGCAGGTGCTTTTGAAACAGACTCTCCCTATGAAGCCTTGGCTATCCTGGAATTCATTTAGTGTGAAGAAAGGCTGACTTCAAACTCACAAAGATCCCCTTGCCTCTGTCTCCTAAGTGCTGAGACTAAAAACTTGTGACTCCTTGGGGTTTTTTAAAAACAAAAATAAGAGCTGGTGAGATGACTCAGAGGTTAAGAGCACTGACTTCTCTTCCAGAGGTCCTGAGTTCAAATCCTGGCAACCACATGGTGGCTCACAACCATCTGTAATGAGATTTAATGCCCTCTTATGGGGTGTCTGAAGACAGCTATGGTGTACTTACATATAATAAATAAATAAAAACCTTTGGACCAGAGTGAGCTGGCTGAGTGAGGCCAGAGCAAGAGGGAGAAGGGAAAGGAAGGGGGAAAAATTGAAATCGTGGGTGGTGGAGTACCCCTTTAATCCCAACACTTGGGATGCAGAGGCAGGAGGATCTCTGAGTTCAAGGGTAGCCTGGCCTACAAAATTAGTTCCAGGACTGTTATATAGTGAAACCCAGTCTCAAACATCAAATAAAATAAGAAAATAAAAATATAGAAAGCTGAAGAAAGAAACTTTTATGTCTAACGAGTCTATACTCTAGTTTCACTTTTCATCGTGCTGTGGGCTTGTGTATAGAGTTTAACTCCTGCGACCAAGTTCCTCACTCGAGAAGAGTAATAACAACAATAATATTTTCTTGAGAGAGGGTCTCCTGTAGCTCCCAGCGGGCCTTAAATTAGCTGAGGAGGGCTTTGAGTTACTGATCCTCGGCCTCTACCTCTTGGAAGCGGAGATTACAAGGATGCAACAAGTGCCCCATTACAGGAGTAGAGGATCAAGTGCAGGGATTCGGCAGGCTAGGCAAGCACTCTACCAACTAAGCTACGTCCCCAGCCTGGCAAAACCTTCTTTACTGGGACGTTTTCATGCTGAAGAGGATTTACTCACACAAACAAGCTCCCGGGTGCCCCTCCTGCTGGGGAGGCATCATGACTTCACCCACGAGGACAATGCCCCAGCCGAATTGACTTTAGCAAGTGAGTGAGACCATTCCCCTTAGAAAGCCCCTGGAGTAAATACGTAGAAGCTTCCTCTTCTGAGCACAAAGGCTCAGGTGCAGACCCAGGGGGAAAGTCTTTGCTGAGCTCAAGAGAATGGAAAAAGGTGACAAGCAGAGAAAGGAAACCAAAAGAAGTGAGAGAGAACAAAAATTCGGGGAAAGGTGACAGGGGGTGGGGGTGGGGGGGAAAAAGAAACCAAAAGAAAGCATTAGATCTCCAGCTAATAAAAACAAAGGAGTGGGCTGGGCCAGGGTTAGCTGTATAGCACTAGGAAGTAACTATGTAGCGCAGGTTGGCTTTGAATTTGGGATCTTTTTACCTGTACCTCTTTAGGTGCTGGAATGATGGCAATTGCCACCATGCTTGATCAACTTAATTTTATTTTTTTAATTATGAGGGTGATGGTGGGAACAACACCCCCACGTTCAGTGGTTGGTTTCTTCCCTCCACCACGTGTATACACAGAACCAAACTTAAGTCATTAGACTCAGTGACGAGCCCCTCTTTCACTGCTGAGTCATTTAGGGAGTCCTTAACTTTATTTTGTTTGTTTGTTTTTGAGACAGAGTTTCTCTGTGTAGCCCTGACTGCCCCGGATCTTGCTTTGTATACTAGGCTGGCCTCTTAACACACAAAGATCCTCCTGCCTCTGCCTTCTGAGTGCTGGGAATAAAGCCACATCCCACCACTGCTCAGGCCCTAATTTTAATATGTTTTTTTTAGAATTATTTATTTATTAAATCATTTATCTTTATATTTATGAGTACACTGTAGCTGTCTTCAAATACACACCAGAAGAGGGCATTGATCCCATTACAGATGGTTGTGAACCACCATGTGGTTGCTGGGAATTGAACTCAGGACCTCTGGAAGAGCACTCAGTGCTCTTAACCACTGAGTCATCTCTCCAGCCCCTAACTTTATTTTCATATCATTTTTCGTAGCTTTTTGTGAAGAAGTAAGACCAAATACCCAAACTCATCTAACTGAGCAGAAAATAGGCACGGGATGACAATATTCTGCTGGGAAACGTTGGATTCCCCTGCCCTGTCAAGGCCCTGCTAAACCTGTGCACGGAGCTCTGCTCACCAAGGAAGGAATTCTGGTCCACAGGCTTCTGTTGAGCAGCCCAACCGTAGGTATCAGCTGGCTACACATTGTCACTTCCAGAGAGTCTCTAAATTTCTTGGTGGGTGGGGTAGGGGGAAGAACTAAACTTAGTTTTGGAGTCAGAAAATCAGATTCACTCCCAACTCTCACCAAACCCCCAAATAATAGATCTGCTTTTCTGGATTCAGTTAGCACTGCCTTTAAAATCTGTGTTGTGAGTTTGGGACCTTAGCCAGTGAGAAACCAGGCATCGTGGTGCACACCTGCAGTCCTGGCACTTGAGAGGTAGAAGCAGGAAGATCAGAGTTCAAAGCCATCCTCAGCTATATAGCAATTTGGAGGACAGCATGGATGACACATGGTGCTGTCTCAAAAACAAAACAAACATAAAAGAAAAAACCAAAACCAAAAACCAAAACCAAAAACCAAAACCAAAAACCAAAAACCAAAACCAAAACAACAACAAGAACAATAAAACAGACATATCAGTGAAAGAGTAGAGACAGAAATCAAACCAGACATATGCTACACATAGGAGATGTTTTGGTATTTCTAGGAGAATGCCTGTTAGGGTGTGGTTTGAAAGCCACAATTATAACTGACAAAGCCAGGTACTTCCAAGAAAGGAAAAAAATGAACCCATATGAAACCATTGAGAGTATGCTTCTTAGAAAGAGAATGGAGTGATTGGGAAACAGCCAGAAAGGACACCTATGGGTTTGTTTTTCGGGTTTTGTTTGGTTGGTTTGGTTTGGTTTTTGAAGACAGGGTTTCTCCATGTAGCTGTAGCTGTCCTAGAATTCACTCTGTAGACCAGTCTGACCTCGTACTCACAGAGAGCCACCTCCCGAGAGCTGAGATTAAAGGCAAGTACCACCACTGCCACCACCACCGCCTATCAGGACAGCTAGCTGTTTTATTAACACTCTGTTGTGATCTTTAGATCTTTCAGACACCGGTCCATATTAGCTGTCAGAAGCATACGCTTATAAAGTTCAAAAAAATGCAGATGGAGAACCTTCCCCCCCAGGTATACAACAATACAAATGTGTAACGTTGTTTGCCAAGAGACCCAAACGACTGTTCATAGCAGCACCATGTATAGTGGTCCAGAACTGGAAACTGTCTAACTCCCAGATATCGACAGATAAGCAAATAACAGCTCGTTCACACATAGAAATATATTATCCAGCACAGCAGTAAATGATCTACAAGCACAGACAATAGCTTCAATAAACAGAGCGAGCAAAGCAGACAGAAAGAAGTCGGGAACTATGTACTCTTTATAGAAAGCTCAAATCTAGAAAACTAACATACGCTATTTCTTAGAGGAACTCGGAATCATAGCTGGGTTTCTGGCAGTGTTCATATTCATTTCGTGACCTGGTTGCTGTTTGCATTAGTGCATTTGCAACTGGAAAATGAATCACATTCATTTCTGTGTGCAACATGTCAATTCATATGTAAAATATATTACATAAGCTGGTCCCAGTGTCACAGGCCTGTGGTGTGAGCTGGTCAGGAGACTGACCCAGGAGACACACAGATTCAGTACTGTGTGGGTTTCAGAGCGAGTTCAAAGTCAACATAATGAGACCTGAGCAACATAATGAGACCTGTGTCAAAATAAAAGCTGGAAGGTAGGGCGTTTGTCTAGCAAGCATGAAATTTTAAATCCAAGCCTGCAAAAACTAACAAAAATAAAGTAAACCAAAATAGACGAGATATTGATATGTAGACGGCAGACAGTCGTTGAGACAGACCACTTGTTAAATTAAAATGATTGGAAAGTACAAAGAATAATCCTAATGAGACCCACCAAAAAAAATAAAATAATAAAAAATATTGATTGGCTTCTTCCAGTAATCTGAAAATGCTACAAATTTCCTTTGCTCTCTCAGAGGCAGTTTAAGAAAACCTTGAGGTAGAGAGATGACTCAACAGTTGAGAGAACTTGTTGTTCCTGCAGAGGACCTGGGTTCGATTCCCAGCACCACAAGTTGGCTAACAACCATATTTAACTCTCAGGTATTCGAGTGGTACACAGTCACACAATAAATAAGCCTAAAAATGTATTTTAAAAATAAAGAGCACTGGCTGTTCTTCTAGAGAACCAGTCTTCAGTTCACACCACCCACATGCCAGCTAACAACTGTCTGTAACTCCAGCCCCATAGGGGATTCAGCACTTTCTTCTGGCCTCTGAAGGAACTGCAGATGCATGGTGCAATGACATACTTGAAGTCAAAACATTCACGTACATCAAAATTAATTAATTAATTAGTTAACTAGTTAACTAATTAATTAAATTAAAGAAGCCAGGCACGTCCTTAACATCTTTAACTACAGTACCCAGGTAGAGGCAAGCAGATCTCTGGTAAGTTTGACACCAGCCTATGAGTTCCAGTTCAGACAAAACTACACAACGTACCTTGTCTCAAAAATTAGAAAGAAAGAAATAAACAAATGAAGAAAAAGAAACAAAGAAAAAATTTCTGTTGAAGCTCAGAAGTTAAAAAACACAGCAAAACTCACTGTTAAACTCAGACCCAGGCGAACTGGTCCTTCAGTGACACCATATAATTGAATAATGAAACAAATACAAAATGTATGATGGGAAATTCATCAAGATGGTGAGATGAGGGTACTTCTCCCTTGGAGCCCTCCAACTTTAGTCTCATTTTTCCTTAATAACTCCACATTCACTCTGAGGAGGGGGGAAAAACGGATCTTTTGATGAAGTCACAGAGATACTCCCTAACCCCACCCCCACCCCGTACCACCTTGCATGTGAGGCAATCTCCATTACTATGGTGCTGTATCTTCAGCCCTATGCCCCTCAGCAGGGTTTCTGTGGGGACACAGCTGACTAAGAGCTGCAGCGGGACTGTGACCACCTCATGCCTGCTCTGCATCACAGTTCGGAGCACCGGGTCCTGGGAGCCTCTTCTTCCCCTAGAAATGAAAGATCAGGGTACCTGGCCCCCTAAATGCTCCCTCCTCTAATTTAATGATGAGTTAAAAGAAGCCAACCAATATGTGGATGGCTTACGGCTCTTTCCAGAGACAGTGCCTTTTAAGAAGCCGTTGGCCATTAATCTTTATTCGAGGCAATCAGGCAATGAGATAGGTGGGAACAAGGGACCCATTAGAGAGCTGATGTGCTCAGAAGCTGACCCTGAACTTCCCCTGCTGGGAGTCACCTCCTCCAATAGTTCCTGCTTTTCTCAGTGCCTTCCTCTCTTCATCTTTCAACTCGACTTCAAAAGAATCAGGATTGTTTTGTTTTGTTTTTTAAACAAAACAAAACAAAACAAAACTGTTCTCCAACTGTTACAGTAAGAATGATCATGAGGCTTCTGGGATTTTCCAGATTACAGAGGTGTAAACCCAGCCCCAGGAAGGCAGCAGTCCCATCGGAAACCAGATGAGTTTCTAGACACCTCAGGGTTAGCAGCCTCTATTCCCAAATCCAGGGCTCTGCCTGGCAGTCAGGCACTAGGGGTGCGTAACGATGGTAACCCCCACCTCCAGTTACTCATGTTGTTATCCTCTACAACTGGAAGTGTCTGTCCTACCAGGAAAACGAGTGTCTGGGCGGCAGGGACAAAGGTTGGCTCAGAGAGCAAACAAAGAGAGGAAGCACTCGATGTAATAACACATTGCTCACAGCAGGAAAAAAAAAACACTACTGAATTCGCTCAGGGTTTCAGAATGGCTCTGTGCATAGATTTTCATTTAAATGTTTTGATGTAGCTGTTAGAAAAAATCTACACACACACACATACACACACACTCAAACACACACACACACACACACACACACACACACACACACACACACCTCTAATCTGAGTCCTCCAGAACTACTCTGGCTAAGGATTCAGTCACAGCCCAGCTGATTCCAGTTCCTGATGAAAGTTGGTCTCTGCAGGGTCCCCACCCTTGTTTTTCTCCGTGGCTATCATTATTCTCTTGGCTGCTTGTCCCAGAGATGGCTCATTTTTGATGCCTGGGTAGTGTCTAACTCTGAAGGATGTTGCTGTCATCTTGTTGGACACCTGCACTCACAATTGCCTGCCTCAAATGGAACGACTTCAGTCATAGTTTTCTCGGCTGGTGCTTTCTCTCACCTTGCCTCAAAACTCACCCTCCCCTCTCTGAATGCTTTACTCCAGAAGGAGTCTGTCCAAGTGAACAGATTCTAAAACAAAAAAATGTTGAATTCCACCTTGGGGACAGGATAGCATCTTCCCACCCCCAAATCCCAGGCATCCTCAAGGATCTTCAGGACAATGCTTATCACTACATTCATTGACAGCAGTCCAGAAGCAAAGAGGAAACTTCAAATGCAAAACTTGTTGATATATAGGCCAGGCATGATGGTACAATGCCTTTAATCCCAGGATACTGGGAAGGCAGTCAGTGGATCTATGTGAGTTCAATGCCAACCTGATCTATATAGTTCCAGGATAGTCAAGGCTACATAGTGAGACCCTGTCAAAAAAAAATGAAGAAGAAGAAGAAGAAGACGAAGGAGGAGGAGGAGGAGGAGGAGGAAGAGGAGAAGGAGAAGGAGAAGGAGAAGGAGAAGGAGAAGGAGAAGGAGAAGAAGAAGAAGAAGAAGAAGAAGAAGAAGAAGAAGAAGAAGAAGAAGAAGGAGAAGAAGAATGCATACAAAACCAGAAGATTTGTTTAGTATCATGTGACTTGGGGACAAGTCTCTTTTTGCAGTGTTGTTCATGAAAGGAAACCCAAGGCACAGCCTGCATAGAAGACAGTCACCTTTCTGGGCAGATTTTGTCTCTTATACCTTTTTTTGTCTTCAGAGCAAAGCTAAAATTTGGTTCTAGGTAATCTAACTTATGGCTACCTGTATTAGTCAGGGCTCTCTAGAGCAGTGGTGTTCAACCTTTGTAATGCTGCAGCCTCATGCTGTGGTGACCTCTAACCATAGTTCCAAAGATTATTTTCACTACTTCATAACTGTAATTTTACTACTGTTATTTATCATAATGTAACTATCTGTGGTCTCTGATGATTTTAGGCAAACACTATGAAAGGTCACTAGACCCCAAAGAGGCCAAAACCCACGGGTCAAGAACCAACGTTCTAGAGGAACAGAACTTTGGGAATGTTGAACTTACCAGGGGGGGGGGGGGGGGGGGGGGGGGCGTGCGGGATCTGACTGCCTCTACGTGGGTACTGGAGTTAGGCAGTGGATCTCTGAGTTCAAGGCCAGCCTGGTCTACAGAGTTCCAGGACAGCCAGAACTACACAGAGAATCCCTGTTTCAAACATAACACAACAAAAACAAAAAAGTAAAAGATGCTGGGAGTATAGCCCTGCAAGTAAAGGAAGAGCTGCCCAAGCTTGACAATCCAAATTCAATTCATAGAACCCACATTACAAATAAAGAAGTAGGCCGGGCGGTGGTGGCGCACGCCTTTGATCCCAGCACTTGGGAGGCAGAGGCAGGCAGATTTCTGAGTTCGAAGCCAGCCTGGTCTACAAAGTGAGTTCCAGGACAGTCAGGGCTACACAGAGAAACCCTGTCTCGGGGAAAAAAAAGAAAAAAAGAAAAAAAGAAAAAAAAGAAAGAAAAAAAGAAACAACAACAACAAAAAACCCCAAAACAAAAACAAATAAAGAAGTAAAAAACCGAATGTAGCTGCACACATCTGAGAGCCCAGCAGGACTGTAGTGACATGACAGGTGGAGACGGAGGAATCACCCAAAAGCTGGCAAACCAGCTGCCCTGGAGAACACAGCACAGGAAGAACACAGTACAAGTGGAAGGTGAGGACTCCAGAAAGTTGTCCTCTGATCACCGCATATGTGACGTAGCACCCTCAGCACACTTACTCAATAAGCATATAATAATAAGTATTAAATAAGAAATAAATGCATTTTATTGAAAAGTAATTAATAAATTATATGAAATGATAAAATATTTTTAACAATGTGAGACATGCACACCACACACACACACACAGAGTGGGATACTATTCAGCCTTTAAAATAAGC
Source organism: Rhabdomys pumilio (assembly GCA_030674055.1). Lineage (NCBI taxonomy): Eukaryota > Metazoa > Chordata > Mammalia > Rodentia > Muridae > Rhabdomys > Rhabdomys pumilio. The sequence continues at coordinate 21,888,539 of JANHMN010000013.1, forward strand.
TATAACAGAAAAATTTATTCACCATTTGTTACAAGACAGATGAATATAGAGGACATTATGTTAAGTAAAATAAGCCACGCCCAGAGTAGCAGGTGCTATATGTTCTCATATACTCGGGAACTAAGACAGTAAATCGAAATATAGTTAGTTAGCAGAAGCCAAGGAAGTTATAGGAAGAGACAAGAAAAGGAGACATGAATCAAGTCATACAAATTTATAATTAGATCGTAGGAACAGGGCTGTTAGGCTTAACATTGCATAGCAAGGTGACTACGGTTAATGGTAATGCATCTTTCAAATAGGTAGACAAAAGGTGCTAACAGTGGTCATTACAGATATTTGGTAATATCCACGACATCATCTGATAGTAAATGTTTAAACATCGCCGTTCACTGTTAGCCGTGGTTGTCAACCTGTGGATCATGACCCCTTTGGCAGGTCAGATATTTACGTTACAATTCATAACAGCAAAAATTACAGTTATGAAATAGCAACAAAATAATTTTATGGCTGGAGGTCACCACAACATGAGGAACTGTATTAAAGAGTTACAGCATTAGGAAGGTTGAGAACCACTGCTTTAGAGGCATAACGCTCACCTAGTCATGGTACAAACCCTAACATTCAGTGGGTAGAAGTAGGAAGATCATGAGTTCTAGGGCTTCCTGAGCTACACTGTGAGTTTAGTTGTAGGCTAGCCTGGATTAAGAAACCCCTTCTTGCTGGGCGGTGGTGGTGCACTCCTTTAATCCCAGCACTTGGGAGGCAGAGGCAGGCGGATTTCTGAGTTCGAGGCCATCCTGGTCTACAGAGTGAGTTCCAGGATAGCCAGGCCTAACAGAGAAACCCTGTCTCAAAAAACCAAAAAAAAAAAAAAAAAACCTTCTCAAAGCCATAAACACATGCAAATCAAAACAAAGGAATTTATCAACTGCACATATGTGGGGTCTAACTTACCATGTTAATGGTAGACTAGACTAGAATGCTCCTTGGATTCAAATCAGACACCCTGATAAAATATCTGCCCTTTATTTGTGCTTAGAACAGCTGCTTCATAAATTGTGGCTCCTGTAGCTTACTGTGACTTCATGTATTATACTACTCTGTCCACAGGCATCTCTAGTTTCTACCTGTTGAGTCCCTTGACTTCATTTATTTGTTTGTTTGTTTATCTAAATCTTAAATAAGTATATAAGTTTTCCATGTCACCTGAATTTATTTTTCATAAACTTCAGACTTTGAATGATCTGAAGTCATAAATGGTATCTGATTAAACGCTGAGACATTGTTAAAGCTATGTGCAGGGATTTGGACACAATGTCCAAGATTACTCTGTTCACCCATATAAACAGACACCTAGACACAGATAGACACGTACACACATATTCATATATGCAGGCATGCATGTTTGTGGCAGGACTTTTCCTGGAGGAGATGCTACACACACATCTACTCACCACAGAAAGGGAATCCACAACAGATCAAAGTACAGATCCCACCAAAGTCCAACTGGGTGAACCAATTAGTATGATTGGATTCTTACAGGAATATGAGTAAAGGGTTACTTACAGGAGCAGCAATGACTCAAGGTCAGCTGCATCACTAAGGCCCACCCCAGCATGAATGACAGCTCACAATAGCTGGGATCCTGGAGTATACTACACAGTGTGCAGGCAGCTCAACAGGCTGTAGAGTGCCCTTTCTAAGTAACTGTGGTCTAAACTTCTTCCTGGCAGCTTTGCTGGTTTCTGCTTTTCCCAGGTGGTTTGATCTCACAGACAGAATTCTTTATGGCATGACTTTTCTGAGTCTTCTTTATAGCTTGCTTGGCTGAAGAATCTTCTTCACTGTTTAACTCCACTCCAGAAAGAAGGACTGCAGATTTTATTGCTTACTCTGGCAGAAAGGGGCCTACTGAATCTGGTCAGTTTCAGGAACTTCCTGGAGTTTGTTTGTGTTGCTTACCTTCCTTATTAAAGAGCTAACCTGAGGAATAGATAGTTTCAATTTATCAGAAAACTGTTACACAACAACATAATACTGAAATAAATGGAAACAGTTATATTGGAGAATGAGTCTTTGTAGTTTTGTTTTTGAAATAGGATGTTACTAAGTAGCTCCGGCTGTTTCTGGAACTTGCTAGGTAGACCTGGCTGACATGTAACTCAGAGGTCCACCTGCCTCTGCCTCAGGAGTGCTGGAATTAAAGCCATGCATCATTAGGTCTCACAAGAATGAGCCTCAATTCCGGAGTTAACTAATACGTCTAATAAAAACAGAAAATAATCTACACTACTAAAGATTTATTAAAGAAATTATTATCTTTCTAACTAAAGTCATGAGAGGTTAGAAGCAGAAGAATAGCATCTTGGAGGCCTAGGAATGATTATGTAATTGCCCAGCTTCTTAATTGGGCAAGAGCTAGCAAAAAAGAAGAAGTTCTCTATTTTTAGTGCCTTGGCTATCCCTTCACCTTAAAGAGGAAGAGGAAAAACCACCTCCCCCCTGAAAGTATAAGCTGACCTTAGGACAAGTCAATAGAATGAAAAATGCTCTCCCTATGACTTCTCTGCTTAGACCCCCTGACCCCCCTTTCCTTGTTCACTATGATGCTGTAACCCAAACACGGAACACGTTACGTATTTCTGGTGCAGACGAGAGTCAGTGTGCAAATGCAAGAGTCTTCGCCATCTGTAGCCACACCACTCTGAGTGTTCCCAATCCGTTCTGCAAGGACCTTTCATTCTGGTGCACAAACTTCTGAGGAACCGAGGCCACCACCTGTGTTGGGGAGTCGGAGAGCTGCTCCTGTTCCCTGTCAGTTCCCCTACCTTGAGAGGGTTCTTGACACATGTGGTTTGTAATTCTGACCACACTTTCCAGTGGGAGGGGAACCTCAAGGATGTGCTATTTTTAGGTAGTACTTCAGTTTTTGTTGTTGGTGGTTTTTTTTTTTTTTTTTCTATTTTTTCTTTAAGTTACAAGGTTTTGTTCTTTGTTGTCTCCTGTTTTTACTCTTTATATATGGACTCCAAGATAACTGAAGGTCAAGCCAACAGGGTGGATTTGCAATTTCAAGGAATTAAGTCCTTTCATCTCTCTCATTTAATTGCCACTGTCACCCGGTAACCCTGTAAATTTTATTGCATTTTATCAGATAAGGAAACTACCACTGGCCACATAATTCTTTTTAAAACTATTCTTTCCTGAGACATGGTCTCACTATTTAGCCCTGGATCATCTGGAACTCTCTGTGTAGACCAGGCTGGCCTCAAATGTGCAAAGGTCCACTTGTCTCTGTTTCCCAAGTGGAGAGTGCTAGGATTAAAGAAGGGACACACCACTCGTGTATTGCCTGTGGCTGCATAACTCCTAAAAGAGAAGTAAAGCTGGGCCTGGCGGTGATGGCACATACCTTTAATGCACATACCTCTCTCTCGGGAGAGAGAGGAAGTCAGATCTCTGTGGGTTCTGAGACAACTAGGGCGACACAGGGGAAACCCTGTCTTGGAAAATCGGAAGAAAAGGAAAGTGAGGTGAGGTTGAGATTCAGTAAGCACGGATAAGCCTAAAGGACATTAGATGCCTCTTCCTGGTGGAGTTGTACAAGTACAAAGCGGCGTGTCCAGAGGCTAGGTGTGTGATGCAAACGGGGAGACGTTAGGCACGTACTCGGAACATTATGATGAGGAAGTTGTGGGTATCTACTGCTCATTCCAGAGCTGCATCTAAAGACCTTCCGCTCTCCACCACTGATTCTCTAGAGAGGTGATGGCGTGTGGCAACTCTGTTGCAGCAATCATTAGACATGCTGGTTTTTTTTTTTTCCTTTCTTTGGTGGGGGAGGGATAACAAGTTCTCCTGTGTCCCAGGCTGGCCTCCAACCTACTGTGTGGCTGAGAATGAGCTTCTGATTCCCCTTTTGCCACCTCTGGAGTGCTAGGATTGCAGACATGCGGTTTTCCTTGAATATGTACATCTCCAATCATCATCTTGGATACCTTGAATATGCATATATGCTTTTAAAAATGCTTTAGGTTGTATTTATTTATCCATTCTTTTTTAAAGATTTAGTTATTTATTTTATGTGCCATCCTGCAGCACAGTTCTGTTTGTTGCCAGTCTACCAGTAATGACACTTGTCGGACATTCTCGATGAGGAGAGAAAAGCGGAAGAACTTTCAGTGTGGCTAACAATAAGTTTGTGAGTTTACAATGATTTCACCTCAGCATCCCTGCTGTCAATCAAAGCCTCATTGCAGCCTCATGTCAACTACATACATAGTAGCCACAGCTAACCCGTGGAGTTCACTGGGCAACCTCAGAATCTCTCAGCACAACCCATATAGTACATGCTAACAAAATGAACAAAACACCTTCTTTGTTGGGAAGGTTTGTTGAACTTTGACCTCTTCAGATCAAGAAGTTACTAGAAGTTGGTGGCGTCTCTGGGCAATTACAAGGAAAGGGTATCATTATCTCTGTTGTCTGTATTTCATTCACTAATTTCCCTTGTTGCTGAGCTGTGATTGGTATTTAGGATAAGTCAAGACAAAATGCAAAGGTAGACTTGTGGAGTGAGAAAAAGAGAAATAGGCTGTATTGCAGGAAAGCAGACAGACTGGCTGGCTGGAGTCAACTTCATAGAATGTTCTAGAAGCTTTCCAAAAATCTGTAATTCTACAGAAAGCTACACAGGACAGAGCCCCTTCCTTCAATGTTATAAGAGAAAGCTATCATGCCACTGTGTGAATCATACAGCATTCTGAGATTTGGGTTGTAAGGTCTGGGAGATGTAGGTCTTTGTGTGAAGGGAACATACCTGCCACACTTAGTCATACTTGCCTGACCATGAATTACTCACTAGCCAAGGATGACAAAGCTGGGATTCCAGGAGAGGTAGGGGACAGAGGAGATTATGAAACTCCATATTGCTGAAGAGAACTCTTCTGGGTTCTGGAGATAGCTCAGTTGGTAGGTGTTTACCAGGCAGGCATGAAGTTCTAGTCTCAAGCCCCACCAATACATAAAATAAAAAGGGTGGTGTGCCCTGTCTAATTCCAACATTTCAGGAGGTGGAAGCCAAAGACTATGAAGTTTCAGGTCATCCCTAGCTACATAGGATGTCAGATGTCTCAGCCTCAAAACACCAAAACCAGGAAACAAGAAGTGAGCCGAAGAGATGGCTCAGCGACAAAGAGTGTGTGCTTCTTTTCTGGAAGACCTGAGCTAGGTTCCCAGCACTCTGTGGTCTTCAGTAGCATCCTTATCATCTGAAGCTGTGCATAAGTTAACTTTTAGACTACTTTAAAATAAACATATAATAAGTTCAGATTGTTTTATTTTGAGACAGAATCTCATGTTAGGTTGGCATGGAACTCCCTACATAGGCACAGGTGACCTCAACTTCTGAATCTTTTGTTCCGCCTCCCAAATGCTAGTATTACAGGATTGCACCATCATGCCCTGATTTATGGGGTGCTGATGATTGAGCCCAGGCTTCATGCATGCTAGACAAGCACTTTTTCAACTGAGCTAAACCCTCCCTTCACTCCTACAGCTTTTGTTTATGGGATAGTGTCTGTGGTTCAGGTTGGCTTGGAACTCACTGTGGAGCTCAGAGTGGCCTCCAGCTTTGTGTCCTGACTCTACAGACGGGTGTGCATGACTATACTAGCAGAATTGCAGAGTTTCAATGAGCAATTCTGTATTTTAACACTAAACTTCCATTTCCTTTCCTAACAGCATCAGGATTCACTCAAGTTCCTCTTCTTAAATAGCTCAATAATCACATACTCATTTTATAAAGAACACACAGGAAGGCTTTTATCTGCCTTATCTCTTAGGGGTTTGTTGTTGTCCGGTTTTTTTTCCCCCCTCGAGACAGGGTAGCCTTGGCTGTCCTGGAACTCACACTATAGAACAAACAGGGTGGCTTTGAACTCAGAGATCTTCCTGCTTCTGCCTCTCACATGCTAGGATCAAAGGCATGTGCTGTGGTCGAGAACGCAGTGTTTTCCTTGAGGACTTGGAGATCAAGAGCTGGGCTTTGAGGTTTTCTGGTTTCGCCGTTTTGTTTTGGTTTGGTTTTGTTTGTTTGTTTGTTTTGGCTTTGTTTCACCTACTAACATATTTACTTTTAACTCTTTTCTGGCTGCTGCTTACATTCCTGTTCTATCGGTAAGCCTTTGGCATAAAATATAAGCCTTTAATGAGGTGGTTTTAGAGGAGAAATCTAATCTACGATGTAAATGTTGTTTACTAGAGAGCCTGTGGTAAGAGAGACACTTCCTGGAGACTGAGATTGCACAAAACCACACATCCATGAGCTTCCCTTCCTGGCCTTGTCAAGTAATGAGTGTGTGGTCTGTCTGGTCATTGTGGGCTGGGTGTGTAGGGGGAGTGTCCCAGCCCCCTGGATGTGCAGCAAGCTTCCTGGCTTTTGTAAGTCGCCTCCAGCTGGTTTGGACTTTCCAGAGTGGGCATTTGTTCAGTGACCATGTTAACTGGACAGCTCCTCCTTCCCTCCAGGGTCTGAAACTTATTTACTCCAGTATTGGAGAGATTTCCTGGGACTGGAGTTACAGAACACCGTTGGCAGCCATTGGGGATTGATCCTGGAACTTTTGAGAGAGCAGCCAGTGCTCATAACTTCTGAACCAGCACTCCAGTCCTTACAATTTGCTGAGTAGGGCTTACTAAATTGTCCAAGCTGGGGGTTGGAGACAGCTCAGTGGTTAAGAGCATTTTTTGCTCTTGCTGTAAGACCTGGCTGGATTTGGTTCACAGACCCCACATGGTGACTCACAACCATCAATAGCTACAGTTTCAGGGAACTCAAAGCCTTCTTTTAGGCTTTATAGGCACCAGTCACACATGTGGTGCACATGCATACATACAGACAAAACATTCACATACAACTTAAAAGATAGTAATTGGGTGACGGTGTTATACACTTTTAATCCCAGCACTCAGGAAACAGAGGCTGGTGACTCTGAATCTGAGGCTAGCCTGGTCTACAGAGTGAGTTTCAGAACAGCCATGACCGCACAAACAAAAATATGGCTAGCCATGGTGGCTCATGCCTTCAACTCAGTACTGGGAAAGCAGAAGTGGGTGGATATTTTATTCTGTGTGTTGGAGAGCAGCCTGATCCATACAGCAAATTCCAAGCCAGCTATCTCAAACAAACAAACAAACAAACACACCCCCTCCCCAAGACAAAAAAGGTAAAATATCCAGGCTGGCCTTGAATTTAGGATCCTTCTGCCTCAGTCTCCCAAGTACCTAGGATTACAGACCTGTGCCATCATGTCAGGCTATTAGAGTTTTTGTTTGTTTTAAAATAACATTTATTTACTCTATGTATGCCCACACCCATGTATGCCATAGCTTATGGAGGAGGCCAGAGGACAATTTGCAAGAGCTGAGTCTCTTTTTCCACCGTATGGGTCCCAGGGATTGAGTTTATGTTGTCAAGCTTGGTGGCCAGCCCTGTTACCCACGAGCCATCTCACTGGGCTGAAATCTCTTTTATATTTTAATGACTATTTTCTTTTTTTTAGCACACTTTCAGGTTTGCAACAAAATTGAGGTGACAGTGGAGGGATACTCCTGTAGTCTCTACTTCCAGAAACACAACCTTCCTGACTGGCGCTAGAGTCTGGTACCAGAATCACCGATGGACAGCGGTTTATACAAGGACTTCTAGCGCTGTGTCTGGGATGTCATTTCTGAGTCATGTCACCACTGCTCTCTGCATAGACCTTCTGGGGGCGGGGTCTGAATCTGCTGAAGGAGTGGGCCAAGTACAGACATCCTTCATCCTGGCACGGAAATGAAGGGAGGGTTTGTTATTTGTTTCTTTAGAAGTAATGGCTGCCTGCCTTCCCACCCAAATGATAGTCTGTGCCCAATAGCTGGGGTGACATCGATAGAAGTGTTCACAGAGTGGCTTGATTCTGATGCTAATTACACAGAACCTGCTCATAAGGCAAGCTTGGGCCAAAAGGTCCCAGAAACCCAAGGCCCCAGGGCTCTCTTTTACTAGAGGTACCAGATGCCTGTCTGCCAGAGTTGCAGAGATAAGCAGGACCTACTCCCAGGTCTTTGTTTCCCTAATTACTGGCTCTTTAGGACTTTGGCTCTGTGGGAGCCAGACTAGCAAGCCTGTTTACTAGCCACCTTTATCTATTGAAAACACATTCCCCTTCTCTTCACTTGATTTACAGTCTATTAGAGACATAAGCGGTACAAGTCATATCTCATCTGCTAGAAACTTCAGCCCCATGAGGGAAAGATCCATGTACAGGTCTTTAGAACTCAGTGTCCCCACTGTGCCCAGGACAGACAGGCCAGCCAGTGTTTACTAGGGGATCCAGTGAGTGATGACTAAGAATCCTTATTAGAAAGGTGAACCGAGCTGACTTAGTCTCTCTTATTGGTTAATGGTTGCTACCAGCTGACCTTTAATAACCTGTCATAATAGATGCTGTCTCTGGCCTATGATCGAGACAAGCTTTTACTTGTATTTTACTTTATCTTATTGCTAGACAAACACTTTTACCAACCGAGCTACAACCTTACACAACAAAATCCTCCTTGTGGACAGTAAAGGAAAACAGAGACGCTATGCAACTTGTCTAAGCTGCATAGTTCGAAGTGTCAGTGGGTTCCACTTGTTCTAAAGTTTCTTGGGCTATCTGCAGCATCAGACTCCAGAGCTGTTAGAGATGGCAACTGGGGGTCATTTAGTCAAAAACATGGCCTAGTAAAGCAAAGGGCTGAAAAGGTGGTGGTAGGACCGGTGGGGTAGAGTGGCGTGGTGGAATGGGTGGCTTCGTCCTAAAAGCTGCCACTGAGTCCTGCAAGGTGAAAGGCCTTGGCTGCCTGGCCTCTCTTAGCTCAGACACTGGATGCATGGCACCATTCTGAAGTGTTTCTTTCTCTCAAAACAGCCCATCTCAGCTGGCTTGGTCAGGACCTCTAAACAGCACCACTGAGGACTAGGAATGTACAGAAGTTAGCAGAAGGCTTGCCTACCAAGCGTAAACCCTTGGGTTTGATCCTCAGCATCATATGATATAGGGCCCAGTAGCACACATCTGGAATCTTGGTCCCAGCTCTTGGGAAATAAAGCCAGAAGGAGAAGAATCTCAAGTTCATCCTTGGTTACATTTAAAAAAAAATTTTTTTTTTTAAAGCAGCATGGACAAGTGCTGATGTTAAGTGACAAACATGTGCTCCATGAAGTTCCACCCTGTGGCACACAGAACACTGAGACCTTCACTATTCTCCCTCCTCAGCCTGCCTCTGTCTCAACTTACCCTGAAGTCCAAAGTCTGCAGGACTTTCTGAAGCTTTCCCAGTCCTGGTTTTCCCTCCATAAACCCCTGGGCAGGTGGGTGAGCACCCTCACTTTCACCTGTCTCTGCTGGAATCCAGAATGGCCAAAGTGCTTTTTACCCTGGGACTCCCACCTCCACCTCTGTTATGACTCACTCTGTCCACAGCCCAGAAAACAAGAAAGAGCTCCACCCTGGAGCAGCAGTTTCCAGGGTCTTCCTTCTACCGAATGGCAACACTGTATGCTTTCGACTCTGCTTGTAGTCTTCTCGCTACTGTTTCATACTTGCTCAACTGCGGAGCTGCTGGAGGAGCAAGCAAGACTTTAATGCTGCAAATGAGCTGGACATATGGTAGAAGTCTGGAATCCTACTGTGTGAGAAACAGAGGTGGGAGAATCAGGACATCTTTAAGTCATGGCCTAGGCTACAGGAAACCCTTTCTCAAAAAAAAAAAAAAAAAAAAAAAAAAAAGTAGAAGCCAGGTGTTGTGTTGCAAACTTTTAGTCCCAACGTTTGAAGGACAGAGGCAGACAGATACCTGAATTTAAGGCCAGCCTGATCTACAAGGCAAGTTCCAGGACAGCCAGCAGCCAGGGTTACACAGAGAAACCCTTTCCAGAAAAACAAAACAAAATAGCAAACAAACAAACAAACAAACAAACAAAAAAGTGGAAGAGGAATCTGTGGAGAGATGCGTGGCTCTGCATTTGAGATCACTGGCTGCTCTTCCAGAGAACCCAGGTTCAATTCCCTGCATGTACTCGGTGGCGATGGCTCACAACCTTCTGTAACTCCAGTTCCAGGAGACTAGATGTCCTCTTCTGGACTTAACTGGCACCAGGTGCATACATTGGTGTACAGACATATATATGCAGGTCAAGCCCCATATGCAAAAGTTTAAAAAAAATGTTTTGTTTTCTTTCGGTTTGTGACAGGGTCTCACTATGTAGCCTTGGTTGGTCTGGAACTTTCTATGTAGATCAGGCTGGCCTTGAACTCACAGAGATCTGTCTGTTTCTGCTGGGATTAAAGGCAGCACTGAAGAGGTAAAGTCAAGGATCAGAAGTTCAGGTCATCCATAGCTACATTATGAGATTGGGTCTTAGCCTAGGAAACAAGAGACCAGGGAACCCAAGGCAGAAGGATTGCTTTAAGTTCAAGTCCAATTTGGAACACAGGGTAAGTCCCAAACCAGTTTGGCTAGAGAGTGAAACCTTTTGTGGGGGGACAATAACAAAAAAAATTCCTCCCCCAAACGAAAAACAAATGAGTTGTTTCTTTTTCTTCTTGTTCTCTTGTTCTATTTTCTTCTTGTTCTCTTGTTCTATGTAACTGATTGGATTCTTTGTTTTTGTAATGCCGCAAGATTTCTCCAAACTTAGTAGCACAGACTACTGGCCTCTTACCATGTGGTTAAAAGAAAATCAGAGCAAGTGAACACAGTAGTTCTTATTACTTAATGCACACAAGCACTTTTGCAGGTCTCCCATTAGGTATACAAAATTATCATACGATGCTGTTTGGCAAACAACAACCTGTTGTTGGTGTGCTTTAACTTTTTATCTGAAATACTTATCTACTGGATTTAACAAAAGCGAACTTCCCAGCCCATCTCCCCACCCTTGCATGGTGAGTAACTGACAACCTTTGTTTTGGTGTTTGTCTTCCTGGACAGCAACAATATATCAGAATTATTTGCTGTAGAATGGTTCTTCTCAACCATGCCTCTTCTTCTTTATTTTATTTTATTATTTATTTATTTATTTTAGGTTTTTCGAGATAGGGTTTCTCTGTGTAGCCCTGGCTGTCCTGGAACTCACTCTGTATACCAGGCTAGCCTGAAATCAGAAATCGGCCTGCCTCTGCCTCCCAAGTGCTGGGATTAAAGGTGTGCGCCACCACCGCCCGGCTTTTTTTTTTTTTTTTTTTTTTTAACGTGTATAGTATTTTGCATGCTTCTAGACACTGGAGTTATAGGCAGTTTGTTAATCATCATTTAGGTATAGGGAACTGAAGTTGGGCCCTCCATGCCCATGCCTGACTTCTTTCTCTTCTTTAAATGGGGAAAAGCAATGCTCAGTTAGAAAGAAACTTCACGCCAATGAAGACTGCTTTATTTTACAGGCAAGGAAGCAGGCTGAACATGGATGCAGGTGAATGCAGTCAGACTCAGTTGTCTAGAGACTTGTCCACTCTCCAGGAAGTCTTCAACACCTCTCCACACTCAGGTTTCCAGTTTTTGCACTGATGGAGCCTACCAAATGGCACATAACCATCTGACTTCTCTCCCATCCAGTGCTAAGAAGATCTGACTGGGGCTAAGATGTTCCTCAGTCAGTAGAGTGCTTCTTTAGCACGAGCCGTATATTGGGTATGATGATGCATAAACCAAGTACTAGGAGATATTCAAGGTCATCCTTGGCTACATAGCAAGTCTGAGGCCAGCCTGGGGTACATGACACTGTTTCAATAACAAGCAAAGGTGGGGCTGGAGAGATGGCTGAGCAGTTAATAGCACAGACTGCTTTTGCAGAGGACCCCGGTTCAGTTCCCAGCACTCACGTCTGAACAGCTTATAACCACCTACAACTCCAGCTCCAAAGGATCTGACACCCTCTTCTGAGGGGCACCTGTTCTCTTGTGCACGTGCAAGCATCATTTCAAAATAAAATATTAAAAAGGAAAAGGAAAACAGAAGAGAACTAGGGAGAAGCAGAAAAACCAAGGACTGTTTGAGAGTCACAAACAGTTCTCAAAGCTTTGTTCTCAAAGCTCTGGGTGACTAGACTGGTTTCTAAAAACCCAGAAAGCCTCACAACAGACAACATTCAGAAGCTGAAAGCGGAAGAGAGTCTTTTTCCAAGCTTTTCCCTAATTTCTGGTGGTTTGCTGGCACTTTGCATTTTCACAGAGAAGCTACATGTTATAGTTAGTTTCAGCTGTCAAGTTGACAAACTCACAGAGAACGACCTGCCTCTGCCTCCTGAGAAATTAAAAGCATTTGGCACTACAGATTTCCATCTGGCCAAGTCAGGACTCAAGCCCAGGATGAAGATGCTAAGAGAGAGTTAGTTTCCATCATGAAGTAGCTTATCACATAAGCATCTCAAAAGATTGGCTCATTTTCATTAGGACCGCTCAGGTGAAATGTTAGTGTCAGAGATGCCAAGAGGTAGTGCCACATCTGAGGCAGCGTCAAGAAGATTCAGCTAGGTAGGGGTGTCCCAAAGGTTTCCCAAGTCAGGCTTAGCCTGAGAGATGGTCAAAAGGCAAGTGCTAAAACCTGAAGTACTTGGCCACCATCTGAGGATTAGCAACAGCTGGATTAGAGCAAGAGGCTGGTCAAACATCCCAGGCAACACAGAAGGGAAGTCAAATACTAGCACCAAAAGGAAACAGAGAAGACTATGTCTTAGGAATAAGAATGAAATGCAGGGGTTTGGAAAGATGGCGCAGGTTCAGGAGAGAGGACCTAGGTTCAATTCCCAGAACTCACACAGCAGCTCACAACTGTTGGTAACTTCACTTCCAGGGGTTTGATACCCTCACACAGACATACATGTAGGCAAAACATCATTGTAGATAAAATAAAAATGAATGAATCATTTTTTGGAGGGGGGTTTTCGAGACAGGGTTTCTCTGTGTAGTCCTGGCTGTCCTGGAACTCACTCTGTAGACCAGGCTGGCCTCGAACTCAAAAATCCACCTGCCTCTGCCTCCCAAGTGCTGGGATTAAAGGCATGTGCCACCACCGCCCGGCCCAAAATGAATGAGTCATTAAAGAATGAAACTCACTTTGGAGCCCAGAGACCAATTGAGTTTTTAGGGACAGACCCAAGGAAGAAAGGGAGGGAGAGAAGAGGTGTGTGTGTGTGTGTGTGTGTGTGTGTGTGTGTGTGTGTGTGTGGTGTGTGTGTGTGTGTGTGTGTGTGTGTGTGTGTGTGGTGTGGTGTGGTTCTGATCTAGAGGTGTATGAGTGGAGACATTCTGTTTCAGTTTACATAGGAAGGAAATGAGTTTTCTGACTTCCTTCTGTTTGGAAGAATCAACCCAAATACCCAGTAGGGCTTTCACTGGTTAAGGGGACGTGCAGCAGTGTCTATATTGATGGCCAACCGCTGTTTTTCATTAAATCCAGAACATTTTGTGGGAGCTGCAAAGAGAATTGCTTGAGGGGCTAAGAAACAAGTTTATCTCCTGAAGGCAGTGTGGTTAAGTGGGAGGCACTGTAGTCAGAGTGAATGAAGGCTGCCATAGCTCATGGTCAAGGGGCAGGAAGCAGGAGCCTTCCTGCCTGGTCCGTCATTATTTTTGATTGTTCAACTGAGGATAACTCAGATCAATAAAGCCTGCAGGAGGTTTTCCAAGCCACTTAACTCAGAATGATAGAGGTGCCAACAGGTACTGGGCTTATAAACCAGTCTTTATTATTGCTTGGCTGAGCCGGTCTCCAAAGAAGCTATAAAATTTTATGGTTTGCTTTAACAAGCTGACTTTGGGAGTTAGGATTCCGTCTGGGTAAAATTTCCCTCTAGGATACTGTTTCTCAACCTGTGGGTCTCAACCCTTTTGGTAGTCAATCAATCCCTCATACAGGTCACACATCAGATATCCTGTGTATCAGACGTAGTTTTAAAAAGTAGCAAGATGGGTGAGTTCCAGGACAGTCAAGGCTACACAAAGAAACCCTGTCTCGAAAAAAAACCAAAAAACCAAAAAAAAAAAAAAAAAAAAAAAAAGGTAGCAAGATTACAGTTATGAAGCAACAAGGAAATAATTTTGTGGTTGGAGGCCACCGCAACACTGTATTAAAGTGTCTCAGCATTAGGAAGGTTGAGAACCGCTGCCCTAGGAGCTAAGTCAGCCAGCCCTTCCCTGATTTTGTGCATTGGCCAATTGAAGTTGAACCATTGCAAGTTGAACCATTGCATAGGAAGAGTTTGCTAACTCCCTGTGTCGGGGATGCCCTAGCCGCAGTGGATGCTTGTGTCTGTGGGTAGAGCTTTTGCTACTGTTAGGAAACAGGATATTCCTAGGTCACCTTCACTGTCCTCACACTCAAAATCTTCCCGCCTCACTTTTTGATCCTGGGATTACAGAGGTGTGCTCCCTTATAGGCTTGGCTTTTTATTTGGAGCAAAATTATACCAGCTTCCTGATTGGCAATTTATTGTTGCTGTTATTATTATTTTTTTTTTTTTGGTTGTAATTTTTCAAAGTCATTTCAGGGCGAGTAACTTGAAAATACTTCTTTTAAATGCTCCTGTTTTCTTACAAGAAACTGGTGCTGAATTTCTTTCCAATTTATTGGCTTTTCCATCGAAATATAATTTAAATACATCCAAATTACATGGATGGGGAATAGCTCGTGCTTGGGTAGAGTATGTGTTTTGCATGGGTAAGACATTAGGTTTGATCCTTAGAACTCAAACAAATAAAAAGGTCAATGTGACAGTTGAACTGTGTGGAATGACTATTGCTAAGCCCTGGGGGTCGGGGGGAATAACAATGTAGCTGTAAGAACTCAAAACATGGGCTAGGAGATGGCTAAGTACAGAGAAAACCTGACAAACTGAGTTTGGTCACTGAAGCCCACATCAGGAAACCTAACACAGTCGCATGGATCGGTAATCCTGGCACTTCCCACGTCAGGATGGAATGTGGGGACAGGAGACTTGCACAGAAGCTCCAAGACTAGCTACCTGATGTACATACAAATTACTAATCACCTTGAGAAACAGTAGAGACTCTGCTCATGAAGGTTGTCCTCTGACTCCCACATACTGTTATAGCATGGTGTCTAGAAGTCCCACTGGAGGCCAGGCTGGCCTCTAACTCAGAGATCTGCCTGCCTCCACCTCCCTTGTGCTTGGACTAAAGGTGTGTGCCACCACTGCCCAGCAAAAAAATTTCTTTCTTTATTGTTTAAATTACACATATGTATATTGTACTTATATGGTTTCCCCTCCTTCACTCCCTTTCAAATTTTAAATTAACTAATGATTGATTCTAACCAGGAAGATTGCCGTTATGGCAGCTGTAATAACCCTCAATCTTTGTTCTGTTTACTCCTAGAAATAGTGATACATATTTATCTTAAATTCTTTTGTTAGATAGTAACATATGTATGTATATATACATATACAATGTATAAATGAAATCCTAATAAAAGAATACAAATTCTCTCAACAGAAATAAATTAGAAGCAATGAATAAAAAAATTAAGCTTAATTTTGCATAGTTTTTTCCTATTAATTTATTTATTTATTCACTTTACAACTTAGTTTCCCCATCACACAGCTCCTCCCCCCACCCCCTTCACCTCTGAGAAAGGGAAGGTCCCTTCCTGGGAACAAACCCACCCTGGCACTTCAGGACTAGGCAAGTCCTCTCCCATTGAGGCCAAACAAGACAGCCCAGCTAGGGGAACAGAATCCACAAGTAAGCAACAGAGTCAGAGTCACCCCTTGCTCAAGTTGTTGGGGGGCCTGCACAAAAACCAAGCTGTACATCTGCTACATATCTGGGGAGGTCTAGCCTATGTATTCTCTTTGATTGGTGATTCTGTCTCTGGGAGCCAGCAAGGGTCCAGGTTAGATGACTGTTGGTCTTCTTGTGGAGTTTCTGGTTCCTCAAGACTTCCTGAGTGCTATTATTTGGCTGTACATATCTGCATCTGTTTCAGTCAGCTGCTGGGTGGAGTCTCTCAGAGGACAGTTATGCTAGGCTCCTGTCTGTAAATCCAGGCTGACAGACACAAACTGTTTGAGTCTCCAAGGTAATTGAAGGAGGAAGGAAGGCTAGCAATGTGTCTGTATAGATCTTCTGAGGACAACTTGGCGCACACACGCACACACGCACACACACCAACTTGGCAGGGGTTGCCTCTGCACTCATGTCATTTAGATCTCCATGGAGACGTGGCTGACTGGCACATTCATCAGAGTTGAGTTCACAGTAGTCTCTAAGGAATCCAGGTGCGCAGTCACAGAAATGAGCTCCAAGAGCATTCTGACACACAGCATCCTGTAAACATGACTTTTAAAAGATTTATTTATTTTACGTACTGAGTACACTCTCTATCTTTAGACACACCAAAAGAAGGCATTGTATCCCATTACAGATGGTTGTGAGCCACCAGGTAGTTGCTGGGAATTGAACTCAGGACCTCTGGAAGATGTCCAGAGGTCATCTTAACCACCGAGCCATCTCCCCAGCCCCACAATTACGCTACTTTCTATTCCCAAGTTTGACAAGCCACCTCTGATTAAGCCACATGTAAATGACAGATACTTTGATGCATGTTCTAAATACTGTTTTCCTGCTGACAGCTCAGTAAGTAGTCAAAATTTGTTGTCCTGAAGTACATACACACCCTGATTACTTGTCTTTAGCTTGCCAATTTGTTTTTTGAATATTGTAGTCCAAAAATCTTTACATATGAACTTCATGATTTCTAATGCATCCGTGAACATTGCAGTGTTTTTGATAAACCTTTCTATCAATCTTTCTCCCACTCGAAACTCTACGCTTTCCAGCTTAGTAATACGTGCATTTTCTACTTCCCACTGTTTGACGGACTTGCATACGTTCCGGGGCACCATCTTGTTATGGAGAAGCAAAACCAAACGCCTCATGGCCCATTTCCGTTGATCCCTCCGTCCATTGCTGAGTCGGTTCCAATTAGCGCGGGACTCTTCCTGTTAGTCGGTGCTGGATCCCTGGCGGCCTACCGGGTGGCTAAGCCGCAGAAGGCTTCTGTGGACCACGCCCCTTGCCAAGGCTGCCACCCTATGACAGTTCCACACCCCCTTCAATTGCCTGGCCAGCCGTGTGTTTAAGTTCTTTTTTAAAAGTATGTGTTTTTGCCTATACGTTATGTATGTACATCATGTGCTTCTTGCCCTCGGAGATGTTTATTGCCAAGACTCCAATACATAAAAGCATGGACTAGAATTGCTTCGGGGAAAGACATAAAGAACAATATTTTACTTCTCAAGTGTGTGCTTGGTGTCAGAATGCTTTTATTGCCTTCCCCACCACACATGTGGGAGCCGAGAGCAGTGTTACTTTCCGCACTAGAGCAGCTACAGAGCCAAGAAGAGAGAGGATGGTAACACTGGTGGCCAGGGACCTCCTAACCCACTCACAGGTCTGGAAAACTGTCCTACTATTTACACGATCTTTTCCCTGATAAAGCACTCATGCAAGAGTCCGAAGATCCAACGGTTATGAGTTCAACACTGCAGACAGTCCAGACGCCAAATAAAATCCACAATGGCTTAAGTTTCTCCATTAAATTTTTTTTTAAAAGAAGCTGGCCAGATGTTCAGCGGTTAAGAGAACTGGAGATCCTGGGGTTCAGTTCCCAGCACTTTCATGATGGCTCACAACATTTGTAATTCCAGCTCCTTCTCTTGGCAGGTGCCTAATCTAAGTGATGAAGGTCATCTCACTGCACAAGGTCTCTGATACAGCATCGACTCCGTTATGGGTGAGAGGAGAGGGATGGGGCAGCTGTGGGGGGCTTACTTAGAGGCAGGAGCGCAGCGCAGGCCACGGGGCTGCTGCTCTGTAAGATCACTGGAGTGTCCCGCTCCACTCAGATCACTCAGAGTAGGCTTTGCTTCCAGGTATGGGCTTCTTTCAACGTCCACAGGCCACAACCGGTCCAAACTTGTTGCTGCTGCCTGTGACTTGCTGGTGATACAGGGAAAGGATTAAGAAAGGATGTTTGACTTTAGTGATTTTTGCCTTCCCTGCCCAGAAGGCATGTTTTGACTGGGACCCTTTTCCCAGCTCCTAGGAGGCAGAGAAGGAGCTCTTGCATATCAATAGTGTCTAGGTTTTTTGTCTCAGCTGGGAAATGTGGTGACTTAGACTTCTCCCTTTTGAAGGGCCTGCTGTTCTTTACAAAGTTCAAATGACTCCCACTGCCAGTCCAAAGCTGCTGAGCTACTGTGCCATGGGTAAATTGCTTTTATGAATTCTATCATTACTGTTTAATTCTGAAATTCTATTTTAGTGTGCTATATCTTTTGTTTGTTTGTTTGTTTGTTTGGTTGGTTGGTTTTTCGAGACAGGGTTTCTCTGTGTAGCCCTGGCTGTCCTGGAACTCACTCTGTAGACCAGGCTGGCCTCGAACTCAGAAATCCACCTGCCTCTGCCTCCCAAGTGCTGGGATCAAAGGCGTGCGCCACCACCGCCCAGCTACTGTGCTATATCCTATTGTTTTGTTTTGGGGACAGTCTCACCTAGTCCTGACAGCTTGAACTCAAAAATATAGCCAAAGCTGGTCTTGAACTCCGGATTCTCCAGACCCAGCCTCCAGGTACTGGGGCCATCATGCCCAGCATCTTTTACATTATCAGTTTTGAAAAAGTCATTTGTCAGAGTGAACATTTAAGATGTATCATATTCAGGAATTTATTAGGTTTATTAGTGGTTAACAGTTTGTGAGTTTTTATTTCTGTTCCTACAATCTCTCTCTCTCTCTCTCTCTCTCTCTCTCTCTCCCACACAATTCTTTGTTTTGCTCAATCATAAAGCAACTTGCAGAAGCTATGACAGTTTGCTGCCAACTCTGTCAGCCATCTTGTGAGCATAACCCCCCCCCCCCAAGGCAATGCTATTTATCGAACTTTAAGAGAATTGAGAGGTTGGGTGATGGTGTCGTGCTTTTAATTTCAGCACAGATTTCTGTAAGGCCAGCCTAGTCTACAAAGTGAGTTCCAGGACAGCCAGAGCTGTTAAACAGAGAAATCCTGCCTTGAAAACCAGCCAATCAACCAACCCCCTCCAGAGAGAGGCCTTTGAGATGGCTCAGCTAATAAAGGTGCCACCTACCTTTATTATATTAAGATTACACTAAGTTCCATCCCTTGGACACCATCTCATGATGGCAGGAGAGAGCTCTGAGTCACTTATTTGACCTCTGCATATGCACCATGATATATGTACATGTGCATACACATAAACAAATGAATAAATAAACAAATTATAAATCATAAATAAATAAATAAATAAATAAATAAATGAAAAAAAAAAAACAGACACACTATCACATACATAATAACACAATAAGGGGCTGAAGAGATGGCTCAGCGGTTAAGAGCACTGACTACTCATCCAGAGGTCCTGAGTTCAATTCCCAGCAACCACATGGTGGCTCACAGCCATCTGTAATGGGATCTGATGCCCTCTTCTTTTGTGTCTGAAGAGAGCAACAGTGTACTTGCATATGTAAAATAAATAAATCTTAAAAACAACTTTTCAATGTAACAAAGAAAATTGACATTTCTCTATTGTTTAGTATATAGTTCCGATGCCCCAAGTGTCTCAGAAAAGCTTTCATAGTTTTTTTCCCTCCAAGAGCCAATCAGAACACATACTTTGCAGTTGTTTCTTTCATTTATTTCTATGAAAACTAGCGTCCACTTGGAGTCTCTAGCACTTAAGTTCTACTTTCTTTTCTGGATACTTACTTTTATGTCAACTGTTCTGTGTGGTAGGTTCATTTCTCATAAATAAATTCAGGACAGAGGTTTTACACCAGACCTTCAGAAACAGATTATGTCCTTCCTATTAGATCACGCTGGAGCTAGATTAGACTGAGACTGAGTCCTTAGATGAACGGAAATCTTCCAAAATCTTTGTATTTCTTTTCTATAAAGGCACAGTTGGTCTATTGAAATTTATAAGCAATCTTCAGGGTGTTCCTTCAGGACTATGTGACAATCCCATTTCCAAGAAGTTAGCTACCTTCTGGTTTTAGCATTCCTAGAAGCTTTGGAGGAACCAGTCTGTGCACTATGGACCATAAGTTGTAAGGAGAATGCTAGCTCATCCTGTCTGTCTCTATCAGCTGTGTTCTTTTACCTGTGTGTCACTAAAGGCTCGTTAAAGGTCCTGGGATCAAGCTAAAAGTCATTGCTTCTAGTTCTTATGAGGTGACGGAACTAGGAAACATATATGTATGAACCTGTGCATATGTACCTGCTTATGACAGAGCTAGGATATAGGTGTGTGAGCCCATGTGTGTAATCCTACCTGTCTGCAAGTATTTCTGCATGTGTTCATAGCATCTCTATTAAGCTAAGTGTGAGTCACAGGGCTCCCGCTCTCAGCCAGTACTCACAGATCACTCTCAGCTTCCTCTCCTTGTTTTCCTGTAACTTTCCATTCCAACATTTATGAACCCCGCCCCTACCCCACCCTGTATCTGCCTGCTCACTTGCAGGTTGGCTTTCTAAAACTTTGGAAGAATTAGTACCATACTTCCAGTTGATCTTCAGGGAACCTTTTGTTGCACTGACTTATTCTCCGTGTGTGCACGTGTGCCACAGTGTGGAAGTTGGAGTCCCGCTTGTGGGATTCCACCGTTTCTTTTGTGGGTCCCAGGTCTCGAACTCAGCTCCTTAGGCCTGGCAACAAATGCTTTTATTAACAGAGTTGTCTGACAGCCCTTGCTGTTCTTTTGATACTCTCCGAGAGTTTGGCCAATGGGAGTAGAATACACCCCCACCCAGACCCCAGTTTCTTACATGGGGTCTCATGTATTACATAGCTGAGGATAGCCTTGAACTTCTGATCCTTGACTATATTTCCACCTGGGGTATAGATGTGACCCACCCAACCAGATATGAGATGCTGGGGACAGAACCTAGTGACTCATTCATGGTAGGTGTGCACTCTGCCAACTGAGCTGCCAGTCCTCAGAGGGTTGCTTCCAGACACCAGATTTCTAAAACCTTAGATTGTGTAGGAAATCAGCTACGAAAAGCCCTCCTGGATTTCTTGTGTGCACACCACTTAGCTTCCCGACAGGTCTAGACAGGCTATCACATCACACCAGTTGTCCTTTCCATGGCTGTTTCTACCCCAGTACTCTAGCTCATTCTATGACTTGCTCGAGACTTTCCAACCCAAGGCATTCTCAAAACCTCACAGAAACACATTCCTAGTCTGCCCTGTCCACATGAGATGTCACTCCCAATTTCTCTGCCCTGTCTCTGTTTCACTTTTCCTTCCTGTGGTTGCCACCCTAGTCTAGGCACACAGATCTGACCCTACCATCCTCTCCTCGATCCAGTTGGGCATCAGCTCTTACAGTGTTCTATGGTAGTCTTATTTAGCTTGTTTTGTTTTGAGACGGAGTCTCTCTATGTAGCCCTTTCTGGCCTGGAATTTACCATACAGACAAGACCAGCTTTGAACTCACAGAGGTCTGCCCACCTCTGCCTCTGAGTGCTGGGATTAAAGGTGTCTACCATCACACTCAGAACATTTATTTATTCTAAACAGGGTCTCTTGTAGTCCAGGCTGGCCACAAACTTACTAGTTTGGATAGCTTTGCACTTCTGATCTCCCCACCTTCACTTCTAGAGAACGAGCTGGGATGATAGGGAAGTAACACCACACCTTATAAACTTTGGGTTTTGAACTCAGATCTCCATACATGCTGGGTTTGAACTCCATACATGCTAGGCAAGGACTCTCCAGCCCCAGCTCCAGATTCGTTTTATCTTTTTTTTTTTTTTGGTTTTTCGAGACAGGGTTTCTCTGTGTAGCCCTGGTTGTCCTGGAACTCACTCTGTAGACCAGGCTGGCCTTGAACTCAGGAATCCGCCTGCCTCTGCCTCCCAAGCGTTGTTTTATCATTTTAATGGCTATGTTCATCGACTACTAGGCTTAGAAAGGGAACTTAGAAGAGCCAGTCTTTACTCAGAAGCCACTGGAAACCTGTGCCTGCAGAGGAGGTAGAGACACAGCCGGGATACTGTGATGGAGAAAGGGCGGAGCCTGGAAAAGCGGCAGCCAGCTGCAGTGTTTTGAACAGTGCATGCAAGAGAGCCTGGTTCCTGATTAGGAACCCCCAGGCTACCTAAGAACAAGACCGGATTTTCTTTCGAATTGAATTGGTCCTAGATTGCAAAGCTGGAGTAAACAGAATGTTGATTTGCATAGTAAGGACAACAAGTTCTAAACTTCAGAACAAAATACTGTTTGAAGGTATTTTTTTTTTTTTTTTTTGAGGAGTCATAGAGATGGCTCCATGGGTAAAAGCACTTACTTGCCTTCGAGGCTGAAGACTTTAGTTGACTCCTGAGAGCCACATGATGGGAGGAAACAACCAACTCTACAAATTGTTCTCTGTTCTCCACAGGTGTGCCAAAGAATGTATACACACACACACACACATACACAAAACAAAAGTGTACAAATAAAAATAACGTGCATTAATAAAATACTATTTTGAGACGTTTGCTCTTCCTGTTCTTCTTTGGTTTATCAAGACTAAGTCATCTATGTAACTCAAGATGGCTTTGGACATGGTGTAGTTTGATGTGTGTAACCCACACACAGCTTCTCTGAGGGAAATTTGAGGTAATTAGAACATTTCTGTCACATGGCAATATATCACAGCACAATGCATGATACATCACAATACCAGACAGAAGATCCCTGGCTATTTATTTGAGTGACATCTTCAAGTAAGAGAGTTTTACTAACGTGCTAATTTTGATCTGGGATTACTATCAACTGATATGGATTAGGCCGTTGTCTCAGCTGTGTGTGTGTGTGTGTGTGTGTGTGTGTGTGTGTGTGAAGGGGAGGGCACTATGAAGCTATCTTCAAACTCACAGTCATCCTGCTTGAGCCTCCAAAATGCTAGGACCACAGTCGTGTGCCATTGTTGCCTGGCTCCAGGGTAATTCTTACATTTATTAGTTTGTGTGTGATGTCAGCAAATGGCTCTGATTCCACCACTCAGTGACTTAGACCTGATTAGAAGTATGTTTCTGCAGCACCAGCACCCTCTTGTGGCAGAATAGCTACTGGAGAAAACCAGGCTTGGGACAAATGTACTCAAAAGAACCTGGCCAATTAACATTTGAATTTAAACCCAGAGCTAAAGGAAAGATGTTTAGTGTTTTAATCACAGTGTAGACAAGGCTTCCTTATCCTGTTCACTTGGAAAAAACAGATAATGATCATTTTGTTTGTTTTGAGATATGATCCCGTTTTGTAGCCCTAGCCAGTCTGGAAATTGATGTTTAAATCAAGCTGACCTGGAACTTGAAAGGGTCCTCCTGGCTCTACCTCCCCCACCGGAATTACATTTGCAGACTATCAAACCCAGCACTGTCTTGTTTTGGTGTTTAGTTTTTGTTATTGCCAAATGTAAAATGTTCCCGAGGGTTAGAAAATGAGTTCATAGTCACTATTGTAGGGAATGTGGTTCTGTCTGAACTTTCAGATACTTTGGAAGTAAGTTTCAAACATGATACATCCTTAAAATCTGAATAGGCACCCTACCATTGGGGGTTCCTGTAGAATACTTTTACACATAACTCAAAAGAGGTACATGGGAGGCTGGAGAGATGGCTCAGCGGTTAAGAGCACTGACTGCTCTTCCAGAGGTCCTGAGTTCAATTCCCAGCAACCACATGGTAGCTCACAATCATCTGTAATGGGATCTGATGCCCTCTTCTGGTATGTCTGAAGATGGCTATCTACAATGTACTCATACATTAAATAAATAAATAAATAAATCTTGAAGAGAGAGGGAGAGAGAGAGAGAGAGAGAGAGAGAGAGAGAGAAAGAGAGAGAGAGAGAAAATATACATGGGAGAATGGAGGTGGGTGGAAGAAAACAGCCAATGTTCCTAAAGAAAGAACTGAGTAGAAAATATGGCTCCTCCATGCGGTGGGGTGGACTATTACAGAGTTATGCTCAATGACAAAGATTATTGGGTAAAGACAGGAGGTAAGGTGGACTAGCTACTATAGCTCTAGTCTCTCTCTCTCAATCTCTCTCTCTCTCTCTCTCTCTCTCTCTTTGTGTGTGTGTGTGTGTGTGTGTGTGTGTGTGTGTGTGTTTTAAGACAGGGTCTCTATGTATCCTGACTATCCTGGAACTCAACAGACAGACATATAATTATATATATATATATATATATATGTGTGTGTGTGTGTGTGTGTGTGTGTGTATTATATACTATAGTGTATATAGTGTGCACTATATAGATAGTATAGACGAGGCTGTCCTTGAATTCACAAAGTTCTGCCTGCCTCTGTCTCCCATCAGAGGAGATTAAAAGGTGTGTGTCCTGAGGAGTCACCTGAGGATGACCTTGAATTGAAGACAGGATAACTTTGAACTGAAGATAGTACTTGTACCTCAGTCTCCCAAGTCTGCGGTTACAAGTGTATACCACTACCAAGCTTAAGGTGTGTGTGTGGTGTGTTTTTGACAGTGTTGAAAGGTTAGCAAGAAGAAAAGCAGAGAAAGGAATGAGTGACTTAAGACAGTTCAGTCTTTTTATTTGGAGGGAAAAGCTACAGGTGGGGTCTCAGTGAGAGTCAGCCTATCACCTGCTTGCTTACAAGATGAGGTTGCTTACAGGACTGAAAGGGTTGGGGAGGAAGGTGAAAGATTTTCTTTTTTAGTCCACAACTGGCCATTGCTGAAGCAAGCAGTAAGTGAAGAATGCTGGGTAATCTGTTAACGTTTCCTCTGACTGGCGTATCTGTTTCCTCTCTCCTGTCTTTAATGCCCGAGGTTTTCTCTTTGATCTCTAGTGTTCTGTCGTGAGGCTTGTCTCCATGTTTCCTGTGTGAGTTTCTAAATGTTTTACCTTCAGATTTCCCTCAGTTTGTGTTCTCTTTGACTTTTAAAAAAAAGTATTTATTTATTTTTAAAGATTTATTTTTTTTTATGTATATGAACACACTGTCCCTGTCTTCAGACACACCAGAAGAGGATGTCAGATCCCATTACAGATGGTTATGAGCCACCATGTGGTTGCTGGGAATTGAACTCAGGACCTCAGGAAGAGCAGTCAGTGCTCTTAGCCACTGAGCCATCACTCCAGTCTCCAAAAGTATTTATATTTATAAGCACTGGTGTTTTGCCTGCATCCATGTCTGTGTGAGGGTATCAGGTCTTCTGGAACTGGAGTTACAGACAATTGTGAGCTACCTTGTGGGTGCTGGGAATTGAACCTGGGTCCTCTGGAAGAGCAGCCAGTGCTCTTAACTGCTGAGCCATCTCTCCAGCCCATGTTTGTGTTTTCTTGATTGATTCTGTCTCTTTTATTTTAAAGATTTATTTATTTTGTATATGTGAATACACTGTTGCTGTCTTCAGACACACCTGAAGAGGGTATTGAATCCCATTACAGATGGTTGTGAGCCACCATGTGGTTGCTGGGAATTGAACTCAGGACCTCTGGAAGAGCAAGCAGTCAGCGCTCTTAACCACTGAGCCATCTCTCCAGCCCCCTTCATTGATTTTTTTAAGGAATTTATTAATTGTCTTTTAAGGACCTCTAAGGACCTCTAACATATTCTTTTTATTTTTTTTTTTTTGGTTTGGGATTAAAGGCTTGTGCCACCACCGCCCGGCCTCTAACATATTCATAAAGGCCATTTTGAAGTCCCAGATATCTGGCCTTGTGTTTGTTGGGTGGGTATTCCATGTTTTGGTTCTGTTGCCCACTTGTGTTCTTAGAAAAGTGTGGTGGCTGTGAGTGGCCTGGTAGGGAATGCTTCTGAGAAGGAGGAAGCTTCCTGGGGTTCAGTTAGAATGTGTTTCTTCAGCTTGAGAGCTGACACTTAGGGATGTTCTAGAAGAGAAGAGAGGTGTTCAAGGGCGTCCACAAGAGACAAGGAAATCAGAATATGCCACCGGGATATGCCCACAGTCGCCTAGGACTGAGGGCAGAGAGACAGGAGAGTAGTTTCCAGTAGGCTGTCTGTTACAGCACTGGGAATGGAATTACTGGAATTACAACCCAACTGGGGGTTGGGATTGGAGGAGGGGAGGCAGAGGAGAAGATCTGAAGCTTGTCTCCTTGCTTCTCTGGTCTACTCGCTTCTCCTAGGTTCTCAAGGAAAGGTTGCTGGTGTTGGGGCCTGGGATAACAGAAGTTCTACAGGGATGGGCTCAGTCATCTGTACCACTGATGGGTATTGTGATGAGCTCCTGTAATCTCAGCACTTGGGAGGTGAAGGCAGGAGGATCAGGGATTCAAAGGTCATCCTATGCCACTTAGGAGTTCAAGGCTGCCCTGGGCTGCAGGAGACACTGCTTCAACACACACACACACACACACACACACGCACGCACGCACGCACGCACGCACGCACGCACGCACACAAATATTTGATTTTTGACTTGAAAAGTTTCTTAATATCATGGGATAGGATAGAAAAATTTCCTCCTTTAAGTACAGGAATTTGCTTCTGTAGATTCCTAAGTACAGCACAGTAAGTTTGAGTTTAGTCTAAAACCATATCTCAAACCATAAAACTCTATCTCCAAAAAAAAAAAAAAAAAAAAAGGAAACTTTGTATTTTTATTATCAAATATCCTTTTCCCTCTGCTTCTTTAAGAGCCAAAAATAAACGAGGAAATATTCCTTAACCTATTTAAATGTCTGAGGGATCAATTAGCCCTGTTTTGCTACCTGGGGTCCCTCGGCTGGCCTTGGGTCCCTGCCTGCTCAGTTGGGAAATATAAGGTTTCCTTTTTGGAGTCAACCAACGCCAGTGACTCATGGGAGATTCCATGACGCCAGGATCCAATCCACCCTCCAACCAGGCAAATCACTGAATGGAGGGCCGGCTTTACGCTGCTGTTTTAGGGATGTTTTACACGCTCTTCCCAGCAATAGTATTCCCAGAATTGTCTGCAGCGCTACAAGTGTTATTAACGAAACTACCTACAGATGGCGCTGTGGGTCCAAGAGAAAGAAAGGCACCAGGCTCGAGGGCAAATTTTCCTTATGATCCCTGGAGCCTCAAAATACATTGCTTCTCCTTCCCTCCCCGTTTGCTTAAAAGCGCCAGATTAAGCATGTGCTTAGAAGAATCATTTTGTTCTCAACCCAGGAATTCCCCCCCCCCCCCCAACATGGTAGAAAATTGCAGGAGAAAAGGATCTAGCCCGGATGGAGTGGATGATGACACACACATGCCCTTTGGAAAAGCTGTGTATGTCATACGTGACAGCCTGGCATAAGGGACAAAGCTGGGTGCAGGGGAATGAAAGAAGACCAGATGAAGCCGAGTGAGAAGTAAAACACAAATAATTGACACCATAAGTCACGGTCGAGCTTTTTGGACTGAGGTGAGTCTGCTCTGATGGGATGAGCATGTTTTTTTTTTTGTCTCTGTTGCCAGATGTTAATTGAAAGTCAAAAGGCTCTGACCCAGGGATTGCTCCAGATCAAAGTCTTCTATGAACAAAATTTCATCTATTCTTTGTGGCAGCTTTTTCGTGCGTGCTCACAGTTTTCTTTCATCCTCGGATGTCACCTGCTAGGTTAGAACAGAGTTGTTGTGTTGGGAAGGGAGGCTCACTGGTCCCCAGTACTGCAACAACAAGGGAAGTAAGGAGAAAAGAGGTTAGAGGTCAAAATCGTTAAGGAAGAGGGTGGGGAAGCAGACCTGAGCCAGTGACAGCTGTCCACCAGCTGGGCAGGCAGGCCGTCCCCTTTGGGTTTCAGGGAAGAGGTTGACTTTTGAAACTTCCTTCTCTGTCAGTGGCCAGTCCTCTTACCCAGGAACAACTGGTGCACTTAAGGAAACACATGGACACAGAATCAAAGCCACAGGTCAAATGCACTCAGTACAGCATTCCTGTATTTAGCACTCCAAGGGCTTCAGACAGTTTCTCTCAAACACTGGGATCCAAAATAGTAGAGCAAACGCGTGTATCTAGAAGAAGGGGGGGGGGGGCGGGGAAAGGAAGGGAACTCCTACCCATGTTCTTTCTCTTTTCTCTCCCCTTGAACTTGCTTTGTATCAGAGCATGACCTTGAACTTGTGATCCTTTTATCTCCATATCCTGACTACTGAGATTATAGGCCTGGACCATGTGCTTTTTGTTGTTGTTGTTGTTGTTGTGTGTGTGTGTTGTTTTTTGTTTTGTTTTATTTGTTTGTTTTAGACAAGGTCTCACTATGTAGCCTTGGCTAGAACTTGCTATGTAGACCAGGTTGGCTTCAGACTCATAGAAACCCACCTGCCTTTGCCTTCAGAGCAGTAGTGCTGGGACGGAGGGCATGTGCCACCAGCCCCTGCTCACCGTGCTCCATTTTACGCGGTCCTGGGCACTGAACTTAGAGCTTTACAAGCACCCTATCAACAGCTACAGCTGCAGCCACGTTTAGCTCAAGCTGGCCTCTGATTCAGGATCCGTCTGCCTCTACGCCCTTCGGCGTGTGCCACCAATGTCAGCTATTTGGTTTTGTTTTTTGAGACAGTCTTGCTATAGACTACGGAAGCCTTGAACTCGAAACCTTTCTGCCTCCAGTGCTGGGAGCACAGGTGTGCAGTACCACACCAGGACATTCAGGAATGCTCTTTTAATCTTATTTCTGATCAAGCTGGTCCACCCGTTGAAAGGATGTTTCTCCGGCCATGTGACTTCTTCTGGTTCTACTCAACCCGTTTCCAGCGCCCTTCCCAGAAACATTCTTTCACTGTGGCAAGCTCGGTTCCTCTTTCTGTGCTTTGCCAGTATGGAGCATCTGGTTGCCATTGGCTTTGGTGAATCACTGGCTTGGTGAGCGGGAAGCATCATCACTGAATGGTCACGTGGTCACCCTGCCCCTGGCAAAGTAACCTGTTCCCCCTGTTTCATCAGAAAGTGTGTGCTCTGGGCCTTTAATGTGGCTCTGTTGGGGCTGAAGGGTGCTCGAGGTTCCAGGCCCTCTTACACTGCATAACCTTGAGCAGTCCCTCGGGTCTGTTAGTTTTGATTTCAGTGAACAGAGCAGCTGTGCTTTCCTCTGTCTGACTCCTGGGGCCTTGGGTTACCCATCAGCTAATCATCTCAACGTCAGCCTCCTGCAGCTGGAGTTCTTACCGAAGGACACCAGAAAGATGGTTCTGGTTCCCACTTGCTTCTGGGATAAGAGAGAGAGAGACACACACACAGAGAGAGAGACAGAGAGAGAGAGACAGAGAGACAGACACAGAGAGAGAGACAGACAGACAGAGAGAGAGACAGACAGACAGAGAGACAGACACAGAGAGAGACAGATACAGAGAGACAGAGAGAGACACACACACAGAGACAGAGAGACAGAAAAAAGAGAGAGAGACAGACAGACAGACACACACACACACACACACACAGAGAGAGAGAGAGAGAGAGAGAGAGAAGAGAGAGAGAGAGAGCCGGGCGGTGGTGACGCACGCCTTTAATCCCAGCACTTGGGAGGCAGAGGCAGGCGGATTTCTGAGTTCGAGGCCAGCCTGGTCTACAGAGTGAGTTCCAGAACAGCCAAGGCTATACAGAGAAACCCTGTCTCAAAAAAACCAAAGATAGAGACAGAGAGAGACAGACAGACAGAGAGAGAGAGAGAGAGAGAGAGAGAGAGAGAGAGAGAGAGAGAGAGAGAGAGAGAGAATGTGATATGAATTTGGTGGTTTGTAATCATGGCGTTGCTGGAGAAGGGGATTTAGGTGGCTCTGGTGTCCTCTCTCTGGACAACTATTTTGTAATCAGGTGCCTTAGTGTGTGACCTACAATAATTTTAAAGCCATATTTCATTTAGAAAAACTAACAGCGAAGAACACACAGATACACATCACCTCTTTCCTCAGGAAGAACAACCCTGTGTCTGCTTAGCACTGTCGTTTTCTTTTTGTTGCTTGCTCCCCTCTACTGAACACACAGATATAGGTGTGTGCATGTATACATACACCACAGACACACTGACACAGACACAGACACAGACAGACACACACACACTGCCTTATTCTGGGTAAAGATATTAGGTGTCACAGTTCTTTGCTTCTAGGTCTATTAGCCAACACACCCTGGGAATGAGCAGTCTCCAGCATAAACATATGGTTATCACTGTTAATGAACGTAGTATTAGTTCCATAATACCAGCTAGTGAACAATCCATATTCAAATACCCATATGTCTCTTCGAATGACTTTGCAGAGCTAGGCCATTTTCTATTCCAAAATCCAATCTCAGTTATTTGCATGGGAGTCATCAGTCCCTGGAGTCTTTTTTTAGCCATCCTTTCAACTTTCTATCGTCTCTCAAGACACTGACTTTTTATTTTAGGACTCAGTCCAATTGGTCTTGTAGAATGTCCCCTAGTCTGAAATGGTCTGATTGTTTCCTTATGGTTAGATTTACAGTTGAAATAGTCATGCCAAGAAATCTGCACTGGTATTCTTCCATGGTCCTCACACATCAGGAGGTCCAAATTTTCATGCTAAGTTTGATTCCTTTCCTAAGACAATGGCCATCAAATGCCTCCAAGGTCAAGATGCACTTTGTCTGT
Organism: Rhabdomys pumilio; assembly: GCA_030674055.1. NCBI lineage: Eukaryota > Metazoa > Chordata > Mammalia > Rodentia > Muridae > Rhabdomys > Rhabdomys pumilio. The sequence continues at coordinate 21,919,206 of JANHMN010000013.1, forward strand.
GCTCACAGTAAGTAATACACGGGTGTTGAGGACCGTTCTCTGGCTGGCTTCAAAATGGCGCATCCTGCGCTGTCGTTCTGGTCCACGGGTCAGGGTCTCAAAGAATGGAGACAAGACAGAGGTTCTGGAGTCAAGTCTCATTATTCCTTTATTGTCTCTCTACTGCGCATATTCACTCTTGTTCACTCCTCTTTGACTCATATTCCTGTATTGACTCCTCTTCTATTTACTCACATTGACTGTATTGACTCGACTCCTATTGATTCTCATTCTGATTCCTATTACAAGGAAATCCTGGGTATTTATAAGCACACGCAGGAGAACACAGGTGAACACATTTTACCATGTGCACCATGCAGCTGGGGTCACTAAACAGCAAAACAAGCTATGTGGGATAAACAAGATATTTGTTAGCGTGCGCTCAGCTGTTGTAGGCTGTTGAAAACCAAGTCTCTATCAGGGTAAATGGCTCCAGGTGGCTGCAAAGCTGATAGCTGCTTTCTAGCCGCTTTCTGCTTAAAGTCGGCTCCCAACACACGGGTGGCTCTCTGGGTCTGTAGGAATAGCTTGTCCTCCAAGTAGTTTTTCATCTGGTGATCTTGTCTGTACTTGATCTTTGCATGAATAATAAAAGGGGGCCACAATGACAATTTTCTAATTTTACCCTTCCTCTTGATTATTAGCTGGTGTTATAGAACTTTCTTTCTCCTCAAATTAACAAAAGGACTTACAACCCTTCTTGTAGCTGTGATTCATATACATGACTTGAAGGGAGGAGGAGTTCATTTGGACTTGAGGTTTAAAGATGATGTGGTCCATTGTGGCAGGTAAGACATATGGCAGTGTAGCTTTCTGTGACTAGAGTGGAAGCATGAATTCGCTTCCTCATACCAGGACCAAGAGGCAGAGCATGGAAGGACTCAGCTGGCTTTTGTCTGTGCCTTTTTCTAGTCTAGGACACTAGACAGTGGAATGGTGCCACACTTACCTCAGGAGAAGCATTCCTGCCCTGCTAATCCTTCCTGGAATGTTCCTCACAGACACACTCAGCAGTGAACTTCGCCCCCTGTGTTTCTTAATCCGATCAATCTGATACTCAAAATTAACCTGCACACAAACCTTCAGTGAGCGATTGCTGGATGGTTTTTCTGGATGGGCAGTTCTGCCTCCTCTGATTGCTGATATAAAATGGCCCTGAGTGGTAATGAAGCTGTCTCGTCCTTATTTTGTCTCTCACACAGAATCTTTAAGGATTTGGATTCCATTTTGAATTGAATTTTGATTTACTTCTTCTTTTTCTTTGTTAGACTCAAAACAGCTCACAACATATGTAAAGCACTGTTAGCTCAATGGGGGTGTGTGTGTCATGGTTGAGTGTTTATACTCCCCTCAACTACACCTATGAAACCAAGACCCCCATGATGACAGTCTTAGGAGATAGGGGGGTCTTTAGACAATGATTACTTGTCTGCATAGTTAGTCGCATGCTTGTCTAGCGAATACCAGACCCTGATTCAATTCCCAGCGCCATATTTTTTAAATATAGAATTAAGAGCAAAGTAGTCACATTTTTCAAAAAGATCCCAGAGAGCTTGCCAGTTGCCCCACCTGCCCCCATATTGAATCTGCTAAAACCTTAATCTTACTTTCCAGCCTTTAGAACAATGATGGACACATTTCTGTTGTTTGTAAGTCGCTCTGAGGCAGGGAAGCACAATGAACTGGGACTGCACATGGTTTAGGCCTATGCCTCTCTTTTAATAACCCCCTTCTTCTAGTAACTACGCATTTGGCCACTCGAATTTCCTACCAGCATGTACAGTGCATACACATTGCTTGCTCTCCGAACATTCGGTTAGCAACCCCCACCTGCCTTGAGCTGCCCACATACCACTCTGTAACAATGGAGTAAGTTTCTCCTCCCTCAGCAACCATCAGCCTAAGCAGATCCTCCTTCAGTGGTCTTCTCCTTATGTCTGAGTAGAAGCATGGAAAGGCCTGTGTGGCCTGAACTGGATTTGGGTATATGTGCAAGAAGGCAAAATTTTGTCCTCAAGCCAACTTCTAGGCAAAGCCCCTATAGGCTGTCTTATTTCCATGCATAACTGGATACTGTAGGATTAAAATCAGATGCACTGTGGAAAGCAACATGCACAGTAGAAAAGTGAGTTTAAAGTCTAGTCATCCCAACAGCTAGGTGGATCTGTACCACCTGATCCAGCCTGATCCCAAGTTCCGGGTCAGCCAGAGCCGCATGGTGAGACCCTGTTGCAAAACAAAGCAAAATAAAAAAAAAACAATGACAAACACGTGTAAAAAAACTAACAATATAATAGAGAAACATCCAGGCTAGGCCTCTTAGCAATCAAACTCCTCTTCTTGAATTTCATAAGATCATCTGAGCCCACGTGGTTTCTGCTTTCTTGCCGCATATTCTAATCTTTTCTGTTATTTTCTTTAAATAAAGCCTCATCGCTACTTTGTAAGCTGTGTGGGCTTTTACTTCGTTCTTGAATAAAGTGTTGAGAGCCTGGAACTCCTGGGCCCTGACCTGGACCACTGACAACATGGTATCTTGCTACAGCTTTCCCACGAGCCTAAGAAGGGGTCATGAACTTGAACCTTGCGTGATGACCACCGTTTCTCCTCTTCCGAAGGTTTATTTCACACCACCCCCTTCTCCAGACTTCCATGAAAACTGGCTCTGCATCACCGCCGAACTAACAGCCTTGCTTCCTACTTCGTCAGTCGGAAATTGTCTCACCGTCCTTATTTACCTGCTCTTGTTTCCACACACACCGCTTTCCTCCCCATCCTGTTCACACTCAGTAGTTATCTCTGCTCCTATCAGATATTCGGGAAAGGTTTGGTTTTTGTTTTTGTTTTTTTGGTTTTTCGAGACAGGGTTTCTCTGTGTAGCCCTGGCTGTCCTGGAACTCACTCTGTAGACCAGGCTGGCCTTGAACTCAGAAATCCGCCTGCCTCTGCCTCCCAAGTGCTGGGATCAAAGGCGTGCGCCACCACCGCCCGGCTTTTTTTTTTTTTTTTCCTTACATCTTTCTTTCTTTCTTTCTCTTTCTTTCTTTCTTTCTTTCTTTCTTTCTTTCTTTCTTTCTTTCTTTCTTTCTTTCTTTCTTCTGTGTTAATCTCCATGGGCCATGGTATCCATGGCTGGTTTTGGACTCCCCCAGGATCAGCCTTCTGAGTGCTAGGATGAAGAACCTCTCTTTCTTTCCCCCTCCCTCCCTGAAATGAAATCTTATTATGTAAGCGGCCTGCCCTTGAATTTGTAATTCTTTTGCCTCAGCTTCCTGACTACCTGGATTATGGACACTGCTACCACACTCAGTCATCGTTCTCCCCAGCTTCCACTTTCAGAGGAGGGGGGGAGGGCGAGAGGGAAGGAGGGACAGAGAGAGAGACAGAGTGAGAGAGTCTTCAGAGGGCAGAAGGCATCAGATCCCTTGAAGTTGGCATCATGGACATCCTGACCTGAGCGCAGGGATCCCAAGTCTTAGTCTTCCTGGAAGAGCAGCAAGCATTCCTAATGGCTGAGCCATCTCTCCAGCCTTGTGCGTTTCTAATAAACAGTTTTAATCCAGTTCAGAGGAAGAGGGCTTATTGATTGGCTGAATGAAACCAATTTTTTTCTCAAGCTTGCCATTCCTTGTCCCCCTAAACAGTCTTCTAAGTTTATAATAATTCATATTTTTAACATGTTCACAGCTTTAAAAAACTAAGTGAGGAACAGTGAGATGGTTTAGGTGAAGGAGGTCACTTCTCAAACCTGAAGACCAGCCTTTGATTCCTGGACCTCACTGTGGAAGGAGAGAATGGACACAGTGACCTCTGACCTCCACACATACAAGCCTGGCACACACACACACACACACACACATCATATACACATCTATACACACATCACACACACATATACACACAAGCCTGCACACACACACTGTAACTGGCTGGTTTTGTGTGTCAACTTGACACAAGCTGGAGTTATCACAGAGAAAGGAGCCTCCCTTGAGGAAAGGCCTCCATGAGATCCAGCTGTAAGGCATTTTCTCAATTAGTGATCAATGGTGGGAGGGACCATTGTGGGTGGTGCCATCCCTGGGCTGGAAGTCTTGGGTTCTATAAGAAAGCAAGCTGAGCAAGCCAGGGGAAGCAAGCCAGTAAGTAACATCTCTCCATGGCCTCTGCATCAGCTCCTAACCTGCTTGAGTTCCAGTCCTGACTTCCTTTGGTGATCAATAGCAATGTGGAAAGTGAAAACTGAATAAACCCTTTCCTCCCCAACTTGCTTCTTGGTCTTCTTGTGTTTATGGAGGAATAGAAAACCTAAGCCACACACACACACACACACACACACACACACACACACACACACACATCTCATATACTCACCACACACACACCACATACATACACATGTGCATGCTCTCACATACACAGTCACACACACATATCCATACACATACCAAACACACATCATACACACAGACACACACACCACACATACACACAAGTCTGCATGCACACACACAGACACACATGCCTACATTCATACACACACTCACACACACATATTCAACACACACCACATACACACACATACACATGTGCCTGCACTCACATATATAGTTGTACACATATATCCAATACATATACCAAACACACATCATATACACATACACCACACACACATACACACACAATCACATCACACACAGAACACATCTTTCACACATACATACACACAAGCCTACACCCACCCTCACACACCACATACACACACACGTGCCTGCATTCATATACACCATATTCAACACACACACACACACCATCAAATAATTGGACATTGATTAACATGAAAACTAGCATTTCTTTGTCTTATTCCTCTGCAGTCAGGATTCTCAGTCCTTTAGGTAAAAGCATTTTCACTTAAATACTTTCATTATTTTTTCCTGGTCTTTATGTCCATATTCTTCTACATCTGTGCATTCTTATATAGATGTAAACGTCATGCTTTAGGTATCCTCTCATGACTTTACTCAGAGGATGTTCCAATCTGTTTCTTCTCTTCAGTCTTTCCCTGCTCCACCTTCCTTATGACCACTGTAAATCTGTAACAGGTCTTGGTTAAATTGATATTTGTATGCACAGATGAGTGGTATACAATTTTCTGTTTTTCTTAGAGATAATAGATGTTTTCTTTTTTCCATTTGCTTAGCTGTCTTTACATCATTAATCCACCTCCAAATGTCTGCCAGCGAAATAAGCCTGTTAGGATTTCAAACATATCTTTCAACTCCTGGTTTTCTTCTTGAAACATTTCTTCTGGAGTCTTTCCCCTGTGTGGGTTGGTGGCTCTCAAGGCCTGCTGTAAAACTACAGCCCTGGGGTCTCTTCTTGCTGTCAAGCTGGAATTTTCTCTCCTGGTTCATCTCATTTTTTGGATCCCGCATCATTGTTATCAAAGTAAATTTCCTTCTCCTCCTCCTTTTCTTCCTTCTCCTCCTCCTTCATGTCTTCTCATCCTTCCTCCCTCTCCTTTCTCTTCCCTGCCTCCTCCCATTCCTCCTCCTCTTCTTCCTCCACCTCCTCCCATCCCTCCTCCTCTTCTTCCTCCACCTCCTCCCATACCTCTTCCTCCCCCTTCCTTGTCATTTGATTCTGGGTCTCATGTAGCCAGGGACACCCGTGAACTCTTTATCCCCTCTCCCAGTGCTGCAACCACAGGCCTGTGCCATCATGCTCAGTCCACTTCATCTTTATTGGTTAACTGACTCACTTAATTCATTCATATTCCAGTGGATTCCAAGGAAACGATCCTGGGAGGATAAGTGTTTAAAAATACTTCATGTATGGAATTGTGTTAAAAATAATCAGGTGTGGTGGCAGGCACTTGTGAGTCCAGCTACTTACTAGGGAGGTTGAACCTGGAAATTTCTGAGTTTAAGCCCAGCTTGGATGGGCTGCATAAAATTCTCCCTTTCCCACCCCTCTGAAATGTTTTAAAAATGAATTTTGGAGTACTGAATCTAGTTTCTGTTCACTTCTGGGAGAGCTCTATGAAGGTGTATGTTCTCTTCCTACATATTTTGGGGTCTTATTTTGAACCTGACATTTTAGAAGTTCAAAGTGATTTGTTGGTATGAATGTAAAAAGATGATTTAGTTATCTGGTATGTTTTTCTGGTCTGTAAATCTATATGCTTCAGTTCTTGAGAATTTCTTTGAATTATTTCTTTTTTTATATTAGATATATATCAATAATAGTATTCATAAGTTTAATTATATATATCAATGAATATATATTGTTATATATTTACTATATGTGTACATATACACACAAGATGTGATCCAGGTAGTTCAGCAGTAACTGTCTCTCAGCAGAAAGGCTGAGAGTTCAGGAGTTGTTCAGTCCCCAAGGCTGGCTGTCTCTGCAGTCTCTGTCTGCTAGGACCCCTGCAAGACCCCTGGAGAGATGCTCGTCTTTTGTCTACATTGGGATCTTGAAGAATCTGAGTTTAATATGCTCCACAGCAACAGAGAGATGAAGTTGCCAGCAACAGTGAGAACAAGGAAATAAAAGCAAGTTTCCTCATTTCATGTTCTTTCATGTGGGCTGCCCCCAGAAGGTAGACCCAGATCCAGGGTCAGTCTTTCTGTTTCACACAGTCTTCTTAAGAAAATCCCTCACAGGAGTGCCCAGCAGCATGAGTTTTAGTTGATTCCAGATGTAGTCAAGGTGACAAGTAAGGTCAGCCGTTTCAAGCCCAATCCATGTCAACCTGATACACAATAACAGTTCCTTATGCTCAATTTCCAAGAGAAAACAATAACCAGGTCATAATTCCCCTTAACATGATATAAGTATCCCATGAACAACCACAAATGCATTATGTACTTTATAATATCTTGAATTGGTTTTTTTTTTGAAAAATTTCACTTTAATGTGTGTGTGTGTGTGTGTATTTATGTCACATGTCACAGTTTGCAGCCTCTTGTTTTCTGGACAATTTCCTCAACTTCTTTCTTTCTTTCTTTCCTTTTTTTTTTTTTAAAGATTTATTTATTTTACATATGTGGATACACTGCAGCTGTCTTCAGACACATCAGAAGAGGGCATCAGATCCCATTACACATGGTTGTAAGCCACCATGTAGTTTCTGGGAATTGAACTCATGACCTCTGGAAGAGCAGTCTTAAGAGTAGTCTCTTAACCACTGAGCCATCTCTCCAGCCCTCCTCAACTTCTTCTATCCCAAGTATTTCATTGGGTTTTTCAGCTTTGCCACAATCATTTCAATTTGCAAGAACATTTGTCTCTAATTCTTTTTCATTGATGCAACACTCTTTTTGTATCTTTGTGTATTTTGTTATTTTTTTTAACAGAAAAATTTCTCTTTCTGAACTGTCTTTTTCCTGAGAATTCTTTTATTTGCTGAGTTTTAACCTATTTCTATCTATCTATCTATCTATCTATCTATCTATCTATCTATCTAAATATCTATCTATCTTTTTTTTTTTTTTTTTTAGATAGATAGTGTTTCACTATGTGGGCTCTTTCGAACTGGAACTTGTTGAGTAGACTAGGCCCAGGCTGCCCTTAATCTCAGAGAGATTTGCCTGCCTCTGGTCCACCTGTCTCTGCCTCCTGAGTCCCAGGATTAAAGGCATATCACCCATTCCCCCTATTTGTCCTGAAGTGGATTTCTGGAAGGATCACTCTTCACACTTCTCTTGCATCTGTCTTTAAACTTAACTTTGCATTTGCATGAGGGCCCTTGTTCATGACCAATGTCTCTAAGGTTATCTTTGTGGATGACAGTCTTATCAAAGGGACACCAAGAAAGCACCTTGTAAGAACGAAGTGACTATAGATATAATCTGTCACAAAAGGCTTGATGTCTGACCTGTTGACATTTCTTTTTGCCTTTGGCAGCAGTTCCTTGTCAGAGACAATAACCACCAGAGCGTTGATGCACGGATGGTCTAAGGTGTCATTAGCAATGTTCTTTATGATGAGAGCTTTGCATCCTAAGTAGGTCTAACCAGGACCAGCACCACTTCCTTGGGTTTCATGAATGTGCCCATTTTGACAGCAGCCACCAGAGCCTACAACAGACAGGAAGCCCTGTCCTATTTCTACGATGTCATTTCCTCTCCTATTTCACCATCCTCCTAACTTGTGAGGGTACCGAGAAGACTGGAATATGATGAGAAAATCTGTGATGGGTGAGGCTTTGCAACTGGCAGCAAACATTTTTAAAATTTATGACAGTGTCTCATGTCGTCCAGGATGGCCTTGAGTGAACCAGTTGTGTAGCCAAGGATGACCTTGGATTTACGATCCTCCTTTCTTCATCTCCCAAATGCCGAGGTTACAGGTGTGAATCCTCATAGCTGACAGTAGGCATTTTTTTTTAATCCTCTGTTTTCTGTTTGGATGTCTGGATTATTAAGCATGGAAGACTTTAAACAAATAGTATTTCTTTTGTTCTGCTTTGGAGCTTGAAATTAATTTTAGACAAACAAGTAGAGCTCGAAATGAGAGCTTTGTTTTCTGACGATGCAGACCAGAACATGAGGCCCTAAATATAATATTTCTCTTGTGTGTTGGCTAGGTTGTGTGAGTGTGTGTGTGTGTGTGTGTGTGTGCGTGCATTGACTAGTTTTATCTTAACTGGACACACATTAGAGTCATCTGTGAAGAGGGCATCCCAGTTGAGAAAGCCTCTTTATAAGACTGGGCTGTAGCAAGCCTGTAGAGCATCTTCTTAATTAGTGATTGATGGGAAATGGTCCAGCCCACTATGGGTGGTTTTAACCCTGGTTGGTGGTCCTGGGTTCTATAAGAAAACAGGCTTATAGAGAAAGCCATGAAGAGCAAGCTGGTAAGCAGCACCATGGCCTCAGCATGAGCTCCCGCCTCCTGTCCTGGCTTCCTTCAGTGATGGACTAAAAATGTGGAAGCATAAGCCAAATATTCCTTTTCCTCCTGGTGTCTCATTGCAGCAATAGTAACCCAAACTGAGCCATCTCGTTAAGTCAGTTCACACCTCTGTCGATTCACAGAGTCTTCTGGTATTTTCTATGCAGACAGGCCATGCTGTAAATGTCACCACACAGCACAGAGCAAACCTTAATGCTCTTTCTTGGTAACAGTGGCTGCTATGGTCTGAACATGTCAAGCATGCTGGAAACTACGGTCCTGAGAGCGAATGGCAGGTAAAGGGTGGTTAGGCCACCTGAGTTCTCTTGCCATGAGGGGACTGAAGTCTTTATCTTGGCAACTGGCTTTTTAATCTCAAGGGTAAATCTTAATAAAAATAGGAATTTGCCAACACCCACTCTTCTGACCTCCCGTTCCCCTTAGTCCTTCTGTCACATCTAGAAACCTCTGACAGATGCTGGATACCGCTCCCCCTCTCCCTCCCCCAGCTTTATCAAGAGTAAGAAACAAATTTTTATTCTTTAAAAATTATTTGGAAAGGCTGGAAAGATGGCTCAGTGAATAAGAGTGATTGATGCTCCCGCATGAGGGACTGAGTTCAAATCTCCAGTACCCACATCAAAAACCTAGAGTGGCCACATGAGTATCTGAGAACCCACTAGTGTAGGGGTAAAAACAGGGCTTGCTGGCTACAAGGTCAGCTGCAGGCTCAGTGAGAGACTCTGTCCCAAAGGAATAAGGCAGGGAGTGATGGATGGGACACCTGCCTGTCTCCTGACTCCCCGCAATTGTGCACCTACAACGTGAGTGTATACACAGGTTTAAAAAAGTAAAAATGCAGAAAGTACCTGGTCATAGGTTACAGCAGATCAGAATGAATTAAGATAACTTTAAAAAGATTTGTCCTCCATGTTCAGCCTGATTGCCAGTGAATCTCATTTGGTTTACAAACTTTAAAATATATACATACATATACATACACATACACATACACATACACATACACATACACATACACATACACATACACATATACATACATATACATATACACATACATACACACACACACACACACACACACACACACACACACACACACATATATATATTCAATACATATATTTTACATATTATTTTACATATATATATATTTGAATACACTGTAGCTGTTTTCAGTCACATACACCAGAAGAGGGCATTGGATCCCACTACAGATGGTTGTGAGCCACCATGTGGTTGCTGGGAATTGAACTCAAGACTTTGGGAAGAGCAGCCAGTGCTCTAAACCACTGAGCCTTCTCTCTAACCCTGGCTCACAAATTTTTAAAAAATCAGTGTTTTTATCATTTTTTTTTTAGAATTTCATACATGCAAACAATGTGTTTTTGATCATAATCACCACTGATTCCTTCCAAACCACCCTCCTCCTTTTTCTCCTTCTCCTTCTTCTTGTCTTTTCTTTCTTTCTTTCTTTCTTTCTTTCTTTCTTTCTTTCTTTCTTTCT
>JANHMN010000013.1:21929686-22036801 GCA_030674055.1 Rhabdomys pumilio
TCTTTCTTTCTTTCTTTCTTTCTTTCTTTCTTTCTTTCTTTCTTTCTGAGACAGTGTTTTTCTCTATGCAGCCTGGCCTGTCCTGGGCCAGGGGGACCTGGCTGGCCTCAAACTCAGATCCACTTGCCTCTGCCTTTCAAGGGCTGAGATTAAAGGTGTGTGCCACTAAAGCTCAGCCCCTTCTTAACCTTTTAGAATAAACTGTTTTAAAACAGATTGGAACGCTAGGGCAAGCTGTGCACTGTGGTTAAGGGCAGGTTTCCGCTCCTCATGAGGAGACAGGTGGAAGGACTGGCTATCTGTTAGTTCTGGGCTACAAACATCAGGCTCCACATTTTACTGTGATGGTTAAGGTCTGTTCCAGTTTCTCAGCCCAAAGAGAGGTGTTAGGGTTTGGTAGCTCAACAAATATGCTCGCTCAGCTTTTCAAACCAAATAAGAAACAAGAAAGACAAGCAAGTGAAGATGAAAATGTCATTAAACGCTGATTAAGCTGATGGAAGAGTGAGCCATCCGACAAGAGGCCCAGCAGGTGTATGGATAGCTGTCCTTAAATGAATTAGCCATGAGCTCAGCAAAGTGACAAGCAGACCACACAGTGTCCTGTGTGTTGGCCACTGCATCTGAAAGAGACAAACATTTTTCATGCAGGGCTGAGCATGCTCAGTTCCTTGTTAAACTTTCAGGCTGATAAATCATGGCTCTCTTATATTATATTTTTGGTTGTAAGCCTAGCCTTAATGGTTAAGATATCTCTCCAGCCCATCACTACTTTGCTCAGAAGCAGGAGGACCAGAGTCTTTCCCCACATCCTTCTGGTCACATGTGAAGACTGCATAAGGTATTGTTCAAATAGAGGGCCTGTAGTGAGTGCTTGTGAGTTATATTAGTACTAATATTTATCACAGGGCTATGACTGTGCTGAGAAAACTAAGAATAACTTTGAACTCCTGATCCTCCTGCTTCTGCCTCCTAAATCCTGGGATTTACAGATGTGTGCTCTTCTAAGTAGATGGCAACCAATAATCACACATCAATGCTTCCCCCCTACATATTCCTATATGCTCATACATAAAGCAAATAAAAACACCTAAGTATATTCCAGTCACTTAAGGTATAATAATATGTACTTTAAAATAAATGTTTGTGGAGTGCATAGATATAGAAGCCAAATAAGGTATTTGCAAAATTATGTTCCACGGAGGTTTAGGGATTCCCTCTGTTAACTGAAGGAAAAGCAAATAAAACTCAGAAGAAAAGTAAAGAGGGAGGGAATCACTTGATATCACTGGGGAAAATGTAGCTCATTCGATTTTGTTCCAAATTTATGTGACTCTTGGTCACGCACCACAAAAAGTTGGTAATTTTGGACCACTCAGAAAGTCACAAAGAGTCCAATTCCTGAGGTTTAAAGAGAGACACTCTTCATGGGGTACTGACTTTTTAATACCCTTTATAATTGGGGAGAGTTCTTCTGCTCTCTCTTCTCATTTCCTGTCTCTTATCTTGGGTTCTTAAATTGAAGCCGTTCCCTGGCCAGAACAGCATGATTCTGCGTGTTCAGCCTTCTGCCTTTTATCAAAACTTTGTCTGATTCTTTTCAGTTAATCAAAACCAGGAGAGAAAAATCCCATGATTACAGAACTTTTACTGTTTTTTTTTTTTTTTCTTATAAGGATCAGTCACCGTGTATGTATATACAAGAGCATCTTCGTAAGAGTGTTGTGTGACTGTGTGAGATCACAGGTGGCTAGGCGGTGGTGGCGCACGCCTCTAATCCCAGCACTTGGGAGGCAGAGGCAGGTGGATTTCTGAGTTTGAGGCCAGCCTGGTCTACAGAGTGAGTTCCAGGACAGCCAGGACTACACAGAATAAACCCTGTCTCAAAAAACAAAACAAACAAACAAAAAAATCGCAGATGTTATTGTATTAAGACCCAATTCAGAGCATCCATACTGGTCACTGGTGTGGGCTGTGAAGGACTTGTAAAAAATTATCAATGTAGTTGTCAACCAAGCCCCTGGAAGAAGCAACTGTTTCATGTTTCTTATGGTAGTATGATGTGGCTTACTTGTGAAGATTACTGTAAAGGACCTTTCTGCCCCACGCTTGGTGCCAAAACTGTAAAAACCCCGCTTACTGGAGCCCCTGTTCAGGCGCCAAACTGTAAAAGCCCCGTGCTAACTTTAACGGACCACTCTTGCCCACGTTTGGGGGCCAAACTATAGCGGCCCGCTCTGTTCCGTTGGTCCGGGTTTAGCAAGAGAGAGAGTGGGGGGAAGAAGGGGAAGAGCCGCGAAGAATAGAGACAAGCCAGAGGATCTGTAGTAAAGTCTTCTTTACTGTCTCCACCAAACACACACCACTACACTTACTACTACTACACCACACACCTACAACAAGGAAATCCTGGGTATTTATAGGCTTTTGCCTTGCAGGTGTGGATATGACGTAAGCCTTACAGGCGTGGACAGCACGTGCGCCTTACAGGCATATATGGCAGATAGCACGTGGACAACACGTGCACCACATGCCTTGTAGGCGTGGATACCACGTGCTCCTTGCAGTTGGGGGCACTAAGCAGCAAAACAAGCTATGTGGGATATCAGAGTGTGCTTCAGCTGTTGTAGGCTGTTGAAAACCAAGTCTCATGTCAGGGTATATGGCTCAAGATGGCTGCAAAGCTGATAGCTGCTTTCTAGCCGCTTTTTGCTTAAAGTCGGCTCCCAACAGATTACTTTTCTCAGATTGATACAATGTAGAATTGTGTAGAGAGACATCTCTGTGAGGATTGTCTGGGTTGGGTTGGCCTAGTGGGCATGCCTGTGAGGGATTTTCTTAGTTGGGTTGAATGAAGTGGGAAGACTCACTCAGCATGTGGGAAACACCTTGTCGGGGGCTGAATGCAAAGAGAGTGAGGTGACCACTGAATATACACATGAGTTCATTGTTCTCTGCTTTCGCTGTGGATGTAAAGTGACCAGTTCTCTCAAACTCTTTAGCTTCCCAGCCACTATAGATGGTAACTTGGAATTGTGAGCCCCAACAGACCCTTTCTCCTCTAAATTGCTTTTCACGGGGTTGTTTGTCATAGCAACCAAAAAGAAAGCTACGGCAACACCGTGACAGGATCCTTGGTGACAGGAACAAAGTTGATAGACACAAAGCCAGAGTCAATGGTTTTAGCACTGAACTTGTTTTGCTTTTCACTGAATATGAGAAACAATTAGTTTTTCACTAAATATGTAAAAAGAGGCAATTTGACAGTGATCCTTTTGTAAGTCTAAATTCCTCATGCTGAGATAAAGACTTGCAGTGTCCTTGTCAGTAGTGATGGGCACTTGTCAGCGAGGTCAGCCTGGTTGGTCTACATGGGCAGTTTCCCAGCCTGTGGTGGTGATAACCGTTGAAGCACACAGTAGCATCCTTTTAAGAGTTTTAGGAGCCCCATTCTCATCCACTGTTCTATTTTATGAGGTTTCAGTTACCAATTTCAATTACAGTTCCTGATACTATACTGTAGTGGGGGTTAGGGTATTATGAGAGAGGCGTCCTATACACATAACCTTTATTACTATCATATTGTTATAATTTTGCCATATTATTAGTGGTTGTATTTTTTTGTTGTTGCTATGACAGATTATATGACAGAAGCAACTTAAGGGTGGAGAGCCTTTGTTTTGGCTCAAAATCCCAGTGGTTACCGTCCGTACTGCTGGGGAAGGCATAGTGCTGGATCAGCTTAGTCTATGGTGGGGAGAGTCTGCAGTACCTTTTGTTCTTGTCTTGGTGCATCAGGAAGCATGGAGATCTGGTTGGAACAGAAGCAGATCTCAACTCAAGGTCTTCAACCTGTGGCCCATTTCTACTAGGTAGATTCAACATTATCTTAAACCAGTGCCCAGGCTGGAGGCCAGGTACCAGTCACATGAGCCCCTGGAGGCATAGCTCACATGCCAGTCATATGGTTAATCATGTTATTCTCTTGAACAGCTGTCCAGATGTGGGTCTCAAAACTTCAGAAAGAAACTTTCTTTTTCTTTTCTTTCTTTCTTTCTTTCTTTCTTTCTTTTTTTTTTTTTTTTTGGTTTTTCGAGACAGGGTTTCTCTGTGTAGCCCTGGCTGTCCTGGAACTCACTCTGTAGACCAGGCTGGCTTCGAACTCAGAAATCCACCTGCCTCTGCCTCCCAAGTGCTAGGATTAAAGACGTGCGCCACCACCGCCTGGAAAGAAGCTTCTTTTATGACGGCTCCAGCATTTCTGTGTTTAGTTTTTGTCTTGGATACCTACTGATGAGAATGGTGTATTGATGTCACCCTCTATCTCTATGTGACTGACAGTGATTTAAGCTGTAGTAGCATTCCTTTTATGAATGCGAGTGTGCTTGTGTTTGGTGCATAAATGTTAAGAACTGCAGTGTCCTCTAGTGGAGTTTTCCTTTGGTGAGTTTATGGTGACCTTCCCTATCTCTTTTGATTAGTTGTAGCTTGAAGTCTATTTTGTCAGATACTAAAATGGCTACTCTTGCTTGCTCCATTTCTTTGGAATATTTTTTCCCATCCTTTTATCTTGAGGTGATGTCTATTCTTGATGTTAAGGTGTGTTTCTTGGCTGGAGCAGAACAGAAGAATGGGTTTTGTTTTTAAATCCAAACTGCTAGTCTGTATCTTTTTTTTGTTTGTTTGTTTGTTTGTTTGACACAGGGTGTTTCTACATAGCCCCAGTTGTCTTGGAACTTGCTCTGTAGACCAAGCTGGCCTCAAGCTTGCAGAGATCTGCCTGCCCCTTCCTCTGGAACCCCTTGCAGCTTTGCAGCTTTTAATATTCTTTCTTTGTTCTGTATGTTTAGTGTTTCAATTATTAGGCGGCATGGGGAGTGTGGTGATTTGACACCATGACCAAGACAACTCTTATAAAGGACAACATTTAATTGAGTCTGGCTTACAGGTTCAGAGGTTCAGACTATTATCATGAAGGTGGGAAGCATGGCAGCTTCCAGGCAGGCATGGTGCTGGAAGAGCTGAGAGTTCTACATCTTCGTGCAAAGGAAGCAGACTATCTTGCAGGCAGCTAGGAGGAATGTCTCTTCTACATTGGGCAGAGCTTCAAAGCTCACCCCCTCAGTAATTCATTTCCTTTAACATGGTCACAGGTATTCTAACAAGGCCACACCTCCTAACAGTAGCACTTTCCATAGGCCAAGCATATTCAAACTACCACACACTAGTACACATAAATTAAAAATAAAGAGACTTGCCAGTTTTGAATGCTATTTTTGTGAACCTCAAGTCTGACAGGCTGAAGTGCTGGGGCCAACACAATTGCTAACACCTTTACTTCTCTTAGAACAAAGTGAGAGAGGCAAGAGCTACAAACTAGCAAAAGTTTAACCAGCTCACAATCTCCTGAATGCGCTGTGGGGTCAGAGCCAGCTTAGAGTTTAAACCTTGGAATGCTTTCAAAGTACCATCTCTTCAGGCCTTGGGAATGGAGGATTTGCCTTTGAGAAATAAGCATCGTGTCATACAGATGGAACACAATGTCCTCAGTCTCATTCTTTGGAGAAGCAGGCTCCGTCACAGCACTGCCAAGATTATAGCAAGGAGGAGAAGAATTTCAGTGAATTCACTTCAGGCATGAGAGGTTTGGAGACATTTATATAGATAGCTTAAGCGTGTACAGGCTGAAGGCACCTCTCCTGGGCACATGTAACTAAGGCCATAACCCCTAGTTGTTGTTTTCTGATAGCCAGGAATGCATGAAGACAGACCAGCCAAAAACAAAGGGCCATGTCAAAAATTCGGGTGAATTCAAGGCCCTTAGAAGATAAAACAGACTGATTTGAGAATCTCAGGTGAAAAATAGAACTGTGTAAGAACCGAAGGAAGCTGGGCAGTGGTGGAACATGTCTTTACTCATTCCATGACAGCCAGTGCTGTCACAGAGAGATCCTGTCTCAAAACAAACAAACAAATAAACAAGCAAACAAAATAGCACACACACACACACACACACACACCCAGAGAGAGAGAAAGAGAGAGAGCAGAGACAGAGAGAGACAGAGATAGAAACATAGAGAGACAGAAAGACAGAGACAAACAGAGACAGAGACAGATAGAGACAGAGACAGAGATAGCGAGACAGAAAGAAGAGAAACAAAACTTATAACAGAAGTTTGTGTACGTGGTGTGGGAGAGCATAGAGAGACCACAACACACATGTGGAGGGCAGAAGATAATTCTGAATAGTTTGTTCTCTTATTCACCTTAAGTGGGACCTGAAGACTAAATTCAGGCCACCAGGCTTTCATGACAAGCACCTTTATTGATGAGGTCTCCTCCAACCCCAGGAATGCTTTAAAATTTATACTACCTCTGTGTAGCAAGCATTATGGGATGGTATTTAGTTATTTATATTTCCTGAACCCAGGGCCTCAGTAACACTAAGCACGTGCTCTACCACTGGGCCATATCCCCAGTCCTGTTTTTTCTTACATAAATGTTAGACTTTAGTGTGAGCATGAGGGTTCAGGAGATAGCTCAGTCAATAAAGTGACTGCTTTACAATCACAAGGACCTGAGTTCGGATCCCCAGAGTCCTTATAAAGAAACCAGATACTGGGCTGGAGAGATGGCTCAGCGGTTAAGAACACTGACTGCTCTTCCAGAGAGCTGTGACATCCTGTGATGGCTACAGAGGATTCTGTGACAGCTTTTGACTGCTGCAGTGGGCTCCATGACAGCCTCTGATAGTTATAATAGGCTCTGTGACAGCTTGGGAAACTACAGCTTTATGACATCTTTTGATGGCTATAGTGGGCTCAATGAGAGCTTTTAACAATACAAGTGGGCTGTGTGACTGGCTCTGATGTCTACAATGGGGTCTCAGACACCTTTTAATGAAAACTGTGGATACCATTACAGTTATGAGGGCTATAGTGGAGTCTCTCTCTCTCTCTCTCTCTCTCTCTCTCTCTCTCTCTCTCTCTCTCACACACACACACACACACACACACACACACACAAATATAGGGGGATCTATAGTGACCTTTGATTTCTACAGTTGGCCCTGGGATCACTATGTGTGCTATACCAAGTACTGTGACAGGTTTTTATGGCCCCAGTTGGCCTACAACAGATTTTTGATGGCTACAGTGAACTTGGCCACAGCTTTTTATGGGTATAGTAGGTTCCATGACAGTTTTTGATGGCTACAGTGGGCTCTAAGATAGCTTTGACACCGACAGTTGACTCTATAATAGCGTGTGATGCCTACACTATTATGTGACAGCTCATGAATGCTATAGTAGGCTCAATGACAGCTTTTGACATCCACGATGGAATCTATGAGACTTTTGGACTGGTCTCTGACAGATTGTGATTGCTGCAAAGAGTTCCATGGTAGCTCTTGGTATGTATAGTAGTCTCTATGACAACCTTTGATGACAAAACTGGGATCTGTGATGGCTTTTGCTGGCTACAGTAGGCTCCATGACAACCTTTGACTTCTACAGTATGCTCTATGAAAGATTTTATGCTTACAATGGGCTCTAGGACAGCACATGAAAGCCACAGAGGGCCTCACGATGGGTTTCGATCACTGTGTGAGGCGCTATGACATGTTTTGGCTATATCAGAAACTATGATAGGTCTGGACAAATACAGTGGACTTGATGATAACTCTTGATAACTATAGTGGGCTCTATGACAAATTTGCTGGCCCTGTGGGGTCTGTAATGGCTTTTGGCTGCTACAGCGGGCTATATAATATATTTTAACATCTACAGTGAGCTTTACAACACTCTGCAATAGCTAGTGGGCTCTGGCAGTTATTGTTGGCTACAGTGGGCTCTATAGTAGCTTTTAATGGCTACAGTTTCCTCCATGACAGAACTAACAATCACATTGGTCTGTCAGATAGGCTTTCATGGCTATAGTGAACTCTATGAGAGCTTTTGGCTACTGCCGTGGCCTCTGTGACAGACAGCTGTTGATGGCAACACTGGGATCTCTGACAGCTTATGTGGCTATATAGGCCCCTAGGACAGATGTAGATTTTTACAGTGAATTGTGTGACAGCTTTTTGTGGTTATAGTGGGCTCGATGACAGCTTTTTATACCTACAATGAATCTCATGAGAACTTCTGATGTGTATACCGGGTTCTGTGACAGGTTTTTTAATGGCTAAAGCAGGGCTCTGACAGGTGTTTACTATTCCAGTGGGCTCTATAATGGCTACAGTCAGCTCTATGACAACTTAGATTGCTACAGTGGGTCCTGTCACAACCTTTGATTGCTATAGAGGGCTCTGTGACAGGGTTTGGTAGTTATAGCAGGGTCTATTATAGATTTTGACAACTATATTGGGATCTAGGACAGCTTTTGAGGACTCCAGTGGACTCCTCGACAGGTTTTGATGGCTACAGTGAACTCTATGACAACTTTTGACTCCTACTGAGTGTTTTATGAGTTTTTAGTGGTCATCATGGACTCTCTATTGGCTTTTTAATGGCTACACTTTGTGATGGCTACAGTGGGCTCTACCATGATTGCTTTTAACTGCTAGCAATGGTAAATGTTTGTGGCAAAATCTGTTTATTTTCACTGGACTGTTTTTCACTGGACTTGTATATCTTTGGTGGTTTGGTAAATAAAATAAATAGGCTTAAGCATCAAGTGTGTTGACTATGAAGCATAGACGAGTAAATCTGAGGACACCGCGTTTACAGGTAGAGAAGGCAAGGGCCAGCAATTTTGTGACTCTTCCAGTGACAGGGACAGGGAACAGGATTTCCTCCCTTATCAGCTGGCAATTTTTCACCTTATTCACTAAGAAGACATGTTCACAATGCAGTGTCTCTGTACAAATGCATGTGTGAACGGCTGTGCTGGGAACTGTTCACCAGAGGCCACTTCAGTCCCAGTATGCTGTCCAATCAGCACCTTCAAAGGGGGTTAGAATAGCCATTTAAAAACAGTTTCTGTTGGGCGGTGGTGTAGCACGCCTTTAATCCTAGCACTTGGGAGGCAGAGGCAGGTGGATTTCTGAGTTTGAGGCCAGCCTGGTCTACAGAGTGAGTTCCAGGACAGCCAGGGCTACACAGAGAAACCCTGTCTCGAAAAACCAAAAACCAAAAAAACCAACAAAAAAACCCCCAAAAAACAGTTTCTACTGAAATCACAGTAACCATTTGGACTCAGCCTGTGTCAGCACAAACATTTCCCATTACACCCAGGAGAAAAGAAACGATTAAAAATATTTTTGACCAAAATGCTTTTTCACATGCCCCTTGGCACTGTATGAGTAATTGTCAGTTTAGCATAAAGACACGAGTTCTGAGGTCTGTCCTGGTCAAGGAGAGACTTCACTGCTGGATCCAGCACACAGGCTATACCAGGTAGTTCATACAGGCTGCGCCAGATAGTTCTCTTTAAGATTTGTGGAAACTTTGATCTCTCACAAAGTCCAACAAGACTTAGCTCTGCAGCCTCTGAGACTAGCCTCTGGAATGTAGTGGGCTAGCCTAAGACAAGATGTGACTTGTCAGCTCCAGTACCAAACAGTTAAACTCCCTGAGATCTGCTCTTTCATTTAAGCAACAGTCAGCACACTATGCTCTGGAGCCACTTCAAATCTTTTGGAAGCCATTGATTCAAAAATCAGACACAGTTAAACAGAACTATGAAATGGCATGTCACAGAGAGGACCTAGGTGCAACCTGATTTCTGTATGTATCTCTTGTCACCATCAGAGTCACAGAGTTGCTGAGCTGTTTCAAGGTAGCTTAGAGGAAGGACCAGAAACCACTGCATACTCCTAGAGCAGAGACTTCTTCACAGACTCAAATTTATTTGGCCTCTAAAATGATTATGAATGCCGGGCAGTGGTGGCACACGCCTTTAATCCCAGCACTTGGGAGGCAGAGGGAGGCGGATTTCTGAGTTCGAGGCCAGCCTGGTCTACAGAGTGAGTTCCAGGACATCCAGGGCTACACAGAGAAACCCTGTCTCGAAAAACAAACACAAAAATGATTATGAACAATAAGAACTATAAAAGGTTGTATTTTTTTCTTCCACGTCACTTAAAAAGGATCTTCCAAGTGTTAACATTTCAGCAGTGAAGGACTTATCATTAAGACTAGAAGGCGCTGCTCAGACATTGATAAAGAAGAATACAGAAACGAAGATGAAGGAGGTAGGTAGTAAGCCCATTAGTAGAGACTTTACTGGGGAGACCACAAGGAAGAACACTGGAAGAACTTCCTAACATTCTTGCCAAAGCCATAAGAGATTTAATAACTACTTTTAAAAATATTTAAATATTTATTAATTTAGTATGTATTGCACATGTGCACAGAAATCAAAGGACATGACTCTTGGGAACTGGTTCTTTCAAACATGCATCAAACTTCAGGTCATCAGGCTTAGTGGCAAGGACATTTACCCACTGAACCTGTTCGCTGATCCTCAGGGATCCTTTTTCCTTTCGTTTCTGTTTTTGGTCTGTTAAGACAGGGTCTTACTATATAGCTCTGGCTGTCCTAGAACTCACTCTGTAGACCAGGCTGGCCTCAAATTCAGAGATCTGCCTGCCTCTACCTCCCAAGTGCTGGGACCAAAGGAGTGTACCACGGTCAAGTCTTAACAACTACTTTTTATAAAATAAAAGCAATTAGGTTTTTTGTTTCTATTAAAAATATAGCAGGCTTGTGTGCTAATTTGTAGGCTCAAAATCAGTGAAAGTTGGTTGGGTGGATTACCTAATTCTTCCTTTGGGATACTCCCTTTGTCTGGGTTTGCTATGCTACAGAAGGTTCAAGCCTTTACATAAACAATGAATGGCATTGTATTAAGAATGAGGCGAAGGCTGTTGAGATGACCCAATGGGTAAAGACATTTGCTAGCAAGCCTGAGACCTGAGTTCAGTCCTTAGGACACATATGGTGGAAGGAGAGAATCCTCTTCCCAGAGTTGTTCCCCAACCCCTACATGTGCATACAAATGCACTGGCAACTCATAGGAGTTCTCCAAGTGTGAGCAAGAGGTGCCTTTGTGCTGCTATGAAGACGGACACACCCACGAAATCCCCGTGCACAGAACAGAACACGGTGAATGGAATTTGCAGGGAGGTCAGAGGAAGGTGGCTGAAAACTCAATCACTTGTTCACTGAAGGAGAGGGAAATTGGAGCTTCACTTTGCCTATTATGTAAGGCTGGCTCCAGGCATGTTATTTTTTTGGTATGAATCCAGCAAGAATAATCATTGAAGCAGTCACTACGGCCAGGGGGGTCTTGATTATTTTGTAGTTACTCTATGAAGACTGGGCAGTTATTAAGTCTCCTTAAAAATAAAATCTGTATCTGATAAATACTAAGCCATCTCTCTTTTTTTAAAAATAAAAAGTTTTTTGAAAATTTATGCACTTATATATAATGTATTTCAAGCATATCCATCTACTCCCTACTCCAGCCCCCCTCCCCCTGAAGCCCTCCATTTTTCTCCCAACTTCATATTTTATTGTTATTCATAACCTCCCAAGTTCAATTAGTGTTTCTCTGATGGGTGTGGGGCCATCCACTGGGGTGTGGGCAACCTAGTAGCAGCCACATTCTCAAAGCAAAGTGTCTCAAGCTATCTTTCTATGAACTTTCCAAGACTAGGCACTGAATCCACGGCCTTCTAGTGCAAGGCAAGCACCCACTGATCTATGTTCCTGACACTTTTTCTTTTTTGAGATAGAGTCTTGCTATGTAGCCCAGGATGGCCTTAAACTAGCAATCCTTCTGCCTCAGCTCCTGAGTCCTGGGATTAAACATGTGTGCCACTATACTAAGCTGATACTATCAAGCAGAGCTCCGGTTCTAGGAGATATGGTGCTTTATTTCTCTTTTTGTATTTGTTGACGGCCTCCATTGTACTGAGCTGAATGCCTGATTAAGAAAGTTTCTAAAGCTTCATTGAGTTGAACACAGGGTGCATGATGGGCATTTCAGAAGTAGCTGCACACGGTCAAACACTAAGACCTGGAACTTTGGTTGCTACAATGTTACCAGTGTATGTAACCTATGTACCTAAATAAGGCAAGCAGCAGGAGAAAAGACAAAGGCAAGGCAGAGAACGCCAAGTAAAGTCCCCTTGCTATTGTTCATTTGCTCCTCGTTTCTCCTAATAATCTCTCAGCTCTTACACATGCCAGCTGCTGCCGGTGAGAAGGAGGCTGCCGGTGAGAAGGAGGCTGAAGGACAAAGGAGTTACTCTCTGATGTCCATATAGCTAGGAAGGAGGCCTTTGCACCAGATACTCTGCAAGAAGAGAAAGCAAGATGCATGATACAGCATCACACTCAACGTAAGCCAGAGCTGATGCGAGCGTTTCAGGGAAAGGAGAGATGTCTAACTGATTTTCTCACTGTCTGTATGTCATGTTTCACAATTCATTCTTCAGATGACTTCAGAGAGAAAGAAGAATATATGGCATTGCTAATTTGCTCTGTGTCAGTTTCCTAATGGTTTTTCCTATGGGCCCTGTCCAAACTACACATTCCCATGTGGGAACTGCAGTGAAGGTTTCTTCTCCAACCCATAAATTCTTGCCGACACTATCAAAGCGTGGACAGCAGGGCCAGATGATCACGAAGGGCTGGAGGAGCCTGCATCTGAGTTCAATATCATCAAGATGAAAGAGGGTCAAAAGTTTAGGAAACTTTATGAAGCAATAACTACATAAGATATTTTATCAATAAATTTTATTCAGTTTTGACATGTGTTGTCATGTATCATAAACACAACTAGTACGCTTTTCCTATTATTCATTGTGAATTTCTGGTTCCAAGACTACTTTCTTGGTACAAGGGGAATGAGTGATTCAGAGAGAACAGTGTTAACAATAAATGTGTAACACGTCAACTGTAAAATGGTATGTGGTTAATAACCATATACTTGACACCAAACATTTTTATCTGAAGGTGTTATAACAATAATATATAGTTTTGGTGTGGATAGAAATCTTTTTATCTGGAAGTAAAAGAACCAAAGAAGTGAGTATTTATTGACTAACTTTGTTTGGAGCTTTGATTTTAAGAGGATCATTACTTACCTAATACTTTTTTGGGGGGCGGGGTTCGAGACAGGGTTTCTCTGTATAACCCTGACTGTCCTGGAACTCACTCTGTAGACCAGGCTGGCCTCGAACTCAGAAATCCGCCTCCCTCTGCCTACCAAGTACTGGGATTGAAGATGTGTGCCACCACCGCTTGGCTTACTTACCTAATACTTGTTGTCGTAGTTGGTGAAGAAACCATCTCACATTTTCTTTCACATTTTTCTCCTAATATTTTGTTAAATTTAATTTATTATGCATGTCTTAGTTAGGGTTTTACTGCTGTAAACAGATACCATGACCAGGGCAACTCTTATAAGGACAACATTTAATTGGGGCTGGCTTACAGGTTCAGAGGTTCAGTTCCTTATCATCAAGGCAGGAACATGGTAGCATCTAGGCAGGCATGGTGTAGGCAGCGGAGGGTTCTACATCTTCATCTGAAGGCTGCTAGCAAAATACTGACTTCCAGGTGGCTAGGATGAAGGTCTCAAAGCCCACACCCACAGTGACACACCTGTTCCAACAAGGCCACACCTACTTTATTTGACTGGGAGAATCAAAGGTGAGTTAGGCAAGGTCTCATCCCTCCTTAAAAGTGCCATATCTCAAGGAATCAGTATAAATAAACTGAGGCGTGTCAGCAACAGATAAAGGGCAGGAATATCCTCCAGATGAGCAAACCGGGAACAAGGAGCAGTTTAAGAGAGGAGACAGGTGGGTGAATAGAGAAGAAAGAAAGCAGAGAGAAAGAATCATATAAAATGAAAGTGTCCCAATAAGCTCCTGCTGCCACCGGGGCCGGTAAGGGAGGAGGGCAAGATGGCCGTAAGGTAAATATAATGTTAACAGCCTGGGACACCAGGAAAATGCCAGCAGAGAGGTTCAGTGAGCGTGTTCTCTCTCTCTCTCTCTCTCTCTCTCTCTCTGCATAAGTCTTCTTTTCTTTCTTTTTTCTTCCTTCCTTTCTTCCTCCCCTTTTACCCCCTTGAGACAGGGTCTGACTAACCCCAGCTCGTATTCAACTTGTTATTTAACCAAGATGACCTAGAACCCCTGATCCTTCTGCTTCCTTCTACCTCCCAAGTGCTGGAATTAGAGGCACACAGCACGATGATCAGATCAAGGCGGTTTCTCAGTCTTTCAACTAGCGCAGGGAAGATTAAATGCATCCGAGGATGGAGAGGGGAAAAGTGATGAATGGTGGGCGTGGGGTAGATAAACTAATTAGCTTCATTGGGTCTTTCTGTAATGTAGGACTATATACATAGGTGCAGCGCATATCCATAGATCAAGGCATACGATGTGTACCATGGATACACACAACTACGAGTTGTCAATTAAAAACAAAGAGGGTCATCTGAGATGGATCAGTGGGCACTTGACACCAAGTAGAGTTCACGTTCAAGATCCCACGAAGTAGGAGAGAAATAATTCCAGAAGGTTGTCCTCCCCCGACACTGTGGTACATGCACATCATATATATATGTACCATATATATATATATATCATACACACACACACACACACACACACACACACACACACACACACACACATACACGGATGTAGGTAGATACATAGATAAATGGTGAATAAATGGGGAAAAAAAGGCCCTAATCATGGAATCTAAACTCAGTCAAGTTTCCAAGGCTTGGTGGAGAAGGCAGAAATCACTGAGCCTACACCCAGTGTGGCCCAGAATCTCAAAGCTGTGGCTGCTGGAATAGCCTCCAGCGTCCCATATATTTTCGTGAGAGCCTTTTGACTTCCAGTCTGAAAGCAATAAATTCAAATTTATGAATGATCTCACACGTCTCCCTTCCTAGGCACCCACTGCCTTTTGATCTCCAACCAGAAACATGTGAGTCCTTGTTGCTTTGGGCGAGCCTCCTTTTCCTCAGCCACAGAGGCAGCAAAATGATTTGTTGAGCTCTAGAGCTTGTACCTGGGACAGAGAAGGTCTCAAGGCAGCTGTGTTAGACTACCGAGCTGCACGATGTTCCTGGAACCTGAGCGTTTGGTTGCCTTGTGGTTCCTTCTAGAGAGTTGAGGCAGATTCCTGAGGGCTCTCCTGCCTGAAGATTTATACACTGAATTCCCAGGCAGGTCTGGAATGAGGTAGTCCCTGACTTCAATGTTCCCAGGGGAAGCCAGGTTGTGGCTTTCACACAGCCAACTTTATAGCAGAGCACTCAGCACACAGCCCATCTTTTTCCAGGGTCTGGCTTCAGTCAAGCTCAGGTAAACTGTGGGTGGGAGACAGAAGAGTCAGACCTTGGCAGCGGTTTTGTTTGTACTGTGTTCTTACAACCCAGACTCTCAGTAAAAAAAAAAAAAAATCTGGAGTGAACATACTGCAATAATTAGGGATTAGAAAAGAAATGTTTGGACTGGGAATATAACTCAGTAGTGAGTGTCTCTCTTCATGAGTAGCACTCATGAAGCCCCAATACTTTAATACATATATAATACTTACATACATACATACATACATACATACATACATACATTTTCTAATAGTAAGTGTCTCTTTCTTTATATATTGCAGGATAGCATTCAGATTATTGTATCCAATATTTACAGTGATGACTTCATTTATCTTATTTTTTTGAGACAACTTGTGTTTTGTTGCCCAGTCTGTCACTGAACTCCTGGACTTAAATGAGCTTCCTGCTTGAGTGTCTTATATCCTGAGAATAAAGGTTTGTTTCATGAAACCCAGCTTAATTTTGATGTGTTGAGCAGAGTGCTAATGTTCCTCTTTCTCCTCCTCCTCTTCCTCCTCCTTGTTCTCTTCCTCCTCCTCCTTTTTCTCCTCTTCCTCCTCTTCTTCCTCCTCCTCCTCCTCTTCTTCTTCTAGTGATGGTGTGTGTGTGTGTGCATGTGCGTGTGCACGTGTGTATGGTGTGTGTGCACGTGTGTGTGTGCGCGCGCGCGTGTATGTGTGCGTGCGTGCGCGCGCATGTGCTCGTGAGTGCATGTGCATGTGCATGTATAAGAACAGTGCAAAGCTAAGCGGTTAAGTAAGCTAAGCTTTTAGAGCTCAACATATCTGGGGGGCATTTGGTGGCCTTCTTGTTTGTTTTTGTCTTTTTAATGAGAAAGCTAGATGGAATTCAAGGACAACTAAGGAGTGTCTTCACAGATTAATCACGCAGTGAGTGCTTAGGAGTCGACAGATTCTCACATCCCACTCCCTAGCTCAGTGGACAGTGAGAAACTATTGTCTCTTAAGACAAAAGGTCAACCAAGTATAACAGGGCCAGCAAAGTAGAAACCCACTTCTGACAGCTCCAGGTAAGTGCTTGTCACCAAGAATCACGTGAGTTCTGTTTCTGTAGTCCAGGGGTCTATGTCGCTAATGCTACCGTGGGTCTCACAGGTGAAGACCATCTACAGTGTCCTCTTTGCTCTAGTCCCAAGAGTCCTGGTGCAAAGAAGGAAGTGAAATAACTTAATTATTTGCAGTTCACAAATAACGGTATTCCCTTTTGCGAGTTTAGACACTTGTTCTTAACTGCAGACAGAGCTTCAAACACCCAGTGTGTGTGTGTGTGTGTCTGGTGGCTGATGCAGAACAGAGTGTGGGAGGAAAGAAGAGAGAAGGAGGAAGAATTTAAAACAGATGGAGAGACTCCACCCCAAATGCTCTGGGCTCTGTCATGTGAACCCCTGAGTCACTGACGATGGGAATCCACTCGGACTTTCCCTCCTGGGTTTCCTCTATGTCACCAGCATTTCTCCCATTCTAGAATGCTCCCAATTCCTCCTACGTCATCAAAAATGACTTATTTTTTCCCTCATATATACTATGGTTTCCAATAGTAATTCATTAATTTGATGACTTGGTGACATGAGGTGGTAACAGCTGCTATGTGTCACTCCATAGAATCATGTTTTTGTCTGACCAGAAGGAATGGCCAAGGGAATGTTCTCAGGCACCATGGGACAGGCTCTGGATTTCCACTCTGATTGACTGACATCACCAACAAGGGTCTATCCTCAGTTCAGGTGGAAAGCCCAGTTAAGAGGCTAGAGAAAACAGTTGCTTTTTTCCCTTGAAAATCAATCCTCTTGGGACATAGAAACACTAGAAACCATTGCTCATTTGTTCAATTGTCCATTTTTCCATTTGTCCTTCCTTCTGTCCTTTCTTCCTTCTTTCAATACTTTCCTAGATTGCTTATTTGAAATCCCAGAAGTTTTTAGAAAAAAATAAATAAAAAGTGTGTGTGTGTGTGTGTGTGTGTGTGTGTATGAGTGTGCATGTGCACACATAAGAGCCATGGCTCACATACTGGGGTCAGATGACAACTTCCTAAAGTTCATTTTCTCCTTCTACCATGTGGGTCTCAGGAATCGAACTGAGGTCATCAGGCTTGGTGGCAGGTGACTTACTACCAGCTGGGCTATCTCACAAGCCACATGGCAGTGAACTACTGGGTTTGATTTCTAGATTTCCAAACCAATAAATTCAAATGTTTTACCTAATATCCCTTTAAAATTTAAGCTCTATGTCTTCTGTTTATATCTGAGTGAAATTGGCACTCAGCCAGGGAGTTATTCTTCCAGCTGGACATTCACTTATACGATGACATCAATGAAGTAGCGTTGTCCTCTTCAGGCATTATGGCCTCAGTTTCTCCACAGAACACACACACACACACACACACACACACACACACACACACACACACACTGCTTTCACTCTATCCTAGCTCCTTTTCTGGACCTGCTCCAAGGTTTCTCTTTAATTTCAAAAGCTCAAGGGCCTTGTTCAGTGGCTGCTGTTGCTGTTTTGTCTGGATAACTGCCAACCTTCTCAGCTCATGCCCTGGTCAAAGAAACACCCATTTCCTCAGGGCCACTGTCATACCTTCCTAAAGGCTAAAATTTTAAAATAAAATATAATCTTGGACTCTCCCCACCCCAAAGATTTCACACGGGGTTTTGCCATGCTACATATGTCCTTTACCTTGATTTTCTAGTCCTCTTTTAATTTTTTATTTTGAGATTTGGTTGCCTATGCACCCCAGGCTCTCCATGTGTAGAGGGTGTATATGTGGAGGTGAGAGGACAAGTAGCTGGAGTCTGTTATGTCCTTCCACCATCTGAGTGGGTAGTTCGAAGCCAGGTCGTCAGGCTGAGCAACAAGCTTCTTTCTCCACTGAGTCATCTCGCTGGCCCTGCCCCAGTTGATCAGCTCTGACTACAGATTGGTGTCACAAGGCTGGAGCAATTTCAGTTCTCTGAGTTTCCCTGAACCTGAGCAAGATTCTCTACTGCCAGACTCAGGAGCAGGTGCCTGCGTCCGCCATCTTTGAGTGGTTCCCAGCCCTTTCTGGCTGACCCTGCCTGACCTCTGACAACAGGAGACCTGTTGTCTAATGTGCTGAGGAGCGGCCGCTTCAGCCCCAACATCTCTCTCATTTGTTAATACTTCCCACGCTTCCAGAGTTCGCATTTAGCAAACAGACAAAATTGGGACTCTAAACAACTGCAGTGTATTTAGACTGGTTACTCAGAGCTTAATCTCTTGTCACATTTTTGAGCCCGCTTCCTAAGCACGGGATTATATGTTGGAAATGATTTTCCTGTGGGAAGGCAGTGCCCTTAGGGGTGTTTATGCTGAAGAAATTGGAGTCTGTTCTTTCATCTTCTTCTTTTAAGATTTAGTTTTAAATTTTCTATTTGTGTGTGTGTGTGTGTGTGTGTGTGTGTGTGTGTGTGTGTGTGTGCGCGCGCGCGCGCGCGCTCGTGTGCTCTTAGCTGCTGAGCCATGTCTCCAGCCCTCACATTCCCTGTTTTGATATGAGGCTCTCCGCGTGGTCTTGGCTGAATTTATACCCCTCCCACACTCTATCTTGTAAGTGCTCAGATCACAGGTGAGCGAGTACCACCAACCCTAATTCTGTTCATCGTATTTTAGCAGAGTTATTGTCACTTCAGGAGGTGACTGTCCCCCACTGAGAGAGAAGGGTTCGTTATTGAAGCCTCCTGGCTGCATGCTCTCCAGAAGCTTCTTCAGAGATGCAGACACCATAAGCTTTGGGGTGAGGTGCAAAACCCCACAGAAACAATGACAGTGCTGTGGAAGACGAGGGCTTCGAGGAACATGATTCTTCTAACGGAAGTCTTCATCTCTTTCAGGGAGAGGAGATCAGTGGTCAAGTGTGTCATATGGGAACACTCAACCTCTCCATGGAGGGCAGAAGGTCACAAGTCTCCACTGTCTTACGGTGTTTAGAGACCCAAGACGATCTCCACTTCACCCTTTATTTTTATTTATTTTTCTATTAATTTTTACCCCTTACTTTTAATTTTTTATATAAAATGATTATTACATTTACTTAGTATATATGTCAGTGTGTGTATGTGTGTGTGTGTGTATTTGTGAGTATGCGTGAGTTTATGTGTGTGTGTATGTGTGAGCATGTGTGTGTGTGTGTGTGTGTGTGAGTGTGTGAGTGTGCACACACATCACGGCATTTGTGTGAATGTCAGAGGACAGCTTTCAGAGCCAATTCTCTGCTTCTACCATTGTGGATCCTAGGGACCCATTCCAGGTTAGACTGAATGCCAAATGCCTTTACCCACTGGGTTATCTCATTGGCTCCCTTTTGCTGTGTCAAAAATACTAGATACTCTAAAATTGTACTGCTGGGGCTGAGAAGATGGCTCAGTGGTTAAGAGCACTGGCTGCTTTTCCAGAGGTCCTGAGTTCAATTCCCAGCAACCACATGGTGGCTCACAACCATCTGTAATGGGATCTGATGCTCTCTTCTGGTGTCTGAAGTTAGCAACAGTGTACACATATACATAAAATAAATAAATCTTAAAAAAGCAAAACAAAATTATACTGTCATTTTATATAACTACAGCTTGGATAGCTGGTTCAATCCAAGAACTGCAAGCCTATTAAATCCACAGTTGAGATTTCAATGGTGTCTCCATGGTTTTCTTAATTTGTAAATTTTATTTTGTTTATTTCTTTTTTTAGATGGATTTGTACATCTCAGACTTGCCTTATATTTTGCCACAACAAAAGGGCATCTCTGAAATTCTGGTCTTCCTGCTTCTCACTTCCCGGGTGCTGGGATCACAGGTGTGTACAAGCTTGTCTAGGTAATGCAGGGCTGGAAGCCAGGATTTTGAGCCTACCTGGCAGGCTCTCACCCAGTGCGCCACAGTGCCTTCAGTGCCTTCTCAGGCGGAACACCCTGCTTCCAGCTCTGCATCATTTCCTGCATTGTTTCTCCCTCTGTAAAGGTTTCCAAGCCAACTTTTGTTCTTTACAACCCTGACACTTTAAAGAATCCTGGCTTGTAGATTAGTCAGCTGTAACACTGGCCACCATGAGACAGAGGCAAGAAGACAGCCATATGGACAGCATCAGCCTGGTCTCCATAGTTTCAGGTTGACAAGATTATATAGTGAGACCCGTGTCAAAATAGCAAATAATAAAACCTCCACCCCACTCCAACCCCAGGCCACTATTTTATATTAAGTTACTCAATGTGGAATGTTTTATTACTTACTTTTAGTTCCCCCTCCAGCTTCCCCCTCAATGTGGAAATTTTTTTTTGTGTGTGTTTCCTATAGTTACATATAATAAGAAGATGGTGGACTATCTTCCATAAGAAGCCAGAAGAAATAAATTCTTCAATGTTCTCCCATTTCATTCTGAGGAAAATCTCATGAAGCCCTTGAAAGCTAGGGGCCCATCTCCCGCTCTTTCCTCACATTGTATCATTACTTCTTGAGCTAGGGTTTCCTGGAACCCAGGCTGGCCTTGAATTCACTGGGATTACAGTGAATTCTAGTAAGCCCAGTTTATGTAGTGCTGGGCTCAAACGCAGGGCTTGATGCGCACCCACTGAGTGGTCCCCCAGCACCTACATCACCATTCAGGTGCACATATTTGTGTCATTACCTCACGTTATACATGTCACAAACAGTTGCTAAACTCAGATACGACCCACAGTCCCATCCTTCCAAACTTCCCAAAGCCTCTCTTTTCTTGCCCTTTACCCCAGAGTGTGCATGTGCCTGTGATTCTCGGTTAGCGCTAACCTGTGATTTGAGGCTTGCTGAGTGAGTCCTGAGATTACTTTAGTGGAGGCTGCCACCTAGTGGTAACGAAGACAACCCTGGCGCTAAATGCTATTCCCAGCTCAAGGAACTCAAAACAAAGCAAAACAAAACAAAACACAAAACAAAACAAACCCCAAACGACAACAAAAGCCGGCCTGGCTCTAGAGTCTCATCTGTGACATCCAGAACCTACTGAGATCCCTGTTGCTGTTGACATGGTCACTGATTGTTCAGATTACGTCAAGATTTGAGTTTCTACCATGTGTATAACAGCAGGAAAAAGAGACACCTGCCCAATTTGAGAACAATGAGGATGTCAGACAGCTGAAACTCAGAAGTTCAAGGATAAGAAATTTAAGGTCATCTTGAGGTATCCTGAGAGTTCAAGGCTAGATTGAGATTCATGAAAGTGTCTCAAAGAAAAATAAAAACATATCAAAATGTAAATATATTTTTTTAAAGAGGCCAATTTATGCCAGACAGTGATGATGAATGCCTTTAATCGCATTAGCACTTGAGAGGCAGAGACAGATGAATCTCTGTGAGTTTGAGGACAGCTTGCTCTACAGGTGAGTTCCAGGACATCCAGGGTTCCACAGAAAAACCGTCTAGGAAAGAGAAAGAAAGAAAGAAAGAAAGAAAGAAAGAAAGAAAGAAAGAGAGAAAGAGAGAAAGAGAGAGAGAGAGAGAGAGAGAGAGGAAGAAAGAAAGAAAAAGAGAAAGAAAGAAGGAGGCTGATTTATCTCTCAAAGTGAAATCAATGTGCTATTCTACCAAGGGATAATTCAGAATTAGTGATGTTATTAAGTGTGCTCAGTTGCACAAGAGATTGGTAAATTCTGCTGTTTATCATGCTCTTAAAATATTAAAATATAAATATATTCTGGCCACGTGTGGTGCTCATACCTTTTATGTGGGAGGCAAAGGCAGGTGGATCACTGTGAGCTCAATGCCAGTGAGTTAGTTCCAGGACAGCAAAAAACCAAGCAAACAAAAAACTCTAAGCTAATATATATGTATATATCTATATACGCACATATATATGGGAGGGAGGAAGAGAGAAGGGGGGAGGGGGGGCTAAGAATTGAGCTGACAGATTGGTTCATGCTAAGAAAGTACTTGATCTCTAAGTTTTTATCCTCAGCTCTCTTTTTCCTCCAATAATTTATTTTTTCACTTTACATGCTGATCACAGCTCTCTCCTCCCAGTCTCACCCTTACAAATCCCTTCCCCATTGCCCCCTCTCCTCTTCAGAGAAGGGGAAGTCCCCTTTGTGTACTACACCACCCCAGGGCATCTAGTCCTAGCAGGACTAGGCACATCCTCTCCTTCCGAGGCCCAGCCAGGCAGTCCAGGTAGGCGAAGGAATCCAATGGCAGAGAACAGAGACTGAGACAGTCCCTGCTCTATTTGTAGGGGACTCACATGAAGATCAAGCTGTACATTCATTGCAAATGTGTAGCGGGCCTAGGTCCAGCTCCTGTGTGCTGCCTGGTTGGTGGCCCAGTCTCTGTGAGACACCATGAGCCCAGGTTAGTTGACTCTGTAGGTCTTCTTGTGGTGTCCTTGGCCCCTCTGGCTTGGTCAGTTCTATCTCCCCATCTTCCACAAGACTCCTGAAGCTCCACCTGATGTTTGGCTGTGGGTCTTTGTATCTGCCCTCATCTGCTGCTGGATGAAGCCTCTCAGGAGACAGTTATGCTAGGCTTCTATCTGCAAGAATGGCAGAGTATCAATAGTGTCAGAGGTTTGCTCTCTCACATGGGATGGGTCTCAAGTTGAGTATCTTCCCTGGAAGGGTACTATCTCTCCAGGATATGGTAGCTATGTTCTTTTCTGATGGTAGGAGATGGACCAATGGCTTCTTGGAGTTCCCTGTAGCTCTGACATTAGGATATCTACACTGGCTGGATCACTCGGAGTTACTACCAATGGCGAGAGTCTGCACTGCTCATGCCTTATAGCCAACCAACTTGTAACAACTGAACATTCTATACCATCTCCATTATAAGCTGCCATCTTTGTTGCCCATATGCAGAACTCAGCAACTGTATGTTTCTTCATTCCAGGAGATCGGAGCTGATGCACATAACTTCCTTCAGCAGGGAGGTGCTTAATTCTTCCTGAAGCTTGGTGGTTCGAGACCAGATCCTGTCCGTGAAGATGTGTTGATGCTATAATGTCCACCAGCATGTGTGAAAGTGACCTACTCTATTCTTTACTGAATATTACATGACAAAAAAACCCCACAAAGATAATAAACAACCATCAGTAGGGCAGATTTGTATTGGCACAGGGTCTCCTGGCCTGCTCTGGCATCCCAGTCTCTGATATGTGAACGTTCACTTAGCAAAAGTCACACTGTGTGTTTCCAGGAAAGATTAGGAGAAGATGCTTATGTCTTTGGGGGTATGTTCTTTGTTTAGGATCCTCAGTCAGGGTAGCCCTGCTATGGCGAGGAGGATGAGTCCTGCGGCCCTGTGTGAAGAAGACACTTTTTGGCAAGGCCTTTCTTCACGGAGCTCAGGAGGCAAACGCCACAGTTACATGTTCGTGAGGTTTTCAATTATGAGAGAATGATTTGTTTCTCACCATATTAAGGGGAAAAAAGTGACCTTTCTCTCCGAATATCTGCAGAAATTAGAAGAAATGTGAAGTTAATGGATCAAAGAAGGTTTGGACAGTAAAATGAACAAATCCCCTCGCTTTCCAAAAGCGGGTTTAAACATTTCACTAGAAACTCTTCCCAAAGTTTATAAATAGTGTCTAGCTCCGTTCCAGCATCAACCTTGGCCGAGCGCTTCCAGCTTTATGACCAAACTGTGGTTGTGGCCAAGGGGGTTTGGAATGGAAACTTCCTTCTTCTGCCTGATTGTTGTTTCCTTCTGTGGCCACAATATTTGTCAGGGCCATGGGATTACTCAATCAATTGAATATTTATTGTAACCAGACAACCAATGGGAAAATTAGACTTGGATGATATTGAATTCCATACTCTAGGGTTAGGTGGATCTGTCTTCAAAGTTTTAAGGCAATTGAAATTGCTAATGCTTGCCTTTGCTTTGGAGCTTAGGGAAGAATCCATTTGGCCAGAGAAGTTTAAGCCAATATGCCCATGGCATTTGCAAACACAAATGCTTATATACTCAGTTACCTGCTTTCATATCTGTTTGTAAATATTTCCTCTTCGGTTTTAGCTGTTTTTCTTTCTTTAAATGTCAATAGTGCCAGAGACAATCATTTGAAACTGGAAATCCTGAGCATTAAATGTCAGGCTATTTTTGTTGGAACAGGGGGGTTCTATTAGAGCAGACTGTAAGCTTAACAGAAATAGTGTGTTTGTGTGTGTGTGTGTGTGTGTGTGTGTGTGTGTGTGTGTGTGTGTTGGGGGAAAGCACACACAGGTTTATTAAATGGGTTATGTAGTCACTAATGCCATTTGCCAATATGTTCATGTCCTACTGGAGACATAGCTTTTACCCTTTCATCCACTTGAATTTCGATGTTTCAGCCAATGAGATGTGAACAGAATTTGTGAATCACTTTGGGAGGGAGGTGTACATTTTATTTGTTCTCTTTCCACGACAATGGCTGCTATTTCTTTTTGGTTCAGAGTCTATCATCTTGGGTCCCTGAATAAAGCTAATATAAACTATCCTTCACTGACCCAAACATAGCAAAAACAGGCAATAATTTCCCTTAAACTACTGAGATGTCAGCGTTTTCCCCCCTAATCTTGTGTGTTTTGAATAACATGGATATTGGTAAATTTATTCTATAAAAGTGGACTGCTACGTTGGCAGCCAGGCAGTGGGCTAGAAAGGGAAGTGGGTGATAGAAAGAAATGGAGCCATCAGGAATTTAGAACGGCCTAGGTTGTATGCCTACCCTTAGGGGAAGAGATTGGGGAAGAGGGTTATAGTTAATAACATGTGCTATCTGTTGATGGCTGTTTTGAAAGAAGTTGCAAGAATAAAAGTAAGCCTCAAAGGGAGTTGACTCTGTTTAAGTAGGAAAGTAAGAAAATAGAGTCCATGGGCATTTAAATCTAAAAGAAGATTTAATCCTGAATAGCAGAGGTAGTGGGTCAATGAAAAGTCAGCCTCATATCAGGGGACAAAGTAGGGTATTAGTCATTTCATACCTAATGTTAAAACCCATGGTTGAATTAAGATAACTGTGAATAGCAGTTAATGGTGATGTTCAAAAATAATGGCCCAGGATAAAGGGATACTCTTATTAAAGACATTGCTTCATCGAATTGAAATAAGGTCAACACTGAAGGAGCTGAAAGGGTCTGTGGCCCCATGAGGAGAGCAACAATACCAACCAAGCAGAGCTCCCCAGGGTCTAAACCACCAGACTGGGAGCACATAGGGAGGGGGGCGGGATAGGGGGTTCCTGAGTGGTGGTGGGGGTAAGGGGGTAAGAGGATAAAATCTGAAATGTAAATATAATATCCAATAAAAAAACAGAAAAAAAAGAAATAAGGTCAACAGAGAGAGGAATGGGGAGGAGGAAGAAAATCAAAGTAAATATATGCATTATGTCTCAAAAGGAACTGCAGTCAGTGGCAAAGACAGCTGAATGAAGTAAAATGTACGAGAAGCTGTGTTTAGAGCAGAGCCACACTGACAAAAGAGCATCCATTAGTATGAACCAAAGAGATGGCTATAGTCTATTCACACAAAGGCAGGACTGGGTGGGTGGCTCAGCTGGTACTAGGGCTGCCTTGAAAGCATGAAGACCTGAATTTGGATCCTCAAAGCCATGTAAAAAGCTGAGTGTATCAGTATATGACTGTAACTCCAGCCTTGATGGGGAGGGGGTGGCAGTGACAGCAATGCCCCTGAAGTTCTATGGACAGCTGGTCTTTCCAAAGTTTATAAACTTTAGGCTCCATGAGAGACCAATTGCTTTAAAGCAGTAAAGGTGGCAGGGGTCAGAGGAAGACACCAGAGACCTTGCTCTGGCCTGTGTAATTGCACATTCACATGCAACGCACACATGACACATATGTATGAACACATGAGCATGAATGCACACACACACACACACACACACACACACACACACAGAGAGAGAGAGAGAGAGAGAGAGAGAGAGAGAGAGAGAGAGAGAGAGAGAGAGAGACATGGAATTCATCATCAAAGAGCAAGAAGTAGATTGAGAAAATTCCCATTTTCTTTCTCTCTTTCCCCCCTCCCCCTTCCCCCTCCCCCTCTCTCTCCTCTCTCTCCCTTCCTTCCTTCCTCCCTCCCTTTCTCTTTTCTTTCTTCTGGGTTTTCTTTTCTTTTCTTTTTTGAGGGGGGGGGGAGGGAATTTCTCTGTGTAACTCTGGCTGTCCTGGAACTTGCTCTGTAGAACAGGTAGCCTCAAATTCAGAGATCTGCTTGCCTCTGCCTCTTGAGTGCTGGGATTAAAGACATGTGCCACTGTTGCTCTGCTGAGAAAGCTCCCATTCTTCAGGAGACTACTCTTCTCCTGTCCTGTCCTGTACTGTCCTGTCCTTTCCTATCATCTCTTCTCCCCTCATTTCCCCTCCTTTCTTATCTTGTCCTTTTCTTTTTGACAGTATCTCATGTAACCTGGCTGGTTACAAACACACATTAAGGATTACCTTGGACTGATTCTCCCCCCCCCCCATTTTTCTTTTATTGAAAATAGATTTTCTTTTTCTTTCTTTCTTTCTTTTCTTTTTTTCTTTTTTTCTTTTTTTTTTTTTTTTTTGGTTTTTCAAGACAAGGTTTCTCTGTGTAGCCCTGACTGTCCTGGAACTCACTCTGTAGACCAAGCTGGCCTCAAAGAAAATAGATTTTCTTAATAGGCTGGGTATGGTGGCACACACCTTTAATTCTAGCACTCAGGAGGCAGAAGTTGACAGATTCTGGCTTCAAGACCAGCCTGGTCCTCAAAGGGAGTTCCAGGATAGCTCATGGTAGACAGAGAAATTTTGTTCTTATTCCTAACTCCAAAAGAAAATAGATTATTTCCATATGATATATTCTGGTTATGGTTTCCCCAACCCTAACTCCTCTGAGATCCTTCCCTCCTCCCCTTCAAACCAAACCACACCCTTTCTGTGTCTCCTTAGAAATCAAAGAGGCAAGAAAAAAGCCAAAGAAAAACAGCATAAGAAACACACACACTGCCAGGCGGTGGTGGCGCACGCCTTTAATCCGAGCACTTGGGAGGCAGAGGCAGGCAGATTTCTGAGTTCAAGGCCAGCCTGGTCTACAGAGTGAGTTCCAGGACAGCCAGGACTACACAGAGAAACCCTGTCTCAAAAAAACCAAAAAAAAAAAAAAAAAAGACACACACACACACACACACACACACACACACACACACACACACACACACACAGAGAGAGAGAGAGAGAGAGAGAGAGAGAGAGAGAGAGAGAGAGAGAGATGTTCCTATATTCAGGAAATCGCCTAAAACTACAAAACTGGAATCTGTAATATACATGTAAAGGACCTATAAGTTTAAAAAAAAGCTCTGAGGCAAAGAATTTCTGAAGCTGCTGCTGAGTGTGTGTTGGTCATCTAAGACAGGGCATAGGGTCTGCCCTTGAATGTAGCTTGTATCTCCAGGAAGATTCCATTGGAAAGAACTGATTTTTTATTTGTGAGTAGTTATCAGTTGGATATAGCTTCTGGGCTGGGTAGTGACCACTTCTCCTCTCAGCATGGAACCCCATCTGGGGTAGGGCCCTGCATGCCTGTGCCTGCTGCCTCAGTGTCTGAGTTCACATGTGATCAGCTGCGCTGTGTTTAGAATGCCTGTTTCCTTGGTGTCCTCCATCCCCTCTGGCTCTAACACTCCTTCCATCTCCTCTCTGAAGGGTTCCCTTAGCCCAGAGGGGAGAGACTTGATGGAGACATTCCACTTACAGCCGAGTGTCCCAAGGTCTCAAACTCTCTACATATTGTCTAGCTGTGGGTCTCTGATTTTGTTCCCATCTGCTGCAGGAAGAAGCTTCTCTGATGATGGCTGGTCTATGAGTATAGCAGAATGTCATTTGGAGTCATTTTATTGCTCTGTTTCTTTAGCAGAACAGTAGTATTTGACTTCCTCCTAGGTCCCTGGCCTATCTGGTCTCAGGTTCGTGGTCACTCAAGCAGTGCCATGCATGAGTTTCATCTCATGGAATGGTCTTTAAATCAAATTAAATGTTGGTTGGATATGCCTACAAGCTTTGTGACACTATTGGACCAGTGAAACTTGTAGGAAGGACGTCATTGTAGATCGAAGGGTTTGTGACTACATTGCTGTTTCTCCTCTGGTAGTGTGCTGAGCATTTTCTAGTATCATGGACATTAGTCAGTAGGGGTGAACACTCTAGGGAGGCACAAGCTTCATTTCCCTGTGTTTAGTGTACTTGTGTAGGTAGTGTCTCCAGCAATAGGGCCTTACTGTCAGTTTGTGGAGAGCAACAGATAGCCTTGGCAATAGCCTGACTTGTTTGGGTTTTTTATCAACAACTCGATTTGATGTAACCCATTCCTAGCACTGAGAGCTTTACTTGATGAGAAGAGATGTCCACTTGGGGTTCTGTGTCCCGTTATTTGCCAGTTTCACTTAGATCTCCTCATATTCTTATCTTATAGGAAACTTCTACGTTATTAGGGTTCTGAATGACTCTTCAAATGGCCCTTAGTTCTGGCTATGCCTACTCATGTTCCCTCCCTCATCTCCCTCCTCTCTGTTCTCCCTGTTTGACCCTCCTGATCCAGACTCCACCCCCCACCCACCCATAACTAATTATTCCATTTCCCCTTCCTAGGTAGATCTGCCCCTCCCCTCTAATTCCTGTCTCTATATTCAACCTCCATGGTTATACAGATTATAGTTTGCTTGTTGAAAACTTAACAGCTAAGATGAAGATCTAAGTGAATATTTGTCTTTCTGGCTCCGGGTTACCTCACGCAGGATGATTTTTTTCTAGTTCCATTCATTTACTGGCACATTTCATGATTTCACTTTTTTAAAATGGCCGGTTACTATTACCTCGTGTAAATGTACCACTTTCTTTTTATCCCTTCATCTGTTAGACATCTAGGCTGCTTTCAATTTCTTGCTATTGTGAATGGAGCGGCAATGAACATGGATAAGCAAGTGTCTCTGCAGCAAGATGTATTGTCCTTCGGGTGTATACGCCCAGGAGTGGTATAGCTGGATATTGAGGTAGACCTATTGCCATCTTCCTGAGGAACTACCACACTGATTTCCGTAGTGACTCTACAAGTTTACTTTCCTACTAGCAGTGGATGAGTGTCCTCCTTACTCCATATCCTTGCCACTCTGAGCTCTCATTTTTTTTTTAATTGAACTTGACCTTTCTGACAGGTGTAAGTAGCTTTGATCTGCGTTTCTCTGATGATTAAGCTTGTTGAACATCTCTTGCATTTCCTCTTTTGAGAATCTTCTGTTGGGTTTATATCTCGTTTTTAAATTGGGTTGTTGTTTTCCTAATGTCCATTTTTTTTAGTTCTTTATATAGTTGAGATATTAGCCCTCTGTCAGACGTGTGATTGGTCTGTCACTTTGTCTCAGTGATGGAGTCCTTTGCCACACAGAAGCTTTTAAGTTTCACGAGGTCCCATTTATCAACTGTTGATCTTAGTGCCTGTGCTAACGGTGTTCTGTTCAGAAAATTCTTTTCCTGTGATAATGAGTTCAAGACTATTCACTTTCTCTTCTGTCAGAGTCAGTGAATTTGACCCGATGTTGAGGCCTTTGATTCATTTGGAGTTGAGTTTTGTTCGTGGTGATAGGTATGGATCTATTTGCATTCTTCTACATGCAGCCAATACCTAGTTTGTTCAGTTGAAGATGCTATCTTTTTCTCCAGTGTGTATTTCTGCCTTCATTATTAAAAAAAAAAAAAAAGAAAAAGGAAAAAAGAAAAAGGAAAAAAGAAAAAAGAAAAAAAAATGAACAAACGAAACGGTGAAGGTTCTGCCCTGACCTGCATAGCAGGAATTGCCACATCAGCTATTTTTGCTACCACAAAAATACTTGGTGGAATTTCCCCTCCCGAGAGAGACCTGTGCTGAGAAATAAAAACCTATGCCATCGGCTACCCTCACTAGGTGATTTACATCATCAGTCATGTCTAGGGGTTGGGCTTGTGGTTTTTGCCTTTATAAGCCTGCTGCTTTGCCATAAAGTTGAGCCTTGATCAGAACTTTGTCTTAGCTCCATTCTTATCCCTGTCCTTTAATTCCCAGACTCCAATCCGAGGTACCCACTTTGGCTGGTGGTTGCGGGTCAACTACACAAAACTCTCCCCCAAACCAAACAACTAGGTGCTCATTGGTGTATGGGCTTATGTCAGGATCTTCAATTCAGTTCCATTGATCAGTGTGTGTGTGTGTGTGTTTGTGCCAGTACCATGCTGTTTTTATTACTATAGTTTCACAGTACAATTTGAGATCTGGGATGCTGAGACCTTCATCACTTCTTTGATTATTTAGGGTTGTTTTTTTAACTATCTTGCCATTTTTGTGCTTCCATATGAAGCAGAAAATTATCCTTTCAAGCTCTGTGAAGAATTGTGCTGGAATTTTTTACTATATTAATTTTACCAGTACATGAGTTTGTGAGATCTTTCCATCTTCTGTTATCTCCTTCAATTTCTTTCTTCGCTGTTTTAAAGTTTTTATTATATAAGTCTCTACTCCAAGATATTTATTTGTGGTTATTGTCAAAGGTATTGTTTCCTTGATTTCTTTTTCTGACCATTTGTCATTTGTATATGGAGAGACTACCGATTTTTTGTGAGTCAATTTTGTATTTTACTGCTTTGCTGAAAGTGTTTATCATCTGTAAGAGTTTCCTGCTGAAATTTTTAGAGCACTTAGTATACAATCATATTAACTTCAGTGAATATATTTTGTCCACTTCCTTTCCCGTTTGTATCCTCTTGATCTCCTTCAGTTGCTTTCCTGCTCTGTAAGACTTTCAGTATTACACTGATTAGGTACAGAGAGAGTGCACAACCTTGCCTTGTTCTGATTCTGATTTTAGTGCCATTGCTTTCCATTTCTCCATTTAGGTAGATGTTGGTTATGGGCTTGATGTAAATTGCTTCTTTTATTTTGAGGTATATTCCTTGTATTTCTAATCTCTCCAGGGCTTTTATCATATGAAAGGATGTTGGATTTTGTCAAAGGTCTTTTCTGCATCTAATGAGATGATCATGTGATTATTTTTCTTTCAGTTTGTTTCTATGGTGGGTAATATTTACTGATTTGTGTATGTTGAACCATCTCTGCGTCTCTGGGACAAAGTTTACATGATCATGGTTGATAATCTTTTTAATATGTTCTTGGATTTGGTTTGTAAGTATTTTATTGAGAATTGTTGCATCTATGTTAATAAGGGAAATTGGTCTGGAATTCTCTTTCTTTGTTGAGTCTTTACATGGTTTGACTATCAGGTGAACTATAGCCTCATAAAAAGAAATGGGCAATTTCTGTTTCTATTTTGTGGATAATTGGAGGAGGATTGACATTAATTCTTCTTTGAAAGTCTGGTAGAATTCTGTGCTAAAACTTTCTGGTCCTGTTTTTGTTGTTGTTGTTTCTTTGTTTGTTTGAGAGAAACTTTTAATTACTGTTCTGTTTATATTTTACTAGGGGCTATATGTCTATTCAAATTGCTTATCTGACCTAGATTTAATTTTGGTGGCTGCTATATATTGAGAAAATTTTACATTTCTTTGAGCTTTTCTATTTGGTGGAGAGTACAGATTTTAAAATATGTCCTTACATGTCTCCTCCGTGTTTGTTACTATACCCCCTTTCATCTTTAATTTTGTTAATTTGGAGTGTCCTCAATCTTTCAGCAATTTTGCTAAGGGTTTGTCAGTTTTAGTGATTTAGTGATCAAAGGATCAAGTTTTTGTTTCATTAATTCTTTGTATTGGTTTTGTTTGTTTCAGCCCTGAGTTTGATTGTTTTTTGCCATCTGCTCCTTTTGGGTGTCATTTCTTCTTTTTGCTCTAGAGCCATTGAGTTACTAATATGAAATTGCTCTCCTTTCCCCCCTCTTTCTTTTAAAAATGTGGGCACTTAGTGCGATGAATTGTCTCTTAGAACCAGCTTCAGTCTGTTCCTTAGGTTTTGCTATGCTGTGTTTCCAATTTCATTCTATTCTAAAAAGTTTTAAAATTCTTTCTCAGCCCATTTTTCATCCATAAGTGAGCTGTTCGGTTTCCAGGATGTAGGTTTCTAGTTGTTTCTGTTGTTGTGGATATTCAGCTTAACCTATGGTGATCAGACAGGATGCAGAGTGTTTTTCAAATTTCTCATATCTGTTGAGACTTATTTTGTCTCAGTATGTGGTCAGTTTTGGAGAAAGTTCCACAATTTGCTGAGAATAAGGTATGTTCTTCTGTGCTTGGGTAAAATGTTTTGTAAATAATGCTAGGTTTATTTGAATTATGATATCAGCTAGCATTTCTCTGTTTAATTTGTATCTGGATGACCTGTCTATTGCCAAGAGTGGGGTGTTGAAGTCCTCCACTATCAGCGTGTGAGGGTCAGAATATGATTTTAGCTGTAGTAGTGTTTCTTTTATAACCTGAGGTGCTCTTGTGTTTGGTACATAGACGTTAAGAATTGCAATGTTCCCTTGGTAGATTTTTTTTTTCATTTGATGAATATATAGTGTCCTTCGCTATCTCTTCTGATTAGTTTTGGTTTGAAGTCTCTTTTGTCAGATATTTAAAATGGCTTACAATGGCTTGCTTCTTTTGGTCCATTTGTTTGAAATATCTTTTTCTATTATTTATTCTTAGGTAAATGATAAAATCATGATACTCTTAGGTAAATGAATAGATGATGTCTATCCTTGATGGTAAGGTGTGTTTCTTGAATGTAGCAGGATGACTCCTACTTTTGAAATCCAA
Source organism: Rhabdomys pumilio (assembly GCA_030674055.1). Classification (NCBI taxonomy): domain Eukaryota; kingdom Metazoa; phylum Chordata; class Mammalia; order Rodentia; family Muridae; genus Rhabdomys; species Rhabdomys pumilio. The sequence goes on from JANHMN010000013.1 coordinate 21,962,804, forward strand.
TCTGTTAATCTGTGTCTTTTTATTGGGTAATTGAGATCATTAATGTTTGGAGTTATCAATGAGCAGTGTTTGTGGATTCCCATTGTTTTGTTGTGGTGGTGTGTGCTTTTCTCTCTCTCTTTTGATTTGCTGGTCTGATTTTTTTTCCTTGTGTGTTTCCTGGGTATGGTAAGACTCTTCTGCTTGGAGTTTTCCTTCTATTGCCTTCTGTATTTGTTTCTGGATTTGTAGATAACTACTGCTTAAATTTGGTTTTATCACAGAATGTTTTCCTTTCTCCATTTTATTGTGATTGAAAGTTGTGCTGTGTATCTGAGCTGCCATCTGTAGTCTTTTAGAGTTTGCAGAATATCTCTTGAGATCCTTCTAGCTTTAAGAGTCTCCATTAAAAAGTCAGGTGTTATTCGAATAGGTCTGCATTTGTATGTTACTTGGTCTTTCCCTCTTGCAGCTTTTAATATTCATACTCTGTTCTATACATTTAATGTTTTGATTATTATGTGTTATGTGGGGGCTTTCTTTTCTGGTCTCATCTATTTGATGTTCTGTGTGCTTCTTGTACTTTGATAGGCACCTACTTATTTAAGTTAAGAAAATTTTCTATGATATATATATATATATATCATATATATATATATATTCTTTGATCTAGGTATCAATTTATTCTATCTTGTCTTCAAAGCCTGAGATTCTAATTTCCATTTGCTACATTCACTCAGTGAGGACTCTGAGAGTCTTGTTTGAGTTCCTAAGTTTTTCATTTCCAGTTTCCCCCCATTTTTTTTTTGATGATTCCATTTTTGCCTCCTGGTTTTGAATTATTTTCTTCATTTCATTCCACTGTTTGTGTTTTCATAGGTCTCATTAATGGATCCAGTCATTTATAGTCCTTGAGTATATTCATAATAGCTATTTTGAATTTCTTGTCTTGTGCTTCAGCTATGTTGATTTCTCATGTCTGACTATAGATGTTTGCTGGTATCCAGGAGTGTCATATTGTCCTGGCTGTTATTGATTGTCTTTTCTTTTCTCTTCTCTTCTTCTTTTCTTTTCTTTTGCTTTCCTTTGCTCTTTTCTTTTCTTTTCTTTTCTTTTCTTTTCTTTTCTTTTCTTTTCTTTCCTTTCCTTTCCCCCTTCCCTTCTCCTGCTCGCTCCAGGCCCCACCGGCCCCACTTGCTCTGGTCTGGCTTGCTTCAGCCTACTTGATTGTGTTTTCATGCTGGCACTAAGCATCTGGGTTTGGGATGATTATAATTCTAGGTACAGATATACAAGTGTGTGGTGGTTTGAATATGCTTGGCCCAGGGAATGGCATTATTAGGTGGTGTGGCCTTGTTGCAGTAGGTGTGGCATTATTGGAGGAAATGTGTAACTGTAGGCATGGGCTTTAAGACCCCCATGCTAGCTGTCTGGAAGTCAGTCTTCTCTTAGCAGCCTTCAGATAATGATGTAGAATTCTCAGCTCCTCCTGCACCATGCTTGCCTGTATGCTGCCATGCTCCCGCCTTGATGATAATGGTCTGAACCTCTGAACCTGGAAACCAGCCCTGATTAAATGTTGTCCTTATAAGAGTTGCCTTGGTCATGGTGTCTGATCACAGCAGGAAAACTCTAACTAAGATAGAATGTGTGTTTGTTTGGTGGGTATTCTGTTCCTTGGTTTCTTTTGCCCTCCCTGCATCTTTAGAGAGTGTGGTGGTGGTGGGTTGCCTAGTAGAAAATGCTTCTGCTCCTTCCAGTCTGGGCCTGAGCACTGAGCATATCTGGGGTGGCAGCTCTGCCCCCAATCTCTAGGAATCCAGAGGAAGCAGGGCTCCCAGGTGCTCTAACCCTGGCACTATCTTAGGTAAGCAGACAGCAACACCTGCCCCAAACAGGAAGTAACCTGAACCCACTAGGACCCAGGAAGTCACTCCTGGCCTGAGCAGATTTTGGGCCTCAGCTCTTTACCCCAGTAGCAACACCCACCCCACACAGTTTTGATAAAACCAAGATAATAGGAAAGACAGGCTCCAGTCAGAGACAGGGCAGGTAGCACTAAGGAGATCCAGATGGCAAAAGGCAAGTGCAAGAACATAAGCATCAGCAACCCAGGGTACTTGGCATCATTAGAACCTAGTTCTCCCACACAAGAAAGTCCTGAATTCCCCATAGTACTAGGAAAGCAAGATTCAGATTTAAAATCATTTCTAATGATGATGATAGAGGACTTTAAAAAGGACACAAATAACACTCTAAAAGAATTTGAGGAGAACACAGGTAGACAGGTAGAAGCCCTTAAAGTGGAAACACAAAAATCCCTTAAGGAATTACAAGAGAACACAACCAAACAGGTGAAGGAATTGAACAAAACCATCCAGGACATAAAAATGGAAGTAGAAACAATAAAGAAATCACAAAGGGAGACTACCCTGGAGGTAGAAAACCTAGGAAAGAAATCAAGAGTCATAGACACAAGCATCACCAACAGAATACAAGAGATAGAAGAGAGAATCTCAGGTGCAGAAGATACCATAGAAAATATTGACACAACGGTCAAAGAAAACGCAAAATGCAAAAAGTTCTTAATGCAAAATATCCAGGATATCCAGGACACCAAACCTAAGAATAATAGGTATAGATGAGAGTGAAGATTCCCAACTTAAAGGGCCAATAAATATCTTCAACAAAATTATAGAAGAAAACTTCCCTAATCTAAAGAACGAGATGCCCATAACATCCAAGAAGCCTACAGAACGCCAAATAGATTAGACCAGAAAAGAAATAGCTCCCGTCACATAATAATCAAAACACCAAGTGCACAAAACAAAGAAAGAATATTAAATGCAGTAAGGGAAAAAGGTAAAGTAACATATAAAGGCAGATCTATCAGAATTACACCAGACTGCTCACCAGTTACTATAAAAGCTAGAAGATGCTGGACAGATGTCATACAGACCCTAAGAGAACACAAATGCCAGCCCAGGCTACTATACCCAGCAAAACTCTCAATTACCATAGATGGAGAAACCAAGATATTCCATGAAAAAATCAAATTTATACAATGTCTTTCCACAAACTCAGTATTACAAAGGATAATAGCAGGAAAGCTTCAATACAAGGAGTGGAATTATACCCTAGAAAGAGCAAAAAAGTAATCCTCTTCCAACAAATTCGAAAGAAGATAGCCACACAAAGATAATTTCACCTCTAATAACAAAAATAACAAGAAGCAACAATCACTGGTCCTTAACATCTCTTAACATCAATGAACTCAATTCCCCAATTAAAAGACATAGGCTAATGGACTGGATACATAAACAAGGCCCGGCATTTTGCTGCATACAGGAAACCCACCTCAGTGACAAAGACAGACTCTACTTTAGAGTAAAAGGCTGGAAAACAATTTTTAAAGCAAATGGCCCTAAGAAACAAGCTGGAGTAGCCATTTTAAAACCTCCAGCCCAAGAATACAAAGGGAGGGACTCATGGTTCCACCTGTATAGGTAGTTGAGAATGGCCTTGCCAGGCATAAGTGGAAGTGGACAGCCTTGATACCTGAAAGTTCGAATTCCCTAGTGTTGGGGAATTTCAAGAGCAGGGAGGTGGGAATGAGAGGATGGTGGGAACACACTCTCATAGTAATTGGAGGGGGGTAGATGGGGTAAGGGGTTACGCATCAGTGGAAGTAGAGGACCTTGATGCCTGAAAGTTTGGATTCCCTAGTGTTGGGGAATTTGAGAGCAGGGAGGTGAAAATGGGAGGATGGTGGGCGCACACCCTCATAGAAACTCCCAGAATTATATGGATTAGACATGACAGAGGCAGGCTGCCAGAAGACTAGATTCCAGAATTCAAACAAAAAATTATTTTGATACTAAAATTTGTTTTGAGAATTGTATATTGCAGAATACACAGCCTTGGTGTATCTACTCAAGTGAGCTGAGCAGACCTGCTTGAACCTCTGATGTCCTGGAATTTCAGCTGGATGCAGTGAAGACACAGACGAGGATTATCAATTTACTCTTCCCCCTGCCCCTCTTCTAATATCTCAACACCCATAATCAGTTTGAAGAAGTTAATGAAGAGTTGGAGCCCCTATTCCCTGGGCTTTGAGACTGAGGTGGTTAATACTGGGCTGTCTTTCTACGGAAAAGTAGTGGTTTTGTTGAAACAGGGAGGATTAGCTAGGATTTATTGCATAGCCATAACCTATTCATAGAAATATATATAATTGTTATTAAGATGAAGTCATAATTTCTTAAATGGTACAAAATTTACTTTGATTTCTAATTTAAGGTTTTCATTGGTACAAGCTTCTTATTGATATAAAGTGAGATTAATATTGTTACCCTCATAGGTATTGTGCCTATATAACACATTTATGAATACAAGGCTTAGACCCAGTCCTTCTTTAAGTTTTTAAACTGATTTGAGATGGTTAGCCTGTGAGTTAAGGGTCTATAGCAAACTCGTGGCTCTGAGTTTATTGTTAGGGTGTTTTCTATATTTTATTTAGCTGAGAGGAGTGTTGGGAGCTGACGTTTAACAGAAAGCGGCTAGAAAGCAGGTATCCATGCCTGTAAGGCACACGTGCTAGCCACGCCTCCAAGGCTTATGTCATATCCACGTGCCTACAAGGGTTGTGGCAAAAGTGTATAAATACCCCAGATTTCCCTTCAATAAAAGACTAGACTTGAGACTGGATCAGAACCTCTGTCTTGTCTCCATTCCTAGCGTCTCGTCCCCTTATCCCTTATCTTTCTCCCTCTAGACCTTGACCCAAAGACCAGAGTAAGCCGCAACATTTTTTGTTAAGTATTTTGTCTCAAGCCAGGTAGAGCAGAGCCAGCTGCAACACAGGAGTTAACAAACAATAGTCCAGATTGCCTTACATGGATAGTTGGTTTTGAGTCCATAGAATTGACGTTACAAACATTTCTGTATTAATGTCCATTTTGATTAGAGACCTGCCTGCTCCTGGCAGCTTCCTGTCTTGGATTCTAAGAAGAAATTGAGCATCTTTAGAGTTATTCCAGTTGTGGTGATACAGCCACTAGACAAGAATTGCCTCTTTTCAACTACAAACAAATCACTGTCCAGAAAAGGACACACGGAATAGTTGACTGATTATATCTGCCAAGTCAGAGTAATCAGCCCTTAATAATTCTGCATCACTTGGTCTGTCAGATGATTCTGGGTCAGAAGGCTGAAGATTGAGTGCTCCAACGTTTTGTAGTATAGGGACTGTCCAGTGCTCAGTGGTCTCTATAATTTGGCTAAGTTTTAGAAGCTATGATTGGTGCTTCCTATAATTTCAGTTAACTCAGCCATTCTGGATTTCTGACGGATTTGAAGGCTTATAGTCTCATAGCCAATCCCGGCTATTTACTTTAAGAGAAACGCTTTGAGAGGATGGTTTTCAGCTGACATTCATTCTAAAGCCAAGAAAAAAAAGCCAAGTTCAGAATTAGTCTTTTAGTTAGGAGGGATAGTCTTTTAGTTAGGAGGTTCTGTTTAGTCAACAAAATGACGGACTGGATATTAGGTCTAGCTTGTACCCTACTGATACAAGTTGGTATAGTTATGCTCTAATTGTATTCTAAGAAAAAAGTTTTATTTTAACAGGAACAGTGATATGTAGGAGGAGCTAAGGTGGGAGGAGTAAGGAGAGGAAGATAAGGAGTAAGGAGAGGAGGAGAAGGAGAGGAGGAGCTAGGTGACAAGGGGCAGGGGACACTGAGGTGGATGTTTGCATGTCTCTGCCAGTCAAAGATAGTTGATATAACTAGGTTGGGTATTGGGTTACACTTCTGATTGATATTGAGCATTACCAAACTTATAAAGCCTTTGATTAACATTAAAAAATAGTATAAAAGCAAAAAGGAGAAGTGGGGGTGGGATTGGGGTTTTCTAGGAAGGGGAAATGAGGAAAGGGGATGGCATCTGAAATGTAAATAAAATATTCAATAAAGATTTTCATATAAAAAAAAAGAAAAGAAAATGCTTCTGAAATTCTTCTGGGTGTGGCCACCAGAGGTCCTGGATAGAAGGTATTTCTAGCTATTGGGAGCTGACACTAAAGAAGGGGGATGAGCATAAGGGATGTGGGGAGGTGGGAGTGTACAGAGGAAGAAGAAAAGCTGGGCGTGCTACCAGGATCTTCATAGACCCCTGGGAGTGGAGGCAGAAGGAGGAGAGGTCATAACAGGTGTTCTGTTATAGAGCTGTTACAACTGAATTGGAATAGGAGGACAGGGGTACAGTGAACATTACTGACCTGATTCTGTGGTCTGAGTGGCCAGCAGGTTTCTAGGGTGTGCATCCTTGAGTTGGTGCCTGAGACAAAGGGATAAGGTTGTGGAGGAGAAGAACTGCATGATTAGCTGGGAATTCAGGAAGAGAGAATGGGAGGCCACATCAGCTGGACTGCTACACAACTGGTGATAAGTCTGGAGTATTGGTATTGAAGAACGAAGGGGAGAGTGAAGATGGCAGACTTTACCTCCCCCGAGGGTGAGGCTGGCAGGCTTCTGGGTAATGCCTCCTAGAGTTGGCAGCTGATACAGAGGCTGAATTAGGAATCTCTTGCTTCTATCACCTGCAAGCTGGAATTACAAATGTGCACCTTCATGCCAACTTTATGCAGTGCCAGGAACCAAACCCCAGCCCTTCCTGCATGCTAGCAAACATTTGACCCCCTGAGCTACAGGCTCAATCACAGGAAGGATACAATTTCATTGCCTTCTGACTTGGTATACTGCCCCAGTCCCATGGGGCATTGAACTGGGATCAGAAGACCTGGAAGAGAGAACTGAAGGACAGGGGACACAAAGAATGAGAGGCTTGTCTATAGGCTTATCAAACCGAAATTTTTACTTTTTATCACAGGTGTTATATACACAAAAAGGCAGGATATGGGGAAGGGGATGATGCAGGGGTGTAGGTGTTCAGGGGGAGTACAGATATCTTCCAAAACAGCTGGGTGAAGGTTTAGGGGACAGTTCACTATGATTCCGCCTATGATTTACTTGTCCTTATCTAAGTTGGTACTATCCACCAAGGCTACCCAAGGTCTGTGACTATCCACAAGACCCATGACTACTCGTTCTCATCCAGGCTGGTAAATTTCCACCAAAGCTGCCTGTTTACAATATCTTATAGCTATCTGTTTCAGTATTTTTCCACAGAGACCTGAGACTTCGTGTTAGCAGGCTGACTTAGTCCTATTGCTGATTTTAGACCTTCAGTGTGTAAGCAGGACTGCCCCTCACAGTATACTTGGGTAGCTGCAACAAAATACCAGAGGCTGGGAAACTTATAAAAAATTAAGTCTATTTATTTGGCTCAGGGGGGATGACTCAGTTGGCATAGTGCTTACTTTGGAAGCACAAAGAGCCGGGTTCAATCCTCCAAAACACATCTCCCCAGAAAAAAGAGAAACTGATGTGATGCCCATATTAAAGAGGTAAGAAACAGGAAGGGAGGAAGAAAGAAGGAAAGAAAGAAAGAAAAAAGAAAGAAAGGAGGAGACAACAGTTGTCATGAGCACTTGTAATCCCATTGCTAGGGAGGCCAAGACAGGCAGATCTCTTGGGCTCAATAAATGAGTTCCAGTCTGGGAAAATACTCCAAAATTAAGGTAGATGGCACTAGAGGAACCACATATGAAGCTGCATCCTGGCTTCTTCATGTTGCTTCACACAGTGCTCCCACTCATGCATGCACACACTCATGCACGCACACAGCTGCTGCACACATTCACACCCACTCATACATCACACATCATCACTGTCTCATAGTTTGAGATGCTGGAGACTCTGGGCTCGGGATACCAGCAGATTCATCAAGGGCTGGCTTTCTCAGACAGTGTCTTCAGGATGTGTCCTCACATGGTAGAGGAGACCTATTAGTTCTTTTAGAGCCTTTTGTAAGTGCTCTAATCTGGCTCAAAAAGGTGGAGACTCCATGAGCTAATCATTTCTCAAAGGTCTTGCTCTCACACCATCTCCGAACAAGGGTCAAAACACTTCAGCATATGCATTTGCTGGCCGTGGTGAGTTGTCATAATCTGATATGCTTGAAATGCTGCCCCAAAGAATGGAGAAAGGGACTCTTGGATATTGAAGGCAGGCTTCAGGAAAGTGTCTTTTCTCACTTGAGCCTCTGGAATGTCTGTGCAGTAGCTTTATAATTAGTACTGACCGGGGTCTGATATGTCTCCTTTAAAGGGGACCTCTCAAGGGGATTTCTCACTATAGTGATAACTATGCCATTCATGTTGCAATGTGGAATGGTGGACAGAAAATTGAATATCCCACTCACAGGTCTCTGGACTGATAGAGCCCAAATCTCAGGCAAGACTTACATAAAAGTGGCTGTGTATGCGTCTCCTGGAATCTTACATTTAGAACTAAAGACAGAATCAGAGTGAGACTTCAGATGCATCATTGGAGGAAGGGATGGACGCATTTTGCTTTTCTAATTTAGTTTTCCAAGTGAGGACAGTGTAGAGTAGACAGCTCTGTTCACCCAATATGGATATTTAGAAAGAAGAAAAAAACTTGTTGGCGTTTTAAACCTCTAAGAAGTCAGGGATGTTTGTCTCAGCAGAGTAACCTAATACTGACTAATGTAGACAAAACATTTTAGTGGGATACTAAAATCTTAAGTTTTTTTTTTTTTCCCTACAGAGAGCAATGTCTCTAGCAATTAACTGTTCTCACTGACAATTCTCACTCCTGGTGTCTCACATTTCTGTTGAAATTTTAGAAGGCAAATGGACCCACCGTTTTAAATTATAAGAATGCCATAGAATCCATTACACACACACACACACACACACACACACACACACACACACACACACACGGTGTCTCCTACCCCGCTTTAATTATCAGGATACATGTTTTTCTTTTTTGACACTTGTAAGATTCCAGAATTCAACAGCATATCCAATTTTATTTGTCTAAAACCCACCTGTTCCAAAAAATAGCATGCAGTATTTTTAAATGTATAAAGATAAATAATTGCACTTATTTTTATGTATTTACATCAAGAGGAGAGTTATTCTGGAGCATTTGGTATGAATTAAACCACTGCCGTTGAGCACTAAATCCGTTCCTGGCACCAGGTTATGAAGTTGTCATTGCGTGACGAGAGCAAGTACACAGATTTATCTAGGGACAGAAGTCCTCTCGGATGCTCAGGACGGGTAACCCAGTACACAGTGTCTGCAAACACGGCTTTGAAAAGATAGGAAAATATTCTTCAAATTGATGCCTTATTCCTCGCCTCCAAGATTTACAGGCATGGCATTAATCTTCATTCTGTGAAGGTTAATCCTCCGGGAGTGTCTGTAATAAGGAGCAGGTTTGCTGTTTTCTGATGACCTAATCACTTCTGTGAGAGGCTTGCAGAACCTAGAGGATTGGAGGAACAACATATTTCTTCTAAGTCCCAAATGTTTTAAGCAACCTTTTGGGCCAAGTGCTGAACTAGTTAGGAACTGGATTCTCTGATACATGTCTGATATATCTCTGACCACACCCTTGTGGTGGTCATCTCTCCTTTTGTTAAAATGTCGAAGTTGTTTTTTTTACAAGTCATATAGGCAAAGTATTATGTGTGCATGTGGTGTGTGGTATGTAGTGCGTGTATATGTAGTGTAGTATGTCATATGTATGTATGTGGTGTGTAGTATATAGTATGTGTATGTAGTGTAGTATGTCATATGTGTGTATGTGGTGTGTAGTATGTAATGTGTGTATACAGTGTACCATATTATATGTATGTTTGTGGTGTGTAGTGTATGTAGTGTAGTATGTCATATGTGTGTGTATGTGGCATGTAGTATGTAGTATGTAGTGTAGCATGTCAAATGTATGTATATGATGTGTAGTATGTAGTGTGTATATAGTGTAGTATGTCATATGTGTGTATGTATGTGGCATGTAGTATGTAGTTTGTGTGTAATGCATATGGTGTGTGTGTGTGTGTGTGTGTGTGTGTGTGTGTGTGCATCAGTGCATGTTTCTGTGTATGAGTACTGGTGTGCACATGCCATGGCACATGTGTGGCAGTGAGGGGACAGCCTTGGGTAGCAGTCCTCATCTTTCTAGGTTGTTAGAGGCAGTCTCTGTAAGGCTGTAAGGCCAGGCTAACTACCACACAAGCTTCTTGGCATTTTTATGTCTTCACCTCCAATCTCCCCACGGAGCACTGGATTACTATAGATGGCTATGATTTATATGGTGCTAGGATTCACACTCAGGTCCTTATACTCTTCCCTCTGGCCATCTCCCAGCTTTATGTCAAATCCTTGGCCCTTCACGGAATGTTACACAATTCCCTCTTTAGTCATGATTTTTTTTTTGTTTGTTTTTTGTTTTGAAACAGGGTCTCAGCAAAGACTGGTCTGAAACACACTACATTGTAGAGGTTGGTCTTGAACTCTCGTTTCCCGTGTCTCTACCTACCAAGTATTGTGATTACTGTGAATATCGCCATTTTTGAAACCGATTTTACAGTGTATTATTAGCTGACTGGTGGTGCTGCACACCTTTAATTCCAGCACTCAAGAGGCAGAGAGGTAAGCAGATCTCTGTGCATTTGAGGCTAGCTTGGTCTATGAAGCAAATTCCAGGACATCCAGGGCTACACAGAGAAACCCTGTCTCAATAAAGAAAAAAAACCCAAAGTCTTATTTATTTATTCTTGTGGTGCTGCAGATCAATCAAGGGGCCTGATGCATGCAAGATAAGCATTCTATCACCTGAGCTGTAGCTCCCGTTGCACTCACGCCTTTACTCTCTGTGAGCTCAATTACCCGAGGCCAGTGCACTTGGCGGCAGCCTCCCGATGATGTTTGTGTCACTCACCTTGCTTCCACTCAGATGGGAAGAGCATTAGCTTACATTTTCAACAGAAGCATGACCACAACATAACAAGTGCTTTCGAAAGAAGACCTCACATTCATTTGTGATACCTTATCACCGTTGTTCTATTTCAATATCAGTTATCGTTAATCTTATAGTATATCTAACTTACAAATTAAGCTTTACTATAGGCATTTAGAAAAACCAGAATATATGCAAGATTTAATACTGTCTGTGGTTTCGGGTATCCACTGGGGTGTCTTGAAACGCACCCCTTGTGGATAAGGGCTCTGCTGTATTTGAAGATGGCATCTTTGGGGGGTAATAAGTTTGGAGGAGGTCATGAGGGGTCCCCTATGATGAGACCAGAGGAGAAATTAGACTTTGTCTTCTGTTCAAGGACACAGAGAGAAAGCAGCTCTCTCCAAGCCAGGAAGAGTTCACACTTCAGGAACGGAATCTGCCGGTGTCTTGACTTCTTAGCCTTCAGAAGTGAGAGTTTGACGCTTGCTTGTTTTTTATGTCTCACGTAAGTCGATGGCATTTTGTTATCACTGTCAAAGCTAGCTGGCAGTCCTAGTTTGGTTTCTATTGCTCTAATAAGCACCATGGCAATTGACCCTTGTGGAGGAAAGGGTTTATTTGGCTTATGGGTTACAGCGTATCATTGAGAGAAGGCTGGAACTCAAGCCAGGAACCTGGAGGTAAGAATTGAAAGAGAGAGCATAGAAAAACACTGCTTCTCTTTCTTCACTGCATTAGCCTGCTTTGTCGTACACCAGGATCCTCACCCAGGTAGCAACACCTGTAATGTGTTGGGCCCTCCCACATCATTTTTTTTTTTTTTTTTAAGATTTATTTTGTCGCTACCCACATCCGACCCTCGGAATAAGGCAACCGCAACCGTGTTCTTCAAACGGTTTATTCAGCTATCCCTGTTCAGCAATCTTCTTCCTCCTCTCCCTCCGCTCCCGCAGCCCCTTATAAGCATTGCCTTAAACCTATCAGCAGCTGCCACGATGTCACTACTAATTGGTCACACTCAATGACGCGAAGTAAGGTGATCGGGTAACCACACCTCTCAGTGCGGGCTTGCCATATATGGTCTCAAGCAATGCCTATGTCAAGCGCCATCTTGTAACATCAAGAGTGGAGCCGCTTCCCACATTATTTATTTATTTTATGTATGTGAGTACACTGTCGCTCTCTTCAGACACACCAGAAGAGGGCTTCCAGTCCTATTACAGATGGTTGTGAGACACCATGTGGTTCCTGGGAATCGAACTCAGGACCTCTGGAAGAGCAGTCAGTGCTCTTCACCACTGAGCCATCTCTCCAGTTCATCCCACTCACATCAATCATTAATCAAGAAAATACCTGGGACAGGGGAGGGGCCCAAGAATCAATGAGGGTGACCTTAGCTGGGACTCACTCTATTGGGAATATGGAACCTGAAGAGGCCATTTCTTGCAGTCAGGCAGGAACACTAGTGGAGTGATAGAGACACCAACCCACCTACAAAACTTTCAACCCCCAAATTTATACTGTCTACAAGTACTGCAGAGACGGGAGAGGGAGCAGACACTGAGGGAATGGCCAACCAATAACTACCCAACTTGAGACCCATCCCATGGACAATCACCAATCCCTGACACTAGTAATGATACTCTGTTATGCTTGCAGACAGGAGTCTAGTATGGCTGTCCTCTGAGAGGCTTCACCCAGCAGCTGACTTAGACAGATGGAGACCCACAGCCAAACAGTGGATGGAGCTTGGGTACTCTTATGGAAGAATAAGGAGAAGGATTGCAGGCCCTGAAAGGGATAGAAACTCCATAGAAAGACAACCAAAGTCAACTAACCTGGATCCCTGGGGCTCTCAGAGTTTGAACCACCAACCAAAGAACATACATGGGCTAGATCTAGGCCTCTCTGCACATATGTAACAGATGTGCAGCTTGGTCTTCATGTGTGCCCTGAACCACTGGAAGAGGGGCTATCCCAGAAGCTGTTGCCTGTACATGGAATATGTTCTTCTAGCTGGGCCGCCCTGTCTGGTCTCAGTGGGAGAAAATGCACCTAGCCTCGCAAAGACTTGATGTGCCAGGGTCGGGGATACCCAGGGAGGCCTCCCACCTGCTCAGAGAAGAAGGGGAGGGAGGTGGAGGGATGATTATTGGAGGGGTACTGGGAAGGGGACAGTGAGCAGAATGTAAAGTGAATAAATAAAATAAAATTTTAAAAAATTTTAAAAAAGAAAGAAAATACACATAGACTTGTCTACAGGCCAATCTGATGGAAGCATTGTTCTCAGTAGAGACTCCCTCTTCCTAGCTTGTGTGAAGTTAACCAAACAACAAAACAAAACAAAACAAAACAAAACAAAACAACCAGCAACTAGCCAGCACACTGCACATTCGTCTTTATTGTCTTTTGAAGACTGGCTAAAATGCCAACCATCACAAAAGGTTAGGCAGACACAACAGTGATAGCTTGTATTTTTAACTTTCAGTAAAACAGCAGCGTTTAGGATCTCATGTGCCAAATGTTCCTCGGATGAGCTGGGTGCCGGCTGGTTTAATTTTCATGGTACATTTGTGATTTGGTACTACTGATACCCACCCATGTTAGGCATTTTCTGGCCCAGAGTTTCCTGGCAGCAGAAGCACTCTGTGCCCTTTACATTGAACCTACCTCGGTTTATTTCCTAGCTCTAGAACTGACTGGACAAGCTGTATGACCTTGCATTAATGATTTAACTTTCCTAAGTCTACAGCCCAGGAGGATTCCTTCACCGACAAGCCTCCTCTCTTGTTAAATCGTAACTCAGCTAAGGCTTTGTTTTCCCGTTGTTCCAGTGGGGCAAGTCCTCGGCATGCTTTTAGACAAAGTAAACAGAAGCGAGAGGCTGTGTTTATGAGATGGGACGCGTGTGCGATTTTACTTGTCTGCTCTCGTAAGAAGCCTTTGCCTCATCTTCTTGAGCCCTCCGGGTTCTTCCAATGTTATTTGGATTGTTTCTGGGTTTGCCCATCACTGACTCGGGTACTAGTTTTCACTGCCAGACCAAGCCAGTTTCTGTTTTCCCTTTGCTTCTCACCTTCCGAAACTGCCGAGCTGTCATCTCTCCGTGGACATTCTGTGCTCACTGGTTTATGTTTTCTTTTTTAATCCTTTGATTGTAATGTAATTTTATTGGGCTTTTAGAAGGATTACAGATACCCCAAGTATTCAGTTTATTGTAGCCAATGAGAAGGAAGACTGTTGTGAATTAGCGAGAAGACTGACTAGCGTTCCTGTCCACACAATGGGCTGTATGTTTTAATACAGACTCTGGGTATAAGAAGAGTTGGGCGGGAAGCCAATACTTTCTATTTGGGACAAGTCAATGCTGAGTGCCTGAAAGAGATTTAAAGAGAAGCTTTTGGAATCCTCTGGGTAGAGGAACTTAGAAGATAATTCTTGGTTTAATAAAGGTACAGGTAAGTCATCAGCATGGAAGAAGAAGGTTCAAAAGAGTGTGGGTGTCGGGGGAACCCAGGAGCGGAGGGTAGGCTATTCCTCAGCACCACACAGAGGAGAATGTGTAGTCAGGGAGACATGACTGTATCTCAGGGTTTGGTTCAGTTTGCATTCTCAAATTCTTCTAGTTAAAAGAAAAATTTAAAGCAAGTTTCCCTATTCCACTTTCTGTTTGCTAGAGATAGAGTCTCATGTAGTCCAGGTTGGCCTTGAACTTGAACTGTAGCCACGTATGACAGAGTGGAACTTTCAACGCTCCTGTTTTCACTTCCCAGGGGCTGGGGTTACAGGTTGTGCCACCCTGTCCAGTTTCTGTATATGTTAGGCAAAGACTTTACCAACAGCGGCAACATTCTTTGCCCTGTTTGCTTTGAGGCAGGGCTCCACTATGCAGTCCAAGTTGCCCACAAACTCACCATTCTCCATTTCTTGAGATTATAGGTATGAGATATTATGCACAGTTTTTTTTTAATTTAACCAAGCTTTATTTATTTAGGAACCATATCAGGTTCATAATAAAATTGGGCAGAAAATACAGTTCCTATTTCTGTTGACCTCGAACAAGCACAGCCTCTCCCATGGTCAAAGTCCCCTCACCCCCAGTGTGGCACATGAGTTTGAGTGAAATTGTCCCCAACATATCTCCCAGTTTGGTTTGGGCAATGTTTCTCAATCTTGGTGCTTATTAGAATTATAAAGGGAAACCTGTAAAAACGTAGATTCCCAAGAGGATGTGAATAAAATTTGAGCAGGGCTTGGGCAGTTCACATTTGTCCCTCCCTCTTCAATCTCACTCTGATGATTTCTACGGGAAGCAGGGTATAGGAGTTGTCATCATCCATGTGGCCAGCTGCAGAAAGTGACCTGTGGGATGGGTATGGAGTGTTGTTCAGTTGTTAGTGTCCACTGACAAAGCGGTTCAGCATTAAGGCTGAAGTTGTATGACTTCTGCGGAATGAATGCCCGATAACCAGTGTCTTCAGATTGCAGAGAAGGAAATCCGATAGAGATCGGAGAAGGCTTTCACCTTATTATGTGACTAGCTTAGAGGAAGAAGCAACATGTGTCATCAAGCCTCCTGATTTATGGTCATTAGAAATTAGACTTAGCCTTTGTCTTCTCTGTCACTAAAAAACTGTACTTCTTGTTCCTCCTAGTCCCTGCTAAGTACTATCTTACTTTATGTCTATATGGATTTTCCTAGTCTTTTATTTTTAAGTGTGTGTGTGTGTGTGTGTGTGTGTATGTGTGTGTGTGTGTGTGCGCGTGTATGTGTATTTGAGTCCAGATGCCTGTGGAGGCCAGAGGGTGTCAGATACCCTGGAGCTGGAGTTTCAGGTCACTGTAGGTACTGGGATCTGGTCCTCTGTACGAGCAACGCTGACCTCGGGCTCTAAACCCTCTCTCCAGCTCTAGTCTAGGTCTTTAATTTGCCTTTTTTTTTTTTCAGTCTACAGACTTGTATAGATGTTCTTATTTGAATAGTTTTAGTATTTTGGTGTTGCTGAGATACAAGAAGATATTAATGATACACAGGTTGTAAGTTGAAGTTGGCAATCTCCCATCCTTTTCTCTCTGTGTGTTTTTTAAACAATACAGATTGCACTGGGATTGGTTGTTTATGAAGTTTTAAAAGAAACTCCATGGAAATGTCATTTGGCCTAAATACTCTTTAAAAAAAAAATCAATCTTAAAGATTTATTGAGCACGGTCATGTAACTATACTTCCGTTATCTTGTCCTTGGCATTCACGGAGAAGTTGGGCAGAAGTGCATACAAGGAGACTCAGAAACATTCGATTCCTTCTGTCAGGGCTGGGCGAGACCACAGAGATCTTCCAATCTCATCTTCTTATTTACAGATTAGTACTCTGTGCCCTGGAGGACGAGAACATTCGCCCAAATGTGAGCCAAAACAAACACCCAACACTCCTGATTCCCCTCCAACAGAAAGATGCTCCATTTCAATTCCCGTCTTTCCTGGAGGTTAGTCAACATAATCAGACTGATGCGAGCGGGAGACCATGTGGAAACTTTTCCTAAAATGTTGTTGACGGTGTGGACTCATGCTTCCTCCTAAGAACCTTTCTCTCAGGCCCCAAGACTGCCTGAATTCCCATGCATGAGGAAGGCTGCAGGCTGGTAGACACCAGAGCTGCCAGAAGGAGTGTCTGTGGCCCCAAACTCAAGGAAATGTTGAGGGCTCAACTGAAACCAATTTCAACATGTAGGCTGCATGTTCAGTGGTCAGTTAAGAAAGGCCAGAGGACCAGGGAAGAGCAG
The DNA here is from genome assembly GCA_030674055.1 of Rhabdomys pumilio. Classification (NCBI taxonomy): domain Eukaryota; kingdom Metazoa; phylum Chordata; class Mammalia; order Rodentia; family Muridae; genus Rhabdomys; species Rhabdomys pumilio. The sequence continues at coordinate 21,979,464 of JANHMN010000013.1, forward strand.
GGAGGTGTAAACAGAAATAGCCAGCAAGTATCCACAGAAACAGGACAATCTGTGTTTTGAGGTCCTTGGGTACTGTTACATTGAGGTCTATAGGAACAATCAACCAATCAACAGGCTCTTCTGATGGCTTTTGAGAATCTAAACTAGGACAAAGAAAAGCTAACGGTCCTTCCTTTGACAAGGATGTTGGTGTGCATTGCTGAAGCCTACTTCCATTCTCAGCAAGCACGTTCCCCTCTGTGCCCTAGAGTTTGTCTTTTCTCGCTGAACAGAGTCCAAGTATCCTTGGAACTGAATAGCTCATCATGGAGAATAGAGCTAGCATGGGATTACTTAGGCTTCATTAATATAGATTAGAAAAGTAAGATGTAGTTAGAGTTAGAATCAGTATTTTCTTGACCATTTCAGTAAGAGGAAATAATAAGATGATGTTGTATAAAGTACATAGATATAATTTGAAATTCCAAAGAAGTAGAGAGCTGGAAAGAGTGTGACTTAGGCCAGGCCCCTTAGAGAGTTGGAGGCTTTCTTCGAGCAGGTGGGTGAGCTGGCAGCCACAGACAGGATGTCCCATGGGCAGGACTTCTAGACAGTGGATGCTGCCAGAGGGCTACAGATTGTGAGTTCCCAGACTGGAGAGCAGAGACCTTCTCCCAAGAAGAGGGTTGGATGGGGCCAGCAACTTTCAGCAAATTTCTCGAAATGAGCAAAACTCAGCAAGTTTGCACTGATAAGCTCTCAGATACAAACGACGTGCCATTTGGCCTTCTGTTGCTTGATCAAGTAGACTTTGCATTTTTAGAACACTAAGGTTTCAAGAATCCAACAGAGGATTATATGCACACAGCACATGGAAGGTACTGTTTGTGAGACACAGCATGCACTTCCTGGAGTAAGGGAGAGAAAGACCCTCCCAACCCCTAGAACCTTGCCAAAGACACAGAAGTTCACGGCTCAACTGCTCAGTACCCTGAAGCTCTCAGCAACCATTGACACTGAGGACTGAATACAGGACAATTAATTTAGAATTGCTGGCAGAGAGGCCTCCAATGTCTACCTGGTTGAGAAGTGTCCCGCGTGATTACACTAAGCAAAAAGGTATGAACCTCTCTAAAATGGGGTTCAGTTAGCAATATGGGGGGTGGGCTTGCCTCTGTGCTTTGTCCTGGAAATGTGAAAAGAAGCAGTGGATAGCAGACAGACTGGGTTTTGTAATCAGAACCTGTATTTTCATTGCTAGAAAAAGAGTTAGGCTATAGGAGGTTACCTTCTCCCCCTCTCTAATGTCCGGGGTCCCTTTTGCTGGTCTGTTGTGGACTCCAAGAGGCTCCAGTGACACCCAGGTAGCATCAGGCCAATCACACTCCAGGCTGCTGCTCTTTCCAGAGGGATGGAGAGGAACCATGCAAGACCCAGCCCACATAACTATCATGGTCCCATCTCCTTGGAAAAGAAGGGTTAACTCCTTCCCTCCTCTTGCTCAGGTAGTCAGGTTGCATTTACCAGCAGCAGATAGTTCTGGAACAGGCCAAGGAAGGAAATGTCACATTCCCTCTTTACAGCCTCAGGATCAAATGAAAAACCTCTCAGTTCACAGAGTAAGCAAGAGACCGCCTATAAGGTTTGCAGAGGGGATGATCTGTCTCAATACACACTGAACAGCCGGCAAAGGGCAGTTCATAGAACTGACCCTGTTTGTTTCACGCAGTAACCCCCACTGTTTTCCTGAGATGATGTACACTCTTGATTCATTGCTTATTCTTAAGGACATATTCCCTCTAGCCTTATTATGACCCTTAAGGAAGACAGAAAGCTATAATGAGACATTTTCCAATATGTGTTCCAGTAGATGCTGTGAGGGAACAAAAAGAGAACAATACTGCGGTCCGGTGTGTGTGGGAATCACTGCATGAATACATTTAAATGGGTTTCTTTGCTATAGGATCTCTCAAATATTTTATAGGCCACATATATTACAAATCCGTGCAGGTGGCAGGCAGCACGCAGAGCTTCCAATTTTTTTTCTGCACAATTTCTTCCTCAGGGACCAGTTTATGGAAGAAGGAGGCAATGTGCCAATAAAACATACTTTAAGAAAAAGTTAGGGGACTGGAGAGCTGGCTCAGTGGTTAAGAACACGGGACCAAAATTTGGCTCGAAACGGGTAGTAACTCCAGCTCCAGGGGTATACAGCACTTCTCATTTGCACACACACACACACACACACACACACACACACACACACACACACATTTTTTCTTTTTTTCACACTTATAAAAAAAGATTTATTTATTTTATATATGTGAGTACACTGTCGCCATCTTCAGACACTCCAGAAGAGGGCATATAATCCCATTATAGATGATTGTGAGCCACCATGTGGTGGCTGGGAATTGAACTCAGGACCTCTGGAAGATCAGTCAGTGATCTGAGCCAACTCCCCAGCCCATGTACACATGTTTAAAAAGGAAAAATACACTAAGAGAAACAACGAAGTCCTATAATTTATTTTAATGTGAATAAACTTAGATAAATTTGAAAAAAAATTGATGGACTTCAGCTATAATGTATTTTTAGGTTTCAATTGGATGTTTTAAAAAAAATGTGTAGATTTCAAAAGATAAGGGGATTAGGAGACAATCAATGACAGAAGTGTCATTTCAGTTTCTAAGGAGGCGGAGGTTGCACTAATCAAAATTACAGGAAGCAATTTTGAGTCCTCCTGGAGTTGCAATAAAACTGCATTATTGCTTTAAATCCATGAAATGTTCTAGAAAATTCCTTGACTAGGGTTTCCCATAAAGGGACCTAAGCAAACTGTAGCATTAGTAATTGAAATCAAAATATCTTTATTAGGAAAATAATCAGCCAGTTGGGATGATACACACCTTTAATTCTTGTACCTGAAAGATTGAGGCAGGAGGATTGTTGCAAATTTGAGACCGAGCCCAGGTTACAGGGAGCAGGGTCTAAAATTAAGGAGGAGAGGAAAGAGAAGGAAGGTAAGAAAATATAAGCCAGGCACGCAGTTCATTTTGTAAAGCGTTTGCCTAGCATGCAAGAGGGATTGGCTGCATAGTTCACACTGGGTATGGAGGTGCCCGCCTCAAGTTCCAGCACTTGGGAGGCAGATAGCACAGGATCAGAGATTCAATGGCGTCTTTGCATAGCAAGTTAGAAGCCGGCCAGGGACACATACAACTCAATCTCAACAAATGAGAGAGAAAAATGAAAACGATGAAGAGAGAGAGAGAGAAAGAGAGAGAGAGAGAAGAGAGAGAGAAGAGAGAGAGCGAGCGAGAGAGGAATCATTATTGCAAAAGGCTCTGAGTTCAATTCCCAATAAGAGAATGAGCATGCTCTCATATAAAATCAGTTTGTTTTTTTAAAAGAAGATTCGTTTCGTGTGTGTGTGTGTGTGTGTGTGTGTGTGTGTGTGTGTGTGTGTGTGTGTGTATGTTTTGGCTGCATGTATGCATGTGAAACATACATGTGTCGGATGCCTGTGGAGTCCAGGGTGTCAGATCCCCTGGAACCAGAGTTGGGGATGGTCGTGAGCTACCACATGCTGCACACTGAACCCTGGGCCTCTGCAAGAGAAGAAGTGCTCTTAGCTGCTGAGCCATCTCTCCAGCCCCAGACTCAGCTCTTAAGGATCATAAAATGAAGGTGTATTAAAGGCTCTCCGGAGACACAGAAACAAGAATGTGTACGCACGGGGAAAGAGAGAGACTGAGAGAGGTACAGACAGACAGAGAAATCAATTGATTTTGGAGACTACTTCACAGAGTTGTGGACACTAACAGCTTCAGAGTCTGGAGGGGAGGGGAGAGCCAGAGAAGAGCTGACACAGCCTGAGGCCATAGGCAATCTGCTGGAAGGATATCCTTTCTTCTTTCTTTTTGAAAGAAAAGAAGACAATTTATCATTTTTATGTGCATTAGTATTTTGCCTGCAATTATGTTGATGTAAGGGGTCAGATCCCCTGAAACTGTAGATACAGATAGTTGTGAGCTGCCATGTAAGTGCTGGGAATTTAACCCAGGTCCCCTGGGTTTAACCACTAAGTCATACACTCTCTTAAAGGGAGTTCTGTGCCTTCCCTCTTTAGCTCTTCAACTAATTGGACAAGGCTCACCCACATCAGAAAGTAATCTACTTTGAGTAAGTCTACTGATGTCAATGTTAATTTCACCCTAAAGTACGTTTTTACAACAACATTTAAGCTAGTGTTTAACCAAGTAACTGGTTATTGTAGTCAACTATATTTTAAATGTATGATCCAAGTTTATATGTATCCAGATTAATGTGTAACATTGACTACCACCAAGAACTCTAAAACATTAGATGCTTTACAAACCATCCAAATCATGAAAGCTCAAAGTTATTCTAGTGCTCTGGCATGGTAGGACATGCTTGTTCCGGCACTCCAGAGGGGAAGCAAGACGGAAGGTTAAAGGGCAACCTGGGCAGTGATATCAATGCTGTGTCTCCATCGCCCCATTGTCTCTATCAGCTTCATATGGGGACTCAAAGTGTTTAAAAGACTCACAGCAAAACAGAGAGCAATGCTTTCTGCTACTCAGCCAAGGGTCTGCTGGGATCTCTTAGAGCAGGGGCTGACAGGCCACAGTCCGTGGTCAGTTATGCCCCTCTGTTTTTATGCGTTTTCACATTTTTTTTCAACGGTCAGGGGGAAAACCCATCATAATATTTCATGACCCATGGATGTTATGTGAAATTTCCTGTGTACCGTAGTAGCTTTATCGGCACTCAGACAACCATGCTCACTGATTTGTGACTTGTCTGTGGCTATTTTGGACCTGCCCTGGCCAAAGTAAGTGTTTTCAATAAAGCTTACAGGGCTTCCAAGTCCTAAAATATTTTCATTTTGGCCCTTAACCAAGAAAGTCTGCTGAACCCTGATTTAAATCCACTGATAGGACACACTATGTGTATGTGTTTGCTCTTGTGTATGAAAGAGAGAACATGCTTGCATCTATGCATGTACTCGCTGTGTGTGTGTGTGTGTGTGTGTGTGTGTGTGTGTGTGTGTGTGTATGTGTGTGTGTGTGAAGGCCAGAGGTCAACTTTGGGTGTTGTTGCTCATGTACCATTTTTTAAAAAATTTTTAATTTTTATTTTAAAAACTTAGAATATCTTTTATTTATTCTTGGACAATTTTATACATGTAGATTATGTATCTGGATCACATCCACCCCACTCTCCCCTTCCAGTACCCCCAGGCACCTCAACACACCTCATCTTGTTTTTTGAGGCAGGGTCTCTCACTGTGACCTTGGGCTCTCCATTTGGTTATGCTGGCTGACCAGGAAACCCTAGACTCCACCTGTATCTACCTCCCCAGCACTGGGATTACAAGAATGGACCTCCACACCTGAGCTTTTATATGTGGGTCTAGGAATCAAACTTAGGTCCTCGTGATTGTGTACCAGTCATTTACCAATTGATCTATCTCCCCAGCCTCTAGGATAAAATATTATTAATTGCTAGGTTGAATTCGCATCCTGTGATCATAACTTGACAAAGACAGTCATGGAAGTTAAGAGTTTGTTTTCAACAGCACAGTATGAGCTGTGTTATGAAACATATAAGCCTTCAAATACCACTCAATGGCAGGGACTGTATGCTCTACCTCTGAGCAAGATGGGAAAAGTGGTCTTTTTACCTCTTAATGCTCTGAAAACAGAGAGACCATCATCATATTAGATCTAAACCATCTTCAAACATGTGTTTAAGAAGATGTGGGATCTTCGAAGATTGGAAATTGGTGTACTGTGTACTGGCATATGCTAGAACCTCACTTGCATGTAGATCCCTGTCTAACCAGACGCAAACTAACCACAGTGCTTCTCTTCCCACACAGCGATGCACAATAGACCTCAGAGAAGAGCCCTTATCTTTCTTAAAAGACAGAGCCTTCCCACAAACACAGGGGCTAAAATCTTGTTGGAAAACAGGCAGCTTTCTGAGCCACATTTAAGGTTTTAACTGAGGGGTGCCCACATTGTCTTTGCCCTTTGCAGTGAGATTTTGCATTGAAATATTATTACATGCTACATTCCTAACACGAGTGATTTTAACGCTAGGCACAGATAAACCAGAGAGTAAATCATAGCTTTGGCAATCTAACTTTAAGAAGACTCTATGTCCCTCAGAGTCTCCTGTGTTTGAACAAATTGATCCCCAGTTAGTGGCACAGTTTGAGGAGGTTTAAGGCATGCATCCTTTCTGGGGATGGGCTTCAGGATTTCCAGTTCATTCTTTCTGCTTTGCATTTGTTATTTGCAGACAAAAGCTCCCAACTCCCTTTTCCTATGGAATGTCTGCTGTGTTTTGCCATGATTCCTTGTCAGGATAGGCTCTTATCCCTCTGGAACGACAAAGCCCTTTATTAAACTCTTTCTTCTATAAGTTACCTTGCCAATGGCATTTTATCACAGCAACAGAAAAGTAGCCACTACACTAGGTCACCACGGTTTAAACACACTAGCCCACATAGCTGCCTCTCTTGTTTGAGACCCAGTGTGTATGTTTGAACCACCCAAGATGAAGAAACCCATCTCACACAATCTCTTTTAGAGCCACGTTTCTCTTTGAGAGCAGAAGACCCCTGAGCAGGAAGTAAATGTTCCCTAAAGAGACAATGTCTACAAAGAATTTAACATCATGCCTGACTCATTAAGTGCTCCATAAATTTTAATATAGAGGGTTGCAGTATATTTTGTTAACAAAAGTTAGTGTATATTAGAAAAATATTGATGTATGTGTATTTCCCTCTCTGCATTAAGCTCCGCATTAAGCAAAGTTGAATAAGTAGACTTCATCTTTTATTTTGTAAAGCAAGGCTGTTTAATAAGGGAAGGGAATTAAAACAGACTTTCTTTCATCACTTCTCCAAGTTCCTAGGAACTCTAGCAAAAGACCCTAAATGGAATAGTAGTGGTATTGCAACAGACTCAGTACTTGAGTCAGCAAAGGACACCAGAGTTTCACTGAGCTGTACGTTAGCAGACATCATTCCCAGGCTCAGGGAGCTTATTAACTGCAACCATGAGAAGTTCATCAAGAATTTGGACCACATCCTCTTTGTCTGTAAATTAAAGATCACTGTACCACACAAAGTTTCTGGTCTAGTCTTGCTGTACATCTTTAAGGCATATACTAGGAGGTAGCTATAATGGCAGAGGGATATTGCAGAGCAGTATAAAATATCTTACTCTGTTTGCATCGCAATGTCTAGGACACTGGAATAGGAAGAAGAGATTGAGTTGAATGGCTTTTTAGGGACAGAATTGTACACACATCTGTAGCTACGAGGCTTGTGAGTAGCTTGGGGGAAATTGTATTGTCCCTCCCTGTCTGTCAGGTGACAAAATGGATATGTTGGGCTAGTGCTTTGTCAACTTGACACAAGCTAGTCATTTGGGAAGAGAGGACCTCAACTGAGAAAAAATGCTGCCACTAGATTGGCCTGTTGGCATGCCTGTAGGTATTTTCTTGAATGATTGATGTGAGAAGGCCCAGCTTACTATGGGCAGTGCCATCCTTGAGTTGATATACAAAACTAAGTTGAGCTAGCCAGGAAGCAATATTCTTCCATGACTTCTATTTCATCTCCTTCCTTGAGCGCTACTCTGGCTTCCCTCAGTGATGGGTGTGACCCAAGAATTGTAAATTTAAACAAACCCTCTCCTCCCCAAGTTGCTTTTGGTCATGGTGTTTTATCACTGCAATAGAAACTCTAAGACAATGCGGCACTGTCATCTGAATATATATATATATCTTCTACAATCCAAAGGTGATAAAGTTTGAAGATTAGATGATCAAAGATTTGAGTGAATAAATCAATGAATGGATGAGTAAACAGATAGAAGACACCTTCTTACTTTAGTAAAGAACACCTCTTCTGACTGAGCTGAGATCCTTACTTCTGGCTTAGGTGGTGAGGAGGAGGAATGATTGACATGATTTTGGCCTGAGTTTTTCTCATGCTTCTTGGATACTTGACATAAACCTCCCTCCCAATTCCATATTTCTTCTCAACCCATCTCTGTCAGATTTCAGCCAGCATAGGAGAGCTCTATTATACACCATGACTCCCTTTTTTCTGGAATTGTGATACAAGGTTATTTGATTGACTGGGTCTCGTGAAAGGTATTTTCATGTATTAATTCCTGGAATAGACTTATTACTTCTTTTGCTTTGAGTGCATTTGTGATTTAACATAATCTGGAGTCTCAGTGTCTGAGACTTCTTTTTAAAAAAAAAAATGCCTGCACACATCCCAGAAAGAATAATTACCTTAGTGTACCACTTGTAGCTAAAACTTGTCAGACACCTTCAATATTCGATTACATAAGAGAGGTTTTTTGAATTCCAGTCTTCTTACTAGTATCCTATGGGGACACTGCTGACTTGATGTGGCCATGTTGGAGAGAAGTGAGTCACAAACTGTCTGCCTTGAGGAGGCAATGACTAATGAACATGTGCACCTATGTCCATAAAAATGAAACAGAAAAAAGAGAAAGAGAAGTGGAGGAGGGAAAGAAAGACAGGGTGGGGATATAGACAGAGAGAGGTAGGCAGGTAGATAGATAGATAGATAGATAGATAGATAGATAGATAGATAGATAGATAACAAAGGGAATGATCAACAAGTTTGGAAGAGAAAGAAGAATTCAGCACTAGTGGGCATCTCTATTGACTCGTGTTGTTTAGCCAACTGACATTTCCATAAATCCCTTTAGCTCAGTCACTTTGTTCCCTCTTCATTCATGTGAGAGGTCAAAGACTCACAGGTTCTCCTTCAGTGCCAAATGGAGGTCTTCGGCTAAATTTGCATGCTATACCAAGAAATACTAAGACCAAAATCAAGTGGCAGGGTGCTCATGTTATCTTCTACAGGGAATGCCAAAGCAAGTCCAGAGTCTAGTTTAATACTTTGCCCAGTGGCTTACCAGGTAATCTCAGTTTTCTAGTTTGTGTAGTGGAGATGGTTCTGGGGTGATGGCATTAGCATGGCTGATGGACAGAAGGTTAAGAAGTGGATGGAAATTCAAGTGTTGGAAGAAAGTAGGCATGATTGATGACCTGAACATGAAAACACTCCTGACTATACATTAAAAAACAAAACAAAACAAAACAAAACAAAATTAAGCCTATTCTCATATGTCCAACCATCATACTCATTGATATTTATTCAACTACATTGAAAATTTCGGGATCTGCAAAATTATACATGCAGATGTTTACAGTAGCTTAATCTGTAACAGTTAAAGCTTGGAAACAACCAGCACATCGTTATGAAGGTGAGTAAACCGACAGAGCCTAAGGATAGAGTCGTATTCAGGGAGCTGTTAGGCCATGGGCAGACATTCAAGGGCTTCCAGGAAGACAACCTGGGAAGACTGCACACTGACTGATGTCCAGCACATGACATTCCAGAGAAGGCAAAACTATAAAGAAGTTCAGTGGTTGCCAGGGGCTGGGGGAAAAGGTGTCATGAATAGACCATGAAGGAATTTTAGGACAGTCGGTCTATTCTATCTAATACTGGAGTGTCAGCTCCTGTCCTGTTTAAACCACAGAATGACTTAAAACCAAAGATGCTCCTGAGTGACTATTGCTAGTCAATGTGGGCTCCTCAACTGTGCCACTCTGGGTGGGATAGTGACAGTGGTAGAGGCTGGGCATGGAGATGAGCTACAGGAGAGAGCTCGGCAGTTCCCACTCAGCCTCGCTGGGAACTGTTTTAAAAATAAACTCTGTACATGTTAAAAATGAATACGAAAAACTCTGTGTCATAAGAAAAATCAAGTGACAGTTTTAACTATCAGAAGGAAGCCATTCCAAGCTTGACTTAACCCTCTAGCCATTTGGATATTAGAATTTCATTGGAAAAAAAAAAAGAAAGGAAAAAAAAGGATAAGATGAGATCAGGGACAAAGAATTAGAATTTGCAAAACAAAAAAAAAGAAAAAAAAAAGAAAAAGGGGAAAATTAAAAGACTCTTTTTCAGAAGGAAGAAATTCTGACTCTCACTTTGTCCTCTAATCTCACGAACAGTTTTGGCATCCAGAGAATATGTGAAAAGGAATCTGATCTACAGGATGGGGAATGAGCTGAAAGTCACCCGAGTCTTGCAAAGCTTCCTTGGAGATCCCTGTTCAGTGCCAGTGTGATGGCGAAGAAGGTGGCATCCTACAAGAAGTGGGCACAGGGCGATGACCCTTTGAGCATCACAACTCTTCGCTTACATCATATCTGTCAGTTTTCAAGGAAACGGACATTTTGTAGTGCGATATATCACCTCATGGTACAATGTCAGCAGACACTTAGCATAGAAACATTTTTAAAATTCCAGTAGATTTAGTCACTGTGAAGTAACTTATGTGTCACCAAGCTTGTGCTACAGTCACATTCCCCACAGGATGGTGACTATGTTCAGAATGACCCTTCAAGGAACTTTCCTTAAGGACTGAATTCATATGGTGGCCAATGATTTTCTTAAGTTTTCAGCATATCCATGGCTTGTTGGAGGACTTAATTTGATTAGTTTACCTAAATGAGTATTTTCTTCTTTACCAGAAGCACAGATACTAGCTTCCGTTAAATGATCAGCATGATTTTATCTGATGAATAAGTCTGTGACCTAATGTCCTGTCTGACCACTTGACTGTGAGGCCAGACTCTTCAATGTGACTCAGAAGAGCTTCTCAGGGCCCCTTAGGGGAAATGGCTTTGAATATGGCAATATCAAGAAGGAAAGGAGCCACAGAGTCATATAACACATCATGTCTTTACTTAGGAAATAATGGCCAGCCACAGAAGAAATCTAAGGAGAGGGCTTGGGGTTACGTGAAATGTAAGTCAGAAAGAGCTGTAGAGACAAGAAAAGGGGTTAAAAGAAGCTTTGTGTACATTCTTTTTAATTTTTTAATTTTAATTTTTTCATTCATTCATTCATTCATTCATTCATTTGTTCAATTGCTCATTCATCCTGATCACAGACCCCCTCTCAGTCTCCTCTCACATAGCCCCTCCACCCATACACCCTTTCCTTCTCCTCTGAGATCCCCATGGGTACCAATCCACCCTGTCACTTCTAGTTACTCTAGGATTAGGTACATCTTCTCCTACTGAGGCCAGAAAAGGCAGCCTAGTTAAGGTCAGGCAACAGAGTCAGGGTAAGCCTCCACTCTAGTTGTTGGGGTCCCCAAGGGTCTAGTTTAGTTGACTCTATTGGTCTTCCAGTGGAGTCTTTATCCCCTCTGGGTTTCTTAATCCTTCCCTCAACTTTTCCACAAGACTTCCTGAGCTCAGTCTAATGTTTGGCTGTGGGTCCCTGCATCTGTTTCGTCAGCTGCTGGGTATTTTTGAAACGAAAAGATGTATGTTCAGGAAGGGCCTGAGCTGTTCACATCGTCTGAGCTGATGGAGAACCTGGGAGTTGAAATCTGAGATAAGGTACCATAAAGAGGGAAGAAAATGTAGCAAACACTTAAGATAGTAAGTAATAGCATTTTGAAATGTTAAGCCAGAGGTTCAGGACTCCCAATCCCTCTCTGCTGTGATCACTTGGAATCTGCTGCCATAAGTGTGGACATAAATACTGTGTTATCTAAGAGGCTGACTGAAAGATGGGGAGGCAGAGGCAAGAAGACTTACTGCAAAGCCCTTCCCAGCAGTTCAGAGGCGTGCTTTGCCATCGTCTTATGTGAGAGAACAGGGAAGCATGAGGAATAAAGGGCTCTGGTTTATATCTTCTAGAAGGCAGTGTGCATGGGACACGGGGCATGCTTGACAGAAATGATGCAAAGTGAGAAATGTTAGCAAATGATAGGCTTTTAGATCTACCAGGGAACAGGCACCCAGAGAGTAGCCAAGGAGACGGTCCCTGAGAGGTCAGTGTTCACCTGCAGGAAACATTCCAGCCCTCTCTCTGGTCCACAAAGCATCCATTGGCTTGTTCCTATTCTTCTTCTAAAGAAGGACTGGAAAGACAGTATCTCCTAGCCAAGGCGAACAGATAGCAGCTACTATGAAACTGGCCTGAGAACAATTGAAACACATACACTTTCTCTGTCTCAAGGCCTTTCTCCACACACCAACAATAGAGGCCACTACAAGTACCATGACTACAGCTTCACAGGACCTGGTCCTTCAATGGGAAGCAACGGGAAGGTGGGCTCTGGAAGTTAATCTTAGCCAAAATATCTTAATAAGAGAAAGACTTCATGGCTGCCCTGAACCATTCTGAGGAGCCAGAGCCTATCAACACATCACAAAGTTCCAGCAGCTTCCAAAAAGGAGGTTCCCAGAAAGAATCCCTTCATAAATCCAGAGCAGTCAACAGTTGTTGAGAGAACACTTTTTCTACGTTACCGGGCCAGGGCATGTCGCTGTCTCAGAGCTTGCAGAGCACAAAGGATGATAAATGGCCTCCCGATGCCGTGTTAAGTGCCTAGAGGAAGACGGAGAAGGTCTGTATGTTATCAAATCAGGGAACAACCAATGACAGATTCATAAGCTTCTGTCCTTCAAATTCAGGCTAAATAGATGTCTAAGTGATGTCTAGCCTTGGCCTTGGCTCACAACTTAAGGTAGACAGGCAAGTCTACTTTCAGTATGTGAGGCTATTACAAACCAGCTATGCAAAGCCTTTACATTGTGGAACTTAAATAATGTCCTCGCAGCAGAGGTAAACTGAAAGAAAGGAAGTAGCCAGTTGAGAGTATTCTCTGTCATAGTTGATCTGTCACATATACTTCCTATGAATTTATGAGGGTTTAGGGGATTAGAGAATTAGTTCAGATATGGACAAGACCCATGTAATACGTTGAGTACCCAATTCTCTGCTCAAGTTCTATAGCAAATGCAGGGGCAAAGAAAATGTAGGCCTTGAGGAAAGGATTTTGATAGTCTATTTTGTAAATTATGGTCTAAGGTTGAAACAGCAAGTGAACACACAAAATAACATGTTCCTGTCAGTGGGAGTTGAGTGAGGGACTCAGGGTTAGAAGCTGAGAGGGCTCAGTGGATAATGTACACAGAGAACTAGGGGCTTGCTTAGCTGTGCAGGACTGGGTCACATTTTGGATCTGGCTGTCTGATCAAGGGCTTTACAGGCAGGTTTCATGCATAGAACACAGAGCAATTCATCTAACAAGGATGGATGGTTCAGCGTGGAAGAACAATTGGGAAAAAACAAGGTACTATTGCAACAGGGACACAGGTTTGGTGTTGAATTGTGTTTTAGTCAGGGTTTTACTGCTGTGAACAGACACCATGACCAATGCAACTCTTATAGGGACAACATTTAATTGGGGCTGGCTTACAGGTTCAGAGATTCAGTCCAGTATCATCAAGTCAGGCACATGGCAGCATCCAGGCAGGCATGGTGCAGGAGGAGCTGAGAGTTCTACATCTTCATCTGAAGGCTGCTAGTAGAATACTGGCTTCCAGGCAGCTAGGATGAGGGTCTTAAAGCCCACACCCACAGTGACACACCTACTCCAACAGAGCCAAACCTTCTAATAGTGCCACTCCCTGGGCCAAGCAGATATAAACCATCACAGATTGAAGTCCCCGATCTGTTTCATCGAAGCAATGTGACATTGAACAAACACTTAACCTCTGAATTTTGGTTTCCCTATCTGTAAGATGCAACTGTATTTCTTTAGGTTGTAAGAAGTAAAAGAGACAATCTGGAATCTGGGGGTGGAGGCTAGCTTAGTCGGTAAAGTGTTTGATGTGCAAGCATGATGACCCAAGTTTGATCCCCAGAACCACATTGAAATAAACAAACAAAAAAGAAAAACAAAGACAAAAACCTAGTGAATGTGACGGCACACACTTATAATCCAAACACTGAGAAAGCAGAAACAGGAGACTCTGTTTCCCAACCTAGCTTAATTTTAGACTCAGATACAAGTGACAGACCTTGTCTCAAAAAAACAAAACAAAACGAAACAAAACAAACAAACAAACAAACAAAAAAACCAAGGTAGATGGTTCTTGAGGAATGATATCCAAGAACTTCTGACACTATGCGTACATGTATGTGTGTGCATGCATACCACATACATACATAACAAGACACTCTAAGTTAAGTACCCAGCGTACAGCTCAGATTTAATAACTTGCAACAAATACATTCTTCTAGTCTCCATGAGGAAAGGAGGGCCTGGGTCTGTCTTGTTTGCCATTGTCTCCTAACAAGGGACATAGTAAACTGTCTATACCCATTTAAAAATAACAAGTGAGTGAATAGGTGGAGAATGTGAAAGCAAAGAAACCCAAGCAAGGCACTCACAGTAATGCCATTACCACAAGAACCAAGCACCTTTAAATGAGTTGCCACATTTATTTAGATAGAATTTCCATGGGAATATTTCCTCCTTGAGTCATGGGAAAAGCAAACAACAAAAATACAAAGAACCTGATATCTCCTTAGTGGCATTATAATTAAAAAGAGGATTATCCGAGGGGATTATGCATGGTAACATTATCATGTTAAAGTAAATCCAATTATTCATTTGTAAAAGTTCAATGAGTGTTCAGGTTTCCCTATAAAGAAGCAGCAGACAGCTCTGTCAATTATATAAAGCCCCAGGTAATTTGCTGAGCACACAATAGAGCAAGCTATGGCTGTTTTAAAGAACGGTTTGTTTTTCTGATAAATGATGCCCTGAGCACTTATGATTAGTTACAATAGCTTAAAAATCAACATGACCCCAGTTCATCAGGTTAGATTATTGTAGCTTAACTATGATTTTATGGTTGGGGGGTCACCACAACATGAGGAACTGTATTAAAGGGTCCAAGCATTAGGAAGGTGAGGACTGTTGTATTAGAGCAACCAACAGGGAGACCTTGTCTGGCTTCCTAGAGGAGGGATTAGAGTCTGTTCTGAGGAAAGACAGGAATTGTAGGAGTGGTGTTTCAAATGTTAATGCCATAGGATCTTAGGGCTTTTGGGTCCCATAGAGTTTAGCTCACCCGGTCTGGTGTGGAATCTACTCTAGTCATAGCCACAGTGATGCTCATGCCAAAGAACTATCAGTCACAATTTAAGAAAACCCCTTTAATGGTGTCACTGAAAATCCATTCCTCCCTCCACTTGCTTTCATTTTCACATACTCAGATACAAAAATGGAAAAGAGATGATAAGTGTGTTGTTTCAATGTTTCTATGATAACGATTTAAATACTAAAATTAAAATGTATGCACATGTATACGCTAATATATGCATATATGTATTACAGTGAAAGTTTAGGACTTTGACCCAGACTTTGCCAAGATCCTGAACTCATTTCCTATTGTCAGGGTACAGGTTCTTTTATTCTAAGGGTTTTGCAGACCTAAAGTCCAAGTGAGTAGGAGTGGATTCTTTGCTTGGGCTGATATATTGGTCAGATGGGGCTCTAATCTGGCAAGGTACTCAGATAGATTGTCAGCATTCTGTACCCCAAATATTAATAGAATTAAGTCTGCATCTCTGGGGTGAGGGGTACCCCACATTCGTTGCCTAATTGATAATACCCATGTTTCTTGTCCTCCCAACACTTCTGGTCCCTCTGGTCTCCACCCCCACCAGATGGAGAAAGGCTTTGCTTTCTAAAGGCTCTTATGGTTATCTTCCTTTTGATTAGTGTGAAGTCAACTGACTAATAACTTTAATTATAGCTTTAAGATGTGTAATTCGAAACATACTGCAGGGATGGTAGCACATCACAGTTCTGGGCATGAGGACACTGTTGGGCTTAAACATGAGGATGAAGGCTCATATATTCAAGGCTGGGGTTATAGATGCTAGTGATGTTGAGAGGTGACTGGGTCCTGAGGGCTCTGTCTTAAAAGTCTAGGAATGACTCTACTGATAGATTCAGGCTGACATCATGTTACAAGAAGCGGCAGACACTTAGAGAGTCTTGGTTGGAGTCAGTAGGTTATCAGACACTTTTGAGAGTGATTTTTGTCCCTGACACCTTCCCGCCCCTCCTCCCTGGTTGCCACGAGATGGGCAAGTTCGTTTGAGTACTTCCTCTGCCAGAAAGCTTTATCTCAGCGCGGTGATGAAACCCATTGCCATATACTTTTGAAACGCCACATCAAAATAAGCATTTCCCTGCTGCTGTTGCTGTCTGCTGCTGCTGTTGCTGGTTGCTGTTTACTGGTTACTGGTTGCTGTTTACCGGTTGCTGGTTGTTAGCTGGAGCTATCCTGATCAAAATTGCCCCAAGGAACTTGATGTTCCTAATCAGCAGGAAGTCGTGTAACAGTATCAACACTCCCTTCCTCCCCCACCCCCACCCCTAGCCTTCTTTCTCTCCTACCTAGTGTTGGGGTGGGGGGCGGTTGGAAAGGAGAAGGGTGGTAAAAATAAGAACCCATAAAGTAGCCAAAAGTCCAGTTACCTCCCCTCCTTTAAACTGTTTCAGCTATTTGTCACAGCACGAAACACTAACTGACACAAGCAGGGAATCTTGGAAGGCACTCTGGAACTCTGTCTATCCTCAACCCCATTGTTTTTCCATGTCGTTTGCATATCCCTAATCAAGTATGGTCACAGAAAGATCTAGAAAAAATGAGCTCTTCCTTGCATTGTTCACTTGCTTAAACACCCATTTTTTTTTGTTTTTTTAAGTTGGCCTGGGTAAATGTATCTTTAAAATATACCTCAGATCCAGTGTTAAGAGAATTGAGATCACAATTCAGATCCTTTAAATTTCAAATCCTCTCATTTTCACCGGAACTCACAGTTAATTATAGAGTAATTATTGATAATGAGTTTCCAAACTACAGTGATGTCAGCCGCTTCCCTGCTAAACCTCTTCCAGGAGCCCAACATCTTTCAGTTGATTTGAACTGGAATTTGGGATGGAAGTACTTCTGGCGACTTTGCAGCAGGTTTTCCAGAGAGAGAGTCTCACTGTCACTGTGGAATCCTAAAGAGTCTTCTCCCCCAGGATGCTTGCAAGCTCTGGAAATATCCATCAGTCCTTTAACACAATCCAAGAGTTCTTGTTTTCTGGGTTTTGCAAACCGTCAGTTTCGATTTTTATTGAGCAACATGAAGTGGAGTTGTTTATGGGAACAAACAAAGTCGGCAAGCATGCTTTCCAAATGCTGGATCTTTCCATTCTCTTAACTAAATGAAGTATCTCTGCTATGCCGGTAAGAGACAAGATTGCAGTCCTTCGGAGCATGCGCCTGCAAGGATTTGGATTTAGAGTGCCTCCCTGAGGTCATTTCTTACAATCAGGCCTATTTCGAGTTGGTTTACTTTTTAAATCTCTAGGGTAAATAAATTAGACACAAATTGTAATTCCCTTGTGGTAGAATAAGCTGTAAAATAAGGAATAAATTAGAAGATGAAACTCCATGGTAACTCTTTATTCTCATTAAACACCCCTAGTGGTTCTTTGCAAGAGTTTACAGACATGGAGACTGGAGCCTCCCTCCCTGAGACTGTGAGCGCAGCCATGTCATGAGATGGCAGCAGAGGTTTCGGTAATGTTTTCAGATAGAATCTAAGACTGATGGTGTAGGATCCACTGGTGGGCCAACCACCAAACCCTGAGCCCCTTGCCCATCCTACTGAAGGAAGAGCCCTTTACGTGCTGTTCTCTCTCCATAGCCTGGAGCTTCCACCGATACGTTGAGACAGTCCCTCTGTCGCTACTGAGGTACACTTACAAATGATGAGGTACACGCACAGCTGCTACTGAGTTACGCTACGGACCTGAAGTATGCTGCTGCTAATGGACAATGCTGAGGTTCACCCACGGACACTGCTAAGGTACGCCCACGGACACTGCTGAGGTTCACCCACGGACACTGCTAAGGTTCGCCCACGGACACTGCTTGGGTACGCTCATTAAGACTGCTGAGGTACCACATAAACTCTGCTGAGGTACACTTATAGATGTTGCTGAGGTACACCCCCAGAGGAAGGGCCTTTTCTGCCACCTTGCTCAGGATGCTCCTATCCTTCTAGTGGGACCAACTAGAATGCCTTCAAATAGAGATGTCCCCATTAGGTTTTGATAGATGTTATAGAAACTGATCAAAACCATTCACATTCGCTAAATATCTGTGGGCCTATGATTATAGAAACTAGTCTTGGCTGCCCATCCTGGTTCTCCAGAGGTTTTTTTTGTTTTGTTTTTGTTTTTTTCTCATTCTGTTTACTAACTTAGTGATAGTCATACTCTGCCTTCAAGGGATCTGTCTTTTGACGGGCATGCTTTAACTACATTTATTGAGGTTCATAGCCAATCACTGGCTTTTTCTTCTAATGTCTGCTCTCTCTCTCTCTCTCTCTCTCTCTCTCTCTCTCTCTCTAGCTTAGGCTGCTCTGGGACTCACTCTCACTATATGGTCAGAGCTGACTCACACTAGCTATTCCCCCCCCCCCCTTAACCTCCCACTTGCTGAGATTATACACATACACCAACAAGCCTGAGCCATATTGCTGCCCTCTAACCCCTTTCCTCTAATAATTGATGGTAGATGCGAGACCCAGAGACTTGAGTATGTTAAATAAGTGCTGTTCCATGAAGCCACATCCCTACCCCTATCTGCATTTTAACTGGATCTCCTGAGAGACCATCAATAAGAATGGAAAGAATTGTTGTAGCAGGGGAGGGACTCTTTTTCTGCTCTGTGTGATAACCATAGGCTGTCAACCATGACCGTTAAATATTATTGTAAGGAATTCTCCAGTACTGCTTGGCTTTTCTGTTGTGTGGGCTAGCGCCATGCCAAAAAATGAACTACTAATATAGTTCAAAATATAGAAACTATCTAGTGGAATCTTCTCATTTCACGGGTTAGGAAAATGAAGTTCAACTAATTTTAATGAATGACCCCCAAACTGGACTTGAAAATTTAATAACAGAGGTTTTTTTTTTTTCAAGTTTAAATATATCTGTTATGCTGAGGTTATAATCATGAATACAAGATGTTTCTGACATTTATTTTAAACATATGTCCCATAGTCAGGTTTTGCACTGGACTGGCGTTTGCTCACATTCCTATCAAAGCATATAAACTTCCAGGAAATGAAAGCTTTGCTTCATCTTTTGATAGAAATGGAATCCTGGAGAAAGGTGGTATTTGAAGTTCCTTACATATGCTCAAGAATTGGCTAGTCCCTGCTCATTTTTATTGAGTGTTAAGCTGGTTATGAGGCTGTGTCTTAAAAACAATGTCCATGGTATCTCCTGTCCCACTAAGTTGTCTGTTGATGTGTGTAACAAGGAAGGCATTGCCCAACATCAGAGTAGGTGCAGATCAACTGAAGATGTCTGTCTGCCAAAATATTAATAACCTTTGGGTTTTCCCACAATCATCAATAAGAATATATTTAATTTTTTTTTTACCACAAGAATCAGTTATCCAGGCAATAAGGACTGTATTCCAGATCTTTTTTATTTTTCGTAGAGGCTAAATTATTACATGACTAGATCCTAAAATACAGCCAGATGATTTCTACTATTGTGTATCTGACTTAACCAAACTAAATTCCAGTTTCCCATAAGAACACAATTCTCCCATCCAAGTATTAACCAGGCCTGGCTCTGCTTAGCTTCCAAGATCAGAAGAACAACAAAAATTTGAGCTGAGGACAACAGTTTCTTGCAGGAATAGTTAGAAATGCCTGGCAGCATTTTTTTTTTTTTTTTGGTTGTTACAACTGCTGAGGGGGAGGGCCCTGCTGTCAACAGAGTGGATAGAGATGGAGGTTCTGCTAAATATCTTATGATACACCAGACAGCTTCCATAGAAAGAACGTGGCTCCCAGGGCCTGTGGTGCTGAAGCTGGAACCCCGATCTAGAGAAAGAAGAGTGCAGTCTGATGAGTAGCTTTAGAGTCCTCCATGGAAGATGTGAAACCCACATTTAGGGCCATATGCTAATCATGAAGATTCAGGATCAACGCAAGCCCAGCAATATGTTTAAAGGGCAGCATAAGAACAGTGGCATCTCCACAAGAGCTATTCTTTATCCAGCCCAGTACTAGTGCCTTTCTCAATGGCATTTTCTCAGTTAGATTTGCTGTCTCACAAATCATCCAAACTCCACATCTTTCATCAGTAGACATTTATTTTCATGCTTCAGGGATGACTAAATGGTTGTTTCAGGTTGAACCCAGCAGATGGCCCTGCTTCAGGCAGCAGGTCTTACGGGGCTCAGCTCTTCTTTGGACTCAAATTTGGATCTGCTCCACGTGTGCTCTTTCACCGAACACACACCAGCTGTTCCTGAAAGGTCCTGCAGATGTGCAGGTCAGGGAGCAGACACCGTCAGGCCCATTTTTTTGTCTTTTGTTTTTCCTGTGTGCTAGAGGTCAAACCCAGAACTCCACGCATGCTGGGTTTTCATCCCTACCCACAGAGCTGCATCCCTGGTTCTTCAGGATGAGCATCTTAAAGCCAAGACTCCCAAATGGGACACACATCTCTTCCCACATCACAGCCTCAAGTAAGTCACATGGTCTAGTCAGCATGGCTAAATGGGAAATTACCTCTGCAAAATCACGTGGCAAAGAGTGTCATGGGTGTGTTATAGCGGAAGCATAGACATGCATATTCGTTTCTTTTTATGATGACAAAATTAATTTATTAAATAACCACTTCACAAGTTATGTCAGTTTGGTTGACTTAACTTGCCAAGGAATTGCAATTTCACTTGATACTTGCCTGTTAGCAACCACAGATTATAGTATTCTAATTTTAATGATTAATGTTAATTCTTCAATCATATATCATACTTCATGGACTAGCATGGGTAGGTATTTGCTGCTGAATTTGATGACGTGACTTCAATTTCTCATCCTCTGTGGTGGAAGGGGAGAGATGACTCCTACAAGTTGACCTCTAACCTCCACATGCATGCTATGGCATGTGTGCACCTTCACTTACTCACTCACATACATACATACATACATACATACATACATACATACATACACACACATACATACATGCACATGATAAAAATTTAAAATTTAAAAATATATACTTCACACACTATGTGTGTGAGAGTGTGTGAGAGGCAAACAGACAGATAGACAGACAGACAGACAGACAGACAGACAGACAGACAGACAGACAGAGACAGAGACAGAAAATTGCCAGGAAAGGGTTAACGAGTCTTCGGAGTTCAGAGAGGTTTCTAAAGCTGGAAGCAGACACAGGAGTAAGGTGAATCAGCTGGGGACTGGATAAGAAGTAACTATATGCCTCTGTCTGAATCAGTTGGTGGGTGGGGCCTCTCAGAGGACCGCCATGCTAGACTCCTGTCTGTAAGCATAACAGAATATCACTAATAGTGACAGGGATTGGTGACTGGGAGGAGGGGTAATGAGAGGGATGTAAAATGAATAAGTAAACAAAACAATTAACTCCAGATGCAGAGATGCTCATTGTGAGAGATCTCAGGTTCAGGTGGCAGGCTCCTTTAAGGGTTAGTGTGAAGTCCACTGGATGTCACTGGTAAGAGAAACTGCACTGGAATTGCAGCCTGGGGACAGAGGCAAGAGCTCTTCACTGTGACAGTTTTTCAGAATAAGGCTCTGACATGAGGACAGGTGATGAGTCAGTGTTCCTGCCACATTTTGGTCTTGGAGTCTCCTTCATAGTAAGAGAGAAGCCCGTGTGTTTGGTGTTCCTGGTGCCAGCTGCTTGTACTTGCAGGGCCCCCAATGACACAAATTCTTGATCAGTTTATGTCTCCTACCATGCTCACACATGGTGGCTGCTTGCTTGTGTGAACCAGCTATAGCTAGAGTCCATTCTTGGCATTTTTATTCAACATGGAGTTACTCCAGTCAAGGCTGTTTCTTTATGAGATAGAATAATTCAAGGCGAGGCATAACTAGAAATCTGCTGCTGTTCCATCAACACAGCGTAGCCCATGAGTGTAACCTACGGCTCATCCTCTTTACCCCACCAAAGTGCATAGTAAGCAATTCCAATAATACAATAAAGTATATGTCTATATTTAATTTGACTTGATTTTAACATGCACTTTGAATATCATATACAAGATACAGTGTGTCTTGATTATATCCACGTCAACTCTCTCCTTCCAATGGCCCAACGCCTCTCTGTAACACATCTCCTTCCCATCTTTATGTCCTTTTTAGGAACTATTGGGTGTTGATGTCGTCTGTGACAGGGAGAGTCATTTTGTTTTTTTTGGAGGAGTCACCACTGGTAGCTTGTCCATGCCTCAGCCGATGACCCAAGAACTATGTATATAAGAGAAGAAATAATTAGACTCTGTATAAAATGTATTTTATAAACAAAATGTTAACAGCAGTCCAATAACCTAATATGCATCAGCCCTTGATCTCATTACCCAAACCAATTTTGTCATCATCATTTGTCAATCTTGAATCACTTGTAATACATATCTTTAAAACAATTAAGAAAACAATTAAAGATAACAGGAGTATATTCTACATACTTTCACTAGTTAAAAAATGTGATGAAAATAGTTATTTCTAGTAAGGATAATGAGAATAGGGGCCAGAACTCACAAGTGCCAACAAAAAAAATTTACATAATTCTTTAAATGTTTGTACCTACCATACTTATTATCTTGGAATTTAAAGTAATCTATGTTTTCTAGTGATACTTTCCAGTGATTTTTTTTTTTTTTTTTTTTTTTTTTTTTTTTTTTTTTTTTTTTTTTTGTCTAAGAACTGACAGGATGATAAATGTTCTGTTTGGTGATCAAACAGCTAAACCAAGAGACATATTACAGCTTTAAATCAAGAAATCTGAGAGCTCACAATGGCAAAGCTTTCTGTTGAAAGTTCTTTGGGGGCTGTGTACAGTGCTCTACAGAGACGTGTGTCTGTAGACCTCTGCTTGGCCACTTCAGATGTGGCGGTGCTTACGTGGATGGGGTTCAAAGTGTAAGCAGTTGCAGATTGTTTAGGGATTAACTTCTGAATGTTTACCAGCCTCTCACTCACTGCAAACTGACATTGATAAGAGTTAAGAGAAGCATGCAAGCTGGGTGGATTCACTTCCTGGGGCTGCCTGAAGAAGTGCCACAGTCAATAGCTTGAAACAACACAGAAGGTCACCATCTGACAGAGGAGCAAGTGGGAGTTTGAAGCCAAACCCTCAGCAGGACCATGTTCCTGTGAAAGGGGTAAGGGACAATTCTCCCTTGCCTCTTCAGTCTTTGGCATTTCTTTTCCTAGGTGTATGTGTGTGTGGCATACATATGCACATATCTGAATACACACACACACACACACACACACACACACACACACACACACACGTATGCTACACATGTATGTAGAGGCCAGAGGTTGACACTGGTTGTCTCCCTTGACTGTCCTCCACTTTATTTACTGGGGCAGAGTCCCTAACTGAACCTAGGACTTTCAGGATTACCTGGAGATCTATTATCTCTGTCTTCCAAGGGAATGCTGAGATTCCAGGCAGGCCACCAAGCTTGCCTAGCGTTTCTGTGGGTGCTGGGAGGGGAATTCTGGCCCTAGTGTCTGTTTGGTCTGCAGTAAGCCATCTCTCCAGGCTCCAGTCCTTGTCCCTTCTTTGCTGGCAGATGCAGCGCTGCAATCTGCACAGGTTGACACATGGTCACACCCCTCTTGTGTGACCTTCTCCCTATGAGGGCACCAGTCAGTTTTATTCAGGTTCCATCCTACCCCAGTGTCACTTGGTTTTAACTAATTCCATCTGCAATGAATCTTCTATCTCCACAGAAGTTACCATCTAAAGATACTAAGGTGTCAACATGTCTTTCTGAAGAACATACCAGGAAGTAGAAAGTCGAAGTCCTTTAATTACAATAGTCTCTCTGGACATTTGTTCCCACTGCTTAGCTGGAAACAACAAATAAATAGCAAAAGCATGTCCCTGTACTTCTGGAATGGCTTTAATTAGCATAACGATGGAAAGTTCCCTTTGGTCACTCACCAACCCAAATTCTGTTTGAATTCCAAACTTCAAGAACATCACATCAACATCCTGAGAGTGTAGCATCTACGTATGAGGATCACTACATCAGAAGGATAACCTCTTAAACTGATTACTGTGTTTTGGACACTGCATGATTTAGGTCTTCTCTGCCTTTTAACATTACTGCTACAACCCAGTGTCATGGCACCATATAAAACAGGGAGTTACAACCATTAAAGCCCAGTTTCTCTAACACATTGTAAGATGTCTGCTAATTGAGCCCATTTTTATTCCAAATGAGCCAAAAGGGAAGACGATATTTCCCAGATTAGGCTTTGTTTAGAAAAGTTTGCCCAGTGTATTTCAACTGTAGGTCAGCTCTCAAAGTCCCTAGTCATCAAAGAGTATATTCTAACTATGGGCTTTCTGGCATTTTCTTTTCATATCATTCTTGATAAGAAGTTATTGAGTATTCTGAACTTTCAGAAATATTTACACAAACCCCAGAGCTCACTGGTTAATTGATGGTCAGCTAACAAATCAATTACAGACAGATGTGGGCTGCAGCTGAACTTTGCGTGTGTTCTCTGAGCACCTCTGTAGAATGCTCCTGCAGCATGCGAATATTTAGTGTGTTGAAAAGGCTAACTCATGAAATGCTTTCAAAAAACCCTCCTAGGACAAGGAGGGTTTTGACACATAGGTAAGATGTTTCTTATATATATGAAAGAGTAGAGTCCTCTTCTGTGTTGACAGCTTTGCTTGTTTAGGAGAAGTTAGGGGACTGTCTGGATGTTATTTAGTTAATTGCCTTGATTCCATGTTCTGAGAAAGAAATTACATGGAGAGAGTGGTGGCTTGAACAAGAATGGCTCCCTAGGTTCATATATTTGAATGCTTAGTCCTCAGGGAGTGGCATAGTTTGAGAAAGATTAGGAGGTGTGGCCTTATTGGAGTAGGCGTGGCTTTGTTGGTGGAAGTGTGTCACTAACGGGTAGACTTTGAGGTTTCAAAGCCCAAGCCCAGAGTCTCTCTTCCTATTGCATGTGGGACCGAATGTAGAACTCTCAGCTACTTCTCCAGCCCCATATCTGCTTGCATGCTGTTATCTTCTCTGCCATGCTAATGGACTAAATCTCTGAAATCATAAGGCAGCACAATGAAATGTTTTCTTTTTAAATAAGGGTTGCTGTGGTAATGGTGTCTCTTTACAGTAGAATACTGACCAAGACAGAGATGAGTGATGTCCCTTCTCCTTAAGTGTTGGTATTATACATATTATCTGTAGTCACAAGGACACACAGAAACAGGCACAGAGTTACTGAGGTTTTCTTTTCTTCCAATCAGCATTGCTTGGAGCAATGAGAGAATGTAAAAAGGACAGACATACAGACACACAACACAGAAATGCTGGAATACGGTGGGCAATGCTCCCCCTACTGGAGCAGTACCAGCTATGCAACAACCTGGAACTTCTAGGGGGTCTCCTTAGAGGAGCAGTCATCCTGGAGGAAGACCCTGCCCTTCTAGTTTTTGCTCACTCTGGTCAATGGCTCCTTAAACGCTCACACCTGGACCAAAGGGAAGCTTTGCCTTTGCCTCTGAACATCACTTAGGGAAGGATTTGCTAATTCCTATGAAGTTGAGGCACTGACATCCTTGACCTGGCTGTGTGCATGCCAATGGCATACATTCACTCAAGACTCCTGCTTTTTGCACATTCATTCGAATGTGTATATGTGCTTTTACATTTCACTACATACGTGTCATATCACATGTGTAGTTCAGAGGCAACCTCAAATGTTGGTTCTTACCTTCCATATTTTTTGAAACAAGATTTCTAGTTTGCTATCACTAGCTGGTCTGTAAACTTCCAGGGATTCTGTGGTGTCCACCTTTCACCTCAACAGAGGAAGGAGCCCTGGGTATAGGTACTGCCAAATCCAGCTGTATGTGGGTTCTGGGAAATCCAAGTACAGGTCACCACGTTTGAGTAGAGCTTTACCCACTGAGCATATCTTTCTATACCGCAGCCTATCTATAGGATTCCTGGGCATTATCTAAAATCACATGGCCACATGCAGTGGAAATTGTTCTTTTTTATATCTCGAAAATGAGAAGACAGCAAGGTTAAGCTGCCTGTCTGTGGCCACAGGCTACTGTCACAGCATCAATACAAACAATGGCTAGCTAACTGCAGAACCTGTACTGGAGTTATTTCTAGGTTTAGGTTATTTAAATTATAACCTTCAACTGTTCCTTCTGTCTTCTCCAAAGACAGTCTATAGCTGCATGTCAGCTCATGATCATTTCAATATTTACCAACAATGCAAAGGGAAATTCTGCTGTGTGGGCTATAAAAGAGAAAGAACGCTAGCAGAGGCACTCCATCATCCAAACCGCTATCCTGGTACTGCTTTTTACTGTAGATCGGCCATGATGGCACTACTGAAGGTTGAGTCTGAACTGAATCTCATCTTCTGAAGGACAGGCAGAGACACATCTGTGCCACAAGTCCATCATCCCTTAGCCCATACTCAAAAGGCCCTTGCATTCTTTCTTGCTCACATAGGTTGTTACTCTCCCCGTGCAAAGCAAGTCTGCATGTGTTCTGCATGAGAATGAGGATTATGTGTGATTATAAATAACATCCCCAGACACTCCCCACCCCCCATGAGCATATTCCAGGAAAACATTTGGGAGCCTCGAGGAAGATGAGTAAGCAGAAGCAACCTTAGCCAGCTCTGGAAACTGCAAAAACAGGCGTCTCAGGTCCCACTGCCGAGGTTTAACCCTGTGCCAGGGAGCCACTATGAGGATCACTGTTTCTCTCCGCTTTGCTCTGAAAATATATTGTATACACACGCACATACTCTCTCTAAAAGCAAAATAAAAGAACGGATCATCTGGCTCTCACGACTGAATTATATGAAGTGTTAGGAAACCTTTGGATTGTGTTCCTAGATGAGGAGAGGAGAAAGGATTGCTTCAGAACACCTCTTAACAGTTTGCCAAGCTTGTCAGCTGAAGTTCTGTGCAGGACAGAGGAGGACATTCAGCCTCTTGTAGACCTTGAGGGATGGGAGAAGGTAAATGTTCTATGAGTTACTTCCATCCTTGAAAATGAGAAGTGGCAAGCTCAAGAAGGGGTGCCGCCTGCAGAGACAGTCACCACAGAGCACTAGAGCACAGGAGCCTCCCTCTCCATCCGTGCTCCCCCATGGTGCTCACCATCACCTCTGGCAGACCTCTCCTGGATTACAGTAACTTCCCAGTGGGGAACAGGCCACCTCCAACAATCACAACACCTCATTAAGCCCTCCCTTCCAAAGTCCTCCCTCACTCAGGCTTCTAGTGGAACTGGGCCAATTCGGAAAGCTACTGATAGATCTTTAATTCTATTTCCTTTCCCTCCCCCAGACTGAGAATATCTTGTGAAGCAGTTGAGCAGCAAACAGCTTCAAGAAGGGCCTAGAAACCCACAAGCTCTCTGTAGAACCAGTGTTGCCTGGGCCATGAGGACTGATCCAGAATCACAGAGACAGGGTTTACTCTTTGCTTTGTGAAATCCTTGGCTCTGGTCATGCAGTGAGCTATGACCCCTTATCTCTGTGTCTATGCTCAGCTCTTTGCCTATCCAGTGAATTGGTTTTCCCAGTCTCTGCTCCAGTTGTGGTCACTTCTTGGCCTACCTTACTCATTTCTTTATATTTTTAATTGATCCATAAAAGACAGTGTAATGTTTTTGCACAAATATGAAGGCATGAGTCAATCAGTGTTGATATTTGGGCTGTCTATTATCTTAAACATTTATTATTTCTTTGTGATAAAAACATTGAAAGTTCTTCCTCTGAGCTACTTTGACTGGTATGGCACAATACTCTTAACAATGTCCATGATCTCATTTCCTCGCATCTCTATTTCTGGGATTTTGTTAAGTCCTTAGTCTTAGGGCAGCTCCATACCTACTCAAACTTCAGTTGTCTGTGTTTCTTTTCCAGCTGTAGTCTGAAACTCCTACAGGTTGAGTTGATAGCAAAGAATAAGATGGTAAAACCCAGAAGGCAGGGCAGTACAGTGGTCTGTATTATGGCCTTGTCTTAGGGTTTCTATTCCTGCACAAAACATCATGACCAAGAAACAAGTTAGGGAGGAAAGAGTTTATTCAGCTTACACTTCCTCATTGCTGTTCATCACCAAAGGAAGTCAGGATAGGAACTCCCACAGGGTAGAAACTTGGAGGCAGGAGTGGATGAACAAGCCATGGAGGAATGCTACTTACTGGCTTACTTCCCCTGCCTTTCTCAGCTTGCTTTTTTCTAGAACCCAGGACTACCAGCCCAGAGATGGCACCACCCACAGTGGGCTTGGTCCTTTATCACTAATTGAGAAATGCCTTACAGCTGGATCTCATGGAGTTATTTCCTCGACTGAGATTCCTTTCTCTGTGATAATTCCAGCTTGGGTCAAATTGAAACACAAAACCAGCCAGTACAAGTCTCCAGTACAGTTGGGGGTGGAGGTGGCTGTAGTAGAGGTGAGACTAGCAGAGTGAGAGCACTGTACCTGGTCCCTCTACTCTTACACCTAGAATAGCTGGCCTCCCTTACTGCTCCCATGATGGAGGCAAGGAATCAGAGGGAAGTTTTGCAGATAGCTTCATATAATTTGATCTTCTTTAATTACAGTGAAGACATTTGACAATTAGGGAGCATGTATCCTATACAACAAAGGCACCAAATAAGTTGGTTTCCTCTGTTACACAGCAACACATTGGAAACACATAGTGTAAAAGGTCTGTGTAGAATATTAAAAGATACATATAAGGTTCCCTCTCCTAGATTTTCCTTTATTTTTTTGCGTTGTTTAGTTTAATCTTTATTTTTGAGACAGGGCCTTACTATTACCCCTGGCTATTCTGCAGCTCACTGTAAACACTTGCTCTTAAATATTTAACTCAGACCTGCTCTGTTTACACACACGGGCTGTCATGATTGTGAAAATGCTTGTGGCCATCCATTTCCATTGCCCACAAGATCTCTCAGCTCTAGGAATCTTAAAGATGGCTGCCTGTAATTATGCACACAGCCTGTGGCCACAGAGCTTGGCAAAGCTGTCTGGTCATGTAGGGACAGCCTTTTGAACCTTGATGCCATGAATCACCCCCACATGGCTAATTTATTTTGAGCGGCAAGAAATTTCTGAAGGACACATGTTGAATGACTTTTAGACCATTCCTCTTTCTTGGGGAACTCCAGAGCTTATTTGAGGCAAAGCATAGGCTTCCCAGTTGGTGACTAAGTCCACTGCAAGATGCCCATGGGCTTAAGGGTATCAAGACCTCTAAGTGAAATTCTATCAAGAGATCTAAGGGAGATTTCTGTGGTGCCTGGACAGGGATTCTGCTGAAGAGCCTTTTCAGATAGGAGACTAAAAGAGGCATCCAGATACTATAGGAGCTGGCCCTGGGTGTTCTTGGAGAAGATGGTTTGCCTTCAGTCCAGGCTCCACCACTCAAAGTAATTGTTTTTCCCAGGCCTGTACTTCCTCATCTGGAAAACAGTACTGATATTTCTTACCTCATGAACATATTGTGGGAACTGACACAGAACACAGCAGATCATTTGGTGCAGGGCTAGGATTGCCGGGAGTGTTTCTGAGGTTTGGTAAGTTACAAGCTCACCATCTAGATCAGAAGCAGGAAGACAGAGCACACTAACTTCCCAGAGCACGAAGAATGGGACGAGTAATCCTCAGCCTGGCAGTAGATAGCATATCACAAGTGAGATAATAGTCTTTGGAGACATCCAGACCTCTGCCGGAGGGGAAAAGGCCCCTCTTCTGGGAAAACAGACCAGTAAAGGCTTGAAAGAGGACTTGCAATGTGTTTCGAGCTCCATTTGATCTCAGGGAGGATAAATCTCTTTCTAACGTGGGGTATTTTTCTATACCAAAGTTCCTTTCACAGGAGCAGCACTAAAGATCTACAGACAATCCAGATGTTTGCTTCTTGTAGGTCTTGACCTTGTGTTTCAGAGAAGTCAAGGCAGGAGAGAAGCCGTCAGCCCTCAACAGGTGCGACACGCTACAGATGCCAGACTCATCCTGTTGAGGAGATACCTATGGTTGAGAAGGGCACTTTCCTTTGTTCATAGGCACATTCGTCCCCAGAGAGCTCACCTGATGTCACCCATGGGTGGTTTCCTGTGGTTATAATGCTGTTCGGCACACCCCTACTTATTAACTAGTCACAGATTTGAGAACAAGTATTTGGCCTTAAGGGAAAGGAAATAGTTTGCACAAGAAAGGAGCTAGTGAGGTCGTTCCAATCACTTGACCCCTTTTCTTTGAGACTTGATTGAACAATGCAAGTGTGTTTGCAAGCTGTGAACAAGATGTGAAGTTAGGACTCCAGGGCTGTCACAGTGGCACAGTGTTGGGGTCAAATGCAGGAATCTCTGGTCACTGTGGTCTTGTCCGAACATTCAGGCTGGTGTTAGGGGAGGGGAAGTCACATGGTACGTCTGGATTCTTGTGATTTTGCTAAGCTGTGCTGGTGTCCAACTGGATCACCTCACTTCACAGTTCATCTGTAAAGGAGGCATCCTAGATAAGAGGGTGAGACTGCAGTAACTGCCGATTGGGAGTCTGACTTCTCCTCTGTGCTGGCCTGTGCCCCTACCAAGGAATGAGTGTCCACCATGTTGCCCTTCACTTATGCCTTTGAAATGACCATTTTGCCAACATTAGGGAGCAAGCCCCAGGCCAGATGCTTCTAGGAAACTGAATATGTTTCCTGGCTCTTTCCTTTTGGGTCCAAGCTTCTTTCCTTTCTTCCCTCCTTTCTTCCTTCTTTTTTTCCTTTCTTCCATCCTTCTTTATTTTTTTTTCAAAATTTTAATATGTGTATGTACGTGTGTGTGTGTGTGTGTGTGTGTGTGTGTGTGTAGACATGTGCATGTGTGCACACGTACTGTAACATATATGTAGAAGTCAGAGGAAAAGTTGTAGAAGTCAGTTCTCTCCTTCCACCAATTGTCTCCCAGGCTCATCAGGCTTATTGACCAGTACCTTTACCTGCTGAACCACCTTGCCAATCTGGATCTTTTTCTCTTAGTAAGCTAAAAATAACAGAAAATGGCTAATAAAGAAACTTCTCTCAGGATTACTTTGTTTGATTGAAAGTCGTCACCTCAGGATTTTCAGGAAAATAACATGGAGGGCAGTAGTGATCCTGGAGGGCCCAGTGCTCCTCTTCCGCACTTACCAAGCTCTTCCTAGCAGGCCCTCTCCGTGCTCCTCAGAGCACTCCACTATTGCCTATGATCACAGCACACAGCAAACGACACCAACTCTTTAGAAATTCCAATCATTACACCTTCACGTGGTCACTCTCTTCAACATGCAACAGGAAATGGGCTCCTTTGTTCTCTTAAAGACTATTGGATAGAAACTAGAGTCACCTAGGAAGGAAGAAAGAAACCTCCACTGAGGACTCTCCTCCATCATATTGGCCTATGGGGATGTCTGTAGGCCATCTTCACGATTAACACTGTAGGAGGAACCAGCCCACTGTGGGTGGTGTTACCCCTGAAATAAAAGCCCAAGGTTGTATAAGAAAGCAAGCTACCCTTGGAGAGCAACCTGGCAAACTGGATCTTCCATGATCTCTGCTCAGTTTCCTGCCTTGCTTTCTCTCTGTGATGAATTGTAACTTGTGAGATAAAATAAAACTTGCCCCCACAAAATGTTCTTGGAGATACTTTGGAGCACAGTAGTGCAATGTTTTTGCTTACAGTGCAGCTCCTAACAGTGAGAAGAATAACCGAAGCCAAGTATTTTTTTTAAAAAATAATTTATTTATTTACTTTTGTACATGAGTATTTTGCTCACATTTATGTATGTACATGTTAGTTTTTCTAGAACTGCGGCTTTAGATGGTTGTGAGACATCACGTGGGTGCTTGGAATCAAACCCAGATCCTTTGCAAAAGCAAAATGTGCTCTTGACTCCTGAGCCATCTCTCCAGTCCCTACAGTCAAGTCTTTATCACATGCCGGAGCTGTTCTAAGTGTATTCAAAGTATCTTATCAGTTAGCTCTCCTATAAACTTTGGAGGAAGGCATGGCTGTTGTGACTGGCTAGGTCATCTGATGTGAGAATATGAACTCTGAACCCCATGTTATTAGTTGTCACCAGTAGCAATTCATCCCTGTGTGAAACTTTGGGGCCCCTAAATTAAAATGAATGTGTGTGTGCACGTGTGCACGAGTGCACGTGTGTATGTAAAGGTCAGATGGCAACTTGTGAGTGTTGGTACTGTCTTGCTCTCTTTCTACCCTGTGGGTTCTGGGGATTAAATTCAGGTCATCAGTTTTACCCACTGAGAAATCTCAAAGACCCCAGGATCCTTTCTCACTTCCTGGAGTCTCCATACGGAATTAGAACCATTTTCGAATGATTTTCCTCTTTCTATTTAAGAACGCTTTAGAGACGGCCATTTTTCTAACTGTACTTAGGCTAATTCAGGTGTGGGGCTCACGTGTGAGGCAGATCCCAGGACTCTGGGAAGTCAGAAGCACAGATGGGCTCTGTGATGGAGCTTGGCGCTTCAGCAGTCTCAAATGCAGGGTGCAGGCATCAGAATCCACACATCTCTTCAGCAGCACGTCTTCCTCACAAAGGCCAACAACTGATAACTATTCTCTTTCTTTCTTTTTCTAGATAGAGTCTCGTTATGTAGCCTTGGGTGCCCTGGAACTCTTTATGTAAATGATGCTGGGCTTGAGATTTGCTAGCCTTTGCCCCCTGAATGCTGAGATTTAAAGGCCTGTGCCACAGTGCTCCGATGATAACAATTTCTGGAAAGGTATCAAAGTCTATGGTTTTGGATAGATAGATGTCAAGGACAGATTTAAAACTCTTGAAGGGCATTGTGTCTTCACTATTACTAAATGCAGGGACAGAGAGTCAAACTGGCATTCCAGGTAGAAAAAAAAACAAAAAAACAAAAAACCAAAAAAAACCTCCTCAAAACCAAAAATCTAACAATAATAACAACACAGGAAAAAAAATAACACATGCCGATCAAACAAACCAACTCTGGTCTGGAAGCAGGAATTCTGAGTTCTAATTCCATGTTTTGAATAACATGTGACATGATCTTTCTGGGTATGGCTGGACTTGGGATTGTTCTAAATTTAAAATAACAATGCCCGCTTTCAAGACTTGCTTCTTTTCTCTCCATAAGATACTGGAATGTGTTCCCAGGAACTGGACTCAGAAAACCGAGATATATCCAAACATGGCCTAAAAGAGCCGTTTTCTTTCTAGAAGCCCCTGGAAATAGGCTGGCTAGGATGTTTTGCAGTACTGCCACCAGCCAGCACCCACACAGCTCCGGTCTGGGCTATACTGCAGGTCAAAGGTCAAAGAAGAGATGAGTGGAGAGGGCAGCAAGACACAGAAGCTGGAGCTGATGGCTATGTAGGACGGTAGGGTTTTATTTGTTTGTTTGTTTACTGAAACAGAGCAGGGCGTCACTCACATTACTTCCAGTCCCCATCTGTCTTAATTGGGGTTACTGTTGCTGAAACAAAACACCAGGACCAAGAGCAACTTGGAGAGGAAAGGGTTTATTTTGCTCACAGTTCATCATCAAAAGCAGTGAAGGCAGAAACTCATTTAGGGCAGGAAGCCGGAGGCAGGAGCTGAGGCAGGGGTCACAGAGGGGTGCTGCTTGCTAGCTGGCTACTTATGTCTTGCTCAGCCTAGTTTCTTATATATAGAACCCAAGGCCACCAGCCCAGAGATGGAACTACCCATAATGGGCTGGGTCCTCCCCAATGATTACTCATTAAGAAAATGTCTTACCGGCACAGTTGAGCAGATCCTCAAGATGGGAACATAGGTGGACCAGCCCTGAGGGCATGAACATTCTCCCGTGTTGGCCCTGAAACTTGTGTGCTGTGCGGTGATGTGGTTGGTGGAGAGAGGCCCTCCTCACCTCACCCCTCTTCATCTATGGCAGGTGGGAGAGCTGGCCCAATGTCTTGAGAGTAGGAGAGCTGTCCCAGATCCTCACCAACTGCAGCCCTTGGGGAGAGCAGGCCCTGTACCTCATCTAGACAGCACAACAAAGCTGGCTCTGCTGGTGAGGGATGAGAGTGGAAGAGCTGGCTCTGCCCCTTGCCGGCTGTGGGTGGGCTAGCCTGGACAGTGCTGGAGGTCTTGCTCTACGGAAGAGCTGGTGGGTTGACCAGCTTAGCTACCACCTAGGCCCAGGCCCAGGTCCAGGTCCAAATCCAGGGCTTTGAATTGGTCCATCCCAATATCTACCCAATCCCTGTACTGCCTGAGTATGTGAAGGGGCTGGTACTGCAGATTTAAAGCTGCAGGATCTCCATGACCTAGGGCAACAAGAGGAGTCCCTGTGAGGATCCAGTATTGATAGTGTAATAGGAGCCAGAGGCCTTGAACCAAACCAGCGACTCAATGCAATGGACATTTGCAACTAAAGAAGTGTGGACAGAACAGTGTACTGTGGGACACACTGTGACACACTACAGCTTCCACAAGATTTTTTTTCTTTTGGTATGTGTGTGTGTGAGGTTGTAAAGGCAGAGGGCAGATATGAAGGGAAGAGGAGATGAGTGGGATGGAGTTACATGATGTGAAACTCAAAAAGAATCAATAAAAAGGAAGGAAGGAGGGAAGGAAGGAAGGAAGGAAGGAAGGAAGGAAGGAAGGAAGGAAGGAAGGAAGGGAGGGAGGGAGGGAGGAAGGAAAAGAGAAGAGATGCCTTACAGCTGGATCTCAGTTGAATTCCAGTTTCTCAATTGAGGCTTCCTCCTCTCTGATGACTCTAGCTTGTACCAAGTTGACATAAAACTAGCCAGTGCACTACCCTAGGGACATATGTACCAGGCTCTAATACTGAAAGACCAGATCACATTGAAAAAGCTGCACAATGGGGCTGGGTGAATATGGGGCTCAAAGGCCATTGGCTCTATCTCCACAGAGACCTGGTGAGTAGATGCTGCCATACAGTGATGCTCTGACAGGCTCTCTACCTAAAAGGAACCTGTCTTTCCCACCCTGTACCCAGCCATGGAAGGCTGGGCAAGTATCCTTCTCTCTCTCTCTCTGCCTTTTTCTTACTTGGGCCATCAGTCACCTAGATGTGTTCATGACTCCCAAAATTCTCCAGGTCCCCTCTGGTCCTCCATAACAGGGCCACAATACTAGTCCACATCACTTCTTGCCCAGCCTGTTCTACAGTTTTAACCTCACAATACATTTTCCTCTTGAGTCTTGTGATCAGTAGGATATAAAGTATAACATGAGTCTCATATCACACAAGCAGGTGAAGTTAACCCAAACAAACTGATGGTTACATCAGATATATACAAAGTATCATCCACAATCCACACAATAATTTAATTAGATATCTCATGGATTTTTCTATGCTAAGTTTGAAAAATCTCGTAGGTGCACACACACCTGTCACTTTGGGCTGAGTTGCCAGTGTTTCAGACTACCTAGCAGATGTCTGTATGTTTCAGCACTAGAGAATCTTTCAAAGTGTGCCTATAACAACTCTACATGCCTACAGTCTGCAGGAGAGGTTTCAAATGTCTCTTTATGACTTGGTGTTTGTCACCCCGCCCCTGTCCAGAACACACCCTATGTTCCTACCAAAACAAGCCAGGGCTCAGTCTTTGCCAGACTTGATATCATGTCTTTGCACATCTTATTTTTTAGCCTCCACTGGCCTCACCAACTCTTTGAAGCTGCTTTCCTACCCTAACCAATGAGAGGTGTGGGGTAGGCTGAATTCTGTTTTCTAAATAGGCATGCATGGCTCCTCACAACATGCCAATATGTCACATTATTAGCAAAGGTACTGTAGACATGCCCAAGGCAAGGGGCTTCAGTGGGGGAGATCATTCTGGATCATGGGAAGGGCCATTGTCATCCTAAACATTCTAATAAGAGGGAAAGAGATACAGAGGCCAAGAAAGGGATACAGTGAAGAAAATGGGAAATGAGCTAAAATGTTCTGTAACTGTGTTTAAAAACTGAGGCAGGAGCCATGGATTACAAACACTCTTCCCAGTCTGTGGCCCTTCTCCAGAGCCTGCAGGAGGAACTGGTCTTGGGATGCCTTGATTTTAGCCCTATGCCTTAGTCAGGGTTTCTATTCCTGCACGAAACATCATGACCACGAAGCAAGTTGGGGAGGGAAGGGTTTATTCAGCTTACACTTCCACATTGCTGTTCATCACCAAAGGAAGTCAGGACTGGAACTCAAGCAGGTCAGGCAGCAGGAGCTGATGCAGAGACCATGGAGGGATGTTACTTACTGGCTTGCTTCCCCTGGTTTGCTCAGCTTTCTTTCTTATAGAACCCAGGACTACCAGCCCAGAGATGGCACCATCCACAATGGGCCTTTCCACCCTTGATCACTAATTGAGAAAATGCCTTACAGCTGGATCTCATGGAGGCATTTCCTCAAGGGAGGCTCCTTTCTCTGTGATAACTCCAGCTTGTGTCAAGTTGACACAAAACCAGCCAGTACACCCTATGAGGCTGATTTTAGACTGCTGACTTGTACAACTGTAAACTAACCATTTTTGTTTAATTATCTGCTAAGCTGGTAGTAACTTGTTTCATTTTTATATCCTTCTACTAGTTCTCGGAGAACTCTGTACAACATATCTCCATTGGACTCCTTCCCAAAACTCTTTCCAGATCCACTCTCTTCTTCTTTCACCCAACTCCCTCTCCCATTTTTTCTACCAAGACCTCTTTGTGCTGCCCAAGTATTCTTAAATGCATGGCCTTCTACTGGAGAGCGGTTAACTTAACAGGGGCTACACATCTTTAAAGAAAACTATCTTTCCCTTTCCCCGCAGCTAGCAAAGGCTAGCTCCTTGCCTAGGACTGGGACTTCAAGCCTTGTCTCCTCTCCGTGCTGTTTCCATCTGGCCTGCACAAGTCTCTAGCATATCATCACAACCACTGTGCACTCATATGCAAAGCTCCTCTGCTGTGTCTAGAAGACACTTTACGCTGAATGTTCTGAAGTCTCTTGTCTCTGAACCTTGGCCAGTTGCTGGTCTCCGTGTTAATCATCAACTACTGCTAATAGAAGCACCTCTGGTCAGGATTGAGAGATACATTAATGTGCGGGTATGATAAGCCATTAAGAATTGATTTATTCTGTGTCTATTTGGCAGAATAAAAGTAGTTTTTGGTCCAATTATTATTCCCTCCTGCTAGGGTATTTGATCTATCTAGTCACATATTTTTGCCCAATATTGGTACCAGCTCTGGGTTTCATTTTGTGAAGTGGGCCTGAAGTCTAATCAGAACATGACATGTGTGCCACCATTGTGCCAGTGAGCATGTCTTGCCAGGCCAGTCACTGTTGTAGCTCTTGAAGTTCACATTTGGGTAAGACTGGTGATTTCTTTTCTCCCCTGGCAGCAAGCAGAGCACTTTCCAGCACTATGAAGGTTTTGCTTGTAACTTGTTGCAGCCACAGTAGGAGACAGGAGGTTTTCTGTGTCTAGCTCCATATCCGTTACCTCTTGGAGATAAAACTGATGTGGGCATGGTTACTTCCTGTGATTTTCTCTCTACTAGAATTTGTGGTCCAGTTTCCCTACTGGTTTCCTTTTCTGGCTGCCATGGAAACCATAACTGACAAGAGCAGCTCAAGGAAGAAAGGGTTAATTTTGCTGTTTGGTTTATTGTATTTGAGGTATGATGCATCATGGCAGGGAGTGTGTGGCACCCAGAGCACAGGGAGTGACAGTCACATGGTGTGTCACTGGTCAGGAAGCAGAGATGGGTGAATGCTCATGGTCAGGTGATTCCTCTCTCCCCCCTTTTATTGCCACACACATTCAGTGTGGTTCTTCTCTGTTACAACGTCACTGGAAAAAAACGCTAAAAAAATGTATCTCCCAGGTGACTCCAGAGCCAGTCAAGTCGACCGACCATGAAGACAGAATGAAACAGAAACTGACTTCTGTCTCATTTACTTCCATGACTACAACACTCAGCTGTGCCTAGCATCTGAGTCAACCTTCATCATTTTTTCCTAAAGAATGAATGAAGGCAAGGGAAAGCCATTGCTTCCCTGTCTCACAGTGGGAGAAGAGATGGTACTACCATGTCAATCAGTGCAAACCACACATGCCCATTGACATCATGAAGAAGACAGAGCAGCCTCTGTTGCCAGCAGCAGGTGAGCAGAGGAGACACAGCTGGAAGGATCAAGGGGATGAGGCAGGGTGGGGATCAGAGTCCAGGGCTAGTGCAGTTGCACAGGTCTCACCCATGGGACCTGCTTGAGACTTTGAAACCAGAAGCATGGAGCTTGTGGGCTGCTTTGAGTTTGTGAAAACTTGGAAAATAAACAGAGTTCTAAGAAAAATATTTTCTCTGCTCCCGAGGTCACTCCAGGACAGCAGAGAGATAAGGGAGTTGCTGAACTAAGCCTTGAAAACAAAGGCAGAAAGACGAGGAGAAACCTCAGAGGGGTGATCAGACCAAGAAGGGGGTCTGAGGGAGACAGGGGCTAGAAGACAGACAGGAGGCAAAGAAGCCAGATACATGGGAGCAGAGATAAAAGGGAGGGCTTGTAAGGAAAAGAACTAAAAAGAACTGGGAATCAGAAACAGGCGATAAGAGTGCAGAGGCAGAGGAGTGGATGATTAAAGAACTCCTCCAACTCAGCTCCACTGACATCAGGAAGCAGCTTCTTCAGTGTGTGTGTAAGGGGCAGCTCTGGGTATGGCCGGAGACTGTGAAAATCTTATTTCTAACCTACGAGATGCCTGGACATAAAGGCATCTTTCCTATCCCTGTAGGACAGCAACAATTGCCTCCAGAGATCATTAGATCTCCACTGGTAGGAAAGTTGTCCTTTAGTTCATCACCAGTGATTTGGAGAGAGAAATTCATTGGGTGGTGGTGGTGGTGGTGGTGGTGGGGTGCTTTAGGGAAATGTAGTAGAAAGAAAAGATCAGAAAACAAAACAGATCCAGACGGTAAAAGTTAGAGCTAGAAGGTTCAAGAATATCTGACTTCATGAGGGATTAACAGCTAAGATGATCAATGATGGAGAATGGGCAGAGAGACAAGCAGACAAGGAGAGAGATCCCAATGGACACAAGGAACCACTGTCCAAAGGGAGACGGCAGCTCAAGCTGGATCTGCTTGAGAATGGGACACTGGGAGGGTTCAGTGGTGGGTTACTGACATCCAGGGCCAGGGCCCATCAGTCTTCTGTCCTTATGTGAAGACGATAGAGCCAAATCCAAGTCAAATCGCCTACGCACGACTTGCAGGCTCATTGCAATTATACCACAGATAAATGTTGGAGCTGAAAGAAGCTTCCACGGGGCTCAGCTCACTTTCTGATTAATGATTGTGATGCTCACCAGAGATCTGAAATAGTAAACATCTCTGAGAGACACACTGAGGTCTAAACATCTCCGATGCAGAAAGAAGGTAAACACTTCCCTGATCATGCAAGCAAAGACGGCTGTGCACCAACTGGTGGAGGTAACGAAGTCAGATTAGTTTATCTGGCAGTCCTTTGGGATTCTGCACTGCTGGTAAAGATGAAGACTAGAGGCCAAATCAAATGGGTCTCAAACCAACCAATCAAATGAGTCTAGTACCCAACCACTGCAGAGAGAGTTGGGGATGTACGTTCTTGAGGTTGAGCTTGGGGGATAGAGATGAAAGGAGAGAAAGTGTGGTGGTGGTGGTGGTGGTGGTGGTGGTGTGTGTGTGTGTGTGTGTGTGTGTGTGTGTGTGTGTGTGTGTGTGTGTCTTAGTTTGGGTTTTACTGCTGTGAACAAATACCATGACCAAGGCAACTCTTTAGAAGGACAACATTTAATTGGGGCTGGCTTACAGGTTCAGGGGTTCAGTCCATTATCATCAAGGTGGGAACATGGCAGCATCCAGGCAGGCATGGTGAAGGAGGACCTGAGAGTTCTGCATCTTCATCTGAAAGCTGCAAGCAGAATACTGGCTTCCAGGCAGCTAGGATGAAGGTCTTAAATCCTCCACCCAGTAACATACCTACTACAACAAGGCCACACCTACTCCAACAGGGCCACACCTACTCCAACAGGGCCATACCTTCTAATGGTGCCACTCCCAGGACCCAGCATATATGGGGGGTGGGGAGAGATAGAATGTGTGTGAAAGTCATCATCTATATTCAAGTTTGGTTTTGATTGCTCACTCTCCTTTGTGAGTTTCCACTGTCTGCTTCTAAACTGCAGAAATTCCACAGGAGCATATCAAATTCTGAAATGTTCAAGAAAAAAATTTCCGTGTCTTTCTTTCTACAAAAATGCTGTCCTGATTGCTTTTATCTCTCTGCTTTGGGGAGAGTTCTAGGTCTGTCAGTGTCTTTTTTTGGGGGGGAGGGGCAAGGATGGGACAGGGAGGGTCCATTGCCAAAGCACCTATAGTTTCAATGCATTGAAACCTGATCTCCATTCTTCAGCAGTCAGTACCCTCGAGCCAATCAGAATGCCTTTCTCAGAGGGTCAGCCCTCTAGATGCAGCTCAGCTTTGCTTCAAAGAGAGAGAGGTGGGATGCATAGGTGAGAAATTAGCCAAGCCAGGTGGATAATACAGAGACAGAGGAGGAGGATTAGATTCTCAGGCTTATGGCCACAACACTGGACATCCTCCCCCCGCCCCTGCTCCCAGGGAAACAGAGGGAATATGAGCAAACTACCCCTCGCCTCATTTTCCC
The DNA here is from genome assembly GCA_030674055.1 of Rhabdomys pumilio. Taxonomy (NCBI): domain Eukaryota; kingdom Metazoa; phylum Chordata; class Mammalia; order Rodentia; family Muridae; genus Rhabdomys; species Rhabdomys pumilio. The sequence continues at coordinate 22,020,237 of JANHMN010000013.1, forward strand.
AGGAAGTACTTTAGTGTAGGGTTGAGATCATAGTGTGTAGAACACACATCCTCTTCATAGCTCTATGTCTCAGACTAAACTTTACCTAAAACCACAGTTCCCTCATCTCTGACACGCAGGAAGTACTCGAGCCAGGGACATACGATTGCAACTGGGATTAAATGAGGCAAGACTTGTAAAGCACACAGATCCGTGTCTACGTCATCAAGTCCTCCAGAACTATTTGTTGTTACTCCTCTTTGTGCCAAATTCTTCTAAAGTTATCCTCCCCTGCTAACAGCTCGCAGGAGTGCAGCATCCTTAGCACTATGTCACGAACAGCCCTCCATTTTGCTAAGAAATAAGTCTGGTGTTCTAGACAACCTTCAGTGTGAATGCTAAGATTTTCCTACACAGCCTGAACTGCTGATTTAAAACATTATTTTGGTTTGTTTGGCAGTGGTACCAAACAGAGTGGAGTTGAACCTAGAGCCTTGTGAACATTAGGCAAGTGAACCCTGTCCACAGCACTATTTTTTACTTTCCATCAGGGACACTAAGTTCCCAGGCTGGCCTTGAACTCAGTCAGCAGTCCAGACTGGCCTTGGAGTTGCAGTCCTTCTGGCTCAGCCTCTGGAATAGCTGAGATTCCAAACCTGAGCCAACCGTTTCAGCTTCTGTGTTTTCTTTAAGCACAAGTGCTTATCTGGAAGACAGAGGACTCCTCCGACAGGCCCTTTGCTTTGCCATAATGTTCTATGTGTCTTCCAACCAGAAGTGCTCAACAGCTGGGCACAACTCAGAAGTGGAGCAGGTGGACAGCATGCATGAGGCCTGGGCCTTAATCCTCCACCCACCCCAAAGCTAAAATAATGCAGAAACCATTAGTGGGTAGATTTGAAGAGTTTCCTAGGGCTGGAGCTGGAGCTGGAGCTCAGGGGTAGTGCTCTCGCCTAGCCGTGCATGAGGTTCTCCTTTATGCTGGAGACAGTGGGCCGGGGACTGATCACAGATGGGTTAAACTAGCATCCCCTGAACCATGATTTGATCTGAAATAAGCAGAACTCTGGCAGATGGAGCTCAGAAGCACAGTTACTCTCAAAGGGGAGGCATTGCATTCTATTTTCTAGTAACTGTTATTGTGCTCAACTTATGCAGGGCTGTAGTAATGCCGTGTGATCTGATAAAGTGTGGTGTTAATGACATCAGTGTCACTTCTGCTACTTAGATTAGGCTGTGACAGGGAGTCTCTGTCTATAGCCATTTATACGACAGAGCAAATTCTTGTGGAAAGGAAATTAGGTGATACAGGTGGGCTGAGAACATGATAAAGATAAGACTAGGCTTCATTTATGAACTCTGGTACCCCAGGATTAGTATGCATCCTCTTTAGTCCTATATTTTGGGGTGAATGTATAGTCACACGTGTGTGGTTGCCTGTGGAGGCCACAAAAGGACATAAAGTCCCTTGGAGTTATAGATGCCTATGGATCACTTGATGTGGGTGCTTGTATTTGCAGCTCTGGTCCTCACGATTGACTAGCAATCAATTTTAATGGCTGAGCTACCTTTCCAATTTCTATAGTTATACTTACTCTACTATAGATGTCTTGGTGGACTAGTATAGCTCAGTGGTAATTTACTTGCCTACCATGAGTAAGGTCCTGGGTTCAATCCCTGGAAACGTGGCGGGGGGTGGTAGTGGATATGCTGGCTCACATCACAAAAGTTTTGTGTTGCTTAGCTTGAAATGGGTTCTCATGTAGTCCAGGCTGGCCTTGAACTTGTCTTATGGCCAAGGATGACCTGAATGCCTGCTCCTCCTACTTCTACCTTGTACAAGTGTGGGTTTCAGATGCGGGCAACAGTGATTGGTTTTTGCAGTGTGAGGGATTAAACCTGAGACTTCATGCACACTAGGCAAGCAGTCTACTAATACTCTCTCAAGCCCTCAGATAGGAAAACTTTATGTCAGTGCTCTTATTACCTATCCAATTGCTCAGAGACTTCGAGAGTCTTGTGGGGCTCAATAAGTGTTAAATCCTTCTTTCTTTCCTTAGTGAAAGAACATGAAGGAGATCATCACTGTAAGAAGGGAACAGTGGTGTTGGCCTTGGCGTGGCAGATCCTGGGGGGATGCTAATGCTGTTTTCTAGAAAATCAGGGACTTTACTGCATGTCTCTGCTGTTGGCTTCTTACTCCAGCTTGTTTAAACTTTTGGTGACAGCGAATTAAAGGGTCACCCTCATCCTATGCATCCTTTACCCACTATCGGGGGGATTTGCAGACTAGAGTAGTAAGAACATACTTCTCCAGCCCAAACTCCTACGTCTGCCCCTATAGCTCCAACAGGCCAGAGAGACTGCCGATTCTTTCATCTGCAAGGAGGTCTTTCTGTGGAAGCAGCTGTGGGCTCCTAGACATGAGACTGTATAGAGTATGCGTGCATGTGTGTGTACATGTGTGTGAGTGTGCATGGATACATTTGAGAACAAGTATTGACACATGAATAACTGTTCTTAATATTCTGAAAACCAAGGCATGATTGGCTTCTCTATTTATTTATTTATTTATTTATTTATTTATTTATTTATTTATTTATTTTTGGTGTCTACAAATTAATGATTTTTTTTTCCTAGTGGCTTAATTCTTCTTTTTAACATTTTACTTCAAATTTGGCCAGTAATTGGTTCTGTCATGGACAGAGGAAGCTGGTAGTTTTTCCTATTTTTGGAGCAGATTCCAGGCTTAGTGCTTCGGTAAACTTTCAGAGCCTCATGCAAGTTAAAACCAAGGCTGGCTTAGTGCGGAGAGAATGAACACACCCCAGACCAGGGCTTCAGTATTAAGTGTGTTCTGGCTGTCATTGCCCCAAGCAATCTCTCACAATGGCGCACAGACAAGAACACTTTTACACTTTTAAGGCGTGACCCCACTTCTCTAAGCAGACCTGGCTGCATGTCAATCAAAACTGAAACCGTAAGATAACTCTTAGGGCAATGTGCTTGTTCTAGGGACACCTTATCCCATGCCGATACCTCACAGTACTTGGTGAACCTGACTTTACTTCTTCTAATCCTGCCTTGTTTCTGTGAAAGAGCCTTCACCTTAGAGTCAGCTCATGCTTGCGACCTTTCGGGGAGACCAATGTGCATGTCCATTAGTTTAAATTAAAATTTATTTATTACTATTGTGTCTCTGTGTGGGTGGAGGTCAGTAGACAACGCTGTGGAGTGGGTTCTCTCCTTGAACCTTTATATGGGTTCTAGAAACTCAGGTCTCTAGGCCTGAAGAGCAAGTGCCTTTATCTTAAGGGCCATGTCATTTTCTCTTCAGCCCTGCCATTTTTTCCATCTATCTATCTATCTATCTATCTATCTATCTATCTATCTACCCATCCATTTATCAATCCATACATCTACCCACCCACCCATCTATCTATTGGTTTTTCAAGATAGGGTTTCTCTGTGTAACAGTTCTAACTCTTTGTAAACCATGCTGGTCTTGAACTCACAGAGCCTGCCTCCCAAGTGCTGGGATTAAAGACATGTGCCACCACCTCCCAGCCTCATTTTCACGAAAAACCAAATTTATAAGTGTTTCCTTTCCTGTACTTTTATAACCTAGCATGTAAAAATCTTGACTTGACTTCTTAGGGTCCAAAAACTGAGTTGTGATCTAATGCAGTGCAGGGGCCTCTGTGCTTATAGTCCACTGGTCAGAATCTGTCCAGCTTCATTTTCAGTCCTGATTTTTCCTTGCCTGAGCTTCTCTGAGTGGTTCTGGAGTGTGCACGCACAGAGACTGCAGAGACTGCACACACAGCACACACTGTACACACAGCACACACACTGCACACACACTGCACACACACTGCACACGTGGCTCACACGGCACACACAGCACACACTGCACACACATCTATCCCATAGTGGTGCTCTAGCCTTGGTAGGAATGTATCTTCATTAGCAACTCCCTGATTCTAATTCTATTTTAGTTTTGTCCCTATGAGATGTTGGAATTCTTGAAAACTGACTACCACAGCTTCTGTTCAAAAAGTGTGCTCTGCCTCGCTTTCCTCCCCCACCCCAGTTTCAGAGCACTGGCCTCTTTATTCTATAGCAGCTACTTCACTGGCTCCCAAGACACTTTCAGCCTTGCTGCTAAGATACCTGTTCCTCCTGGGCCCTGACCCAGTGTACTCTCAAGCTCCCTCACAGCCCAGCCCCCCTAGGATATGGTAAATTGTATAACTCTTCCCTCTCTGGTTTGTTTCAGGGCAGTTGACAGGTCTGAATGGGAAACACTGCCAAATGGTATACTGAAAGAAACAAGCACACAGATTTCTCCAAGGTATGTGAGGTCCCGATCATTAATCTCCACAACCCTCCTGGGTAGGAGCCTATGGGCAAGTTCTCTCATGCCAGCTGTTTGGAGATGAGGGGATGGGGCAGGCCTGAGTGGTGCAGGGTGGTGGAAAGAGTTTGAATCTGAGAAGCAAAAACCTAGAACTCCTGAGCTTCCTGCCACTTACAAACTCAGTTCTGAAAACTGCCACACAGCCTGCAGCCTGCACAAAGGCAGGCTTGACTTTGGTGGGACAGCTTTACTTTTCACAGATTGCTATTCATATATGGGTGTCCATATGCTCCCTCTGATGAGCCCAGCACACCAAGCCAGACAAGTTTCAGGCATGCAGGGAAAGAATGTTTGAACAGTCTCAGCTATAGCTTTTCTCTTGAAGAAATGTTCTGACTATACCATGACATTTTTCCCCAGGCCAATGTGGATGGACTGACTGTGTGCTTGGCTGGTATCTTCTCAGGGCCCTCATCCTCACAGATGCTGAGTGTAGGGGCCAAGAGGTGGTTATCAGCACAAGCTCTGACACCAGCTTTAGTGCATTGCATACAGCTGACACAGTTCTGCCTTTACCTTTGGCCTTTTCTTTGTTTATGGTTTTTATTGTTTTGGTTTCTATATTTGAGACAGTTTCACTCTGCAGGTAGCTCAGGCTACTCTGGAACTGATTGTATAGCCCAGGCTGACCTCAAACTCTTCATCCTTCTGCCTCAGCCTCCCAAGGGCATGGATCACACGTGTGTGCCACCACATCTGCCTGCCTTTGTCTTTTTGGCATTTGTTGCCTTCCTTGAAAAGCAGCTTGGTTACACACAGGGCTTAGTAAGTGCTATTGAATACAGCAGGCGACTATTTCCCTACACCATGGTCTACAGTTTATAGAAAATCATCTATGACACAATAGTGGAAATATAAAACAGAGGCATTGGTAAGAAAATCAAAATATAACCCCTATCTGCAGCTTGGCCCTCTTCCTTCCAAGATGGCACCCAACACCTCTATGGCCCAGTTTAAGTCAATCTAGTGTGTCAGGATGGGTTTATTTTTCATGTGTTCATCAAGGTCTAGCCTCAAGAACCCAAATAACTGGGCTGGAGAGATGGCTCAGCAGTTAAGAGCACTGACTGCTCTTCCAGAGGTCCCGAGTTCAGTTCCCAGCGACCACATGGTGGCTCACAACCATCTGTAATGGGATCTGATGCCCTCTTCTAGTGTGTCCGAAGACAGCTACATAAACATGAACTCATATACATAAATAATTCTAAAAACAAAGGAGAACCCAAATAACTGTTGCAAATAGGCTCCTATCTGTCTAGAAATTTAAAAAGAATGCTGAAAAGTAAAAAATCTGTCTGTGCAATGAGTAACTCGTGCTAAGGATGAGGAGGTACTGCCCAGAGACCACTCAAGAGACGTTTTACGTGACTCACTCAGCCATGACACCTCTACAGATAAACCCCTGCAACTCACCAGTGTGCAGACCCGAAAGCACCGTTTCACAATGTTAACTGGGACCATTCACCTACAAACTGCTACCCGCGTTTGAATCCAGGTAGTGATCCCATGAAAATTACTCTCACGGTCTTCAGGATGCACCAGTGGCCCCTGAATGGCCAGCTGAAAATGCTTGTGTCTGTGAACGAGCAGCACCGCTGGGTTTTGCCATTAAGGGTGCTTCAAGTTCTCTGTGAATGTTTGGTCAGAAAAAAAACCTACCTGAAGAAAGTGGCAGGCATGACGTGTAGGGATTTTATTATGAGGTTCAGATAAGACTGTAACTGTCAAAGCTCTTGAGGGTCACAAAACATTCAGCAGAGGAATCTGGATGTCACCACTACTAAAATGACAGTGTGTAGGTGCTATATGTGATATTTCTCAGCAAATCAGACTATTACATAACTCAAAATACCTACTTACTCGGCCAGTGAGCACACCTGTGGGCTCCTTCTCCTTGGGCCTGAGCTACAGAACCGATTAATGTTGGTCATTCCTTATCTAACTTCTGGCTTTTCTTACTAACTTTTGGGCCAGGACTGTCACACTTCTGTTATGAATTTCTCTATGACAAGAACCGAAGAGTACATTACAACCACCTTAAAACACGATTGGGGTCCCTTTCTGTTTAGTGTTAGGGTAAACGGGGCATCATGAACTAGCTGGTGGAAGGTCCCGTGATTCTCACATCTTCCGTGTCTTCCGTGCAGTGCCAGGTGACTTTCCTGATGGCCAAGACGCTGGGACCTGGGTGTCTTCAATGGTTTCCTTAAGGTATTTTCAGCTGCAAGGGAAAGGCCAGGAAAGCAAGCAAACAAACGTCCTGGCAGGCAGACAGATAGGGAAAGAGTACACAGGTAAGCAACCAGATGGCAAACTCCTGGCTTCATCACCCAGAATTAAGATCCACTCCACCATGGCAGGGACGCCCTTCTGGCTCACCAGAGCATCCTTTAGTCTGGATGAAGCCATAAGCCTGTCGACCCCCTCCCCCTTTAAGTCGACCAATCAGAAATGATGGGAGGAAGACAAGACTCACCTCACCACAACCTAGAGGATCTGACAATCAGAGCACTCTGCGGGGTGTGAGTGCTTCTTCCTTTGTAATAGAGATCGGCTGCCTGCTGTGCCTGAGATTCTTCCTGCCGTGTTCGTTCCTGAACAGCTGGGAAAACGAACCTAGTCAAGACCCTTACAAGGTACCACTTAAGTACAGGTATCTGGGTTCAAAACCCTCAGCTGGGAATTTCTCACTTGTCCTGAATTGCACTTACCAAGAAAATCGCCGCACAAAGGATTGCGGACGAGTGAAACGACCGAATTTCCTCTAAAGGGGGATGGAGACTCTACACTTTCTTGATTGGGCTATTTCGCGTTTCGAAGGGCGTCATAGGAGACCCCTGTAGCCGCTGCTCACTCCTTTATATTCTAAGCGAGAACCGGGACAGAGGAAAAGCACGCAAGAAGCACTCACGAGCGAAAAGGCAAACACTGGCGTGACCCTTCGTTATGGAAGTTAACTGACAACAGGAAGGAAGCTATTAACCTCGCTCCTCTCCTCCTCTCGCCCTGGTGACAGCCAGCAACTCCTCCTCCCAGGCTGAGACCTTGGAGCAAAAATGCAAAGGAGCGCCTAGCTGCCTCATCTCTGCGCTTCTCTCCCAGGGAGGAAGAGGCAAGAGAGGAGGGCGCAGCCTGAAACCAAGTTCAGTCTCTTTGTGACTCGAGCCTGATCGTCCAGAATAGGTTCCCGGAACTCCAGCATCCTCCTTTTGGCTGCGCAAGGCAGATACCCCTTTGACAAGCTTGGTTCACCCACTCGCGCCCCAAGTTTGAGCGCGGTCCGCAGGTGGTGCAAGCGCCCTGGCTCTCCGGCGCCCCCTGCTGGCGAGAGGGGAAGGCGGCCGCGGAGCCTCCCTGGGCACAGCGCAGGGAGAGAGTTCAGGCGCCGAGAAGAAGCTGCAAGCTTCCCCGATGGTGCCGCCGCCTCCTCCGAGCCGGGGAGGAGCAGCCAAGGGGCAGCTGGGCAAGAGCCTGGGGCCGCTGCTGCTACTCCTGGCGCTGGGACACACGTGGACCTACCGAGAGGAACCCGAGGACCGCGACAGGTAAGGGACACCTGCCCTAGAGGGAGGACGAGCTGAGTGCGGTCAGGACTGGCTGGCGGGGTGCAGACGATTTCAGGTGGCGGATCCACAGGTCCCTGTTCGCCGAGCCACTGGCAGAGAGGTTAGCTGTTCCAGGTGACTTCCATCTCTTGCGGGAACCGCCTCGGCGTTCCCAGCTGTGAGTCGGGACGCTGGATGCTCTCTGTCCCGCTTTCCTGCCGCGCTCCGTGTGGACTTCTGTGGTTTTTCTTGTTGTTTGGTAGTGGGATCGCCCGGTGCCGGGACGCTGTTCTGTCTCCTCCCGGGACCAGTAGCAGCCCGTGCGTCTGGAAGCAGTGCCCACTTCACTCTCCCGCCGACTTTAACAGAGTTTTCTCTTCAACTTTCTTTTCTCCCTTAGAGAAGTGTGCTCGGAAAACAAGATCACCACGACCAAATACCCGTGTCTGAAGTCTTCGGGCGAGCTCACCACGTGCTTCAGGTAAAGCTGGGGCCCTGCGGAGTCTAGAGGGACAGGCGTTGCTTGTCAAGCAGGGCTTTGGAAGCGCGCTGATGGAGCCGGGGCTGTGTGTGCCCGAGTCAGTGTGGTGCTGGGTAGTGTGAACATTTGTGCTCATGGCCTTGGAGCAAAGCGAGCAACTGAGTTTGCCATCAGCGAGTGCCTGAGATCTGAGAACCCGTACCGTTCCGCGAAAAGCTTGCACGGTAGAGGTTGGAGTGAAAAAGTTTGTAAGTTGTTGAGAGCGGATTGGATTGTGGGTGTAAGCTTGGTGGAGAGGAATGGCTTCCTGCTCGTTTGCGTTTTGTTTTGAAAATACAGCCAGCAACAAGGAAATGCTTGGCACTTGGCTTGCTTTTGACCTTGTGTTGGGACAGAGTGTACCACTGTCGCGGTCTCTGTGGGCAAAATCGTAACCGGGAGGATTGTGGGTAGATGACCTTGAGTGAAAACGTCAAGATTGTTGAAACTCATGGTCTTTAAGAAAAAGATCACGGGTTTCCCTGGGAGAATGGCAGCCACTTGGGGGTCTTGTTAAAATTAAACGGGCACTGGACCAGGGAACATCGTTTTAAAATGCTTCCCAGGTGATTCCTTGGGCAAGCGGGGAGGGGTTGGGGGTTAAAACAGGTGGGTCCTATCCCCAAAGGAGAGAATCAAGGTCCCTTGTTTTGGGCCTTTTGGGGCTAGCAATTGTCTTGGTTTTTGAATCATCGAATTCTGGACTTCTGCTCCATTCTCCCACAGGATGGAGGTGGCACACATCCCTAAATGTTTGTGCTTTGTCTGAGTTTTTAAGATGCTATGCAAGGCATCGGGTTAACACACTTAGAGCAGACTGAGAACCTCCTCAGGTGCTACAAAATAAAACAAATCTCAGTGTGTCTTCACTGTGCTGTGGCCAACCGGATAGTTCAATGCATTCTGGTCAGAAAACTTTCTTCCTTACAGCCAAGGTTCAGGTGTGAGGTGCTTTCCAGGGCAAGCCAATGGGATTTATGGAAGTACCATCAGCTGTATTGTGCTTTTAGAGCAGCCATTGGCAACCAGGATGGACTGACAGTAGCTGCTTCACCTTTGTGAGCTCCAAAAGGGGGCTACCTGCTCCTGCACGTGGTGGTTATGAGCACTGAACAGTAGCTGAGATGTGAGGGACATGTTCAACTGTCAGATGGAGACTTTGGGAGGTGGCACTGGTTGAGCAGGGTCACCCAGCCAGTGACATGGCTTGGTAGTACTGGCTGTAGCGTTACTTGCCTGGTTCTGGTCGTGTGTTTCATCCACGTGACCATGGTATTTCCTAGGACATGTTGTTTTCCTATCACGGCTGTACAAAGCTTCCAAGTTAACCTGGAGCGCGTCCCTAAGATGGTTCGCTCATTTGTTCAGTCCCTAAAGGTCAGACGTCACATAAATCAGTGACGGTTACAGGGCTTGTGTCAGGCTTTCAGAAACCATCAGGGCCTGATTATTCTATTTGTTACGCTCCTTTGGCCAATGTTTCCAGATTTCTTAAAGTAGTGTGGTACTTCGCTTACCCTATCTCATTCAGAGACATTAACACGTGGGTCTTGGCACACGTGTTCACTAACTAGTTACTTGATGGAATGGCCGGTTGGACTTAGTGCTCTATCAGGGAAAAAAATAAAGAGTTTTAATCTGTATAACAGGAAGGGCTGTTTCAGCTCGAAAAATGACATCAGTCCTCAAGTGTGCTAATAGTATTGCTGTTGTTTAGTTTTTTGAGACAGGACCTCATTGTATAGTCCAGTCTAGTCTTGAACTCAAGATCTTTCTGCCCATCCAAAGTGCTGGGATGAAGGTGTAAACCACTACTCTGCGTGACTGACGTAGTCTATAAATTTATTAATTTCTTTGTGGAAGTCAAGTGTTCTGTGCATATTCTGTTAGCTTGTTTTCTCCTTTTATTTTGTTTTGCTGTTTGAGACAGAGTCTCACTCTGAAGCTCAGGATGGCCTCTGGCTTCCAATTCATGCTTGCTAGCCTCCTCTTCCAACCTTCCAGGTGTGTTGCCCCACTGTGGCCAGACAATTTTATAATTAAAGCCATTTGGAAGGTTCCTCACTTGGTTCTTGAGCTTCAAGAATAACCGTGCTGTAAGATGCTGGGGTGTGGCCCTATAGTTCCTTTCTCTTTCGAGTCTTGCCAGCCTACTCTCATGGCATTGCCTGGGCACTGGGTAGACTACCGGACTCCACTGAGATCCCTTCAACTGGATCTGTGTCTTAATGAGATGTGTGTTTAATCAGTGGAAAGCCATGTCAAAAGCAGAGTCTTCAAACCACAGAGTAGCTCTCAATCTGTGGGTTGCAATCCCATTGCCAAACTTCTATTTCCAAAAAGATTTCTACATTATGATTCATAACAGTTGCCAAATGACACTTATGAAGCAGCAACGAAAATAATTTCACAGTTGGGGGGGGGTCACAACATGAGGAACTGTATCGAAGAGTTGAAGCACTGGGAAGATTGAAAACTACTCGTTTGCTAGATCCTCGGGAACATGGAGGCTTCTGAAGCTTAGCAAGCAGCTAGTGCTTCTCAGTATATCACCGTAAAAGGAGAGCCACTCCCCCAACCTGGAAAGCATACCCCCACTCTGGTTTCTCTCAAGCTATGAGCGCTGTGGCTTCAGCACTGGGAAAATACCAGATGGCTAGTGAATGATTTTTAGCATATGAAAGGATTCGAAGCTTGTTGGAGGGATTTTTTTTTTTCAAAAAAAAAAAAAATCACTGTTGGCAAGAGGAGTAGATCTGAACCTATGTAAAACGAACAGAGGATGGAGATAAGCCTGACTCCTTGCTGCGAAGTGTGAAGTGGGCACACAATCGTCTTCGTCCTGGACAGCCTTGTGGTTTATGACTTCAACTAAGCAGCTCTACTCTGTATTTTCAGCACTTGATTCTAGATATCAAATAACAATAGTTTTGAAGACTTTACTCTGGACTTGGCACGATGCTGGGAACTTTGTTTACATTGTCTCTGATGCACAGAGCCACCTGTAGCTCTTCTATTCACTCAGTTTTGCTGAGTGGGAACATCATAATCAGAGGTGCGGAGAGTGTCGTGCCCAAGTGCTCACGGCCACATACACAACCACCATGATTTAAATCCAGGTTTGTTCGACATCTAAGTCCTGGGATCCTCCTTCATTATCTTGGGGGAACCCGTAAGGTAGGATGAATGTTCTAGATCCAGGGGTGAAAAAAAGAAAGACTAAACTCAAAGGACTGAACATTTCTGACAGTCCAGGGGAATGCTAACACCCACAGTGATCTTGGTTCTCCTTTGGCGCTACTGCCCTTGAGGTCTGTTTCAGACAGCTGAATTTAAATGATCATATTATATATGAAACGGGTTCATGCACATACAGCCCTCCTTCCTTTTAGCACTTTACCTCAATCTTGGGTCCACATCTCTAGAGTTTTTGCTGCCAACGTGCATACTGCCAAGCCTCCAGAGTTTAAACACTCTGCATGAGTGTCAGTGACAGCTTAATGAGTCTAAAGCTAACATTTGTCCAGCGTTATAACCAGCACAGGACATTCTCTCACCAGTAGTTAAGATAATCAGAGCCTGGGCATGATTTATCTAAAGTAGGGATTCATGACAGCCAAGGCAAGCGTGTAAAACAGGCACAGAAAGCCATTATGGCTTTACCTCCCTAGAACTATCATTATTCTCTCCTCCATCCACCCCTCCCATCTGCCACAAGGTGATTTTCCTTTTCCAAACCATGTACTTTACCTTTCTTTGATGGTGTTTTACATCAGTAAAATGATGTGTTAAAATGTTCCTAAGTAGAAAGACAATCCAGCTTTTATTGGGTGAGGCTATGCCTAGCAAACATTAACTCTTTGGAATCTTTGGTTAAAGATTTGCATATCTATTGAGAGCTTAGAGCCCTTCTAGAGGATATCAGCACATAAAAGAATGAAGTACAGAGAGTCGAAGGGCTTGATTTTGGACAAAAGCCTTTGTAACTGTACTGTACACAGTGGCTACAGCAGAATTTGCATCTGCGTCCTTCACACTGTATAAATGACAGGAAAGAGACAGGAGCTAGGAATGGTGTCTCAGGCAAGGGAAGCATTGGCTTTCTTTCCCAAGGTGGTTCTTTACCACAGACTGTATTAGTGAGCACAGCTGAGAAAAACCACCTATGATTTTGGTTTTAGTTCCTGAGTCTCCAAGCAGAGACATGATACAGATACTCCACCCCTCCCCCTGTCTACTCACTGTCCTCTCACTGGGGAGTGCTCGAGCCTAAGGTGGCTCAGGTTCCCATGGGAAAAAAAATGACACTGGCTGCAGGAACTTGCACTTTCCTTCAAGATAGTACAGCCATGTGGCTGTGTCGCCTGTGGGAATGTGGAGGTCTATGTGGTGTTTCTGCAGATGTGTTTACTTAGAGCAAGAGGGCCACTTAATTAGGCTAGCACCCAGGGACTGACAGCATTGAGGTTTTGGCTGAAGGTCATCTCAGGGAAGGCTGCAGAGAGCGAACCTTGTTCTGGCATGTTGCCTATTGCTTTCCCCTTGAGGGCTTTGGTAATGTCAGAACACACAGGCTCACAAACTCCTTGCTCCTCTTTGAATCTCTAGTCCCTCATTCCTTTCCACCTTGAACCACTTAAGATCCAGGTTTTCCTTTTCTCCTCTGGAATCTAAGGATCGTATTGAGGATGTTCAGAGCTGCCGTGAGCTCTGTAAATGAGTTAGTATATGTAACGTGCTTTGGGCAGTTCAAGATTCGAAGGAAGTGCTAGATCAATCAGTGTCACTTCCTGTCACCCCTGAACCTCAAGTGGGGCATGGGGGTGACTTGCAGAAGTTGTGCAGTGGACACACGCTGACTTCTGTGAATTTTACAATTGAGATTTAAAAAATATATATACATATATCATATTTTTATTAACTTTTGATTTCTTCATGTCCTGTAACCAAAATGCATGGCATCTTCATCTATTGATGCTTATTATCAATTTCTGGAGGATAACCAGGCACAATGATAAGAGTCTGTATTGTTCTGGAGTGTCCCTAGGATACTTCTGACCAACAACTCTGGGGAAGTATCCCGTACCTGGCAATGGGATTTTATTTAGTAACCTATGGCTTCTGGTAGGACCCAGCATACATTCTAAAAAGTAAAACTAGACTTAGACACAGCAGTGGTGTTTCTGTACTGGTCTACATGTCTTGTTTCTGGATGCTTCTCCAAGTGTAGGGTAGCCCAGAAATCTAGGGTTGTGGGACGTGACACTGAGCATCTTTGCATCCGTGTCATCTGCATCAGATGTCATCAGTCATTCCCACCTGACCACCGAAGGTTTTCTGCTTGTGACTACAGAGTGGTGGACAGCACAGCCAGGTTGAATTGGATGCTGACTCCATTTTGGAGGGTTAGAGAAGTTTGCTTTTTGTCTGGGGTTGGGAATGGTAGTTCCTGCAGAAATGACTTGAGATCCTTAGTCTGTTAGATTTTTTTTCTTGCTTATGGATTCTTTTGCTCCGTCCACTTTCTCCATCCCATGGCCTATGTAGTCAAGGAGGAGGAAACAGAGGAACTCTGTGAATGGCTGTGACTCATTCAGGACACTTGGGTCCCTTTTCAGGAAGCATGGTTTCACAACTATCCCGAGCCCCCATCAAGAAGGGAATGACACAAAGGTGGTAAAGCTCAGAGAGGGTCCAACTACATCCAGGGAAGACATGCTCCCTTTCTGCACCAGGCTGTCTATAACTGTCAACCCTTTGAGGTCCTGGACCTCAAGTCAGCTCCATATTTGAAAATGAGTGGTCCGTCTGTATGCACTTGTTAAATGGCAGAGGGAAGCAAATTTGATTTAAATGTGTTAAGCATTGTGGGACTTCTGTTGCTACTCCTGTGTGTGTTCTGTGTCCTTTAAAAGCTGAGTCAGGGGCTGACATGTGGCCCCGTAGGTAGACATAATTGCTGCCAACCCTAGTTACCTGAGTTCAACAATTGGGACCCACATAGTATGTGAGAATTAATGCCTGAAAGTTGTCCTCTGACACACACACACACACACACACACACACACACACACACACACACACTAAAACATTAAATTAATAAAAGCTAAAACTTAGGAAAGCGTTTTTATTTTATTTAATCTTTAAAAAGAGGGCTCGCTGTATTATTTAGCTCAGGCTGGCCTTGAACCCACTATTTTCCACCTCAGCCTCCCAAGTGCTGGAATTACAGGTGTGTTGCATCAAACCTGAAAGGAAGGATGCCCTTAGGAAGGAGAGCAATTGCTCTTTTGAAGTAATACCATTGTCTCCATTGTGTCTCAGTCCAGCCTGCTTCTCTGTCCTTTCCTGTGTGATACATATGTTGGATACTGGTGATTATAGCCTCGTCTCCAACTTTCTATTCTAAATTACACCCCCAAATGACACGTGGGCTCCTCCCCATGTGATTCAAACAGTGATTTGAAGGGCAGGGAGGCAGTTTTTAAGAGGGATCTCTTTCCTTCCCACAGGAACAGGTAGCAGAAGAGAGGAGGCAGGGATGCATTGAGAGTGGTGGCCAAGGTCAGATTTTGTATCGCTTTTCACACGTCCTCAGCTCACAGATGGACTAGCCTGCCCCATGGCTATGCTTTCATCGCCGTGTCCTTGGAGATCCTATCTTCCTACTACTGATTGTTGTCGAAACAACTGCTCCCTGGCTTCCTGTGGCTAACATCGCTTCATCTTTTTCTAAATGAAGTTGGGGCGGCACACCCTCTTTATCCTAGCTGCTATGTTTTCTCAAGAGCAGGTTTTCATTTCACTGTGTCCAAATCCATGTTCAGCTTCCCCAGATCTGCTTCCTGCTCAGCTGGACCAGGATGTCTTTATGAATGAGAGAGGCTGCTGCATTGTGATCGCCCTGCTTAGAGGCTGGAGAACAAAGCTCTCATTCTCTCCCACTGTCTCGCTCTTTATTGGGGGGATGAGAAAGCAGACAGCTATAACATCTGCAATGCCTCTTCTGCCAAGTCAGCCCCCCTTACCGTGGATCTATTAGCTAATTTTAAAGTCTTAGCACTTTTCTCTTGGTCAGCACATGCTCACTGGGTGATTCCATTGTGCCAAGTTTGATTCTGTGGATGGAAAATACATTTGAAGGGAGCATGCAAATGTCTGTTCTGATGGGATTTATGGGTTCTCATTCATCTTCCGGGAAAGGGTGTTTTAATATATTTTTTGGTGCACATCTGAGTAATGTTTATTTCTTGAAGTTTCTTATAGCCTAGATGCATCTTTTCAGAAAAACAACAAATAAAGCAAGCTTTGCAGCTCCAAGCAGAGACATGAAACTACACAAATGACAATGATTGCTCCCCCCACCACCATCCCCCCTCTTGTCCTGCCAGAAATTAGTATGTACCACAAGTTTCTTGCTTCCAAAAATTTCAAGAACTTCCAGAGCACTGTGGGAAAGCTAATTTTGGGCCATATGACTGGCAGGTGGATGGCCAATTGTCCAGCTGGGGACAAATCAGTTCACTGTTACCTTGCTCATTATGGTGAAATCCAAGCTAGACAGCCATGAGTTTGGCTCCACACAGACTCATGAGCTGGCTTAAAACAAGAGAGTTTTGTTTGTTTGATTCTGTTCTTTCTTCCTCTTTCCTTCTGAGTGCTTCTGTGGCAAACCTTCCCAAATTGGCAGCCCTCACTCAGACTGTCCAAGTATATGTCAAAATCAAGTGGCAGGGCCAGGACAGGCACTGAGTAGCCTTCGGAGGTGGTTTGTCCTCCTTCATCGTTGACTTGCACGTCAATCACAGGCCCCTGCCGCACATGTGATAGGTTACCTTGGAGTTTGGATACTAGAGAGCTTTTTACATTCAAGACAAAAACACTAGTTATGTTTTTTAAAAATATACCTATATAACAGTCATTTAATGAAAGCTGTCCTATGTCATAATTTTACTTGAAAATATTAATCTCTCTGCATATGTGCATATATATATATGCATATGGAGAATAGAGAACATCTTGTAGGAAATCTTTCTTTCACCTTGTAGGTCTTGGGGATCAAACTTAAGCCACCTGGCTTGGCTATAAGCACCTTTTCTTT
>JANHMN010000013.1:22047448-22057453 GCA_030674055.1 Rhabdomys pumilio
GGAGGAGGAGGAGGAGGAGGAGGAGGAAGAGGAGGAGGAAGAGGAGGAGGAAGAGGAGGAGGAAGAGGAGGAAGAGGAGGAAGAAGAGGAGGAAGAAGAGGAGGAAGAGGAGGAGGAAGGAAGGCAACTTGCTTGGGGTTGTATGAGGGATGAGAGTGAATACGCAGAAGCCTTTGCTTCATAGTCATAAGAACTACTGTGACAGGGGAAAAAAAAAGGAGCCAGCTTTTCTTCCAAAAGGTGGCTTTTTATTTATTTGTATTTGGTTTTAATATATGTATTTGTATGTCAGTGTTTGGGTGTATACGTGTGTGCAGGCACATATACACATGTGTATGAAGACCCGAGGTTAACCTGTCTACAAATGTATCTTTTAAAAAAAGATTTATTTTTTTAAATTGTGTGTTTGTGGGTCTGTGCACATAAGTTCAGGTGCCCAAAGAGACCAGAGGAGGGAGTGAGATCTCTCAGAGCTGAAGTCACAGGCAGTTGTGAGCTAACCAACTTGGGTGCTGGGAATCAAACTGGATTCCTCTGGAGAGGAATATGTACTTTGTAAATTCTCCAGCCCACATGTAGCTGCTTCTCACAGCATTTCAAACATGCCCAAGAGGCAGTATGCAGTACATCCTCAGTGTCTACCCATGTTGCTGTCTTTGTTATATCTGCTTGTTGGATACTTTGCCGAGGCATTCTGAAGCAAGCCATGCTTTTGGAGAACCTGTATAACCTGAATTATGCTGTCTCTGCACTGTCTGTGAATGCTATGCCTAGTACTATTTCCTATAAGAGGCTCTCTCCAGTCTCACGATATTGCCCATTCGGCTCCCACTGGGTGATGATGGTCCTCTGAAATAAAGACATATAGCCATGTCTTATTTACTGATTTACCTCTATGCTTGGATTTATTTCAGACATGTAACACATCAAGTATAAAGGAGCATAAATGAAAGAGGACAAAAATAAGGAAAGAGAAATAAGAGAAGAGACCCTGGTTAGAGCCAGGATCAAGGCTACGAATGCATACTGTGAAGAGCCATCGACTCACTATGGGTGGGCCATTTGGTGCTGGATTTTCTAGTATCCAGTGAGGAAGGATCAGTTACACACAGCCATATGGTGAATCCAGAATGACGCCCCTGAGAACAACAACTACTATTTCAGAACAAAGAGAAACTTTTTACCTGAGTGTGGATGTAAAAGGAAAGGCATGTAATGGGGGAGGGGTTCACCTCATAGCAGACACGGAAGCCTCACAGGACCTGTTCTTCGGTGGCCTTCGAGAATATGATAACAACAATATGTACTTTGTAACTTCAAGAAAGAACAGTTGGTTAACACTGATGTACGGGGTGGGGGTAGGGGCTCTAAAGTGCTGTCTAGCACATGGTTATTGCTGCTGCTGTCTGTGTTACTGCACACTTTCAGAGTTTATGAATCTGGACATGGGCAGACTAGGCATGCTTTTTGGTTTCTGATGTCACTTCCTTTCTCTGTCTTAACCAAATACCAATGACTTTTCCCACCACGCTCGATGTTTCTCTCTGTTGCTGTCAAACACCTCAGAGACCCTGCTTTTCCTTTCATTTTCTGTCAGTCTCTGCTGGTAATTCCTTCCCTCCCGTCCCTAGGTTCTTCCCATATGAACAACGGCTGCATCAGTGTATTTCAACCTGTAGGTTGTGACCCCTTTGACAAACCTCTGTCTCCTTACATTTCATAACAGCCAGATTACAGTTATGAAGTAGCAATGAAAATGATTTTATGGCTGGGGGATCATCACAACACGGGGAATTGTATTAAAGGGTTGCAGCCTTAGAAAGGTTGAGAACCGCTGTGTTTGGCAAAGGAGGTTAGGTTAGCTTCCTGGGAAGTATTTTGAGAATGTCTAATCCTTCCTCATGTTCAGTCAGTTGGCTTCAGTCTCTGTCTTTGTTGTCTTTGTCTTCCTGTGTCTCTGTCTCTGCTACCTTCTCTCTCTCCTCCATCATCCTGGAGACAGAGTCCTGATGTATGACTTAGCCTGCACTGGGATTCATGATCCTTCTGCTTCATACTACTGAGTGCTGGGATTTCTGGTGTGCACCAGCATACCTAGTCTCTTAAACACTAAGTAGAGTGATTTTCTAACCTCTGCGATGCTTTTCTTGTTTATCTCCTGAATGTCGCCTGGCTATCCTTTGATTCAATACTTTGTACAAGTTCATGATCACTGAGAATTCTAAATGGAGCCAGGAGACAGAAATTGTCTTCTTTAACTGTGTAGAAGGTCTCTTTCTGGAGCTGTCCACTTAAAGTAGATGCTTCAAGCAAAACTGACCTCATCAACTACACACCTTCCTGATAGCATTGGTCCTCTGTCTGTGTGTGTGTGTAACAGGTTGAAGCTGATTTGAGCTTCAGTTATGATTCTTTGGTTTTTTTCCCCCTTTATATATAGTGCCAAGTGAAAGCAATATTGGATGCACCAATCACGGTGGAAAGATATCCAACCTCATGGACTTCATTTATTACCACACTGAGGCTTCGGTGTGGATGTTTCTCCCGCAGAGCCCATTTTCTGGCCTCTGCCATTTGGATCTGGTGGAGATTAGAGAGCCTTGCTCCCCTGAGCTCCCCTGATAACAAGGCTTTCATCACCAGGCACTGGAACTGCTCAGAGGAACAGAGGTCACTGCTGTGACGCTCAGCTTGGGCAATTGACGGATTTGGCTTTTGTTCTTCCCTTCACGGCTCTCTCTCCTGATCCCAGCCTCAATTTATTTGAATGCCGAGGTTTTTATTAACCATCCTGTTCCTATTTTGTACTTTATGACAAGCCATGGGTGATGAAGATAAGGATGTGTGTAGCTGAGTGAAGGTTAGCCCTTCGAGGGGCCAGAAAGTGAAAAGCCTTTTGAGCAAAACCTGGATATGATTAACTGCAGGCTTCGCCCAAGGATGTTTAGCTTTTATGGCTATTGTTGTTTATTAAATTCCTGCAGAAAATAACTTTAGTGATAAATCCAAAACTTTATAGGTCCTAAACCCCCTTTCCCTAGGAAGGCAGTTATTTTTAAAATACAGTTGCCAATTACACAAGATTCCTTACAAATGTAAATATTTTGTAAAAGCAAGAGAGATTATGCTTGTTAAATTTTTTTGGACAGTGCCAAAGAAACACATAATAAATCACTAATTTTAGTTGTGCTAAAAATACTCTAATTGACTTTATTTTTAATAATAGATGTTGTAAGTGATATATATAAGTAATATATATATAATTATTTATATATAAGTAATATATATTATATATAAGTAATTATATGTAAGTAATATATATATAATTATTTATATATAAGTAATATATATTATATATAAGTAATTATATGTAAGTAATATATAATTACTTATATATAAGTAATATATATGTATAAGTCATATATATACATATATACACACACACATATATATACATATATATATACATATATATATATATATATATATATGTAATTATATATAAATAACATATAATTACTTATATATAATAAATATATATATATTCATTATGTCCCAGGCTATGTGTTAACAACATATATTGCAATACTATATCAAATCTGGAACCATTTTAAATCTTCGTTTTGTCACATGGGTTTGTCAATCAGTTTTGTCAGAGTGTTGGAGCTTACATGTTGGTGGCCGTGTGTCTCTAGCTAGACTTGACAGCTACCTTTGCTCATTTCTCAGTCACTGTTCTTATTAGAATGTTGCCCTGATATCAAAGCTCTCTGATAGCATAATTTCTTAAACTACTGTCTGAACAGCTCTGAGGTCACCATTTGTGGAAGGCTTGAGGAATGTTGGCCAGGCAGAAGTACCAAACTGGACTTCGTTTGTTTATGTGGACTTCATTGTGATATTTTTGGCTTTGGTGTTGTCTGTCAACAGGATGTCTCGTTCTCTGACTGACATGCTCCACCTTGTCTCTCAGCATCAGCAGTCTGGGTGGGTCTTCCTTTATGGTGCTACAGACCATCTAAGAACCCAAGACGGAAGGTAGTCAGAAAGAAGCAGCAATGTGAGGAGTTTAAGATCTTTGTTGGCTACAAAGAGAGTTTGAGGCCAGTCTGGTGTACATGAGATCCTGACTCAAAATCCAACAAAACACAACAAATCAAAACGAAACACTAGCATAGGTCACTCTCTTTATGAAATCAGAGGGCATGGAGAAATGGCTCAGCGGTTAAGAGTACAGTACGTGCTGCTCTTCCAGAGGACTGAAATTTTACAGCTCAGGTTGTATGGCTCACAAATGCCTGTAACTCCAGTTCTAGGGAATCTGACAGCCTGTGGCCTCCACATACATCTACATGTCCTCCACACACACACACACACACACACACACACACACACACACACACACACATGAAAATCAGCCTTACCTCACACTGGGATGATATACCTGTACTACCGCTCCCCACTTTCATGGGTTCTAGGGATTTCAGCTCTAGTCTTCATGTTTACCCACTGAGCCATCTCCTAAGCTCATTTTTCTTTAAAGATCAGGTCTCACTATATAACCTAGGCTAGCCTTGAATTCATGAACCTCCTGCATCAGTTTCCCCGAGTACTGGGATTATAAGCAGCATCAATAACACATGCTCTCTCTCTCTCTCTCTCTCTCTTTTTAAGAAATTATTTACTTATTTTTGTTTTCTGAGACAGGATTTCTCTGTGTAGCCCTGGCTATCCTAAAACTTGATCTGTAGACCAGGCTGGCCTCAAACTCAGAGATTTACCTTCCTCTGCCTTCCAAGTGCTGGGATTAAAGGTGTGAACCACCACTGCTCAACTTATCTATTTATTTTTATTTTATGTGCATTGGTATTTCTCTGCATGTACATCTGTATGAGGGTGTCAGATTCCTGGAACTGGAATTACAGACATTTGTGAACTGTCGTGCTGGGAATTGAACCTGGCTCCTGAGCCATTCCTCTAGCCCTATGGCATCTTTTGTTTTTCCTCCTTGTTTCATGGGGCCAATCTCCTCTTCCAAATAGCCACCTCTGACCATTTTGAAAAGAATTCCTTTCATGTCTTCTTTCTTTTATCTCTGTAGGTGATAGTTTAAAGTCTTCATCTGCATGTTCTAGTCCAGTGCTACCTATTAATTCACTTCTTGTGAATAAAGACAGTTTGTATGGCTGGCGAGAGGGATCAGTGGTTGAAGGCGCCTGTGGCCAAGACTAGTGACCCCATGTTGGATCCCTAGGACCTACATGGTAGAAGGATAGCACTAACCCTCACAAGCTGCCCTCTGACTTCCACAAGCAGGTCGTTGCATACACGTGCACATGTGTAGGCATGTGCAATAAATAAATAAAAATGAAAAAGTTAAGTTACAACGTATTTCCGTGTGGAAACTTAAACATGTGGAGGCCAGAGGACAACTTGCAGGAGTCAGTTTTCCGCTTCCACAGTGTGGGTTCTGGGGATTGAACAGAGGCTGCGGATTGAACAGAGCTCAGCAGCCTTTACTTCCTGAGCCATCTCACTGGCCCCCAGTGTTTTTCAAATAATAAATTAAATAAATAAATAAATAACTACAAATCAAAGAGGTGCCCTCCAAATCCAATTAATGTCCTTGCCTTACCCCTGTGTTTTTATCAAGTTAGTGATCACTTTCTCCTTACTCCTATTGTCTGTTACCTCGCACTGAACATTCTGCCAATCTGCTTGTAAATGCCAATGGGACCAACTTTTCTATGCCCCGCAAATTGAACTAATGTCCTTGCCCTACCCCTGTCTTTTTTTACGAAGTTAGTGAATAGTTTGTCCTTACGAGAGTGGGGGTTGGGGGGAGCTCATTGCTAGTACCTTGAAACCGGCATTCTGACAATCTGCTTACAATTGCCAATGGGACTTGGTTTGTCGTTGCTGTTGTTGTCTTTTGTTTGTTGTTGTGTGTATGTGTGTGTATGCGTCTCATTTGCCATGCTCTCCTGGAATGAAGTTGACCTTTCTCCCAACCATCCCTACTCCATCCCCCATTTTCCCCTCTGATTAGACCAAACAGCTTTTGAGCACTCTTTTCTCTTCTCTTAATCCCTACGTATAGGCACGGCTCAACCTCATCCCTCACATGCCACTGCTGTTCAAAGTGGCCCCTCTCCCAGCCTTATCTCTTCCTGCTCCTCCTGCTCTATAGAGCAGCTGGTCTCAGGAAATTCCACTGAGAAGAAACCTACACCCTGTCACTTCCCCTGGAGATTTTCTCCCACCCTCGAGGATGCTTGCTGCTGGGAACTTAAACCCTTGGAGCATGCAGGCCCTGCTGGCTCCCCTCAAACTCAGCGGCATGTTAATGAGTCTCCTCCAACCTAATCATGAGCCTCCCCCAATCTAATCATGAGCCTCCTCCAATCAAATCATGAAATTGGATTATTCAGCCGCCCCCTGGAGCTCTGCCTGAGGGCAGGTTGTGGCATAGTTTTAAAAATCAGTCTTGGGTTTAGACCTTAATTCAATGAAATTTTTAAAATGCTCTATCCAGTAGAGTTAAGGGATTACAAATCATGTAGGGTCACAGGGATGGGATCCATGCTCTGCTCCAGTGCATGGTTTGGTACAGTGTATGCTGAATAATAAGATGTGGCCCATCTCATTATTGGGTATGAGTGTGACTGAGAGACAAATCCTAATGAAGGCTAGCTATCCTCTTAGCATTACTTAGCATCAGCTTGTCTCTCCTGATCCCTGGCTGGTTCTTCTTAGACAGTGTCCTGCTGTTGCAAACCCCTAGGTGCCTCATGCCCTGGTTTGGTCTCCCTAGCCCTTTGTAAATAGCTCTTACAAAGCATTCCTCTGAGTCCCAAAGGAATCCATCTGTGGATTCTAAGTTCTCTGCCACGACCAGATATTGCTTACAAAGTCCAGAAACGTGCTTTGTGGCACAGTGGGAGGAGACAAAACTCCAGTAACAAATTCTCTTTATACATATGATGAAGCATCTTCCATGTGCTCCGTGTGACACTTTTCTGAGCAATCACAGCGTCTGGTCATGCTGCCTGACTATTTTTTTCTTGCGCAGTGTGTCATTAGCTCTCTGCTTGTGCCTTTTGTCAGCCATTAAAACATCAGTATGTGATCTTCCTGGGGGCAATCTGGGCTATTCACTCCCAATTCTTCAGACTACTCCTTCCCCCTCCCCCCCACAACTCCACCCCATCCCCAGCTTATTCATGACTGCTTTGCACAGGATCTATCCCACCCATGCTGGCTCACTGATAGATGAGCCGGACTCCCACAGTGTTCCCTGCTTGGCAAAAGCTAAGTTCCCCAGCTGATAGTAATAGGCACAAAACAGACAGATGTTCGCTCCACACATGTGCTCCATTGCCTGGTGAGCAAACTGCTTTTCGGTGGGAAACACTTAATCAGCAAGAAGTTGGCCTCGGGTTTATCCATCAGCTCGGATCTATAAACACTACTGCTCTGGAGTTTAATGCTTCCTGACACTAGATGCTGTTAGCTTTTCTTTTGCCTTCTGAGGAAAAGCATGCTTTCCTTTTATTCACACACAGTGAAATTCTTTGCATGAACAATGAGGCATCTCAGTTGGAGCTAGAAAATGTGGCTTGGTGATTCAAATTGTGCGTTTCACCCTTATTTTGCAGTTTCACGTTATATTACCCCCTCCTAGCAAGCTCAGGAGTGATTACCCAACACTTAAAATGGGAGTAAAAAAATTCTTCTCGGGTCTTTGTCCTACTATCAGGGCTTTTAATGATACACACAGAGAAGGCATCACCAATAAAGTTGGGATTGAAGTGCTCCTCTGTCTACATCTGAAGATGTAGTTACTGAAGATGCATCCTGTTTTTGCCTGTGTCTCAGGAAAGTCCCCTGGCTGATTGTGGTATGCAGTAGAGGACAGATCTCTGAGAGCAGACCTGGGTTTGTAGATGATTGTATGTGTTGCAGAACGATTCCGGCGGGTGCGTGTGACTGCTTTGGCCATGGTAAACACTCCATATACACAACGTCAGGGGGCAGAAGCAGAAAGCTGCAGTATGATGTCTCTGATTCAAGGCTGCCTTTCGCTCCTGGACTTATGGAAGGAAATACAGTTGCTGTGAAGAAACCAGTCAGATGTCAGAGTCGGATGCAAGAAGGGTGACTGGCTTGAATGAGAATGGCCTCTCTAGACTCATACATTTGGATACTTGGTTCCCAGTGGATAGACTCATTTGGAAAGGATTAGGAGGTATAGCTTTGTTGGAGGAGGTGTGTCACTGGGAGTGGGGTTTGAGGTTTCAGAAGCCCATGTTACTCTCAGCTAGCTCTCTCTCTCTGCCTCATACTTGTAGATCAAGATATATGAACTCAGCTAGTGCTTCAGCACCATGCATGCCTACTGCCATGCTTCCGGCTATGATGGTCACAGACACTCTCTGAAACTGTAAGCCCCAAATAAACTCTTCGATAAGTGTTCCTTGTGCCCTGGATCACCCAGTGTCCAAGCCTACTTGCCCTTGGGGGTTGGAGGTGAGGTGGAGCAGAATCAATGACACAGACTCAGGGAGCAGGTGGGAAACACTGCAGCAAGTCAGTCTGAAGGCTGCTGCAAGCCCCGTTAATACCTTCCACCCCCTGTCCCATTGGTCCCAAGAAAGCATCTCTTCTAAACAGCAGTTCCCGATTAGCTGGCATTGTCTTCCTCAGCAATCCTTGGTCTCTCAGGCAGTCCTCAATTAGGTCCTCCTGCAGGAGATGCTTTTGCGGTTGCACAGGTCCTGGCATTTATGCAGAGGCAGCAGCATGGTTCCTCCTACAGATAAGTTGCCTTGGCCACGGTGTCTTATCACAGCAACAGAATAGCAACTGAGACACCAACTTTACTCTTCCTGCTTGTTTCTTCCCTCAGCTCACACCTTTAGCTGTTTGGCTCAGTCAGGGGATCAGTAGCTCCTAAACAAGATGAGGGATTTAACTGTGACAGCCTAATTTAAAGGACCGGTGTGGAGGTAGCTAGTGGGTTTGGGTTGAGGTGCTGTTTATGTTGTATGCCTACTCTTTGTGAAGTTGTGTGCTGGAGGGTTTTGAGGGACAGCTGATGCTCAGGGTATGAGAGTGGGTCTCTTCCTATTTCCATTGTCATCTTTGTTTCCATTTATTTTATCTCAGCTGACATGTGCAGAGAGGCTGTTCTGTCTCCTCTCTGATGCTCCAGTCTCTTGCTGCTTGTCCCTTTTAAGGTCCAAGTGCGCATTCCAAGTTCAGGCTCTGAAACTGTTTGTAAGACTGTGGATGGTCTGAGTAGAAGAGAACGACCAAGGCCTCACGAGAGAGGTTAGTGAATGTCCTCACAAGTGGACCCCAGAGAGCTGTCTTCCTTATCCTTTCCCATTTGAGGACTGCAAACCAGAAGACTCCAACCAGAACCTCACTGTGCTGCCAATGTGATTTGAACATGAAGCCTCCAATACTGAGATACCCAAGTTCCAGGTGCTTACAAGTTGCTTGGTTTGTAGTATGTTGTGATAACTGTCACATAGCCAGAAGCAATGCCAGGGCTCAACACATACCTCCATCTCTAGTACACTTCCTCCTGTTTTTGTTACCTGCACTCTCCATCCTAGGCCTTGGTTCTTGGCTTCTCATTGAAGTCCCCATTTCCCAAATACATTCACTGGAATTACTCATGATTTCCCTGTCTTTTTTTTTTTTTTTTTTAAATTTTGTCTTTTTTTTTTTTCAGAGCTGAGGACTGAACCCAGGGCCTTGCACTTGCTAGGCAAGTGCTCTACCACTGAGCTAAATCCCTAACCCCTTCCCTGTCTTTCAACCTCTACTATATCTATGAAGGCAATTCCTGTTACTTCAGAGCCTCTTTTCTCTCCTATTGCCCTTCAGCTTACTTATGGCACTGCATAACACACTATGGTATCTGTTCTATATTTCTAGAGCTTAAATATATATGTATATGTATATGTATATGTATATGTATATGTATATGTATAT
>JANHMN010000013.1:22057463-22074119 GCA_030674055.1 Rhabdomys pumilio
GTATATGTATATGTATATGTATATGTATATGTATATGTATATGTATACACGTATATATGTATATGTATATATACACACATATATGTATATGTATATGCATATGTATATGTATATGTATATGCATATGTATATGTATATGTATATGCATATGTATATGTATATATATATACACATATATATGTATGTATATTTACACACACACACACACACACACACACACATATATATATATATGTTTGACTGAATATACACATATGCACAAGGTATGTGCCTGGTGCCTAAGACAGACAGGAAATGGTACCACATCCCCCAAAACTAGAGTTTCAGATGCTTGTGAGCTGTGTTGTGGGTGTTGGGAACTGAATCTGGGCCCTCTGTAAGAGCAGCCAGTGTTCTTAACCGCTAAATCTCCAGGCCCTGCTTATAGGGCTGTTTATAGAGCTTTTATAGCATGCAGTTGTTTGTTTTTACATCAGTAGCAATGCTTGTAGTCGATTACTAGTTTAACTTCCCCTCTCAACTCTTAGTATAACATCTGGATATCTTCTTTAACCCAGTGGTGGCAAAGAGACAGTGGATAGTTAGTGACTGAAGCATAGCTGATGTTCAGTATTTGTATATTACTAATCATATCTTATTGTCTGTGACTTTGACTTTAATAGCTCTGTGATGCCCGTCAGATTAGGTCTTTGAACAGAAACATAAAAACCAGGTAATGAATTGAAAATGTTATGACCAGAGGCGGACAGCAGCCCCACCTAATTCCACTGGTGAATATGGTTTAGCATTTGCAACAACATTATAATGGGGGGAGGGTACTCCTGCTCACACAATGAGTTCTTTTCCTACTTACTGAGCTATATTCTCAGTCTTGTTATTTTCCTTCTCTCTCTTCCTTCCTCCCTCCCTTCCTTTTTTTGAGGCAGAATCTTACTACTGGAAGTTGGGATCCTCCTACCTCAGCCACCCCAAAGGAAAGCTCTAAGGAATTAAAGGTCTTGCAACAGAGCAATCGGCTAACAAGTGTTAACTGAAACTTTCATTTGTTTAACAAATATTTATTGAGCCTCTACTTTTGAGTCAGGTGCTGTGTACATTTGAGTCTCTGGATCCTTAACCTCCAAACAGAATGCGTGTGAACAGAGTCCTGGCATCTCTAGTGAGTCATTACAAATTTACTCAGTTGTGCAAATCGTCAGCTCTTTTTGAGTTCCACCGAAAATATTTACTGTATGCTTTTGGTCTCCAGTCTGCAGGCCCATAGAGACAGACGTCTGTTAGATGTCTGAGATGTTTTCTTAAGTTGCAAAATTTTCCAGATGAATTCCACAATGGGAATATGTTAACAGTATATTGTTGGAACATCTCCAGGGAAAATAACTTTGGTCAAGGAGAAAAATACACATTAAGAAACAAAACAAAACAACCCAATCAATGGCCATTGAGTAGTCACAGGAGAAAATATTTTACAAAGATGTATTTATTTATATTTCCCTCTTCATCCCAAAGTCTCCCTGGTAGTGGGATGTCTGGACAGAAAGGACATTTGTAAATCTGTGGGTTGACCTTTTGGCCATGGAGTTATGAAGTTACTCCAATATAAGAGGATTATTCCAGCTAATTACTCCTATGAATACATTCCCGAACGTTTCAGGGAGTATTTTTGGGTTACTTCACATAATCTAAAAAAAAAAAAAAAAAAAAAAAAGGAAATTGTGTGGGTTTTCTTTACCTTGTTAGAAATAGGAAATGGAGATAGAACCTTTGACTCAAGTGGACATTTCTTATGTGTTTTCCTCCAAAGGAAGTATTGAGAAGAACACAGAAATATATGTCAGGGCATAGCAGCATTTGTGTAATGTGGTTCAGCTGGTGTATATCAGATGTTTAATTTAGGCTCAACAAGCCTTTGCCCTATCACAGACATACCCAGAATATTGCAAGGGGAAGATTCTGAGAATAGCAATTAAAGTTTATGTCTAGGAATTGGAATACCATCTGCTGAGAATGAAGTATTAGGAGATGCCTTTTTCCCTTGGGAAACAAGACTGGCTCCAGTGTAAAATGGAATGGTTTGAATTCTGTAAGAAGTCAAGCCAGCAACCTAGAACCCCGGCAATCAGGAGACCGAGGCAGGAAGATACCAAGTAGGAGGTCTGCCTGGGCTATGGAGTGAGCCTGAGGTTAATCTTGGCAACTGAATGATGCCTGTCTTAAAATTTGAAAAGATATAACTCAGTGGTAGAATTCTTGCCTAGCATGCACAACACCCAAGTTTAATATTCAGTGCCACTTGTCTACTTAAAGGATGGCAGATACAACTGAGAACTTACATTTTGATCCATGAGTAGGAGGCAGAGAGCTAATTGGGAATTGTGTAAATATTTTGAATCGTCAAAGCCTGCCTCCCCCAGTGATACACTTCCTCCGAAAAGGGCACACTTCCTAATTCTTTAGTCCCATCAACTGGGGACCAAGTATTCAAACATGAACCTATGGGGACCATTCTCATCCAAACCACTACAGAGACCCTACTTCAAAAACTAAGTTGGCCAGCAGTTGAGAAACACACACCTAACATCAGCCTGACTGCTACACACTTGCACACAAGTCCACAGAGGAAATCAAATTCGAACAAATGCACAAACACACACATAGAGAATTTACTTTTTCCTTTATAATCTGTGGGTTGGACTGAATGATCTTTGTTCTACTAAGCTGTATATCTTTTGAATTTGGGAATGGCTCCTGTCCTCAGGACGGCAGCTGGTACCAATGATGCTTTTGTTTGGATTGAGAAAAGCATCCTAACCTCTTGGCTAATCTTAAGCAGTGCACACTAGATGTAGATCTCCTTTGTGCCCACATCTTGGTGCGCTCCTGATGAGGGAAAAGCCACACAGTCGTACACAGAGGTCCTGAGCTCCGAAGGAGAAGCCACTAAAGTGACCATCTGAAGAACACTCATGTAAGCTCACATACTTCATCAGTGACCTGCTTTTAGGGCACAGCTGATGAAGCCATTTTGCAGAGTTCCTAGAGATAAAGATACAAACAAACAAACAAACAAACAAAACCGGAGAACTAGGCAGTGTGTTTGTGCTCCGCTCTGCCTATGCAATCTTATTTCATGTATGAACCAGCCCTGCGTGGGCCAGGAGGCTTCACTCTGGGTATCTGATCATGCAGCTCACTGGTGGTAGTGGAAAAACTGTTGCTTCAGTCAGCTATGCATGGACTTTATCTCTCCTCCCTGCCCCCCCTCCTCCATGCAGCTATATGTCTATGGGCTTTGTGGCATAGCCCAGTCGTGTTCTAGAAATTTGATTCTGCGGTCAGATCCATCCCTGGCCTGGCTATCCTTTGTGGATACATAGGAAGAGGGAGCCTTGTGAGATTTTTGTTTCCAAGCAAATTGCCATGTCTTCAACCAAGTCAGCTCTGGAAACCACTGTGGAGTTGTAGGAACAGGTTTCTACCTGCCCACCTCTCCATCTTGTGGTGTTAGAGAAGAGAAGGTATAAAGGCAACATGTGCGTTTTCTGGTTCTGTTTTGTTTTGTTTTTGTCAACTTGACACAAACTAAAGTTATCTTTAAGAAGAGAATCTCAATCAGGAAAAAACCTCCATGCAGATTCCCTGTAGGGAATTTTCATGATTAATGATTGATGCAGGAAGGTCCAGTCCAGCCCATGGGGATGGTGGTGGTTGGTACCACCTCTTAATAGGTGGTCCTGAAAGAAAGCAGGCTGTGCAAACCAGTGAGCTTTCCTCCACGGCTTCTGCTTCAATTCCCGCCTCCAGTTTCCTACCTTGAGTTTTTGCCATAACTTCCTTGATGATGGACAGTGGTGTGGAACTATAACTGGAAACAAACCCTTTTCATCCCTAAGTTGGTTTTGGTCATGGCATTGCATCACAGCAATACTAACCCTCACCGAGACAGTATGAATAAATGTAAACCATTGATGCTTTTAGAAGTATCAATACATGTTCTGGATTTTCGTGTATAAATTGCTTCATGTAAATTATGAGACCATATCCTCCTGATTTACATATTAAGAGCATCAACGGAACATGTTCCAACTCCAGGGTGGGAGACCCCATTTCCTTATACATTGTGTGTGTGTGTGTGTGTGTGTGTGTGTGTGTGTGTGTGTAACACAATCCATACTATTTACACTGAACTTTGCCAGGAGGCTACAGCCCTTCCAGTCCTTATTACTGGATTCTGCAGTCTGATGTCGGTAGAAGCCCCTCAGGAGAACAGGGGACATGCGTGGGCTTGGACTCTTTACCTCTCTCATTTTAAAAGATTATCATCTGTAGAGAGATGAGCCTCAGTATGGTGCTGATTGAGGTATAAATGGCCAAGCCCTTCTGATTATTCAGCCCTGAGTCATGTTTCAATGGCACAAGAAAGCTCACAGTCTCTGGTAACAAGCCCTGAGTGCTAATGACCAGGTCTCACTGAACAGTCATTGCGCATCTGACTCACTCAGCCTGCACAATGACTGTAAGTGCTTGGTGGTACACTCACACCTTCTTCAGATCATAAACTGACAGAGGGTTTTTGGTTAGTTGGTTTTTGTTTTTCAAGACAAGATTTCTCTGTGTAGCCTTGGCTGTCCTGACACTTACTCTGTAGACCAAACTGGACTTGAACTCAGATATCTATCTCCCTCTGCCTCCTGGGAGCTGGGATTAAAGTCATGTACCACCACTGCCTGGCTGTGACAGAGATTTTTTTTTTTTTAATTTGCAACATTTTGTAGTATAGTTTAAAATGAAATTGAAGATTGTCTTTAATGTTTTTTATTATTTGAGAATTTCATACATTGTAGTTTTGATTATATCCATACTTTCCATCTTCCTCCAGATCTACCTCTCCTATTCTATACACACCCAATTTTCTGTCTCTCTCTCTTTTTTTTTTTTAACCTAGTCTCATTAGTGCTGACTATGCCCTCTTGGATATGTGGCATCAACTGGAACCTGTAAGACCCACCAGTGCCCAAGCCCTTAAGAAAGCTAGCTCTCCCTCCCTTGGCAGCTCTCAGTTGGGAACGAGACTTTGTGCCTACCTTCTCCTTTCACGCTGGGATTTTGTCTGGCCTTTGTTACTGCAATAGACAAGCAGAGGAGATAGAGAAGGTAAAGCAGACACAAATAGGAAAGAATGACATCATAGTGTCACTACCCACAGACGATGGGATTCTACACACTAAAGATTCTTCTCTTACAGCTTCACCTTTAGCAAAGTCACAGAAGACTAAGTTAACACATAGAGATTTTTTTTTTCAACAGATTTATAGGTAGAACTTTCAGCTGTGAGAGACTAGGGGTGGAGCCTACAGGCCCAAGGCCTGTATATTCAATTGATTCTGAGGGACAGTCTATGAAGCTACTTAACCCTCTATCCATTTTTGCAGTTGTGATAACTTTTCCTTTCTTTTGGGATCTCTCAGCCAATGAGATGGCAGTCCATGGTCCTTTGGATGCTGAAGCATCCTGATAGATATTTTGACCTTTTTTGCAACCAAAATTTGTTTGTGTTTTAATAAACTAACATTGAATAGTTTCTATAAAGGAAGCCTGTAAAAAGAGCATTTGGTGTTTTAGAAACGTTAGTCTTAAGACAATATAATAAGCCTTGTGTTTACAGCTCACCACTAAAATGCTGCCCACTTAAAATCGATCAATTAGTTAAATAATTGCCCACTAGATGCATATGGGGGTAATTAGGCCAGCTGCTGTTCTTGCCAATCAAAAACTAAAGCCAACAACCTGGAATTCATATGCTCAGAGCTGCTGTGTTCTTAAATTTCTTAGGCCAATTTAAAGCACTGGTTGCCTGGAAGCAAATCAATTTCCTTCCATTTAAAGTATATTATATACCAGCAATTACCAAATACACAAGAAAATAATTTAGTGTTTCAGGTAGTCATTTGTGCTTCTAAAATTTTATATCACTGAAGATACAGGAGCCACTTTTGAGTGAAATGAGACCCAATCATGAATACTTTTCTAGGTCTTTAAAGAAGAGGCCCCTGTGTTTATAAATAGAAAGTATGTATTCCTTTTTTCATCGGGTATAGGGAATTTCAGCTAAACTCCTGTGCCAGAAACCTTACCCCATCCTTTTAAAATGACCACTCTTTTCTCTGACTGGCCAGAAGTAGACCTGTCCATTCACAGCCTAATTGTAAAATTATAGTGTAGAAAATATTTGCCTTGGGGAATGGTCATTAGTCTTTTGAGAGACTGACAAGTAGAAGTCCTGTCTCAAATAGCTTCTCTTCTCTGATGGACACCCTCCTGGACCGGTGCTCTGAATAGCCCTGTTTATCTTGTTTACAAAATAAACAACAATTAGAATAAATTATCAGATCAGGTAAGGGTATGTGCAACGCCCACCCAACCCCCAAGGTTTCTCTCAGGCTGTGTGAGAAGTGAGCTTGGTGCTCTCTTTGCTCTATGAGAGGTGATGTGCTCATCGCTACTTTCTGTTAGAGCTTTAATGCTGGGTGTGGCAGATGGGGCAGACCAGGATATACTGAGAAGCCGGTGTATCTCAGTGCAGGTGGACTTGGCCAACGGGGGCTGACAGTGGGCTCTGCAGCCTCGTCAGCTTCCTGTAAACAGTACTGCGTGCAGGGACTCCCACTCCAACAAACTCATAGGTTAGGCCTGGCCATGACTGTTTTTCTATGGAGTTTTATTGGAACACAGCCACTTGCCTTCATTCCTTTGCTGTCTGTGGGGGTGCTCCCCCATGATGATGGCTAAGTAATTATACCAGAGACATCGGGGCCATAAAACTTAAAAAAAGATTTACTGTCTGGCCTTTCGTTGAAAATTCTCCGTGAGAACTCCACTTACATTGTTTTTCAAAATCTGCCTCCTAGCTGGTCATGGTGCCCACTCGCTTTCTTCTCAGCAGCGTGGCTTTTACCTCTCAATTTTGACTCCTAGCCAGTGAGCTGTCGGGCAGAGTTTGGGAAAGAAAGAGCCTGCTCTCACCTATGCTTCGGATTTTGTGTTTCGATTTCCCTATTGAGTGGGGGCCAGTCTCAAACAGCATTAAATTGCGAGCAAAATTTTAGAATCAGAAGACAGTCAGCTCCTGGGGTGAAGGAGAGGGTGCAAGCTCCCTCATGGGTCAGGTGAAGATGTAGGGGCAATAAGGGGGAGAGAAGCTGGCCAGGGTCACATGACTTGGCTACCGAAGCGGGTTTCCTTTGGATCCCCTTCTCATAGTGGTGCATCACCGCTACCCTTCTGCACATGCCCCGACAAA
Organism: Rhabdomys pumilio; assembly: GCA_030674055.1. Taxonomy (NCBI): domain Eukaryota; kingdom Metazoa; phylum Chordata; class Mammalia; order Rodentia; family Muridae; genus Rhabdomys; species Rhabdomys pumilio. Next base: position 22,064,764 of record JANHMN010000013.1, read on the forward strand.
ATAGTCTCAGTAAGTTTTTATTCCACAGTGAGAATTTTCACTTTAGTTTAGCTAAGTGTGACCTTATATTAGATTGACCAGAAGAAGAACTAATTAATGATTAGAAGAAAAAAAATTTTAAATCACTGAATATTCAGAACAGTTTCATTCTCTATTGTTTATCCAGTCAGTAAAATTAAACAAAAACTGGATGTTGCAAAGCCGTTTTCCTCATGACTGTTTATCCAGTCATCTCTCAGCCACTGTGCTGGTTGGTTTTTTTGTCAACTTGACATAAATTAGCCACCTGGGAAGAGCTAACCTCAATTAAGGAGTTGCTTCATCAGATTAGCCTGTGGGTATATCTTTTGGACATTTTCTTGATGAATGTTTGTTGGGAGTTGAGGGGCAACCATCGTGGGTAGTGCTATTCCTGGGCTAGTGGTCCTGGGTTGTGTAAGAAAGCAGGCGGAGCAAGCCATAAGGAGCAAACCAGTAAGCAACATTCTTCTGTGGTTACTGATTTGGTTCCTGTCCTGGTTTCCCTTAATGATGGAGCATAAAGTATAAGATGAAATAAACCATATTCTCTCCAAGTTGCTTTTGGTCATGGTGTTTACCACAGCAATCAAGATAGGATGTCTTTTTTTTTTTTTTTTTTTTTAAATCATAGGATATACTTTGATTATCATTGTAATGAAGAACCAGGATATCTACCACAGAGTAAAGTGTGTAACAAACACGGCTTGTCAACAGTTACAATGCCTACTTTGTAGCTTAGTGTTAAACGTTGTGACAAAGCATTATGCAGTCACGCTTTCTATTTCTAAACTCAGTTTTATTAATTACTGTTCCTCATTGAGTCTGAAGCTTTGCTTATGGCATATCTGTTTATATGCATTTTTTCCAAAAAAGGTGATCAAAAAGGTGATTTTTATTTTTCTGATTTTGCAAATTTTGAAATAATTCTGTTTTATCATACTCGGGCTAGCTTATCTAAGTTTTTATCTAGGTAAAAATGAGCAAATTACTTCTTTTTTATTAATTATTTTATTTATTTACATTTCAAATGTTGCTCCCTCTACCCCATGTCCCCTCTGAAAGCCCCCCCACCCTATCCTGGGGCAACAAACCTCCACAGGACCAAGTGCCTTCCCACCCCATTAATGCCAGAGAAGGCAGCACCCTGCTACATATTCATTTTCGTGCTTGGTAAGTAACATGCAGCTATCACATAAGCCATATTTGGTAAGATTTCTCATTTTCTCCTCCTTAGAGTAATCACTATTTGAAACCAATATTCAAACTTTTATTACAATTCAAAATCAAATCTTAGACTTGTAAAAAAAAAATAACCAATACTTGGTTTGTGAATTTTGTCTTTAGTCCCTGTTGTTGGCATGGGATCTTTTCATCCCATTGGGACCCTAATGCGTCATGGTCTCAATGGAACTGGCAGCTTACTTACTGGTTGACCTTGGGTGTCCGTGATGTGGAGACAGCAGCGCTAACCTCTCAGTGTTGCTGAAAGAGGAAAGTTAGCAGGACCCACAGTAAGCACACAGACCCCTCTCTATGACATGGGACAGATCACCTCAGTAGGAATCCTGGAACACTGTAATTTGTGGGTTTTGTATAGTCAGCGATGAACATTTGAATGCATCGATGGTGTTAAGCAGGATTAAATGAACTCATTTTTAAGCCTGGAGTGTTTGATGTCCCTCTGCTTCCTGGAAGGAAGGATAATCCACCATGGTCTGGATTCATAGAAAGGCCTTTTGAGGCTCTCTCTCTGGACCCCTGGGTACAGGAGGGACATGTGCCAGCTGTGTGGTGAAGGAAGGAAGAATAGTGTCCTCCTTGAGAGAAGCGGAGGAGATGCTAAGGCACCAGCGGGAGTGCATTGTCAAGGCTGCTGCGGCAAACTTACTTGAGTGTTGCAGACCGTAGCTGAGGAGCTGTAAAGTGAGGTCATTAGAAGACTGTGCTGCTGTATCATGAATGCGCCTTCTAAACGCATTCTCAGTATAGGCTGCTATCCAGCTGTACTAGACAGAGATTGCTCTCTGCAATGGGGGAACTGTTTTACTTGCTTCTGAGTCAGAGATGGTTTCTACTTGATTTCAAAGCAGACCGTCTCTCCTTTCTTTTATCCTACTACTACAAAGTGTTTACAGACCCAGGCTTGTAAACGGGATTATAACATTTCATTCTAAGTTATAGAACTCACATGTTAAGACTCAAGAGTCAGGGCTACAGAGATGGCTTAAGTAGTTAACAGCTCATACAGTTCTTGCAGAGGGCTTGAGTTTTGTTCCCAGCACCAAGGTCGAGCGTCTGACAACTAACTGCCTGTAACTTCAACTGCCAGGGAACTGATGCTGTCTTCATGACTCCAAGTGCACCTGTAGTCATGTACACATACTGCCCCGCCCCCACACATATATACATAATTAAAGTAATATCTTTACAAATAACAATAAGAGCATAAACTCAGTTCCTGTCAATTGCTCTCCATTTCAGAAGGAAACTAACAGAGCAGACAAAGCTGGCTTTCCTCCCACGACTGATCATCAGCCTAACTGCTTACAAAAGTGAACCAGCACGGGGCATGCCTTCTACGTAACAATCTGAACTGAAGGGGCTGTGGCCATTTTCCACTTAGAAATGCAGAGTTTTGCTTCTGAGGCATGCTCATTCTGAACACTTGCAAGAAAGCCCTCCCTGTCTGTCAGCCCCCCAATCTGTCTTTGTATTATATTGCTCAGAGAACTCAAAACAATGGGCAGTTTGAGCAACCCTAAGTTCTCCCTTTCTGTAACCTGGGTTTGCCTTCTTTGTTTATACTTTTGGAGAAAGAGAATAGAGCCACCTCATCACACTTTCAGCTGATGTTATCCTATGCGCAGACTCAGTGACTTAACCATAGCTTAGAACCAATCTGACCACAATAAACTCTTTAGCAAATAAGATTTTCTTAACATTTATATTTTTATTTTTAAAAGAGTCATTTATTTATGTTTATGAGCATTCCATCTATGCTTGTATGAGGACACCAGTTGTGAGCCACCACATGGTTGCTGAGAATTGAACTCAGGACCTCTGAAACAACCAGTGCTTTTTACCGACGAGCCATCTCTCCAGCCCCTATTTTTTTTTTTTTTTTTTTACCTCTTTTATGGGTGGTTTGTTTGTGTCACAAGTATGCCTAGTGCCCATGCAGGACAGACAAGGCACTCCCTGGGGCTGGACTTACAGATGGCTGTGAGCCACCACGTGGTGCTGAGAATCAGACCAAGGTCCCTTGACAGCGGCCAGTGTTCTTAACCGCTAAGTCATCTCTATCTCCTCTTTACATTTAAGACTTATTCTTATTTACTTGCATGTATAGTTTTGTATGTGCATGTCGGGGACAGAGGACATGCTTCTGGGAGTCTGGTCTTTCTACCTCGTAGGTCCTGGGGATAGAACTCAGCTTGTCAGGTTTGGTAGCAAGCACTTGTGCCTTCTGAGCCATGTCAACAGCCCGTGTGATCCGGCTTCTGACTTCTGAGTTCATTTTCTGGATGCTTCTCTCTGCTGTCTCTGCTGCATTCTCAGTTTCTTTACAATTCACCTGTTCTGTTGCTGTGGATGAAGCCTTTTCCTGCCTCAGAGCTACTAGCCCAGATACCTCCCAGCTGGGGTAGAGAGTTTTCAGGTGAGAGACTCCCAAGGCAGTTCGAGTGTAGAAGGCTCCATCCCTCAAGAACTTTGTCAGAGGGAGAAGTGTGGCTCTGGAATGTTTGCGTGAGTTTTTCCCAGAGCATTAAAAATGCTTTGCCACTCGAATTCCAGCTGGGATAATAACTTCAGAGAAAATGTCATGGAGCACAAGTCAGTGCTAGGTGCTGCTCTTCAAAATAATTATCCTTTGCACTAAAAGGATTAGGCATCTTTTAACATGTTGAGGACATTCTGAAACCCAGTCACATCAGGAGTTTCCCAGAGAAATGGGAGGATAATGTGACTCATACAGGCCGCTCTGGAGGTGCAGAGTCCTTGTTTTGTTTTGCGTGTACTGAGCATGGTCTGTTCATCCACTCAACTGGGTCTCTAGGGAGAGGTGGACACTGGAGTCCCCTTTGTCCTCCCCTAGGTATTGTTTTATTTTTCTTTTTAAAGCATATCTTTCAGCATGAAGAGTAACAGATTTTTGGAACACTCAGTCGTAAGTGGGTAAATGAGATGTCTTCACCAGACCTGTCTCCTCAGGGTACAGGAACTCTGCAGAAGAGAAGGTGGAAAGATTATAAGAGCCAAGACAGGCAGGAGTGGCACATGCCTTTCATCCCAGCACTTGGGAGGCAGAGTCTGGTGGATCTATGAGTTCGAGGCCAGCCTGGTCTACAGAGTGAGTTCCAGAACAGCCAAAGCTGCACAGAAAAACTCTGCCTCCAAAACCAAAAACCAAACCAAACAACAACAAAAAAGATTATGTCAATACTGTAAGAGCCAGAGTGTCTGGAAGACAGGAGGGAAACAGTGCCTTGCAGACACAGCAGGACTGCTGACTCACATATGAACTTACAAACTGTGGCAGCATGCACAGGGCCTGCACAGGTTCAACCTTATGGGGTCCCAGTGCTGAGAGGGAAGTGGACAAACTTCCATCCCCAACTCAGAAGCTATCTCCAACTGGTAACTGCTGGTAAGAAAAAAATTAGTCTTCTCCAATGGAGTCTTAGTGGACGCACAAATCATGTATAAGGACAGGTCCTATGCCTAGCAGAAAATGGCCACCACAAAACAAACTCAACGGTATTCTTGAAGATCTTTTTTTCTTGTCTTGGTGCATTTGGACTTATTTTTTTTAACCTTATTTGTCTTTTGCTTATCTATTATTGTTTCTTATTTGTGTTTTTAAAAATTTTGTTTGTGAATGTCTTGGTGTGGATGCCTTTTTGTTGTTATTTTTGTGGGATCTTTCTTCCTTCCTTTCTTTCTTTCTTGCCAAATCTTTGCTTTTTCTACCTGTCACTTTTATTGAATGACTAATTTGTTTTCAAATTAAAAAACATTATTATACTGGTTGTTAATTATGCTAATATTTTTTTACAACCCAGTAAAAATACTAACACGCAAACAAAATTTTAATCTGAAATATATGAAAGAACAAATTTTCTTATCTCTTAAACCCATTAAAACACCGAAGGCAACAGTGATGCTTCACTGAAATAAACTGTATTTTAAAATTACACATGCTTTTGATCTTGTTTGAACAGTTAAGTCTCTAAATAGTAACCTTTTTCCTTATATTGAAAATAATATTTTGTCTCATATGTTAATATACCCTGATTATGTTTTTTCCTCCTTCTACTCCTCCCAGTTCCTGCCCACTTTCCCTCCATTCCAGACCCACCTTCTTTCTGTCTTTCATTGGAAAACAAAATCTTCTATGAAATAATCATAAAATAAAATAAGACAAAACCAAACAAATCTGAATGAAACAAAGCAATACAAAAGGAAAGGAGCCCAAACAGATGTGGGCACAGAGGTGCCCACCAAGTAGTTTGTGCATTCTGGAGTTCCATAAAACAATAAACTGGAAGCCATAATATACATAGAATGAAGCTATACGGTAAATTAATAGAAATAAACTAAGATACAACGATAAACAAAACTGCCCTGCACGGTGTTATGAGACAAGAAGCCTCTAAAGATGCTGAGTTCATTTATCTACCACAGCTGAACATGCAGGCTGGGTTTGTTTCCCAGTGAGACTCCTTGGGAAAGAAATAAACAAACAAACCAGTTTTTCATTTGCAAATGGTTATCAACTGTATATAGCTTCTGGGTTAGGGATGAGGCGTGGGTCCACCTCACTTGACAGTTCTAGGCCCCCATCTTGTCATAGAGCTGTGCAGGCCCTGGGCATGCTGCCACAGTCTCTGTGAGTTCATGTGTGCATCAGTTCTGTTGGTTTAGAAGACCTTGTTTTCTTGGTGTCCTCTGTCCCTTCTGGCTCTTAAACTCTTTCTGCCTCCTCTTCAGCATGGTTCCCTGAGCCCCGAGGGGAGGGATTTGATGGAGACAACCCAGTTAGGCTTTAGTGTTCCAATCTCTCTCACTCTGCATGTTGTCTGGCTGTGGGTCTCTCTTTGTTTCCCATCTGCTGCAGGAAGAAGCTTCTCTGATGATGACTGAGGAAGGCACTGATCTATGAGTATGGCAGATGTCATTACAAGTCATTTTATTGATGTTCCTTTAGAAGAACAGTAGGAGGCTTTCTAGTTTCAGGTTCCTGTTCACCCAAGTTGGAGATGGGGTCCATCTCATGGGGCGAGCCTTAAAGCCAATCAGATAGTGGTTGGTCACTCTTACAGGCTTTGTGCTCTTAGTGTGCCGGGGTAGGCACCAGATCTACTTCTTTGTGTTCAATGAGATTTGTAGACATCTTCAGCAACAGGGCCTTGATGTCAGTGTGTGGAGAATAACCAATGTCTTTGTCAATAGCCCGGATTGTCTGGGGGTTTCCATGGGGCCCCTTTCACCAACAAGTGGATGACATGCAACCCTTCCCTGAAACTGGAGGCTTCATTTAGTGATGAGAGATATCCAGTCTGGGTTCTGTCTTCCCCATTTTTTGGTGATTTTATTTAGATCATACATGTACATGATCTATGATTATATATGTACATGATCTATATAGATATTCACATATATCTTTCATATATATGTATATATAATATTATATTATATATATCTTTCATGTACATGTATATATATTATATATAAATATATATCATCTATATGTATATATTATATATGTATATATACTCCATATATATGTATATATATGTGTGTATATATATATGTATATATATATAACATATGTATACTCCATGTATATCCTTCATACACACACACACACACACACACACACATACACACACACACACACACATATATATATATCCTTCTTATATGTATATATTTTAGGAAGCTTCTACTGTATTATGTTTCCATGTAACTCCTCAAATGGTCTTTAGTTTTAGCTGTCCCTTCCTGAATTCCCTCTCCTTCCCCCCCACCCCCACTTCTTCCCACTCCATTTGATCCCCCTGTTCTGGACTCCTGCCATCCCCACCCCTGGTTCCATCCATAACTACCTGTTCTATTTCCCTTTCATAGAGAGATTCATTCCTTTCCCCCATTCCCTTAGTCTATACCTAACCTCTGTGGTAATACAGGTTGTAATCTGCTTACCAAGACTTAACAGCTAACATCCACATATATGGATACATACCATGTTTGTCTTTTGGGGTCTGGCTTACCTCACTCAAGATCATTCTTTTTCTAGTTCCATCTGTTTACTTGCAAATTTCATAGTTTATTTTAATACCTGAGCAATATTCCTTTGTATAAATATGCCACATTTTCTTTATTAATTCATCTGTTGACAGACATCTAGGCTGCTTCAAATTTCTGGCTATTATGAATTGAGTCCACAGTTACCCTAATACGTAAATCATATAGATGCTTGATAAAGCAATAGAATTACAGACCAATTTTCATTATGTAAGCAGTTCCTAAAATTCTCAGTAATTTACTTGCAAACAGAATCTAAGAACACAACAAAAAGGTCATCCACCATGATCAAGTAGGCTTCATCCCAGAGATGCAGAGATGGTTCAACATACATAAACAGATAAATGTAATTCACCATATAAACAGACTGAAAGACAAAAATCACATGATCATCTCATTAAATGCAGAAAAGGCTTTTGACAAAATCCGATGGTCTTTCATGACAAAAGCCATGGAGAAACAAAGGACATAACCTCAACATAATAATAGTGACTTACAGCAAGTCCACAGCCAACAGTAACCTAAATGGAGAGAAACTCAAAGCATTTCCTCTAAGATCAAGTACAAGGCTGTCCACTCCCTCCATAGCTATTCAGTATGATACTTGACATCTCAGCTAGAACAATAAGACAACTGAAGGAGACCAAGGGGACATAAACAGGAAGGGAAAAGGTCAAAGTATCTTCATTTTTAGATGTATACATAAGTAACTCTAAAAATACCACCAGGAAACCCCTACAGCTCATAAACCCTTAGTAATACAGCAAGAAAAAAATATGAATGACAGGTACACTGAAAAAGAGATCAGGGAAACAATACATCAAAAAAATGTCTTGAGGTAACGCTAAGCAAGTGAGTGAGAGACATGCATGATATCTTCTATTGTGTCTTCAGGGTCTGAAATTCTCTCTTCCTTTTCTTGTATTCTGTTGCTGAGGCTTGCCTCTGAGATTCCTGTTTGAGTTTCTAAGTTTTTCATTTCCAGATTTCCCTCAGTTTGGGTTTTCTTTATGGAAATTTTCATTTTCATGCCATGAGCTGTTTTCATTTCATCCCACTGGCTTTATTCATAGGATTCATTTATGGACTTATTCATATCTTTTTTAAGGTCCTCGAGTATATTCATAATAGCCATTTTGAAGCCCTTGGCTTTTGTTTCAGCTGTCTTCCATGACTCAGGACCTACTGAAGTAGGGTTGTTGGGCTCTAGTGGAGACATTATCCTGGTGGCTACTGATGTGTTTTTACACTGGCATCTAGGCTTCTGGGTTTGGAATGGTTGTTATTGCTAAATCTAGATGCTGATATCTGGCCTTTTTTCTGGGTGAGTGTTTTGTTCCTTGGTTTCTGTTGCCCTTTTTGGTCCTTAGAGAGTGTGGTGGTGGTGGGTTTTATGGTGTGGCCACTGAGGGTCCCAGGGAAGAACTTGTTTCTAGGTTTTGGGATCTGAGTCTAAGGAACAGGGATGTGCTAAAAGTGGTCAGGCACTGAGGGGGTTCAGAGGAGGGAAGAAGGTGTCTCTGCCATAAGGATCTGGGAATGGGGTGGACAGGGAGCAGAGGCCCCAGCAGGAGTACTTACAGGACTGGGGAGGAGTCTGGGCAATTTGAATTGGAGAACTGGAGGAAAGAAAGGACCATGAAGAGAAAGGAGAGTGAAGATAGCCTACTGAATTCCTTGACCAGGAGGTGACTTCAGGGTGTGGGCAGCTGAGAAAACAAAACAAAACAAAAAAAAAAAACCCAACCTCATAAAGTGGCTCAGATAATACATTCTGATCACAGTTTCCTCTCTCTCATCTCCTCCCAGATGCTCCCCACCCATCCAGCTCCATACCTTCTTTCTTGCTCTCTTTAGAAAAGAGTCAAATAAAAAACCCAAACAGAACTGAATAGAATAAAACAAACAGAGGAGAAAAAAATAAAGAAAAAGCATGAGAAGCACACACACAGGTGGGGACACACACACACATGTGGGGACACACACACACATGTGGGGACACACACACATGTGGGGACACACACACA
>JANHMN010000013.1:22074129-22086643 GCA_030674055.1 Rhabdomys pumilio
ACACACACACATGTGGGGACACACACACATGTGGGGACACACACACACACACACACAGTCAGAGTGACAGAGGCGAAAGGAGAGAGAAATGGAAGGAAAACACAAAATTGGAAACCATACTATACAAGCCAAAGACCAGTAAAGTTAAAAAACAAAGCCCAGAGAAGACCCCAAAACAAACCCAAAACCCCAAACCTCCAAACATACCATTGAGTTCATTTTGTGTTGGGCATCTACTGCTGGGAATGGAAGCCACCTTTAAGTGTGGTTTGTGTACCAACGAGACTCCACTGAAGAGAGCTGTGTTTGCTTTTGTGAACATTGGTCAATTGGATGTGACTTCTGACTTAGGGATGGGAGCCCATGTTCACTTCCTTCTCTCAGAGCTAGGACCCCATCTGGTTGAATCTGTCCAGCTCATGTGCATGCTGCCACAGTCTTTGTGAGTTCTTGTGTGTCAGTCCTGTTGTGTCTGAAAACATGGTGTCCTCCATCCTGATTGGCTTTTACAATCTTTCCACCACCTCTTCTGTAGAGTTCTATGAATCCTGAGGGGAGTGGCTAGCGACAATATCCCATTTAGGAGTGTTTTTGTTTTTCTCTCCTGACTACAGCTGCCCCTTCTCCCCTCTCCCCAGATCTATGCCTCTTCTGTTTTCTTTCAGAAAAGAGCAGATCTCTGAGGGATAACAAATGAACATGGCATAACTTGATGCAATAAGAGTAGGCACAAGCCCTCATATAAAGGCTGGATAAGGCAACCCAGTAGAAGGGAAAGGGTCCCAAGAGAAGACAAAGGAGTCAGAGATAGCCCACACTCCCACTATTAGGAGTCACATAAAAAATCTCCAAGCTAAACAACCACAGCATATATGCAGAGGACCTAGTGTAGACCCATGCAGACTGTGATTGTTACTTCCGTCTCTGTGAACCCCTTTGAACCCTGCTTTAGTAGATTCTGTGGGCCGTGTTCTGCTGGTGTAGGACTGGATGTTCTAAGGTCTCTCAGTGCCTGCATATTTGTTACACAGATTTTAAACAGCATCAGCAGATGAGAACAGTGGGTGCTGATTTCGCAACTCACACCTCCGAGTGTCTGAGAGGTGCTGAACTTGGCTGAGTAAGAACAAGATCAGAGAGGAGAGGGCGTGGAACAGAACTTGGTCTCCGATCCTGAGTGTGGAGCTGGCCCCATCGCTCAGAGGGTTGTTTTGTGGACATCAAAAGTGGCCCAGTTCCAGGTCTCGTTTGGTAAATTTGTTAGTTACTTTAATTTCTGTGACCAAGTACTTGGCGAAAAAGCAACTTGAGGGGGGTGAGGTTCAGTTTGGCTCAGGGTTTGAGGAATACATTCCATCATGGTTGGGGAAGCATATCAGTGGAGCACGGGGCTCCGCTTTCTCTCATCTTGGTAGAACGGAATGCAGACAAGAAGGAATGCCATTGCTCAGATGCCCCCTTTCTCATTTGTGTTCTGCTCTAGTCCCTGGTGCCATGGACATTCAGGGTCTTAGCACCTTATTCAGTCCTCCTGGAAACGCTTTCTTAACCACACCCAAAGATTTGCTTCAATGATGCTATAGCCATTTCTTTGTTAAAAAATTGATTCTATTTATTACTGGTGTGTGTGTGTGTGGGGGGGGGTCTGTGTGTGTCTCTCAGTGTGTACATGTGTAGAGGGCAAAGGTCAACTTTGTGGCTCGGTATCCTTCTACTGGTAGATAGGTTCCAAGCACCCTTACCTGCTGGACCGTTTTGTTTGTTCTACTTTAGGTGTTTTTAATCCAATCAGATTGATAATCAGAGTTAGCCACTGCACCTGGACTTACACAATCATCAGCCAAGCAGGATCTGAGCTTGGATTGTCTTCTACAGGGTTCTGTGAGGCCTAGCCACTTAGCTTCTCTCAGTATGTGCAGAGCCAAGAGGACTTCTCTCTTTCTTGTTCTACCATTAAAATCTCTCTCTCCCTCTCCCCCAACCCGTGTGTGTGTGTGTGTGTGTGTGTGTGTGTGCGCGCGTGCGCGTGTGCGTGCGCGTGCATGTGTGCAGATGGATATGGCTGAAGAGGTTCTGGGTGTGTCATAGCTGTTTGAGTAGCTTCTCACTTGGGCTGCTAAGTGAGCTGTTCTCAGTCAGGCTTTCTGAGCTGTACAGTAAGAGCAGATGCAGGGAAATCTAGATTTCCCACTGTTCATGCGCTCTCCTTTCTGTGACTCTTCTTTGCCTATGCTCAGTCTGTTCTTCTTGATTACACAGTTATGATGCTGGCATTCATAGTCAGCTAGTGGAGACAGCAGTACATGTTAAACCCAGGCTGCTGTGTAGCCTTTGAGAACAGCATAGAGATTCCCTGCCTGATGCCCTGTGTGTCCACGTGGAAACCACATCTCACAAACCACTGCACAGTGGGGGAAAACTTTCTAAAGTAATTTTGCATTTAAACCACTGAGTTTGTACATAAACCATTGAAAACTATCCTTTTAGAACCCAATGTATATTGAATGAAAAACAAACAAAAAAGCAAAATCAAATGAATCAGAGGGCAAATAATTGAACAGTGTGAAGCTTCCGTCCTTTCTCACAAATGCTCAGTTGGAAATCTCTTGTTTTAAGAAATTAGAGTTTATTGCTGGGGAGAACAAGTCTGATGAGCTCCGTGTGCACTTTTCTTGACTCTAGAGTCCATTCTGAGGTGAAGGGTTTTCTGGCCATCTTGCAGTCCACAGCCTCTTAGAAAAAGTAGGAAAACTGCAAAGTCTGACCACAATGCAACATTCTCATTGTTAAAAAGAAAAAAAAAAGTTGGGCAGGGCCGTGGTGATGGGAAGCAATAGCAGGTGGGTCTCTGTGAGTTAGAGACCAGCCCAGTCTACACCATGAGGTCCAGGACAGCCATGGCTACACAGAGAAACCCTGTCTCAAAAAAAAAAATCTTGGAAAGTGCAGAACATTATGCATTAAGAACAACCCAGCCATAGTTGCATCAGAGACAAGCATCAGTGCTATGTTAACTCTGTGTTCTTCTAGTCTTTGTCTTTTATGTGAATGCTTCTGTGAGATCACATGGGGTATGCATATCATTTTACAATCCATTTTGACAGTGCTAGAGATGGAACCCAGTGCCTTGGATATGCAAAGAGAGTACTCTACACGAAGCTATAACCTCAGCTGCAAGCTTAAATTAATATTAATTGGCATATAAAAATATAAGAGGGGACCAGAGAATTGGCCCAGTAAAGAAAAGTGCTTGCTGTATAAGGGCTTGAGTTCAAATCCCTAACACCTATGTAAAAACCCAGTGTTGGGGGCCAGAGACAGAGGCCAGCCAACCTAACTGAAACAGGGGCCTTCTCATTCAATGAGAGATCTCATGTCAAGAGCATAAGTTGGAGTGTGTCAGAGCAGGAAACTTAATGTCCTCATCTGTTCTCTACATGTGTGCATGGGCTTGAATACCCCTAAACACCTGCATGTACCACATACATGTGTGTAAAAGACCTTTCTGCCCCACGCTTGGCACCAAACTGTAAAAGCCTCGTACTCTGCCTGGCTTGGAGGCCGAAAACTGCGCTGCTGCTCCGGTCCACGGGTCAGGGTTTATCAAGAGAGAGAGTGGGGGGAAGACGGGGAAGAGTCGTGAAGAATAGAGACAAGCCAGAGGATCTGTAGTAAAGTCTTCTTTACTGTCTCCACCATACACACACCACTACACCTACTACTACTACACCACACATTCACACACACCTACACACACACACACACTACAACAAGGAAATCCTGGGTATTTATAGGCTTTTGCCACGTGCCTTGTAGGCACATGGATACCACGTGCCTTGCAGGTGCGGATATGACGTAAGCCTTACAGGCGTGGACAGCACGTGCACCTTACAGGCATGTATGGTGTAGATAGCACGTGGATAACACGTGCACCGCATGCCTTGTAGGCGTGGATACCACGTGCTCCTTGCAGCTGGGGGCACTAAACAGCAAAACAAGCTATACGGGATATCAGAGTGTGCTTCAGCTGTTGTAGGCTGTTGAAAACCAAGTCTCATGTCAGGGTATATGGCTCAAGATGGCTGCAAAGCTGATAGCTGCTTTCTAGCCGCTTTCTGCTTAAAGTCGGCTCCCAACATACATGTACACCACCTCCACTCTCATAAAAAGAAAAGATATATAAAAGTATATGTGTGGTATATCATATAATATTTTAGTACATGTATTATATATTATTGAATCAAAATAAATATACGTCATCAAATACTTGTTTACAGTGAAAAATTCAAAATCCTTTCTTCTAAGTTTTGAATTACACAGTGCATTGTGGGCTGTTATTACTGCGACAAACTAATGCGTACCAGAACTTCCAACTCGTATCTAATTAGTTAAATGTTCATTGGTCTTTTGTCTCAATTACAGATGTGTATGGACATTTCCCATGTCACTAATTATAGTCGTTAATATGGACTAATTATATTTCAGGGTTACTTTTAATAAACTTCACTTTATTGCATATTTATTTATTTATTTATTTATTTATTTATTTATTTATTTATTTTTGAGACAGAGTCTTACTATGTAGGCCTAGCAGGCCTGGAACTCACTTTGGAAATCAGACTTGCTTTAGACTCAGATTTGCCTGTCTGTGTCTCTCAGTCAAAGGCAAGCACCGCCACGCCTGTGTACTGCACATTTTGCAGCTGAACTGAACTCACTCGTTGTCAAGTCCACAGCAGATATTTTTAGGCAGAAATGAAGGCGAACATCAATAGAGATTAAAGCGGAGAAGCCTGGGAAACAGTTTCCAGGGTTCCTGCGAAGACTGTAACATCAGCTTTTTGCTGTGGTCACTCTTTTTATTATTAGATCCAAGCCACTCAGCACATTCCTTCTGCTTGGATGCCCCCGTCCTGAGGCCAGCGGAATGACCAGAGCCTGTTGCATGCTTTGCAATGGCTGGAGGTCTCCAGTGTCCGAGCAGGGGTTGGAATGGACTTGAAACCAGCCATCTGGAAGGAAATGCTTCAGGGCCCTGGTCATTGTCTCAGGAGCCTCTGTGTTCATTGGACACTAGTGGTCCCCGTCACAGCTGGCCAGATGGAAGAAACAGAGGATCAGTGCTTTATCAGTGAAAGACTGGTTCTACATCAGGATGGTATCAGGACTGGTCAATAGGAAACTATTGCTGCAAAAAGACTTCTCAGATCTCCGAGGAGAGATTTTACTGGAGGTTATTTAACCTTTTAGGGAAGTGGTTTATTTTTCTGTTTGCTTATTTTTTGAGAAAGGATCTTACTGGGTAGTCAGTCCTGGCCTCAGAACCATGATTCTCCTTTAACACCTGAGTTGTTCACGCATCCTCCTATCCAGTATCGGTCACTGGGGGCCTCTGCTCTTTGTAATTATCCAGAGTCTCAGACTGTTAGAGCGACCACCACCACCAATGCTGTTGGTCACCACACCAAGAAAGGAAGCAGGCACACTGTAAATTATACACTGGCCCTTTAAATTCCCACCTGGGGAGACAGTCATCACTGCGTTTCACACTGGACACACACTAATACCCATGTAATAGGGAAAGGTATAATTGGCTATATGTGTGTAACATGCAATAATAATAATAATAATAATAATAATAATACTTTCTGTTTCTCCCACTATCATTTCTTATGTTGTAACTCTTTGGGCTCTTTGAGAGTCTTTGAGATACATCACAAGTCACTGTATCCGTAGTTATCCTGCTGTGCTATGAACACCACAGCAATTCCATCCACCTACCTCTCCTCCTCTCCTTCCAGTCTCTGGTGTTGAGTGACTCCTTTTCTTCTGTCCTCCTAGGAATCCTTTTGTTTTAATTTCTACAAATGATGGAATGCCATCTTTCCGGTTTACTAATGAACACCTTGACTGATCCCTTGTGAATAGCCCCACAACAAGCATGAAGGCGTAGGCATCTCTTTGATATGAGTTCATTTCTTTTGCATTTATACATAGTAGTGGCGTTGCTGGATCCTATAGCAGTTCTATTTTTATAGATTTGTTTTTCTTTATTCTGGAGATCGAACCTAGTGTACTGTCTGTTCTAGGTCCATGCTCTACCTCTGAGCTACACACAGCCTTAATTTTAGACTTCTTTTTGAGGCGTCTCCATGCTGTTTTGCATAGTGGCTATGATGATTTTCCCTCCTACCAGTTGTGTATAACCAGATGTGTATAACCAGATGTGTATAAACATTTCTCCACTGACCATATTGATGCTGCTGTCTGTGAGGTTTGGTTTATAACTTTAGGGATCAAACTGAGCCTAGCACATGCTGCCAAAGCACCTGACTACTGAGCGACATCTCCAGCCCTGTGCATATGTTTATTATTAACTAATTGATTTAATTTATTGATTGACTAAAGTAAGTGTGCTGAGGTGAGTTAGCTCATCATTTGAATTTGCAGTGTCCTGTTTTTTTGTTGTTGTTTTTTTTATGCCCACACCGATCACTTGTACATTGAAAGACAATGAGAAGTTAATCACTTGAGATCTATTGCCCACTTCTTAGTTGGATCACCTGTTCTTTGAATGTTTTTTTAAAATTTTATTTTAGTTTATTTTAGTTTAATTCCTTATTAGATGAGAAGATTGTTAAAAGTGTTCACTTTTCTGAGCCTCTCTCTGTCTCTGTCTCTCTCTCACTATATACTGTGACATTTCTTAGTTTGATATAATATTTGCTTATTTTAACTTTTGTTATTGGAGCATTTTAGTATCTCATCCCTAAATTGTTGCCTTAACCAGTGTCTTGTAGCTTCCCCTCTGCTTTCTTCAAGTCCTTATGTAAGCTGTGGTCTTATGGTTAAGTTTTTAATCTACGTTTTCTGTTGTGTATAGCAAGAAGTTTGAGGCTAGTTGCCTAATTCACCATATGTGCACACTGTTGAGGTTTGGTCTGTTACTATGTATCATAACACTGAATTCTAGAACTGAAGGCCTAAGCCTAGGAGTGGCTTCTCAGGTTCACAAACTTTGGTTGTGCCCACCTTGTTTCTTGATTTAAAACTATTAGTTACAAAATTGGCTATAGCCAATTTCTGGAGGGATTAGAGGTAAATGAGTTTGGGGTTGGAAGAGGAGAGATGAGGAAAAGAGGAAGAGTGAGAGAGGAGGAAGCCATCATGAAGGGTGAGGAACCATGAGCACATGGCCAGGAGAAGCAGCAAGTATTTGGGGGCACACTTCTAGGGAGGGAGCCAGGCTAGCAGTTAGAATATAGATTAGGGTTGACCCCAATAATTGTCAAAGCCGAATAAAATAGCCATAGACCGTGTCTCATTTATTTGTAAACTAGTCAGGGATAAGCTTAAACTGGTTATACTATAGCACCCAATTTTCTCATTTGTTGAATGGACTGTCTTTTCTTAATGTTTCCTTGGCACTTTCCTCAGAAATTGCTACAGGGAGTGGGGTTGTCGGGGGCACACAAAGGAGGCTAGTGAGTGGGGTTGTCGGGGGCACACACAGGAGGCTAGTGTGGGAGGAAGATAAGCTAGACCAAAGCATCATGGCTGTGCACGAAGACGCCATAATGAATTCCGTTACTTAGTATGCTAACTTGAAAAATTAATTTAAATTAAAAAAATCAACTGGCTGTGTGTAAAAGGAATACTTTCTGAGTTTTCCTTTCTTTTCCATTGATTATACATCAGTTTTTGTGCAAGTGTCAATGTTCTGCTTTTACAACATTATGCTTAGGGATGTTCTTAGAGGTGCCTTACAGTGTTCATGTGCTACTGGTTTTCTAGACAGAGGGCGTTGGGGTTCTGAATTCTAGTCCTCATGCTTGCATGGAAGCAGCTTTACCCAACTGAACTATCTCTCCAACCTTGATTTCCCATCTCCCCCATGGATTTTCATGCTAATACATTCAACAATGTATAGGTTGGAGAGACTTGTTTTGTTAGAAATTAATTTTATTATTTTTAAATTTTATGTGTGCATATTTGCATACATACATGTGGGCACATGTACATGAGCACTTGAATCCAGGCACCTGTTGAGGCTTTGATGCATCAAATCCCACCAAAGCTGGAGTTATAGGTGATATTAAGTTACCTGACATGGGTGCTAGACAGCAAACCAGGGTCTTTTGAAAGAGCAGTACACACTCTTAACTGTTAAGTCATCTCTCCAACCCCTACAGAAACTTCTGTATGTTATATTTCAGTAAGGAGTTTACTATTTTAATTTAATTATGAATGCTTTGATTTATATCTTATGTCCTAATATCTGTCTGAGATAGTTCCGAAAGCTTTACAGTTTTGCCTTTTTAAACCCATCTGTGGTTATTTTATACATAACATGAGGTATGAATCCAAACACATTTCACCCTTATGGAAAAACCAGTTGTCCTGGTTTTTAAGATTTCATCTGTATGTCTTCTCTCATAGTCAGATTTTTATACATATGTGAAATGTATGCATATGTGTATTTTTCTGACTTTTAGTCAATTCAACTATGTCTATACTGATATGAAACTACTTTGATCACAGTATATGTGTACATATCTCCATATTCAATAGAAAACTATCCCCACATTGATCTCAAAAAATATTTTAGATTCTTCTTGGTATTGCATAGTTCTTTTAAGTCTACAAAACTGAATCTATAGAGAAAGATGAAATCAGTGTTTTCAAAAGAAAGGAGTGTTCATGAACACGGCATGTTTACCAATCATAGGACTGGTGTGACCTCTAATAATTATCCCCAAGTTTTCAGGAAAAGCTGATAGCTCTTTTGTTTTATTTAGCTAAAAAGATTGATATTTTGGACTATTGTTTATTAAAGAATATATCTTGAAATTTTGAAATGGTGACTTGTAATCGCCTCTTTTTTCGTTTTTGAGATAACATGTTTTAATTTTAAGTTCTGTATTTATAGTGTGGCGCCACCTGCAGCACGACTCACCTTTCCAGTATATTGCAAGATTCATCTTGAAATATATGACAATATGTATTGCTAATACATGTATTATATATACATGTACACACACACACACACACACATACACACACTCCTCAATAAAGTTTTCCTTAATTTTCTTTTCTCATAGGATCATCATTTGATTTTATTTTCTAGGTTATGTTAATTAACTTCACAAACTCACTTAAAAGGTGTTACTAAATGTCTGTTTCCAGAAGAATTTGTATAAACTGGAATGGCCTGTCTCTTGCAGCTTTGTTAGAACTTACTGGAAAGTATCTAGGCCAGCATCTCATTTTGTAAAGAGTCCTTACTGATTTCAGTTAATTCAGTCATTTAAAAAAAAATATTCCGGCAGCTGTTTTCTTTAGGATAACGTGAGTTACATTTCACTAAGATCGTATTAACGTGTAACTCAGTTTAAAGACGTAAGCCAGGTGTGGTGATTCCTGCCAGAATCTGAGCACTCAAGAGAGCCATGAAGGAGGACGAGTTCAAGGTCATCCTTGACTGTGGCTCTCCAGCCTGAACTATAGTGAGAGCCCTTTTCAGGAAACCTAATATGAATTTATTTTTTATGAAATCATATTTAATTTCTAAAATCTGCATTTGAAGTTATACCAGACTTTTCCATCCTGGTCTTGTTTGCTTTCTGTCTTGTTTCCTTATTAGTCTTGACAGAGGTCTGTCCCCTTTGTTTTTATGAAGAACAAAATTTGTTTGCCTTAAACATGTTTCATTTCCTTTTTCCTTTTACACACACACACACACACACACACACACACACCTATGTGTATATATGTATATGCATATATGTCCCCATAGGCCAACTTTGTGTTGCTATCCTTTTGTTTCCGTTTTCCTTTTTACTCTTTTTGTATTGACAGATTTAGAGATAGAAGAAGACTCCATTAGCAAGCATTAGTTTTTATACTTGTTCTTTGTGTTCTGTTTTGGTGACACTTGTTAATTTGGTTAGGCTGAAAGAACAAACTCATTGAATATTAAGATACAAGAATTTAGATGTCCAAGGAGAGAGGATAGATATTCTATCATGAAAAATGAAGTCAGTTCATGTTATCTGCTGTAGGACAAAGCAAAGTCAGTTCATAATGGAATGGCTAATTACAACTATATGTTAGCAGGGCTTAACCTTGTGGGTTATGTAGGCAGGCTCCATGTACAACCTCTGATCTTCACTTTACCTAAACATGCGTGTTATGGATAACAAAGTATACAGATCCTATGTCTAATGCCTACTAACAGTGAATAAATTGATTTTTGTAATTAAAAAAAAAATTAAGTGTGTGGGTGTTTTGCCTGTGTGTGTCTGCACACTGCTGAGTGCCTGGTGCCTGCAGAAGCCAGAAGAGGGCGCCAGCTAACCCTGAAACTGGAGTTACAGGTGATTGTGAGCCATCATGTGGGTGCTGGGAATTAAAACCCAGTCCTCTGCAAGAGCAGGCAGTGCTCTTAACAAAGGAGGAGTCATCTATCCAGCCTCACGAACAGTAGTTCTTTCATCTTTCCAAATAATGCAATAAACTTAGACAGCTGCAGTTTGATAATCCCTTTCTATTATATCGGTGACTATCAGTCCTTTTAGAACATCTGTTTTAATCTCCATCCTAGGCACATGTTATTGAACTGTTGATAGTATTTTGTATGACTTTATCAGTGTTCCTTTTTTTCTCTGTTTGAGACAAGGTCTTGTTGTATAGCCGAGGCTAGCCTCAGCTCTCAACTTTCCCTCCTTAGCTTGTCTGGGATCACAGGTGTGTGCCACTATGCCTAGCTGTTTGTCTTTTTCCTTTCCCCACCCCTCGTATCTCTCTTGTGATAATTGTCGTTTCTCATGAAATGCATCCGTGGGGAAGCTGTTCACATTTAACTTTCTCCTTTTTTCCCCTTTTTTTGTTGAAACTAATAATTTGCCTTATTTCTTGAATACCACGTTAGCTGTGTACACTGTTCTAGATTGATAGTTATTTCCTCACAGCACTTTGAAGTCTCCGTTTCACTGACATCTGGCCTCCATTTGCAGTAGTAGTGTTGTTGATTCAAGCAGCTTTTCCCCTCTGTCCTTGACCCTGCCCCAGACTGACTCCGTCCCAGACTCCGCCCTACTCTGACTCTACACTCCTCCTTTATCCTGAGCCTAAGGCTCCTCTTTCCTTTCTCCCTTAATTAGAATTTGTTGTGTTTTCAGAATCTGAAGATTTATTTTTTATCTTTCATCAATGCTGAAAATCCTCAGCACTTCCTTCTCAAATACTGTCTGCTTCCTTTCTATCTGGTTTCTTTGGATTTCTAGGCGGATATATTATTGTTAAGTTTTCTCTCCTTCCTAATCCTACTTCCATGTTTTCTCTGTTTCATGGACTAGGTAAGATGTTTTCCCAGACAATGAGTTCATCCTTAGTTGTATCTAATCTGTTTAGCCTACTTCCGCAATTTGCACTTATATATTCATATGCTTAGAAATTTTATTATTTCATTTTGAACACCCAAGTCATTTGCTTATTTCTTTTCCTTGCTCATTTCTTGGTTCAATTTTTATTTTATTTTATTTTATTTTATTTTATTTTATTTTATTTTATTTTGAGACAGGGTTTCTGGCTGCCCTGGAACTTGCTCTGTAGATCAGGCTGGAATTAATGGTATAGACCACTACTGCCTGGCAGTTGGTTCAATAATTATTTCTTCAAATACATAACATTTCTAACTGGTTATTTTTGATATTGCATATTTTATGATTTTTTAAAAAAATTTATATATGTATGCACATGTCTGTGTGCATGTGCAGAGTATTCGTGGGTATGTCTATGAAGGTCAAAGGTCTATGTAAAGGTTTTCCTCAGTCACTCTCTACCTTACTGTTTTCAGATAGTGTCTCTCACTGAACTTGTAGCTCACAGATTTGGCTGGACTTGCTGTCCAGCAAGCTCCAGGGCTCTTCCTGTTTCAGCCTTCTCAACTCTGGAATTATGGGAGCATGCTCTGTGCTGGCTTTTTTTTCCCCCTAATGTTTGTGCTAAGGATCATTTTACATGCCTGTAAGCCAAGTGTTTTGTCAGCTGAGTCACATCCCCTGTTCGCATGTGTGTGAGGGTTCTTCTGTGAAGCGCCCTTGGATGTTCTCATTGCCTCGTTCTCGGTCTGTTTTTGCCAGTGGGAGATTGTTTTCTCTCCACAGTGCTTTGCACTCTTTCCCAGGAAACTCCTATTTAGTCATAATCTCTGTCAGAATCCTGAGAGACCCCATCAAGGGTGTCCTCCTCCAGTGGCTCTGTTTACCTCCAGAGCACTTCTAACTCAGAATTCCTATCAGGTAGCTTTACAGTTTGACTGATCCCAGATTGTTCATTGAGGACATGAGTAAACTATGAAGCTGTGTAAAAACAGGCCTAAGGTTACAGATGTGTTGTTGGGAAGACCTTCCTCTAACTGGAGCTAAGACTTATGTTGACAAGTTTTCCAGATGGTTCCTCTTGGTGCTGGTAGGTTTTCCTAACCCATCCTTTCATTACCAGTGTGGCCCTG
>JANHMN010000013.1:22086653-22114486 GCA_030674055.1 Rhabdomys pumilio
CATTGTCCGGTTATGAGTCTGAATTAATTACCATGAACAAAAAGAAACCTCTCTGAGGAGTGTTGAGGGACTCACTAATCTATGGGTATAGGGAGAGGTTTGTGGGGTTCATGTCTCCCTGAGTATAGAAATTCATCTACAACTCGTTAGTGCTTTCCTAGGGTAAGTCAATATAAAGCTTGTATTTGAGGGTTTGCAATGATAAAATGTACCATTTTTGTTTGGATCCCAGGTCAAGTGCACTGTTGATATTATATGAGTTTGATAAGTATTATTAAATTTAGGGTCTAAGCAACACAAGAGAGTATATGTTTAATACAGGAAGAAGCAGCCTGTCTTTGGATAGCTTGGCCATCCTTCTTTCTGGATACTCAACCTCTGGACTATTTGGACAGGGCTGTCAATGTTTTCCCTCCACATTGGAGGCTGGCTGAGTATCATTCCCTAAATCTTCATGGACCTAGCAGAGCTTGGAAATACAACCTAATGACATGTACAGATGGGGCAGGAGGAGGGATGTGTTCTATTCTATTCTGGGCAGGAGCTGGAGTTCAAGAGGAGGAGGGGAAACGAATGCTATCAGCAGTAAATACTAAAGCCAGAGAATCTGCCTGAGTTTGGGCTAGAGATAGTTGTCAGGGTAGCTTTGAAGAAATGGTTTGTTTGACTTATGCTTCCACATCACTGTTCATCACTGAAGGAAGTCAGGACAGGAACTCAAGCAGGGCAGGAACCTGGAGACAGGAGCTGATGCAGAGGCTATGGAAGGATGATGCTTATTGACTTGCTCCCTATGGCTTGGCCAGCCTGCTTTCTTATAGACCCCAGAACCACCAGCCCAGGGGTGGCCCCACCCACAGCGGTCTGAGTTTTCTCATATCAATCACTAATTTTAAAAATGCCCCACAGACTTGTCTATAGCTCGAATATATGGGGGCATTTTCTCAATTGAGACTCTCTCCACTCTGATGACACTAGCTGGGTCAAGTTGACATAAAGCTATCCAGGACTACCGTGGTCTCAGGAGTTAAGGTCTGACTTAGTCTTGTGATCCACCCCTTGACTTTCTCTTTACCTTCTGCCTTGTTAGCTTGTCCAGTCACACTCCCCAACTGTGTCTCCAGAGAACTTTCAGTTATTTATCTCTGGTCTTTTGTGTGACGTTTGAGACGGTATTTTTCTTAGTGAGTGGCTGGGAGGAATTCCTGTAGTGCTGAGTCCACAAGGCATCCCTACTGTCCTTTCAGTTTGTGACACAGAAATTCAGTATTGAGTTGTAAACGCTATCGGATTAGACTTCGACGTTTGTATTCTGGCTTTTTATTAGGAGTTAAAGATGCTGGGCCAGTGAGATGGCTTCATGGGTAAAGGCTTGCCTCTAAGCCTGCTGACCTGAGCTTCATCCCTCTGAACTACATGGCATGCACATACACATACCACATACACATATTCACTAAACAAGCAAATTTAATAAAAGCAATGTAAAGATTCTTATGGACATGCATGACCAATCTTAACCGACTCTTAATGACAAAGCATAATGTCGAATATATACAGTAGCTACTAGGTAATGAAGGAATGTTATCCCAGGATTCTGCTATTTTTTTTCTGTCACCTCTTATTTTTTTCTTCTAGCATTCATCCACCAAGTATCCTAATTATTATTGTTTTTTAAATTTTATTT
Organism: Rhabdomys pumilio; assembly: GCA_030674055.1. Lineage (NCBI taxonomy): Eukaryota > Metazoa > Chordata > Mammalia > Rodentia > Muridae > Rhabdomys > Rhabdomys pumilio. Next base: position 22,088,338 of record JANHMN010000013.1, read on the forward strand.
ATATTATTTATTTACAACCCAAACTCTGCTCCCTCTTGCTCCTCTCCCCAGTTCCTCACCCCCATCCCCCACCCCCATCCCCCATGGCAATCAAGTCTCTGCAGGATTACCGTGGTCAGACAAGGCAGCCCCGTTGGAGAACAGATTCTGCAGTCAGGCTACAGCTTTAGGGACAGCCCCTGCTGTTTTTGGAGGACCTCCTGGAGACTAAGCTGGTCCAGTCCGTGTATACTCTGTTGGTGTCTCAGTCTCTGAGAGCTCCCAGGGCTTCAGGTTAGTTGATTCTTTTGGTCTTCCTGTTGAATTTCTATTCCCTCAGGTCCTTCAGTCCCTTTCCCAACTCTACCTAATTCTTGCCAGCCTCTTTAGAAACACCAGATCTCTACCTCCTTGATGCGGTGGCGCCACCTAGTGGGAGAAGCTGGAAAACTATAGGTTGTTTGGCACCCATGAGCTTTAACCCCTTACAGTTCTTCTGTTTAAAGGGACTGAAAGCTAGTTGAACAGAATCCCCACGAACCCCCAAGGCGATAGCAATATTACAGAATGCACAGTAACTGGTGTGACTGGCTTAAAACATGGCTGCAATACTTTGAAATTCCTACCACTGGGAGGTGGAGATCCATGTTCCCTTGTCTTTTGTCAAGGTGGGCTTGTAACTGTCAGCTGGTGGAATACTACAAGTGAAGTCAGGAGAGGTCATGCAGCCTCCCTCACTGGGATGTTCTATCCTGGATCCCAGATCCACCATGTGAGTTTAGCATAATTTCACTATGCTCAAGGGGCACAAGAAGGTTCAGATGAACGGTACCAGCTGATCTTTGCCTCTTAACCATTCTCGTAAAGAATCATTTGTGGAAAACCCATCCCATCCACAAACTTAGTGGCATCTTGAAATCCCCACTGATGCCACATGAAACAGAAGAGCCACCCTGCTAAGCCCAGCATAAAACCCTGAACCACAGAAGTCTCAGATAGGATAAATAGTTGTGGTTGTAAGCCACTAACTTTGGGGGATTTCTGTGGCAAATATTTAGCTCTTCAACACCATAATAAGAAAGTGATGATCACACGTGTTAAAAATTACTCTGGCTATGATCTCAATACAAATGTCTTTATATAAAAGATCTGTTTATGAAGAAAAATTAACTGATATTTTCCCCCAAAAGCTTTCAAATGATAAATCTTTCTTCTGCCAGCAGCTGTTGGCAACTTTTCCCTTTTATCTTAGGGAGTGAATGTGGCCTGAGCAAGAGGCAGAAGCCAGAGTCGCTTGTCACAGCTTTGCTGCACATGGTGGCTTACAGGTCCTTGGGGACCTGGAAAACTTCTGTTTCCTCACGCAGACACGTCTTGGCAAGTCAGGATGAGTGTGTTCTGTCAATGGTATGGCAGGATTAGAAATAGGCTCTTCGTTTCTGGAATTTTATTCTCCTTTGTTCTGCAGATGTCTTAACAGCTGGGCAGGGAGGGAGCCACACAGCCTCCTGGTTTTTTCTTCATGTCCCTTGGACCTTCCTCTCACTCCCAAAAGCTGCTTGGAATAGCCAGGCACATCACACATGCATAGGCACATGTATGTTTGAGAACCAACAGTCAATTTCAGGATCTGTGTCCCAGCCGGGGCTCACTGGGACCACTCCTAGGACACTGCACGGCCTAAGTTAGCAAGAGTAGTGACTTGTTTTTGGAAAGAATGTTTGGAGCTGTATATTTTCCTTAACTGCTCCCTCTTCGTGTAATCAAATACTCATGGAGGCTATTCTGCGCTGGGCAGTGTTCTAGGTTCTGGGAATGTGTTCAAGAACCAAGCAGACAAGAATGCTATGGACTGTGGAATTTACCCTCTAGCAGCGACGGAGGCAACAGGTTATGAGCATAACCAATTAGCAGAATGCACTATGTGTAAGAAGGCGGTGGACGAAGTGATTAATACTGCAAGATTAGAAAGGAAGGAGGTGGGTAGAGATGCTGGTGTGGTCTGAGGAGGCTTCCTGGGGACAGCGGTGTCTGAGGGAAGCAGAGAAAGAGTCAGCTTCATGATGGTTAACATTGTCAACTTGGCAGGATCTAGAGTAACCTAGGAGACTAACTTCCTTGCATGTCCACAAGGGAATTTCTAGATTGGTTTAACGGATGCGTCAAGGCCCATTCTAAGTATAGGTGGCGCCATTTAGGAACTGGAGTCCTGGCCTGAATAAGAAGGAGAAATCAGGCCTAGCACCAGTGATACTCACTTTCCTGTCTGCCTGCTGACTGTGAGTGTGGTGTGACCATAATTCTACCCCATATCGTGAGCTCAAATCAACCTTTCCTTGATTCTTGCCAAATATTTTTTTTTCCCTATATGATATCTGGGGGAAATACGTTTGTTGTTAACAGAAAGGCCTGAAGGTGGTCACAGAGTTGGCCTGGGCTCTCAGTGTCATAGATGCAGTCAGAGCGCTGGGAGATCCACCATTGAGCCATCTCACTCCCAGAGGCACAGGAGCCATGGTACAGTGCGAACAAAGAGATGCTAGGGTTTGATTTATTGCCTAGACACATCTCAAGCCACATTGGTGGCTGCTGATGGGGAATCCATTCTTTGGAGGCTGTTGTAGATTGAATTCAAAGTGTCTCTACCAGGCATGTGCCAAAGATTAGTGTCCTGCTGGTGGTGTTATCTTGGAGGTGCTGGGAATGTTAGGAGCTTGGATCTAGCATTATGAAGTAGGTTGATGGAGGCATGTTCTTGAGTCCTAAATTTGGCCCTAACGCCACCCTGGCTTTCTCTGCTTTCTTATTGCCACCAAGCGAGCAGCTCTGGTTCATTGTGCTCTGCTGCCAGGATGCTCTGCATTACCACAGACCAGGGAAGAGTGGAGCCAACTAACATGGACAGAAACCCCCGAGACCATGAGTCAAAGCAAAGCCTTCCTTGGGTTTGTTTTCTCAAGTAGGGTGTTACCATGGCAAAGTCTAAGACGAGACAAAAGTATGAACAAGAGATCCTGTGGGAGACAACTATTATAACACAGAGGAGAGATTGAAGCCTGGACCCCAGGCAGTTGAAATGAAAAGCAGCTGGGCGTTGGGTGAATCTTGAAGGAAAAGCCAATAGCAGCATCCCATTTTGGGTGATGAGGCAAGGTCAGGTGGAGGATGACTTCTGAAGTCCAGGATGCTACTGGAGTTAGGTGACTCAGAAAGCAGGTTTGGGAGGTCAGCAGTCTGTTTGGAGCCACATCATATTTAAGATGCATAGTAGGTACCAGAAGAGAGGTATGGGTATGGGGCATGGAATTATGGGTCTGGAGGTCATGATGCAGACCAGACTGTAATGGGTAGTCCTTCTTGGAGGTTGCCAGCATGTGTCAGCTTAGGTTAGGTGGCCTAACGGTGGGGTGAGGGGGTAGCCTTTTGTTGGTATTTGAAATGTGTTTTTGGTCATGATGTTTTAATAGCTGACATCTATCCCACAAAGTTCTTGGCACTGTGATGGTGACAGAATATAAGAGGTTATACTGTGCCATCAAGCATGGTCTGTGGCAACCTTATTGACCTGGAGCATGGACTGGATTATTGTCCTAATTAGGCAAGAGGCCTTCTTCTCTGATATTGTGTTAATGTTTAAAGGCTTTGAAGAGCTCTTTCTGTTGCCTCATGTCATGAGGGTAGGGATGATGGAGTGAGAAATAGAAGCCAGAAAAGCCACATTTTGCACATTTTGTTCTAAGCGACCAGTAAAAGAAGAAACATCTTCTGTCTTATTTTTCTTCCAAATGAAATATAGCAGCTTACGCCTAGGCGATGCTTTTATAATATTGATTAGTAGAAGCTATCCCCAAAGACAGAAGTTGGAATCTGGGAGAAGGACAAGAGAGGATGGTAGGGAGCAAACGGGGCCAAAATACCTTGTGTGCATGTATGGAAATGTACTCATGAAATCCGTTATTATGTATAATGAATCTTTGATAACAGACTTTTAAAAATGGCTGCCAGCCGGGTGACTTAAGCAGGCAAACATGGTGATGGAGCATCTGAAGGGCCAGGCTCCCTCTGAAGGCTCAGGGGAAGGTTCATTCATTGCTTCGGGTGCTTGCCAGTAAGCTTTGGCTGTTTTACTTGCAGATGGGTCCCTCTAGTCTCTGCTGTTACATTCACATGGTGGCCTTTCTGGGTGTCCAGATCTCCTTCTTGTCCAGACATCAGTCACTGGATTAGGGCCCAGTATAATCCAATATGATCTCATCCTAATGTGAGCGCATCTGGGAACTCCCTGTTCCTAAATAAGGTCCCACTTCTGGGAGTAAGGATGTGAATGTGCCTCCCCGGGCGGATACAGATCTCACTGAGGCTGTATCAGAGGAAGATAGACAGGAGGGGCTGTAAAGCATAGTAGAAACTTGGGGACTGTTGCTTTCAACGAGATGACTCAGTTAAAATAAATACCTGAAGTGTGATGGATTTAATGTTCCTTCTTCACTTCTTATAAAAATTTAGATGGCTTCAAACAAGCCGTAACTTTTGTTAGGCTTTTTGACATGGAGAATTGGGATTTTGATTGAGTGTAATTATGTACAGGTAGTACTGTTTTGGTGCAAGTGTTTCTCTAGACCTTAAGACAGAACAGGTTCTCGAAGACCTGGCTTTATTGTAAGATTCCTCAAACTAACACTTAAACAACAACAACAACTGCTCTTTAGTGTCAACACTAACTTTAATGTAGAGCGTCTGTTCTGGGTTTGAATGTGAAATGTCCTCCATAGACTCACAAGTTTGAGCACTTGGTCTGCAGCTGGTGGCACTGTTTGGAGAGGGTGTAGAACCCTCAGGAGGCGGAGCCTCACTGAAGGAAGTGGTCACAGTGGGTGGGCCTTGAGACTTTATAGCCCAGCTCCACTTCCTGTTTACTTTCTGCTTTCCAAGTGCAAATTCCGCATGACCAGCCAGTCTTCCTGGTTGCAACCATGTCTTCCCTGCTATGATGTATAAAGTATTTTATCACAGCAACAGAAACGTAATCCATATAGCATCCTGTGAGGGAATCATTGCATAAACTGGTATGGGAATTAGACATGACATACTAAATGTCCTCTGGTTGTTTGCTCATTGTGTAGCTTGGACTTCTCTTCTCCTTGTCTTCTTACAATTGTTATTTCTTTTCTGCGTATGGGCGTTAGGCCAGCATGTATGTCTATATAGCATTTGCCTGCCTTGGGCCACCAGAGGCCACAAGAGTGTGTCAGAGTCCCTGGAACTGGAGGTATAGACTGTTGTGAGCTGCCATGTGGGGGCTAGGAGTTCAAACCAGGTATTTTGATACTCAGCATTTTAGTCTCCAGAAGTAGGGAGAATGCCTTGTGTACTGCATGGATGTTTCACCTGTCAATACTATTATAAAAGCTATTAACAACTTTTAGCTTAAGTAGGAAATAGGGGGGTGGGAGTTCTGGCAGAGAGAGAGGATTCTGGGATAGAGTCAGTTACAGGAAGAGATTTACCCCAATGCTGATGGAGACCATCACATGAGCCTGAGAAGAGATAACTAGCCATGTGGCAGGACTTAGAACTGAAAACAGGATAACTGAGTTATGAGCTGGCCAGCCTCAGCTCTTGGCCACAGCATTCATTCATACATAATTCAGTCTCAGAGTCAACATTAAGAGAACTTGGTCATGGAGAGAAAAGCCTGTGGTTGCACCCAGAACTTCCTTGTCAAAGATTCCTGCCTTAGTCTGGTTTTGAGGCTATACAGGCAACCAATACCCTGAGTAGTTTCAGCAGGAACTCAAACTGGATATTTGAACAAGTTGACCTGGCCAGGCACTACAATGTCTCTGAGTTGTTGAAGGTTCCTTGCCATCTTTTCTGTATTAGGATTCTTCTCAGTAGCTGAGAAGATGGCTCAGTTGGTAAACGTTTTACTGTGTAAGCATGGAGACCTGAGTTCAGATCCTCAGAACCCATGCCATGTGCAGTGGTGCATGCCTGCAATGCCAGTATTGCAGAAGTAGGAATATAGGATTTCTGAGACTTACTGGCTAACCAGTGTAGCTGAATCAGTGGGCTCCAGTGAACCAGTGAGAGAGACTCTGTCTCAAACACCAAGGTGGAGAGTGAGGAAGACATCTCGGTACCCATCCCCCACAGATGCTTCTCAGGCATTTCATTATAGCCTCAAAACCAGACCAAGGCAGGAATCTTTGACAAGGAAGTTCTGGATGCAACAACAGGCTTTTCCACTCATGCCCAAGTTCCCTAATTGTTGACTCCGAGACTGAATTATATATGAATGAATGCTGTGGCCAATAGCTGAGGCTTGCTAGCTCGTAACTCAGTTATCTGTTTATTCTAATTTCTGCCACATGGCTAGTTATCTCTTCTCAGGCTCATGCGATGGTCTCCATCAACACTGGGGTGAATCTCTTCCTGTGACTAGCAGCAAGTGTGTGTGTGTGTGTGTGTGTGTGTGTGTGCGTGCGTGCTTGCGTATGTGCACACGTGTTTGTGTTAAGAGTACACTGAGGCTCCTTTGGATCTGGGCCATTCTGTTAAAAACCTCATTGCTAGGAAGCCTGGACTCTGTCTTTTGTCATCCCAGCCCCTGGAGGACGGCAAGCTTGGAAAGTTGTGCTCATTAGATGTTTGCAGTTCCAACAATCACAAATTTATTTTAAAACTGTGTAAGTAGCTTAAATCTATTGCATGTCTGATGTCTATCTTTCCAACCCGGCCCCTCTGGTTTCCTCCTTTCACTCTTGAGACATCCCTGCCCTTGCTGTCTGCAGAACTCCATTGTCATCACGTAGGCTTATTAGCTTGGAATGCATTCAACCATGGGCCAAAGCAGTTTAGGCTGACCTATCCCTGTCTGGCCAATGAGGGGGTAATGATTGTAATGTTCCTGTCCAGTCTGTGGCCTTGCAGGGATGGCAGAGGGCAGCCCAGGGGAAAAATTCTTCCTCACCAGGTTCACAAAGCAGGAGACAGCCACAGGTCATTTAAAATTGCATTTGGTTGACCTCAGCGGGGACCTGAACAGACCACCCTCCTTTTTGTCTCAGAAAGCAGTTCTGTTGCTAAGTTTAGTCTCCCCTCCCCTTATCGCTTGGAACAGTGTATTCTGAGTGGCTCCATGGTTGGCATTGCTGCACACCCAAGATCATATTTAATGAAAACCACACACCTCTGACAGCCTTGGCTTTCTTCTCATGAGCTGAGAAGTTGCTTGTGACTCTTGGTCCTATTTTTGGTCCTCTCCCCCCAGCCCCTTGGAAAGTTGGGCGTTCCTTTGAATTTGTATATGTTCTTGAAAACAGAAGAGCTGGGTATCAAGAGTGCTGATGCTCCCCTCTTGGCAGCCTGAGAACTCAAAAGTATACCCCCCTGTTCTGCTGCTTCAACACAAAGGTGTAGCTGTCTCCTCTAAGGATGCTACTTTATTGCAATGGTCTCTGGGCTTGAATGCAATGTGACATAAGAGCTTGGATGTAAGCATGTGCTACTTTGTCTATGGTCCCACCTAGGTTTTTTTCTCCTGATATGGTCCAGAGGGCAATCACCCAGGAAGACACTATGTATTGTATATATCCTCTCCTCAGCAAGTCCCAGGCTGAGCAACCAAATTAGTCAGCCAGTCTTGCTTTTTAGTGTGAACCACCGTTTAGTAATAGACTTTCTTTGAGCAGTTTTAGATTCACAGGAAAATTGAAAAGGATTAGGGGAATTTGCATCTAACCCTGACCTTGTATATGTATAAATATGACCCTTCAGAATGCAATCTATGTTATAACCGAGAATCTGAGAATCCGAGAGTGAGCCCTGGTAGAAATATGGACTCAGCCATGGCAATAGGACGTAAGTTTGGCCTTTTCAGACTGTTGTCCATAACTGACATCATGTACTAGATGGCCAATTCATGCCACTTTTTACATCCCAATCAATACTATATACTCATCCATTTTTCCCCTTCACTAAATTTGGTTTCTTGACTTTTCCTCAAATATCTGAATATACTTTTAGGTACTGAGACTATTTAAAAGAATGCCTTAGGGTATAAACACCCGAGGAGAAAAATTCATCATAAGTTCTGAGGAATGGCAGAGCTGTTGATGGACATGCAGCTGCCTAACATGGCTGCTCTACCTCTGCAGGACTTAAAAAGGGCGGCCTTGCATCAGTTCAGAAAAGGAAGTCTTCTCACAGACAGGATGCATCTCTGAAGGTGGCAATGGGAATGGAGACAACAGATGGAAAGTGCCCTGGGACAAAGGTGGGCAGGTGGAAGGATGCTGAGAGAAAGTGGCTTTGAGCTGATACTGACGCAGTCAGCTCTGAGTCAGGACACATTTGGGTCAATTTCTTTGCACTATTGTTTTGAGGCTGTCAGAGAGTGTCACGTCCTCATTTACATAGATCCTGAGTAAGAATCATTCCACAGCTTGACTCCAGCCAATGGTGACATCAGTCTGTGGCTCATGTTTTTACCTCTGGTGTAGTAGATCCCTCATAAGGTGGTGATTTTCTAGTGGTTGGGATCTAATGTGAAAGCAAGTAATAAAGACAGTGACTCTATGCTAAAGAAACAGGCCTTCCATTCCCTCCTGCAAGGACACAACTACACGTGTCAGTTCCTTGTGTGTTGCTGTGAACACAATGCCTGACAAACAAGGGGGTGATGATTTGTGTTGGCTCGCGATTTCAGATGGTTTTGGTTCATCAGACAGGGAAAGCACTGCAGAAATTCAGTTCATGGCAATGTGAACCTGTACAAGAGACTGTTCGCATCGTGGTAGTCGGGGAAACAGTGCATTGAGAAACAGTGGCCAGGTATAAATTTGAGAGCTCCGCCACCAGTGACTCACTACTCTACTTCTATCACAATGGCACCCCCAAAGGGAAGCAAGATTTTCAAAACACGAGATTGTGGAGAACACTTGAGATTCAAATGTAGTCATGTGTCACATACATGACACAAGGAGATCTCGGAGAAGATCACTGACAGTTCTGATTCCCTTTGTATCCTTCCATAACCTGGAGATAACCCCAATTTTCTTTAAGGATCATTTGGGGAATTGGTTACACAGGCTTGAGGCCTGAGTAGATGCTTGGTGGCTTGTCATTGTTATTACTCAGTGCTGGTTATTTCTGTCGCTGTGTCTAAGGGTAGAATGGCTCAGAAATCTGACCTGTCTGTAAATATTGTCACTGAGCAATGTTGCTGACAAAACCTGTGACTCTGAGGACCCCAGTGCTGGTCACAGGTGGTGGAGACATCTCTAATGATGGTTATGATTAGTTCAGACCTGAGAGAGGCAGATCTATCCAGGTGGACTGTCTGCCTGCATGCCCTCAGCCTGGTCTGAATGTGCTGGAGGTAGGAGTGGCTTTAGTTTTCTTTTGGAAGTTGGGACCACCTGTGAGCGATACATCCAACAGTCCCTGGGCCCAGCCATGTGCTCTGAACAGCTCTAGCATCCTGGGAAATTCTTCAGAGAGAAGAGGCCCGGGGCTCTCACAGTTGTCATACTCCCAGTGTGATGAGTGGGACTACTCTGGTCCCTGTTACTTCCTGCCCTGTGGTCTACCCCCTTTACTTCTGTAGCTTCTTCCATGGAGAAACAAAGTCCAGGTTCCCCCCAAAGCTTTGGCCAGCACATTTCCATTAGGCACCTAAATTGGAATATCTTGTTACATACAATATTAGGATCTGTGTAACCGAATATAGGTTGACAAACCCATTTTAAAGTAGTAAGAGGCCATAGCCTCTTCTGTAAGGCATGGCTACACAGCCAGGATGGAGAGTGGGTGGGACGGGAATGTGTTCTGTTCTAATCCTCCAAAGAGAGTACTAGAAGTGGGACTGTATTTACCCAGGGTAATCTACCCGAAACACTAGACCAGCAAATGAGGAAATGCTAAGATCTGAACTGAAGGGGAAACATTTTAAAACCATGTACGTGTGAGTACGCAAGCATATGCCACAGCGGACACATGGTCAGGGGCTGCCACTCCCCTCCTGGGACAGTCACTCCCTTCCTTTCATCATATAGGTCTTAGGGACTCATTGTCAAGCTTGGTGGCAGACACTTGAGCCTTCTCACTCAGCAATCTCCCCATGAAAGCAAAGCTTGGAGGCAGTTTAAGAGGGCACTGTAAGCCTTGCTCTTACAATATGGAAAATAGGTACTTCTGCTGTGTTCCCAGCTGGCTGTCCTCCCCCTAACTTTCTCATCCCTCTTTCCTCTCCCCCTTCCTTTCTATCCCTCCTTCCCCAAGTCCTTTCCCTCCCTGTATTGCTTTCCTTGTTGCCTGCTTTGACAGTACAACTGACGAAAGCAATACAAGGGAGACTTGGCTTTGGCTCACAATGTAAGGAGGCATATAGTCCTTTATAGCAGGCAGGCATGGTGGCAGGAGGGGGCACTCAATGAGCAGAGAGCAGACAGGCATTGGGCTGGGTTACAAAAGCCCAGAGCCTACCCTAGTAATTCACTCCCTCCAGTAAAGCTCTACCTCTTGAAGGTTCAACAACGCCAAACAGCGCCACTGGCTGGGAACTGAGTGTTTAAACATATGAGTCTCACAGGAGACACTTCACGTTTGAACCGTACTGTGCCCCGACACTCTCCATGGCTCCCTCTCATAATGAGGTTTATGGTGACGACAGACAGGTCTGTAGACCTGCTGACCAGGTAGGGATATCTGGCTGGCTGCTGTGATCTCCATAGCTCTGCATTAAAAGAATGGAGGGCTCTTTGCCTGAGTGACGTAGACCATGAAGCATCTGTGAAAATAACTCTGTCAAAGGTGACGTTAGAGAAACTCAGCCAGAATGATTTAAGGCCTCCTTTCCTCGTGAAAGTAAAGGGAGTTAAAAAAAAAAATCTATGGCTTTAAAAACAAATCTAAAATTCATTTGGCCCCATAAACCAGAGAGAATATGAAAGAAAATTCCAAATGAGAATTATGGTATGTAGATAGCCTGACCAGATAATATATATAGCACTAGGACCACTTTCTCATTGTGTTGGCCAAAAGCACTTATGCAGCAAAGGATAAATCCGAGGAGGAACTTGAGGTCTGAGACTTCATTATAAGAGAAGGCAGGTGTCATGGGTCTTTATGGAGCTTGGAGCAACTGGCTCTCAGTTAGAAAAGAGAGTCAGCGCTCCTCCTCTCGTGGTAGTGCAGAGTTAGGAGGAGAGAAGAAGTAGCATTTTAGTATCTAGGTGTATATATAATTCATGACACGGCCACCATCTTGGAGTTATTGTCTACTTTCCATGAATATTTTTAGGCTAATAAGAGAAAAGTCTAACTTCTAAATGCTTAAAAAAATCAGAATTAAATCTTAGTAGATGATCTGTAGTCATGATCATTTCAAGAGCCCTCATAGAGCACTATATAGTCAATTGTGTGTCATATGATTCAAAGGATAGCAAATGTCCCTTCTTTATTCTCTCACTCATTATATATGTAGTTGCAATTACACTGAGTAACTGTAATGGTGGAAAGTTTCTCAGTCTGGACACCTATGATCTCAGCACTCGGGAGGCTGAGGCAGGAGGATCATGAGTTCAAGGACAGCCTGGGCGGTATAGAGAAACCTTGTCTCAAAACAAAAACAAAAACAAAAACAAAAAAGACAGGTAATCTGGAGTCTGGATATGTGGCAGACACACACTAATGAGTCCTGAGAGTATTGTGTAACCCAAGCAGCAGAGACTCATCCACTTTTTAATGACCTCCATATTTAGTCTCAAAGACAGACTTCTGTGAGAAAAGTATCTTGGATGTGTGCACCTGAAGGTTTTCCTGTTAGTTTATTGGGAGCTATTTCTTTGGCTACAAGTCAAGATTTTATATCCTTATCTTGCACACATACCACCACAGATATTTTTCTTTTATTGAAAATAGATTTTTTTCATACAATATATTCTGGTTATGGTTTCCCCTCTCTCTTCTCCTCCCCCGCGCAGACCTGGATCCACTCCCTTTCTGTCTCCAGTTAGAAAACAAACAGACTTCTAAGGGATAATAATAAAATAGTAACATAAAACAAAATCAAACAAATCAGAATAGGACAAAACAAACGAGCAGAAGGAGAAAAGCCCAAGAGAGGGCACAAGAAAGAGAGAGAGATGCAGAGACCCACTTGTTTGCACATTCAGGGATCTCATTAAAATGTACCTCAGGAAGCCATATTATTCATGTAAAAGTCCTGTAGGGTAAAAAAATAAAATAAGAAAACCTCCATATGGCTTTATGAGATCTGGAAATGCCAAAGCTGTACATCTGAGTTCATTCACTGTTGAGTTTGTTTCCCCGAGGGAGCCTCCCCGAGAAAAAAACTAAATTCGCATTTACACGTAGTTATCAGTCGGAGATATTTTCAGGGTTAGGGATGGGGCATGTGTTTACTTCGCTTTTCAGCTTTAGGACCTCATCTGGTGCAGACCTGGAGGGACTGTGCATGTTGACTCAGTCTCTATGTGCTGGTCCTGATATGTTTAAAAGACCTTGATTTCCTGGTGTCTTCCATCCCCTTTGGCTCTTCCACTCTTTCTGCCTCCTCTTCCACAGGGTTCACTGAACCCTGAGGGAGGGATCTGATGGAGACAACCCAATTAGGATGAAGGATTCCAAACTCTCTCACTCTTTGCATATTGTCTGGCTGTGGGTCTCTGTTCGAATGTAGAGCAGGAAGAAGCTTCTCTGATGATGACTGAGCAGGACACTGTTCTATAAATGTAGCAGAATGCTATTAGGACATTTTGTTCCTGTAGTGAAAGAGTGGTATTTTGTTTACCCCTGGGTCCCTGGGCTGCCTAGTCTCAGGTTCTCGGCACTTGAATAGTGTCATATGTGGGTTCCATCTGGAGTGAGCCTGGAGTGAAATCAGATATTGCTTAGATACTCCTACAGTCTTTGTGCCACCATTTCCCTAGTGTATTTGGCAGGAAGGACATCACTGTAGATCAAAAGGTTTGTAGCTGGGTTGGCATTTACATGTCTCCTTTAAGAGTGTGCAGAGTATCTTCTGGTACCAAGAATGGGAGATCTTTCCATCTTCTGATACCTTCTTTGATTTCCTATTGCAAGGTCGTAAAGTTTTATCATACAAGTTTTCACTTCCCTTTTAAGAATCACCCCCCAAGATATTTTATATTTTTTGAGGCTAGCGTGAAGGGTGCTTTTTCCTTGACTTCTTTCTCAATCTGTTTGTCTCAATCTGTATATTTGAAGACAACTAATTTTGTGAGTTAATTTTGTATCTTGGGACTTTGCTGAGAGTTTTTATCAGCTATAGGAGCTTCCTGGTGGAATTTTTATGTCACTGACATATACTATTATATCATCTATAAATAAATATACATTGATTCCTTCCATTCTAATTTGTATTCCCTTGATCTCCTTCAGTAGTTTTCAGACTTACAAGCACTATATTCAATACGTATGGGAAGAGTGAACATGTTGTTTTGTTTCTGATTTTAGTAGAATTGCTTTGAGTTTCTCTCTAAGTTGGTGTTGGCTATGGGCTTGCTGCAAACTGCCTTTCTTATGTTCAGGTATATCCCATGTCTCCCTGACCTCTCCAGGACTTTTATCATGAAGGCAAACCACCATAAAATTAACCTATAGTCTACAGTATAGGACATTTGACTTTAGTATTGAACTAGGTACAATTAGATTACCCCTTAGAGCTTCTGGATTTTTAACTACTTTTAAAAGATAAAATAGATTCTAGATTCATACCTTCAAATCTTTGTTTCTAAGTGGCATAATTTGCCAGTTAGTTTACAGCATGTCTGATAATTCTCCAGAGTTCAAGAGCTGCATGGTGAGCCTACAGGTCCAGGGATTACACTCTGCTCTCTCCAGCAAGCTCACAGCAGTTCAGAGGAGATTGCAGGTGATGCGCATAGCTCAAGTCTGACCTCAGCAATCTCCAAGTTAGGTTAATTGGCTTGAAACCTGTTTCTCTGGATTCAGATGGAGAAACCTGAAAATTACAGCTGGCAGAAGGTAAGTGCTCCAGGCAAAGGTGTTCCATCGGGAGTCAAAGGCCAGCAGCAGCGGTAGCTCAGGCATTGCTTTCAACCCAAGACCAGGCTGAAAATGTTGCCTGAGGCAGCCTCTGCCTTCTGTGTTCATCACAAACACCCCCACCCCCATCCCCATCTCCACTCCCTGCCCTGTGACCTGCTCCTGGCCAGACAAAGGTCAGCAGTAGCTCCCCAATTGGAAATTGCATTCTCTCCATTTTAGTGCAATTGTGGCGCTCATATTTCCTGTCCTGGTTCTCTGAAGCTGACCTTTGGGTTAAGAAGGGAGTTTGAAGATAATGGCTTAGTCATGGGCTGGGCTTGTGGTCCCACAGGTACCATCCTCAAAGGCAGTCTGCTGAGCAAAGAATCTCAGGCTAGAATGTGTGAGCATTTCCAATTTCCATTTGTCATCAAAGGAGCTAATCAATGCTCTCCATTCTGCTGGTAACAAAGGAAAATTCACACACCTAAGCCAACTTGGAATAGTTCTATGCCCCAATTCATGTGAGCCAAGGTCCTGCCATGATTTATGCTGACTTTAGTCAACTTTGTCATGTTGGGAGTTGGAGTGATTCAACAGTGCCCTACTTAGGCAGCTTACTCTAGTCTTTGGGAGAACCTTTTTTTTTTTTTTTTTTTTTTTAAGAATGATTTATTTTTATTTTATGTACATTGGTGTTTTTGCCTTCCTGTGTTGTATGCATGAAGATGCCTGATCCCCTGGAACTGGAGTTATAGATAATTGTGATCTGCCACGTGGGTACTGGGAATTGAATACTTGCCCTCTGGAAGAGCAGCCAGTGCTCTTAACCACTGAGCAATCTCTCCAGCCCTGAGAAACTTTTTTATAACAGCTGACACTTGGGCCCCAGCCCTAAAGAGTCAGATGAAATTGGTCTGGAGTGAAACATGAGAAACTCAATTTGTACCATCAAAGTTGTGGAGCAGGGACTTCACAGCGCCTTGTGAGACACACATGATTGGCAGTAGAGACTCTTTCCCACTTCACAGCTGGGAAAGCCAAGGCCTGGGGTGATCAGCAGATTTGCCCAGCATGGACATGGTCAGCCAGTAGCAGAGCTTGCCTGTGCAGGTTCACAAGGAAGTTCTAGTGAGCGTTTATCATATGGTGGGCATTGTGGGAAATTCTTTGTTCATTACATTAGGGGTTGATTTCTGGGGACTGTAACAGATGCTTAATCCTGGAAACAATGCCCCTCCTTAGAAACTCTCTTCTCTGTACCCAGATTTTTGGAGCTGTATGGAGAAAGATGGGTGGGCTTTGGAGCCAGGACTGAAGGGGTGGCCTTGGCCTTGAGCCCTGGACTTACACAAGAGACATGTCTAGCCAGGATGGCACTGCCTCCCTCCAGCCTGGAGACCTGTTTCCTTCATGGGGAGGCACATTCTCTGAGAAGAAAGGAAAGGGGCAAATTCTGACCATCATGTTCTTCCTATCTGCTCTTGAAGTTGATCCAACTTTCTGCATAGTTTAGATAGCACTATTTAACATGACCTGTCTTACCTCAGAGTTTGTATCAGTCCATTTGGGGTGGGGGTGGGGGCGTCTCATAAATCACGTGCCCTCTATTTTGCAAATTCTCTAGCTCTCCCTTTTCATTTTCTCTCTCTCTCTCTCTTTCTCTCTCTCTCTCTCTCTCTCTCTTTGCCAACTTTTCACTTAAAGCAAACATTTCCCCCAGGTTGTCATCTCTCGGTCTCTTTCTCACTTCGCCCAGGACCGGAATGTTCTCATTCATAACACAGCAGCAGCCTGGCTTGTTGGATAAAGCTGTCCGCCCTCGGCTCCTCTCTTGGGAGTCTTCACTCTCTCCCACTGGTCTTTAGCACATTGATTTAGGGGAGTGGTGGGAGGTGGGGAGAGCTCTGGAGCACATGCTGGATGGGTGAAGTCTTGTGTGTGTGTGTGTGTGTGTGTGTGTTAGGCTTTGTGACTTGTTAGCAAAGCTGCCTTGCTTTGGCTTCTTTGATTCTTGTAGATATTTCTCTGGCTACCTGCATGGTGACAGAGTGTGTACATGATTTCTTCTGCAGCTATTTAGTAGAAGTCTTCTTGCTAAGCATTCCCTTTTATCCCTATAAGTCTGCTTGCTTTTTATCTTATGGTTACCTTTCCTCTTCTGCAAATATCAAACACCTATTTTGTACAGAGCTCCTGCTACAAAGGAACATAACAAAGCTCCCTCAAGGATCCAGAGTTCTGATGTTGATGGGGTCTTTGGGAGGCAAGCATTTATTTCACATCTGATTTCTACCAGGAAAACTTCATATACTTTATAGAATAAGGGAGATGTTGAGTAAGTGTCTTCTAAGTGTAGTGCAGAGAAAGACGAAAATAGTTTCTGGCCCTCTGCTCACTACTAATCTAGGAGACGTGAACTTGCAGTGTGGTGTAATGACGATACCTATGGGAAATGAAGAGGTGATATTTTGTTCTGAGAGCTGCTCGGGAAAGGCTGGACACAGCAGAGGGCACTGGATATGATCTTGGTATGATGAATAAAATGTGATGAATGGGTGGGGAAAGAAATGGAAGGTGGTATCCCAAGCAGGAATAATCTCTGTGCTAGGAAACAAAGCAGATCGGTGGATTCTGGCTTGGAATGAACTGGAAGTAGAGTCTGTAGAAGGGGGTCATTGAAACATGCTTTGCAGACCATAGGGAACTGTCGCTTAAATCTTAGTGACTGATGCCCTCGGAGATGTGTGTTTGCTTGGAAGCATAGAGGACACACAGTGGAGAGATTGACTAGGATAACCAGTCACAGAGTCTTCAAATCAAGTCATAAGCTTGGACTCCAAGGATACAGTAGAAGGATGAGAGAAAGGTGTGAGAACTGGACAGAGGTATAGCATGCTCATAACCAAACATATTAAGAAACAAAGGAAGGAGTGGACATCTCTGGGGCATCTGCCTTAGACATCTAGATGCACCTTTCACTGAAAAATAGAATGTACTATGTAGAATGTTAGGGAGGTGCCAGGGAGTTCAGTAAGTTGAGACTTGGACATGCTCTTCTTCATATCCTAATGATAATTTTTATTTTATGTGTGTAGGTGTTTTCTATGCATGTGGGCATGTATGCATGTCTGTGTCCCATGTATGTGCAGTACTGGAGGTCAGAAGAGGACATGGATCTCCTGGACCTAGAGTTACATAGTTATAGGCCAGTCTATGGATGCTAAGAATCAAACCTGGGTCCTCTGAAAGAGTAGCCAGTGCTTTCGACCACTGAGACACTTCCCCAGCATCATTCTAAGATAACCTGAGATGTGTGTAGGTGGCTAATGTCACCATGTTGTGCAGCAAGTTAACAGAAGCCAGGAGGTCAGTGTCTTCAGCTCAGATTTAGAACTGTGACCAGTGGGGCAAAGCCTGGAAGAGAACTGGACTAAGGACCACAGAAATGAAAACCATACCCTAGGATTAAGGGCTGTTAGTGACAGTCTTGAAGTTCAGATTCCTCAGACTAAGAGGTGGGCAGCAAGCTGGAGGTGAGTGTGGGGATGTACATATAAACATACATCTGGATGCATTAACTTAAGGACCACGACAGTAATCTGAGTAGAACTTCCCCAGATGCTGACAGATATTCAAAAGCAGCCAGTTGAAAGGGATACCCCCAAATGAGCTTGGATTGGTCACTCAAATCAATTGGAAAGACTTTTTTCTCTAGTGGGCAAGTGCTTTAAACTTAAAATAGGACTAAATTGAAAAGGTAGACTGAACACCACTCTTAGTTGTTGAAGATTCATCCGTGTGAATTTACAGTCAAATGTCAGTGCTATTTAAAAGTCATATAAACTGTTTCCCACTGGAAAAATACCCTTATGCTTTAATTTAAAGAAATATTGAAAATTTCAGGTATAGCAACATGGGAGACATTAAAAATAAATCATGTTAATATTTCTAATTAAAATACCATTAAGTTGGTTAGGCAATTAAGTACTCTAAAAAAAGTATTTCAAATATCTTTTAAATTTTTTCTTTGTGTTTTACATGTATTTCTTGGTGGGCGGGGATGTTCATGCCATAGTGTAGCGTATGGAGATCAGGGGACAACTTTCAGGGGTCACTTCCATTCTGTGAGCTCCAGGACTCAAGCCCCCAGGCTTGGCAGCACGTGTGTTTATACAATGAGCCATCTTTTCAGTCTGGGGTATTTTAAATTTCTGAATGTAGGTAAAAACATTAAAATTTGCTTGGCCCAGAGTGTCCATAAATTGAATTTTTATTTTAAGGAGAAAAGTGGAGACCTGAATTTTAACTGGAATACATTGAATGAGTAACTTTTGGAATATGATGTAAAGTAACTTTTGAAGAAGCACCCTCAAGAGTGTTACAAAACTGCCCCATGGAAACTGCATCTCAGTCTTTGTTAACACCGCTTAGAGGGTAGGAAGCTGAGCTCAGTGCTTTGATGTCACTGTGGCTCTCTGGTCATCCTCACCTGGCCCATACATTCCCTTTGCTCCTGTGCACTTACACGCACATCTGCATTTGCATATGAGCACACATCTGCATTTGCACAGGAGCACACATCTGCATTTGCTTCAGTCATTTCCCCAATTGTGAAGGCCTTTGCCCTCTCCTACCACTGCCCGCCTCCAGCCTCTCATTAGGGAGCTTCCTCAAACTCCATCCTCTGTCTGAATTCCTCAGGCTCTAAAGTCCATGCCTTGCAATTTAGCACATAATTATATGCTCCCTTGTCACAGTCTCTAATTCTTCCAGAGTCCTATTTTCCAACCAGACCAGGAATATTCTCTGCCCTTACTCCCCACATCTTGATTCCAGCTCTCTAATGGACATGCTCAAAAGGAAAGAGAGAGGCTTAGCTCTCATCTGACTGTCTGTTTTTCACATTCTTTCCTCCACCAACTTCAGGGACAGGAAGTCACAAGGGTGTACCTTAAGGATTCTCTGCATCTGGTGGCTCACACAGCACAGCACTGAGCTGGGGCTTTGGAATACCTTGTCATTCACATCTTGGCTTCATCTTAGCTGTGATTCTGGCTAATTGATTTCATCTGTCCCAAGCTCAGATTTTTTTTTTTCATGCCTTACCCCAGAGCCTGGCAGTAAATTTCTGTAATAGTCATGGTCACTGGTAAAGTCATCTATCCAGAAAGTTTCTACTTTCTAGGGAAGAAAGAAATGGCTCTATCTATATCTAGGGGGATTTTTGAATGGCCAGGCCAGAATTGTGGCTGGTAGTGTATAGCATGTTAACCCTCTGCTATAGTCCTGGGACAAATCTTACTTCTGGACAGTCTGGATGTTGGAATTCTGTGCAGAGCACATAGTCCTTTTTCGTTCTCCCAACCCTTAACTAGTACTCTTCCTTTATTATTTATCTGAGTGTATGTGTGTGTGTGTGTGTCTGTATTGGCTCCCTGAGGCTGGAGTTCTAGCACTTGTGTGCTGGCTGACGTGGGTGCCAGGAAGTGAATTTGGGTCTTCTGTAAGAAAAATATGTGCCCTTAACAACTGAGCCATTTCTCCAGCTCTTTAACTCTTGCCAGCCTGAACTGAAACAGGGGAAATGCTGAATGTCGTAGCAAAGACACATGATTGTCTACAAAGAATGTGTGTTCAGACGCTATGGTTGATACACTGAAAGAGCCAGATCAAGCCATGAGACAAGTAAGGGAATAGCTCAGTACTTTAGTCCTCTGCAAACAAGCATGCAGCTACACACGGCTTCCTCCCCTGGTTGTCTCTGTGCTCATACATGAGGGAGGTCCTAGGCAGTGAAAGTAACTTAGTAGGCCAAGTGAACTGACTCAGAGGGTGGGGGCATCTCCGTTGTTGATGGCATGGCAGAGCTGTGTCTACAGGAAACACATGCCTCTTCCCTGTTGGCAGCCGGTGAATCTCCAAGGGTTTTGGTGGAGGATGGCGAGTCTAGAACTTAAGATTCACTTCGGTAGCTGGCTGAGTAGACAGTGTGCCACTTGCTCTTTGGATGGTGGATGGAGCTCAGTTCTGCATGTTTCATTCCGGATGTTGGCATCATGTTTGGAGAGAGCTTTGCAGCACTCCAGGGAAGTGAATGTCGGTGGCAGGGTCTCCCTCTCAATTTAGACAGGTTAAACAAATGTTAGGTGTACAAAACAAGAACCCCTTTAAAAATGACTGTTCAAACAGTCTTGTCAAAGTACTTCATTAGAGAGGAAAATGTGGGCATTCAACTATGGGCAGATACGGGTCACCTACAGGGCCATGTAACTGCACCTTAGTTTATCCATACCATCAATCCATAGCTAATCACCATAGGTCATTGGGCCAGTTCTAGAATTTAGAATGGTCACATGATGGAAAAACCCAACAGTGGTCAGGTCTCCTGCCTGTCTGTGTGAGTCTGTGAGCTAGCTTTTATCTTCTTCATGGGCCATCAAATCTTGAGAGTCTAAGAAGGCTTTCCTGCTGCACATGGACTCCGTCCCTTTCTTCTGTATGTCGATTGGTATAGCACAGCTGGGTATGAGCCCAAAGTACAAAGACTTAAAAGAATACTGCAATTGAAAAAATACATTTGCTGAACAGAATCTTTTTTGGGGGGGGGGGGCGCAGTCCCTTCCTTACAAGAATAAGTACCATGCCTTTCCTTTGTCAGCTTGATTAATTCAGTGTGCGTGCTTATGGGTTTGCACTTGGAATGTGGGCATTTATCAAAACTTTCCTTGGGCAGCTGGCAAGATGGAAAATGAGATCAATGCATACACACTGCCACAGTAAGGCTAACTATTCTGGTTAGTAAAGCAGTTGGGCTTGGAGATAGAGTTTTCAGATAAAGCCGACTGATTTTTTTTCTCCCCAATCTAAAATAGCTGGGTTAACCAAAGATCCAGGATTAAGACACAGCCACCAGAAACTATTCCTGGTGTGTCCTCTGACACCCCTGCAAAGTTTGTGGATGTGACTGGGGCACAGTGGGGAGGCTCGAGTTATGCATGTGAAGAAGGCAGAGGTTCCCATTTGGATGCTATCTCTGAGGAACAGGCCTGTTTACTAGTTCATCCGAAGACAGTTTGTAATGAGATGTCATAACTGGCTTCTGAAGTATGTAGATAATGAAAACAGAGTCTGACTTATAAACAAACACTGTGGGGTTGTGCACCAGGAAGTCAGCATTTCATGCGTGCACTTTGTGGTTTGCTCTGTGGACATTTCTTGTGTCACAGGCAGGCACCCTTCTGATTTCCATGACAGGGTCACAGTGTCCCTGTTACAGCTGAGAAATTCCATTCCAAGAAAGTTTGAAAAAAGAAAAAAAAAAAAAAAACCAAACTTGTGGTAGTTCTCATCTGAGGGCTTTCATGGAGCATGCAAGAGACTCAAGTGTGATCTGTACCTCAGGGCTCTGGAAGTTGGCTAAAGCAAGCAGTCAAGTAAGATTATGCTACTAAGAAAACAGTGTGTGTGACAGTCATGTAACTTCAGGGTAAGCAGGATTTAACTCACAGCTCCCCCCTCCCCCCAGGGTTGTCAGCATCACTGTGAGTTGTCTGTAGTAATGTGCTTCAGGTGGGGAGTTGGAAGGTCATTGTTAGAGTCAGGGTGAGTGTCCTGATATGTGCTGATAACTGATTTCCACCCCATCTTCCTCCCCAAAATATTTGAGGGATCCCAAGCCTGCCTCTGGACAGACGTCCTTATGCCTCTGGAAACTTTCCTTGGCTCTCCTGGTGACACAAGTATATCTTAGGATTCAGTTTGAGAGTGCTGCTGGTTTGGATGTGAATTTCCCCCACACGTTGGTGTGTTTGAACATTTGGTCCCCAGGAGGTAACCACAGAATAAGCCAGTGGTCAAAGCTGTCACTGTTGACAGGCCTTGAATAGTATACCCGCTCCTGGTGTCTGGTTGAGTGGCCCCTGCCTACTGGTCTGTGTCATATAAGTAGGTTCTGCCATTAGGACTATTCTGCCACTCTGGACCAACCACAAAGTCATAAATTATCTTCTCTAATAGAAATAAAACCCTACAGCTATGAGGTAACATCTATGAAGGCTATAGCATCCAACCCCAAACCATAATATAGGATCTGATAAATTAAAGTTAGTTCTCAACACTTAAGGCACATGACTAAGAAGGAGTGATATGCTTTAGGAGACAACCAGGGGGTTCCTAAGAATCAGACATCTTGTCTAGTACGTGTCAAGAGTACCCTTATAAAGAGTTGCAGCTTAAACTGACCACAAAGGTGATGTACACTAAAGCAGTCAAATAGAGTGTGGTGGACACTTGCATATGTGGATATGTGAGTGTGTTCTTGTAGGTGTGCTTGTGCAAGTGAGCATGGAGGTGAGAGGCCAACCTTCAGTGTCATTCCTCAAGCACCACCCACCTTGTTCTTTGAGACAGGATTTCTTATTGGTCTAGAGTTTACCAGCAAGCCCCGGGACCTGCCTGCTTCCATTTCCCCGGGGCTAGGATTATAAGTACATGCTCTCTTGCTTGACTTTTTTTTTCCTAGTGTGGATTTCAAAGATTGAACAGAGATCCTTATGCTTGTAAGGCATTTTACCAAGTGAGCCGTTTCCTATCCCCTCTAGTTTTCTTCTTCATTAACTCTCCCAGATCAGCTTGTATTTTCTTTTACTAAAGTAGATGGGGGAGTTGTTTCTTCTCCTTTTAAGTACAGGTGACCGTAGTTGCTCACTGGTGTGTCAGCTGACACTGAAGGAGTAGAAAATGTGGCCTTCTGTTGTATCTGCCCAGTGCTTGGGAGATCGGGGGCGTATCAGTTGTCCACCCCCCTGAACTTTGGTCTGGATAAAGGTTTGCTTTGCAGTGCTCCCATGCCAGCTCTTGCATGGGAGAAGCATACCCCCTACTGGCTGCTGCATGAGCCCTACCTGTAATTCATTTGACTGTGAATCTCTTGTGAAAAGGAGAAGGAGTCTCATTCATTTTCCCAGTTTCTTCTGCCCGCTTTGCCCCATTTATCTGCCAGTGCCTTGAAGCATCCAAGAAATGGAAGGCACCTCTTGTAACTTCCAATTGGAATAAAAAGGACATCCCATCCATTGAGTGTCAAGCTTTCTACTCTGATCTCACAATAGTTCTATAGGATCATGTCTTTGTGAGGATGGAAACTGAGGCACATAGAAATTGAGATTGAAGACCTCCCACCCAAGAGGTGGAACTCTGCATCTGAACTGCTTTGCTCTCTCTTCTGGTAACTTACTGGCTCAGTTACCCATAATGTCACAAGGCTGAGGGGTCATGTTTCTCCTAAAAAAGGACCAGTGTGTTTCTTCCCAAAAGATAAGCATTTTCAGGGATGGGGGCAGGGGAGGGAGAGAACCAATAACAGCTTTGCAAAAGGAAAAGAATGCCAATTTCATTCTGTGTTCCTGCTGGACTTAAGAGTGGTGCACGCACTGCAATCATTCAGCAGATAATTCCATAGTTACTTAAAGATGAACAAAACCTTGAAAGTGACCCAGGAAGGAGAAGGTTTGGAAGCAGGGGGATAGTCTCCCTGGAGGAAGGTAGCCAGAGACTCTTTCAGTCAGATGTTTTTGCTGAGAGGTGAGCCATCTTTATCTCCAAAGGTCAAATTCTGCCTCCTCACAGGGACAGAGTCTAGAAGGGTTGTGTTAGAAATAATAAAACCTTCATTTGCTAAAACCTCTTAGCCAAGACCTGAAGGCCCGAGAGCACATTAATTCATGAATCGTTGTAATACTTGGCTTCTCTCATTTCTGCATCTGCTCCCTTGGAGACCAAACTTTATGCCCTGACATTGGAAGCTGCTAGAATCACAGCTTTTTTTTTCTTCCAGTGGTCCTTCTGGAATTTTCTGAATGATTGATTAACGTTGCCTATAATAGACCGTATCACTTTTCTTATTGCTGTGACCAAATACCTAAGGAAAAGCTTAAGGAGGAAAGTTTTCCTTTGGCTTGCAGCAGAGGGGATGTAGTCTATGGTGGTAGAGACTGTAGACCTGCAAGAGGCGAGATGTAGTCATGTTGGTCTACCCCAAGTCTCTAATGATCCGGACCAGATGTAAGCTTCCTTTGTGTAAGTTTTACCATCAAATGAGAGATGGTTATAAGAAAATGGAAGCACAACTAATGAGATAGGACCTTGTTTATAAGAACACCAGCTTCTTTTCTCTCCTCCAGGAGGGGCCGATGGCTTTAGCAGCAAAAGGAAAACCTCTTTTTACACACTCTTCCCTGCTATCACTCACTGTGCTTGGTCATCTCTGCAGAAATCAGCACAAGTAAATGTTCCCTAAGGGAAGGAAGGGGGTTATTACGGGAAATGCACTTTCTGCTAGGTAGTTAGTTTATTATTAATTAAACATTTCATATCTATGTACAATGTGTCCTTGTCATACCCACCAGATCCCTCCCACCACCTCCCCATCCCATAATATATATCTCTTCTAACCTCATGTTCTCATAGCTTTAAAAATAACCCACTGAGTCCAATTAATGTTGCCTATATGTACATGGGCGTGGAGTTAAGCCTGCCAGTGACAATGTCTCCAAAAGAACAGTGACTCCTCTCCATCAGAGGTCATCAACTTCAAGTGGTTCCTCACATAGGGGTGATAGTTGACAGTTCTGATTGTGAACTTGACACAATATACAGTCATCTAGGAAGGGTGTCTGCAAGATGAATTTGACCTGCGGACATGCCTCTAAGGAACTTTCTAAGCTGGGTTAATTAGTGGGGAAGACCGCTCTGAATACACGCAGCACCATTTTATGGGTGTTGCCCTGGACTGAATGAGGTGTGTGTATGCATTAGTGCATTGAGGTTCGCTTATGACTGTACAGAGTGCATGAAGCCCTTAGTGAATGTATACTGTTTGTCATGCCCACAGCCATGTCAAGGACACCACTGCTTCAGTTACACAGGGGTGTCAAAGCCTTCCTCTTGGTCTGAGTCCGAAAGCTGACAATGAGTGCAGAAAATGTCCCTTATAGCTTTTCCTCCAGATGTTTAAGGCCCAAAGACTGCTCCTTTACAGAGATGTCTCCTGCCACTATAGAGATTAGCTCAATCTACCTCCTTGTCCGGTTGTATGCCACAAAGCTTGTCTCCGTGTTTATTTACATGTAATAATCCTGTATCCCCGTTCAGCTGTGTGTGTAATACCGCTGTCTTCTTGTTCAGTTGTGTATAATAAATACACTGTGCTTCCCAGGAGCTGTGGCTTCTCTATCAGAGGCTCATCCTACCCCATCCCAGTTTGTCTGTGTCCGTGTGTCCATCTGTCCATGTGTCCATATGTTTGTTTTTTCCATCATTTCCTCACTTGTGGAGTCATGCAGGAATTGTGGGTGTCACGTGACTAGCTGTTTCATGTTCTTGCTGCTTTGACTTTCCCACAGTGGGCAGATTGTAACCTGGACTTGTGATGCAAATAAACCCCTTCTCTCTTAAGCTGCTTTGGTCAGAGCAGTTTATCATAGCAACAGGAAAGAAAGCTACGATGGCTAATCTTGCTTGTCAACTTGACTGTATCTGAAATCAACTAAAGCCCAAGTTTCTGTACATCTGTGAGAGATTTCCTTAGCTGGACCATTTGCTATGGGAAGACTCAGCCTAAATCTGGGCCATACTTTCTGCTGATGGCCTGAATCTTCTTGTCCGCTTGCTCTCTTTCTCTCTAGCAAGTTTATCCGTGCTGCTGCTGAGGCATTCCTTTGATGGTACTAGAACCTAGTTCATAGAAACTTAAGACCACCTGAGATATCCAGCCTCATGGACTGAAAAATTAACCAGTTCTTGGAGTTTCTATTGAGAACAACCACTGTTGGATTAGCCAGGCCATCCACCATGTCTGTCTGTCTGTCTGTCTGTCTGTCTGTCCTTTCTCTCTCTCTCTTTCTCTCTCTCTCTCTCTCTCTCTCTCTCTCTCTCTCTCTCTCTCTCTCTGTGTGTGTGTGTCTCTCTCTCCCTCTCTTTCTCTCTCTTTCTCCTCTAGCTCTAACTCTGTCTCTCTGTCTTTGTCTGTCTGTCTGTCTGTCTGTCTGTCTGTCTCTCTGTCTCTCTCTCTCTCTCACATACATACACACACACACACACACACACACACACACACACACACACACACACA
>JANHMN010000013.1:22114496-22135848 GCA_030674055.1 Rhabdomys pumilio
ACACACACACACACACACACACACACACACACACACACACACACACACAGTCTTTCTCTGTACGCCCCCCCACCTCTCTTCTTTGTATCCTGCATCCACTGTGTTACCTAGTAGGGCTCACAGAGCTAAGGGGGGAGAATAAAGCTAACTATGACACCAGGTAACTAAAAGTAGAAGAAGGTAGAGGGGTGAACCAAGAGAAGTATAGAGGGGAAAGTAGTAGTTTAATGCCACCCAGGTAAGTGGTTTGCCTGCAGTCCTGACTGGATTAAAGACTCACCTAGTGTCATCAGGATGGGATACTCTTCATCTCTGTCTCTATAATGGCTTCAGTCACAGATACATTTGGCATGTTCTTGTACGTTTATATAGAGCGAAAAGAATGCATTCCTAAATATCACGGACTTGAGTACAATCCATGGCTTGGTTCAAATGCCCATCTAAAAACCTGTCACAGAGATCAGGGCAATATGGAACTTGGGCCATCATGCTTGGATCACATACCTGCCCTTGAGTACAGGAGTTGGACCATTGCTACCTTGGCAGCCTGGATAGACATGGGAGGAATGACTCTCCAGAGAGAACTGGACCACAAAGTCATAGAGTGCTTAGTAGAGCAAGATGATTTCCAACCCTCACTTTTTCCAGTGGTTGGACACACCATTCCCATGCACCTTCTACCCAGGAATTCTGCCTGGACTTTAATATCCTGCCTGTCATCTGCACTAAGGTGAGTTCAGGTGACTTATTGAATATGGAGCTGGCTGATGCAAGCCGTGTCCATGCCAGTGTGAATCAAGATGTAGCAACTTGATAACACATGGATTTTTATAGCAGTATAACACATCGCTTTTTATAGCAATGAGTTGTTGTCTAGAAGAGGAGGATTAGGTGCTGGGGGAGCACCGCTACCCAACTGCCCATGCCTCTACCCTCCATTGCTCTCAATGTCTCTCCCCTTTCTCCAGTTGCCTTTTACCCTACTGCCCTTTATTCCATCTAAGACTTCAAACTGTGTTTCTCAACGAGAAGTTGGACGCGAGCTACCAATCCCTTTCTTCAAGATTATTAGGATCTTACCCCAAATGTCTTAGCTACACCAGACTTAGTACCGTGACCTTGGCTAATTGTTTTGTATGTTTAAAATCAGTTTCTCTATCTGTAACGATAGAGTAGTAAAACTTCTTGCACTTGCTCTTAGGCTTAAGTAGTGCATTAAGTATTCACTCAATGCTTTGGTACAAACCCCCTTTTCCTTCAGCATTAATCTTTCCGTTTTGTTCCTTTTTTGATTCCAGATTACATTAGCATAACAAATACTCAGCTCTACAATGTGCTTTATGGATAGATCTCACCAGCCTGAGTTTACTCAGCTAGTCAGTGGTAGCAGCATCAACAGCCGAATATCAGAATCGGAGTTCATAACAGTTGACCATCCAGGTCCATAAAGCCTGGCACCAGAGCCAGCCAAACGCAGATGAACATCTTACTGAGTGAAATATGTCATCTTTCCTTTTTGAAGATTTCTTGGCAAACATGTTTTCAGAAGTGAACATTTCTTTGTTATCATCAGTGTCCATGTATTTGCCTGGAGTCATCACATCCCTATGGTCATCTTTCCAACTAGCAACTTGTAGTGCCAGTGTTGTAAATGGATGTGTGTGCTTGGGCTGTGGGCTGAAGGGTTTGCTCATATGAGAGTGGAGGGGCCACCTCAGTCCCCGTCTGTGGCTTTTGTTCAGCTGAGCTCTTGATTTTTGTTGTTGGGTTTTTTTTTTTTTTTTTTGTGATTTTTAAAAATTATAATCTTTATGAGTTTCTCTGACTTTGTTTTTTATTTTTTATTTTTGGAGATTATAATTACATTATTCCTTCCCCTTCCTTCCTCCACTCCCTTCCCTGTTCTGTCTTTTCTTGCTTCTTTTCAAATTCATGGCCTGGTTTTTCACTGTTTGGTCACATTCATGTATGTATGTATGTATGTATGTATGTATGTATGTATGTATGTGTCTATGTACATATATATTTCTAGACACATCTACAAAACAAGTCCTGCATCTAAGGCTCAGGGATCATTGAGGACAATGAAGCTGAAGGACTGGAAGAGCCAGAGGATCAGAGTGTTTGCTGTGAGACTGTGCCTCCTAGGAATGCCAGAAGCTACACCCATATGCTCACCAACATGACTGCCCAAACATGAACTGAAGGAAGACAGCCACAAAAGACATGCTGACACGGTCACAAAGAAGTCCAAGAGGCCTCAACCCTAGACAAAGAACTATAGGAATCTAAGGAATGCTGAGAGTGGGAGAAACAGTATTCCCCCAGGAAAGAACAAATCCACTGGTTATCCAAATGTTGAGCCTTGAAAACACACATATAAGTAACACTATACAGACTGGGCAGATTATATGCATATATTGAATATATTTTAAATTAAAATATAATTATATCACTTTCCCCTTTCCCTTCCTCCAGTTTCTCTCATGTCCCATTCCCTCCAGTTCCTCCTGAGCCCTCTTCACTCTCAAATTGATAGCATCTTTTATTTACACACACACACACACACACACACACACACACACACACACACACACTATTAGATATTTGGTTGTGCTTCTGCAAGAGAGGAACCCTGAAGGTCTGATTGCTAAGCTTCCTTACAGTCCAGCTTTGATAACTAATCCCTTCTGTGGAACCTACAGTCACTGGCATCCCACACTGAAGGCAGCCTCCCATGCCCCATTTCTGCTGCCATCCACACAGCAAGCAACAGAGAGCAGATGGAGATTCCTCAGCATTCTAGCTGAAGTCCTCTCTCCTTTTCATTAGGTAATTCATATTTCTCTGTACTTTGCTTCGGGATCTTTGCTCAGGCCCTCGGGGATGTGGAGTGTGGTTTGCACAGCTGAGCTCCAAACTTTCACTCAGTCCCAGTGCTTTGCAAACATATAACCTGCCTGATGCCCATAAGTTAACCTAAGCAGTCTTGTTTTACCCAAAGACATCCTTCATGTTTCTCTTTTACATTGTGAAGAAAAACCACATATCATCAACTTGTGACTTAGTCTTCCTAAGTGAGTGGTTTAAGCCACTGAGGTAGCATTCAGTGCATTTGTCCTGTGCTGTAAGCATCACTACCAGCTCTCTCCAGAAGCTTCTAATTCTTCCATTGGGAACTCCATACCAGGAAGCATTTCTAGAAAAGATTTCAGCCCTGGACCCCATGAACACCACTAGTCTTACCTCCTATATTCTCTAATTAAATCTTAACTTTTTCTTTTTTCTTTTTCTTTTTATTTCTTTAGCATTCAATGCATACAATTTCAGGCCCTTATCTATATCTTCCACAGCTGCAGAAGTTAGAAGAAAGTGGCGGGTAAGGCCTGGGGAAGCAGCTCTAATGTTTAGCTCCAATGCTTAGCATCTTGGCCTGATGCTCATGTAAATAGTTCTGGTACTTTCCTCTAGATTTCTAGATACTTTGGAGGGGAGATGGATCGATTCAGCCAGTGATTTAGGGAGTTAGATAATAAGACAAGAGGAGAGGTGGTCTGGCTTCTGAATACACAAAGTGAGAGCAGTAATGTGTTAGGATGCTGCCTTTGGGATGAGACAAGTCTGTTGGAACATACACTCTGTAGTCCAGGCTATCCTGTAATTCACTATGTAGCCTAGGCTGCTCTTGAACACTCAGATATCCTCCTAAATTCTGGAATAATAGGCATGAACTACTAGGCTCGGCTTATAACATTTCTTAGGACCTAAGTATGGTCTGCCTGAGTATCTAGACTTAATTGGTTATAGTCCACACAAACTGATAGAAACTGATAGAAGCTTGATAATATCAATAGTTTTGATTTTACCTCCTCCATGCCCCTCGCCCCCACACAAGTTAAAATGCCTGTACAAGTTGATCTTAAGGGATATTCAAGCCAAAATTGCCCTTGGCTAGTATTATGAAGATTACGAATGCCTCTAGGGAATTCACTAAATGTTCATGGCTTTCTATACAGAAAAGCTACTTTCCCTGTATCTTAGATTTTCCTTTGCAAGATGGGGTTCTACTTTCACTGTCTGTGCTACTGAATGAGGATGCCAGGGCAAGATAATGCGAAACAGCCCATGGAGCGCACAGCTTAGGATTTACGCTTGGTATGGAATGCATTACGAAAGTTATTGTTGGCAGTGCGTAAAGCCTCCTATTCGTGTTTTTCTTTGGCTAATCTGAAAATTAGAATGTGTCCTTTGATCCTGTACATCTAATGGAACATGTTACGGGACTGGACTGGGGGTGGGGCAGAAAAAAAGCTAGCTCAAGATGTAAAGTGTGTCTACCTCTAAACACAACAGGGTAACCGAGAAATGGACGGAGAGCCAGGTTTTCCATCTTGTTTCTGAGGGTTTTGTGCCAAAGTGAATGCTCTTCTACAACACTCAGAACAGCTGTGCAGCTTAGGAAAGTCAGACGCATTTATAATTACCATCCATGTTGAAATATTCAGCTTTGCCAACAACCTAGG
Source organism: Rhabdomys pumilio (assembly GCA_030674055.1). Classification (NCBI taxonomy): domain Eukaryota; kingdom Metazoa; phylum Chordata; class Mammalia; order Rodentia; family Muridae; genus Rhabdomys; species Rhabdomys pumilio. The sequence goes on from JANHMN010000013.1 coordinate 22,119,020, forward strand.
GGTCTTTCTATACCTGCATAGCTTATCTACGTAGTTAAAAATATGCAGGGGTTGGGATTTATTTATCTAAAAACATTTTGTGTGTGTGTGTGTGTGTGTGTGTGTGTGTGTGTGTGTGTGTCTTTTATCCTCAAGTTAGACTCTGGCATTCTCTTGTGTTATGCTTCCTGTGCTTAGCGTGATATCAGTGTATAAAACCTGTCAGATTCTTTTAAAATTATAATTATTTATTTTGGAGCATGTGTGTGCATGTGTTTAGACACAAACATGGTCACTGGCAGTCACTTCTCTCTTCTTGCTATGTGAGTCCTAGGAATCGAATTCATATTGTCAGGATTAACAGCAGCACTTTTGACCCAATGAGCATCTCAGCAGCTAGGATCTTTGCTTGTTTGTTTGTTTGTATATAGCCTCAGAATGCTCTATAATGTTATTCTGCTGTGCTTCCTCCAACTTCTTCTATATCAGGTTTTACTCCAGTGTTTTCTAATTCTTCACAATCCTGTGATGAGAAAACTTGTGTAGGTTACGTAGTTTGTTTGAAGTGTGAGTTTCTACTTGTATTATCTAATACCTTGTATAAAGGCTATGTCCATTTGCATGCGCACTGCTAGGCATGCCTAGTCGCTACTGTTCTAATAAGAATGTGCTTTTTAGCTCTTTATTTTTTCCAATCTGAAATAATTGGTGGTATTTCAGTATAAATTTAACCTACATCTAAATAAACTCAGATTATCTTTTTAACATACTTAAGGACCATTTGTGTTATATATGGTTCTTTTATGAATTTTATTTACTATCCTTTGAGATTTTTTTTTCTTGTTTCAATTTTAAAATTTTAGGTATCGAGATATAGCACACGCATACAAATCTGGTAAGCGTTTTCTCTCACCATTTCATTTATCATTTGACTTTGCAAAGGTTTGTAGGTAGTCCAACTTCTTAATCTTTATAAAATTTGTATTTAGAAGTTATGCATATGGCTCATGCCTCAAGTTCTAGGCTGAGGTAGGAGGACAATAACTTTGAGAGGAGCCTGAATTGTGTATGCTGTATAGACACAGAAAAAATAACAGCACAACCAAAAAAAAAAAAAATAAAACCAAAGTATCCAGAATCTGATCACACTTAGACATGTTCTTTCTATGCCTAGAGTACATAGAAATCACCTCATGTTTTCTTCTAGCATTTTTGTGATTTAAATGTTTCTATTGGCACCTGAGAACCATTTGGAGTGTGTTCTTGCACGTGGAGTAAAATCCACATCTACCATTATTATTATTATTATTATTATTATTTTTTTTTTGCAAACGGCTAGTATACCTTGTTGAGAACACATCTGTACCCTGAATTTGAGACAGCACATGTCACAAAGTAAGTTTCCAAGGTAACCAGGTCTCCTCCTGAGTCTCTGATTGGGCTGCTCTCTGCCCTTGTGTGCTTCGCACCACCCTGTTTCAATTTAAAGAGGCTCTGTGGTGTGCTTTCATTTCTGGCAGGGCTGTTCCCCCGGGCTTTTCCTTTTTAGCGTTTTCTTAACTATTCTTGCATATTTGTTTTTCCATATGAAGTTCAGCGTCACGCCTAGCTTCATAAAACCCTCAAAGTCTGATGTTTTTATTAGAGTTGGTAATTTTATTGGAATTTATAAATTAACCTAATCAGAAGTGACACCTTTATGATGCTGCCATCCTACCCAGGCAAGAACACAGCATAGCTTCAAATTTGTCCTTGTCTGTTTGTTTTCCTTTTAGTAGTGTTTTAAGATAGTTTTGGGCAAGTTTTACAAGGGGGCCTAGGCCCACTTCTAGGTTCTCTCTGTTGCTACTTTGTATTTAACTTTGTGGAATTTTCCTACTGTGGGCATACTTTGTTAGTCAGCTATTTGTTTTTCTCCAGGCCTTCTAGCATCTTCCACACATAGTTTCACCTTTCCAGTTCTTGTGCCTATAATTGATTTATGTTGTTGGTTCAATGAGTTTGCTTGGTAGAAAAATGTTAAGTGATGATGAGTTACATAATAGCGGCAGTGGCATTGTATTTTGTCCTTGACTGTGCCAGGTCCCTCTCCCTTGCTGAGGCTGAATACTCTAACAAAAGCAACTTAAGGGAGACAGGCTCTATAAGCTCCACCAACATCACCACTAGCTGGAAACTGAATGTGCAAATACATAAGCCTACGGAGGACATTTCTCATTCAACTCTGAACTTGAGATGGTGGAAGTAACTCTCTTCCACCATTAAGAATGGACAATGAAATCAAGATGTTGACTTTAGGAGGAAGGTATATCCAACTGTGTTTTAATTGCGCTGAATTAAAGCAAAGGCTTTTAAAACACCCATAGAAATAATAATATTCCTCTCACATCTATGTTTTTTTACTGTGATCCTGGATATTAACCAAATGTATTCTTGAAGGATCCATCTCCCTGTTGTTTGTGGGTCACAGTAACTGGTATGAAAGTTTGGACTCTCATACTGTCTTTGGAGGTTTCCAGTTGATTATATACAATAACAGTTGTGACACTGTTTTCTGGTATGATAAATGACATCATTTGTGGAATGCTGGGCCCCTCTGGTCTTTGACAGTTCAGCAGAATGAGTAGAACTGTATGAACCTTGTAGTTTTCTGAAACCATTTTCTCTATTTTTTTTGAAATTGGTTTGTGCACTCTTTGGTCACTATGTGGATTGTGTTGATTAATTACTTTTTCCAAGATCATACACTTCATATAGACGACTGAATTGACAATGTAGAATGCAAGCACTCGGTGTAAGACTGAGACAAGAGACCATGGGACAGAGTCCTTTATCACTCTTACTCTCCAGGGCTCCCCAAGGATGCCTTCTAGGTCACCTTGGAAAGGGTGTGACTGTGGGGAATGAAAAAGCTCCTAAGATGTTCCTCCAGTGAAACTTTCTAGAATTCCTCTCACTGGGATGCTAGGAAACATTGTCTATTAGGAAGTATCCTGTGGGGTTGGAGAGGTGGCTCAGTCATTAAGAGCACTGGCTGACTGCTCTTCCAGAGGTCCTGAGTTTAATTCCCAGCAACCACCTGGCGGCTCACAAACATCTGTAATGGGATCTGATGCCCTCTTCTGGTGTATCAGAAAACAGTAACAGTGCATTCATATTAAATAAACAAATCTTTAAAAAAAAAAAAAAAAAAGGAAGTATCATGCATTGAAATCACTGAAAGCTCCCCATAGCATCACGGTGAAAGCAACTCATAGGGTTACTGGTTTATTGCCAGCAGTGCTCAGCTTCCACGTCGGCTAAGTATGCCAGGGATGCATTTGTAAGGTGTATCACAGATGGCCTTCCATTGTGAAACTGCTCTGAGGGACACTTGGGGAAACTGATGGACATTAGGCTTTGCACGTTACACATTGTTGTGCAAGCTTGGTTGACAGCAGGAGCCAGATGCCACTGTTCATTGCTGCTGAACTCTGGAAGCCGAACAAGAATAAACACCTGAAAAAGAAAGAAGAATGCTTCTTGCAATCTGGTCAAAAGGATGCCTTAACTTCTGAGGGTCTAAATCAGTCAAAGAAGCATGCAGATGGTAACAATTTTTAACACTAGGAAGGTGTTAAATTTAAGGCCTGTGTGAGTGAATGTCTAATTTAATTTGAGTGGACAGCTTGGCATTTATTAGTTGTGACATTTGTGTGTGTGTGTGTGTGTGTGTGTGTGTGTGTGTGTGATGGGAAGCCTTTTGAAATTCTGTATTTTGGGCTTGTGTGGTGGGTCAGTGGATGAAGGCAATTGGCCTAACCTGATGATTTATGTTTGTTGAATCTAATCACTGGGACTCACATGGTGGAAGGAGAGAAGCTGTTCCCATGAGTTGTCTTCTGACCCCCTCACATCGTAACATGTGTGCACACAAATCTATACACAATAAACGAAGTGCAAAAAGTTTTGTGTGGAAGTTCTAAAAGTTTGTATTTTACATATGAACAAAATTAATTTGGAAACAGTCATGAAATGATTTTAGTTTCCTATGTGATGGAATGTAAGGTTAATATTTGAATCTACAGTTCCATTGTGATCAGAAGGAATCTTGGACCAACAGCCCATATAAACTATGAAGGAATCAGCAAATGGAATTTACAATAGATGTTTTCCTACGTAACAAGTCCCTCAGCCTTGTCTCTCTGTCTCTGTGTGTGCTTGGTATGTGTATGTATGTATGTTATGCACATAAATGTTTGTGGGGTGTGCATGCATCAATCTTCATTAACCTTTGCCTTTTTTTACCTTGAGACAGAGTTTCTCACTAACTCGGAGCCCAAGGTTTTAGCTAGTCATGAGATCTAATAATCAACACATCTGCTTGCTTTTTCTGTGGGTTCTATGACATGGTGAGTGCCGTTACTCAAGTCCCACTCCACAGGAATTTCAGTATTGGAAAGCGCAGGGAACTTTATAGGATGGAAATGCTTACATTTTAGTGGATATGGAGGTCCCAATGTATCTATGTAGAATCACCGGTGATCGCACTGTACACTAAACTCAATGTGAATCAAAATTATCTGTATATATGCCATACTGAAAGTGAATATAGGTTAATCCCTGCATAAGAGAGTTTGAGTCCCAACATTAGGGTGAAAGTTAACCTTGGTTCTTATTAGCCTTTTGGTGTTTTATATGAAATTTAAACAATCAGTGTGTCCAATATCAGAAATTTTTATTATGGATTAATAAATTAATAGTTAATTAATTTAATTATAATTAAATTAATTATAATACATTAACAAATTATTATTAATTTATTAAGCATATGTTAATAATTTAATAATTAATAAACTCTGCAGAAGAATTTGAGAACCTTCATGCATATAACACCAGGTGCCCAGCTCACTTCTGGGGCTCTGTGTTTTCACACCTTCAATGTATCTCAGCGTTTTCTATTTCCTTTGCAGAGTTATTTGTTCCAATGTGTCAGTAACTGTATACTTTCCATTTTAGTGCTATTAAAGCAATATCTTTACAGCCTTCATCTAGTTAGCTACCTCTTATAAAGACACAAACATACACCTCATAAATGCAGTAAACTCACTTTTCATGCCGGTGTCCTTGGGTTCATTTGGATCTTTGTCTTATGATCTTATTTGATTGCTATATTTTGTTTTTGGCGATTTACACATCTTTTATTACTTTTTTTTTTCTTGCTAAAGTCAGTAGCCAAGCCTTCTAGAAATGTACCAAATAGAAGTGTCAAATAAAGTCCAGAAGCCAGATCTATCTAATCCGAGTCACGTCTTGGAAGAGAACTGCACTTGAAGAGCCTGCAGTATCAAGCAGACTTCCTCCCCACAGACTCGTGCGTGTGAGTGAAGCTGTTGAGTCACTCTGAGGTGGTTCCTTCCTGGAGCCCATCTATCATCAAGTGTAATCAGACAAGAGCAATGCTGTGCCTCGAGTCTCTAAAACATTTTATCACTCAGCAGTGTTGACTCTTACCAAGCACATTCTGGCACCGGAGAGAGGTTGTATGTGATTTTTCTTCTTTAATCTACGGCTTTGACAAGTTCCATTCATTGTTTACAGTGTCATGACAAATCTCTGATCAGAAACACCCCCAAGATGGCCTTGATATGATTCTATGTGTCGCCGGGCTTGGCACTGCTGGTATGTGGTCTAAGTCTTCACACTGGTATTTCTGCTGCCGATTAGGTTCCAGTCTCACAATTTCATCTTTACCAGTCTTTGTTACTACTGTCTACAAACGGCCTTGGGAAGCACTTCCTCTTGATTCTCAAAGTTTCTGTGCACTGGAGACTGATGAGCTCTGTCTGTATTTGGTAGAATCATCGGTTAGCTTGCTTTCAGTTCTTCCTGTAAGTTCACATTTAGAATGCAATACTCTTTTTTTTTTTTATTAAAGATTTCTTTCTATGTTCACAGTTTTTTTTTGTTTTTTTTTTGCCTCTGCTTCATATCTCCTACCAGAAGTCCCCCTTTAAAGAATGAGAACTTGTAGGGGTAGAGGTATAACTTAGTGGTAGCTTGCTTGGCAAACAGTCTGTGTGAGGCCCTGGGTCCAGTCCCTGTTATTGCTCCCACCCAACCCTACCCCCAAGAAGTATACTTTATGTTAGAATTATTTGTTATTCCCTCTTTACCCAGTTGCACCAGAGGCCACCCTGATTTTTTTTCTCATGGGATACTCTGCTAAGCTTGCCAGTTCTCATGCAAGCTCACTTTGCTTGCATGCTTCTGTCGCTGCCTTGGTCCAAAGTGTAGGATTGTACGCTCCCTATGTATACATCCAAATGGATGGTTCTAAACTTATGTTACAAAGTATGGGCTTCCTCATTCAAAAGGAGAATGTGAGGCTGTTGACGTTACTCGGTTGATGGAGTACTTGCTTAGCACATGAAGCACCCTGGATTTGATACCTAGTTACTGCATGAACGTGAAATCTTAGCACTCAGGAAGTGGAGGCAGGAGGATTAGAAGTTAAAGGTTACCCTTAGTTCTACAGTGAATTCAAGAGAATCCTGGACTATATGAGTTAGGGGAAGAGAAGAAACCCCTGCTGGATCCTGTGTTCTCTTCTGTGTTAGGCCTACACGCATGCTCTTCTTTCTTAGTAGAGAATGTTGAATCTCTGAACATATCTAGGCACTGTAGACCTAATGTCAGCCTGCCCCTAGTTCATTACTGAGGGGCTCAGTTCTAGTTGCATCCTGAGGCATGATTGGCTGTGTTTCCAGAGTACAGGGAAGTCCACTGGCTTTTATCAAGATGATTTTAACCGCTAAAGTCTTCACCATAACCCAGAGGTGGGGTCTGTCTCCTTGGTTTCAAGTGTGTGCTCCTGGTAATGTGTTCCCCCTCCCCACACAACATTTACATGCACCTACACTCCCTACGGCTTTGAAATGAAAGGATGAATATCATTAAGGAGAGCACGCACACATACACACACACACCTCTCTATTTTTACTGACATTAAGTGACTGCTCTTATAACTTTGTTAATTAATTGGACTCCAAACTGAAATGAGGAGTCTCTTATCTAAAATAAAACATTGAAGTTGGACCGAGCACTTCAGTTGCCATGGAATTTAGATTTCTTTGTCATTTGAGATACAGAATATTATTACAAACTTTAAGTGAAATTACTGGAAAGACAACAGTGGAGAAACTGGATTTTCTTTATTTTTTATAGCAACCATTCAACAAATTGAATCCAGTAAACAAAGTTTATTCCTTTCATCTCAGATTTTTACTGCTATGTTTTTTTTTTTTTTAAAGATCATGGGAATTAGGCTACAAGTACTAATTGAAATACAAGTGTGCAATTTTAAGTTTTAAATTGGAGCTAGGTGTGATAGTACACACCTAAGATCCCAGAGGAAGGAGAATCAAGAGTCAAAGGTGAGCCTCAGCTACATAGCAAATACAAGATACAAGGCCACATGACATAGTCTCAAAATGCAAAACAGAAAACCAAACTGTGACAGTCTCTTTTTCTCATTCTTTGGGACAAGTCTCATTATATAGCCTTGGCTGGTCTGCAACTCAGAGTTCCTCTGTGAGTTTTCTGAGTGGTGGCTGGCATCAAAGGTCTGTGCCACCATGACTGGTAAGACAGTCTGCTCTTACTAAGTGATTTTTCTTTGAACAAGTTTTAAAAGCTATAAAGTCCCATGCATATGCTGTAAGCTGTGTCCCCTGAGGACTGAGGATGTGGCCCCGAGTGAGGATTGAGTCCAGCTGCCAGGCATCTTCAACATTTATTCGTGATGTGATTCTCTCCAGACATGGATTTAAAAGACCCAAGTTGTTCTACTGATGCTTAAGAAAATGTGGTATTCTTCCACCTCCCTGTCACCGAAGAATCTAGATTTTGAGGTTTCTATAAGTGAATCTATAGAATAAAAAGAGTTTGACTCTTTATTTATTTTCCTGGCTGGTTTTTTTTTTTTTTTGAACTTTTGTTCGTGTCAAACCCCACTGCAGTTTACAAGTGTTAAGCCACTACATCTGGTTAATAACCCACAAACAAGTGAGAAATGATTATGATTTAAGAACGTCACATGAGGTAGAGCGCCATGAGATGGGAGTTTCCTACAGAGGTGATGTGGTTGAGATATAAAACAGGAGGAGGGGGAACTGGGTTGGAGGAGCACCTTGGAGAAAGACTTCATGGTGTGCTCTGGGATGCACCGTGCTGGAGACGTCACAGAAGGACGTGGAAGCATGGTGCGTTTGTCAAGACAAGGGAGGGGCAGAATCTTTCTGTTGAATTCTGATCCTCTGCTTTGCAGCAATAGCAGGGATGGGAAGTGTTCAAACTTGTCTTTTGAAGGATTTCTCTGGATACATATAAAGACCTGGATTTTTATTTCAAGGATCTCATGGAGAATGTGGCCAGGCACATAGTTGGGACCAAAGACTTGCTCTTGTCTGTGTGGGAAGATTTCTACTTTCATCAAGTAGTCCAGGACCCACAAAAGGCACCAAGGGGAATAAAGCTTCTGACTGTTATTTTTAAGGGAGAAACATTTTTTGTACCAATAAATCATAGGGAAATTTTTTTTTTAGAAGAAAAAGTATTGGCTGTTTGGATAAGAAAAAAACCTGAATTCAAAGGACAGAGCACATTTCAGTCTCCCTATGTGCCTCAACTTGGGATAGTTCTGCCCTCTGCCCCACAGGAGATGAGTTATGGCCAGATATATGGAAGAAATCTCAGAAATAGCCAGCTTTAAAATAGACAGCTGCAGATGCCTTGAAGTTCCCTATCATCGCCAGGGATCACGCTTTTTTACATCCCAAAATGCTTAGGAAAAGTTCTTTGTGTATTTCTTAGTCCTGCCCTCCCCTCCCCCGACCTTCTACCCCACAGCTGAAAGCATAAATTTCAGTTGAGGTAAAAATGTTCAGTTGAGTAAAATTATCCACAGGGTCACCTCACATGACAAATCCAGGCTTAGAATTTAGCCTAGAACGTGATGAAATGCTAACAAAAGCTAGGCCTTTTCCCTCATAAAAATACATAACTAATTCACAGGAATACTGGTTTGTACCCACAGTAAAAACTTTACTTCGCTACCTCAAGAGCAGGCAGAAAAGAAATCTGAGGCAGCCTGAATCTAGGGAGAAGCATTGATCCACAGCGTCTGGTAAAGGTGCCCTGGTCCACTCAGGGCTGTGATCTTGCTCTCTGTGAAACTGCCCTCTTCCTCTGTCCCTGACTTGAATGAAAAAACTCCCAGGTGCCAACAGTCCCTCTTGCCTCAGTCTGTGATGAGTCTGTTAATAACTTCGCAGGGGCTGTTTATACAGCACATAACTGAAATTCGGTTTTGTTTTTAAACCAAGTATTTAGCATTGGCCGTAAGATCTGTTGATCATCAGGAGAGCGGTGCCTGTTCTGCTCAGGGGACACCTAGGGCCCAGAGAGAAGAACCTCAGAGGTCTAAGACATTAGAATCTTACAATGAAAAACCAGTAGAGGCTGGATGAGTGCTGGTCCTGGACTTCTGTTTTTGGTCTTTGTAGGAGTTTAACTTCCTCAGTAAATGAAAGGACAGTGCTATAGTTTGGATCTGAAATGTCCCCCAACACGCATGTGCGTGCAGGCAACCACGCATGCACGTGTGGGCACACACACACATGTATGTACGCATGCACCCACATGTAACCACTGTTAAAGGCTTAGTTCTCTACTTGGAACTGTTAGAACTGAAGTAACAAAAGCTTTAAGATGTGGGGCCTAGTGGGAGATCATTGCATCACTGAGGGGTTGTCTTTGAAGTGGGTTTCGGAACCCTCATCCCATCTTCCTTTTCTTCCTTCACTTCCTTTTATGGTCCTGAAGTAAATGGCTTAAATTTGCCGCCTTCACAATGTCTACAAAAGCAATGGGCACAGATGATTATGGACTGAAAAACTTCTAAAACTATCAGCCCAAATCTTTGTTTTTATTGAATTTAAGGTCTCACATATTTGTTATAATTAAAGAAAGCTAATGAAGAGAGACAGTGGATAAAATTTCCCAGGAAGCAACTTGTGATTTGCATCTTAAAGAAGTAGGAGTGTTCTGTGTGGCAGAGAGAAGACTGGAAGAGGAGGGCAGTGGACCCTGAGGAGTAGGGGCTGGCTGGTCAGCCTCAGAGGTTTCATTTTTCTCTTTACACATAGCTCGTAAGGCAGTAGGGGTTAGTACCTTAATATTGTCAGCAACAAGGATGGAAAACCCCAAACCATGAGGCTGACAGGGCTGGCGAGACAGGATGTGCTTCTTTTTGGTAGACTGTACAAAGCCCCGGGCTTCTCAGAACTCCACCGGCTGGATGTGGGGGCACCTGTGATTCTAGGCAGAAGCACAGCAAGCGAAGGTTCGTGGTTGTTTGAAGCTATAGAGAGTTTGAAGCTGGCCTGGGATACATAAGACTTGTCTCAATGACCCTCCCCCAAGGAACAAAATGCAAACATTGAAATGAACAGCAAAGCAAGATGGGTAAGGCCGAGCACAACATCTTTCAACCAGGAATGTCCAGACCATTGGTATATTTAGGGAGCATTTTTAGTCAACCACAACATGGGATATGGCTGTTTTAACATCTGGTAGGCAGAAGGTAGCAATTCTGCTCAGTGTCCCACAAGAGCACAGGATAAAAGCCTCCGCTTGCAAACCAAGTGTCTGGCCCTAAAAATCAGTAGTTGTGAAATGAGAATATCCTATCAATGCATGTGTTTGCAGAGACCAGGACACCTCCCTTTGGCCCTTATTGTTTGAGTGACTTAAAAAAAAATGAGCAAGCATGAAATATTCCTAAGTCTAGGAAGCTGAGAAGAATGTGTTGCTTACACAGTGGATCTGCTAGCTGCTGGTAAGCAAAGCTCTTACTCCTGTCCCCCATAACTGCCTCTTTGGGACTTTTCTTTTCATGAGAGTAGAGGACAGCTGAGAAGGCCTTGAAATTTTTCCATAAGAAATAAAACGCCCGCCCAGTAAGTTTACATTTCTCCTGTCAACATATATCCTTTTTGGCATCTCTTGTTGCTGAGCTATACAAAAACTTGTCACTTCTTCCTCAGACATGCTGGCAAATGCTGCCCCAATTGAAGGACATAAATAACACGAGCCAAGGGAAATGGCAGAGTTCTGGTCTTTTGCTTGCTCACTGGGGAGACAGAGTCTGATGGAAAGGTGTCAAGATGAAGTAAAGTCCACAGGCTGGGTTTGCTCTGCACGTGGTGGTTACACTTGTGAGATCCCTAGTCTCTAGCTGAGGCATGATATTCCAGCAAAGACATCTCTTCTACCTACAAGAATTAGTTTTCGCCCTTCAAAATCAGATGTGATTTGACCCCTTTGAGTGAAAGGCAATGACGGAGCTTTGGGGAGATTCTTGTACTGCTCTTCTCCTTCCTCCTGATCGTAGAAGCATCCCTCCTCCACAAGTGCTCAGCATCCCCAGGGGTGAAGGTGGTAGTGATGCTGGATTCTATTTTGATGGGGGAAAGAAGAGTTAGTGTGTATTTCTAAATTAATTATAAATCCTGGGACAGGGAATACGCTGTTGGGGATGGCTGTGGAGCACCCCCTAGGGAGCACTCCCAGGGTCAAGAACACGAATGCCCATACATTTCCCTCTGTTGGCAGTCTCTGGGCTGGTGGCTACCGCAACTGTTGTAGGGATAATGAAAGTTCTCTAGAATGATGTGATTTCTGAGATGCACATGTTTGCTGTGAATGTTGATAAGCGCGCATTATGAAGAGGGTTCGATGAAAACTGTCCTCTGTTGGAACTAGAAGAATGATGACCATTTTCAACCTTTGGAGCAAACAAACAAGGAGGTATCAAAGCACTCAGCGCCCAAATAACACAGGACAGCCTCTCAGGGAGAGCCTCTGGCATCCTGCAGTCTAATGTATGAGATATCCATGATTTCAGGGTTCAGGTGATGGTGGAAATAATCTGCTCTTGGCAGGTACCTTGTCAGATATGTGATCTATCTCCTATTTGTATAATTATGGATCTGTAAAACATTGCTCATTTCATGTCTATTATATATTATGTATATATGTGTGTGTGTGCATATATATATTTTACATGTATATACTATATATGTCCATACTACATATAATATATTAAAACTAATATATAGTATATATTATATGTAGTATATACTATATATGTGTATATATGATATATACTATATTATATTAGTTTCAATATTAGCTTAATATTAGTTTTAATATAGAGTTTAATTAATGCTATTTGTCCAGTGGTCAATTACAGTGGTTGCCAAATAAACAAAAGGATTCAAAACTTTCCAAAAGATAGCACACTTGGAGGTTTATCAAAGGATCCCTCCTCCTTCAGTTCAGCTAGAGTCTGACTATGTAGCCCTAGCTGACCTCTCTCTACTCTGTAGTTAAAGCCAATATTAAACTCATAATCCTCCTGCCTCAACCTCTTGGTGCTTCCATCACAGATGTGCAAGACCACACCTGACTTTGCCATAGGGTCCTTGTGTTCTGAAGGAAGTTTGATATGAAACAGCACAGTATTTGTCTCTGATGTCAGTCAGTGAGGCTGAAGCTGACCTAGCTCTAAGCTGGCAGCCCTGTCTGTATGGTGATTTTTAATATCTTCATGTCCTTGGTAATAAAAACAAGCTTCTCTTCAAGCTGTTCCACCTCCATGGGCCGACTCTCTCCTTTGAATCAGGTCACTTCAGCCAAATAAATCACATACTTAAAAACAAAAATGCTTCTTATAGCTCAATATAGCAATGCAACCACTGCATTTATGCGATATTCCATCAGTACACGGGTGTGCGTCAGTCTCTGCCCAGGCTTGTACTAAAGCTCTGCTTATTAAGTCATAGGTCCATATGGGATTGATTCTTCAAAGCCCACACATTCTTATTAGCACTTCTTTCTACTGGCAAACACATTTCATCAAATGTGATGTAGAGGGTTTGAGGCAGACTTTGTTATGACTCAGCGTGAGGAATTGGGAATCACAGAGGTGCCGTCAATCAAGTGAGTCGGTCCCTCGTGTCCTTCCACGGCACTTTCCTTTTTGCAAAATTAATCTTCAACCCCCCACTGCACTGACAGACTTGGCTCTCATTGGAGAGAAAACTACATCCAGCTGGACCTGATGTATAGAGGGGGATGTAGGGCTGCCTCCCACATAGAACTGCCATGTCTGGCGACCCTGGAACCACTGCTTAGCCAGAGTGTGCCCGGCCCCACACGTGTCCTGACTGCTCACACTTTCTCAGACTTCATCCCTTTCCTGCCCTCTGCCAGATCCACGGCAAGCACAGATAACTGACAAGTCTTCCCCTAGACTCTGCTGCTTCCCCAGTTCCGAGTTCACATGAGGACCCTCTGAGAAGGACCCAGAGTCTTGTATTCTTTTTATGCGAGCATCTCTAGAGATTGCTACCAGTAGCACTGTTAGTCCTGAGCATAAAAGCATATCCATGACTGCTGTTAGGTTAGAGAGGATGGAAATCAGGGAGGAGCCAAAGAAAGGACTTCTAGGCACCTCAGTTGGTCAGGTCCTTCCTGTGTGGGTAAGAGGACCTGAGTTCATTCCCCTATGTAAAAGTAGGCTATGGTAGCACATACTGGTAATCTCAATGCTGGAGAGGTAGAGGCAGGAAGATCTCAGAAGCTTATAGGTTAACCAGCCTAGCTGAAGGACCTTGTCTTTAAAAACAAAGTGAATGGCTCCCAACCAACCTTTAAGTTTCTCCTCCACATGCATATGCCTGCATATGTGCCTACATATTCTTGAAAACACACACACACACACACACACACAAACACACACACACACACACACACACACACACACACACACACACACACAAGCATCATACCGACTCACTGGCGTCCCCACTTTAACACTGAGCAAACAGATCACCTGGGAAGCTGTGGTCTGGGTGAAACCCATGGATATGTTTCATCTCCTCCGGGCTTTTAGAAGCCATCATTTTGTACAAAAACAGAAGCATCGAGGAGGTGCTGTGTGGGAGAACGTTAGGAGGGGGAGGAAACTGGAAGGGCTTTTTCAAGGAACCATGACTTGGCCCCACTCACAGATCCTCTCTGCAGGGCCTAGCCAAAGTGATTTCAATCTCAACATCCGATCAGAAGTCAAATAAACACAGAGAGAGGCAGGTTTTCATTCTAACGTCACAGTCCTCTGTTAAGTTAAAACTTAGTGGTGCTCTTTTGCTTTAGTCCTATGTATGTTCACGACAAGTCAGACATCTTCATATGTAATGCTGATCATTTTGCTGGAGCCACTCACAAAGTTACGTTATCTGATTTTCTAGCATCTTTCCTTGAAATTATTATACCACAGTGAGGGAAGTACATGGCTCTCTCATGGTACAGCCAATTTTTTTTCTTTCACCAAAAAATAGATTTTTCTCCATATACTTTATTCTGCTTACTGTCTCCCCTCTCCCTACTTCTCCCAGCCCCTCCCCATCTCATCCTTCCTCCATACTCCCCCATTTCTCTCTCTCCTTATGAAACAAACAGACATCTAAAGGTTAATAATATAATAGTATAATAATATAATAAAATAAAATAAATGTAATAAGATAAAACAAAAGTAGACAAATCAGAATAGGACAAAAAAAAAAAAAAAAAAAGACCAGAAGGAAAAAAGCCCAAGAAAAGGCACAAAAAGCAGATATAGGCACAGACACACTCATTTGCACACTCAGGAATCTCAAAATATAAAATCAGAAATCATAATATATACACAAAGCCTGTGGGGTAAAAGAAATAGGCAAAAGGAACATTATGAGACAAGGAACCACCAAAGATAACATTGAGTTCATTTTCTTTTAGCATCTACTTCTCGGCATGAAGTCTACCTCCAAGAGCAGGCTCTGTGTGTACTGTCTCACTCTCTGGAGAGGCCATATGTATGTCATCCCCACTGTGTAGTAGGACGAATTGCCCTTTGGGTATATGCATGCCCAAGCTTGGTACAATTGGATTTTGAGGTAAATTGATTTCTGGCTTCCTGAGGGAATTGCCACACACATTTTGATAGTGGCTGTATTAAGTTTACATTTCCACCAGCAGTGGATGAGGGTTTCCCTTACTCTACATCTGTGCTAGCGTGAGCTGTCATTTGCTTTACTGATCTTGGCCATTCTGAAGGGTGTTTTGATTTGTATTTCCCTTATGAGCAAGGATGCTGTTCTTTAAGTGGTTCTCAGTCATTTGAGTTTTCTCTTTTGAGAATGATGGTTAGATTGGTTCTCCATTTTAAAAATTGGGTCGGTGGTTTTCTTGTTATGCAGGGGTTTTTATGAGTTCTTTATATTTGGATATTAGTCCTTTATTGAATACATAGTTGGAAAAAAATATTTCCTCATTTTTGTAGGCTGCCGCTTTTTCTGAACAATAGTTCCCTTTGCCAGGCAAAAGCTTTTCAGCTTCCTGAGGTTCGATTTATTGATTGTTGATCCTGGTGCCTGTGCTAACAGTGTTCTGTTCAGAAGGTCTTCTCGTGGCAAAGAATCCAAGGATGTTCCCCACTTTCTCCTTTATCAGGTTCAACGTATCTGCTTTTATGTTGAGGTCTTTGAACTACTTGGAGTAGAGTTTTGTGCAGGGTGACAAGTATGTGTCTATCTGCATTCTTCTACATGCAGCCATCCAGTTTGACCAGCACCATTTGTTGAAGATGCTGTATTTTTCTGGCTTCATTATCACAACTCAGATATTCATAGGTTAATGAATTCATGTCTGGGTCTTCAATTCCATTGGTCAACCTGTCTGTTTCTGAGCCAGTACCATGCTGTTTTTATTACTATACCTCTGAAATACAGTTTGAGGTTAAGGATGGTGATACTTCCAGAAGTTATTTTATTATTCAGGATTGTTTTAGCTATCCTGGGTCTTTTTGTGTGTCCATGAGAAGCTGAACATTGTCCTTTCAAGATCCATGAAGAATTAATTGTGTTGGAATTTTGATGGGGATTGCATTAAATCTGTGGGTTGTTTTTGGTAGGATGGCCATTTTTACTGTATTAATCCTACTGACCCATGAGCATGAGAAATCTTTCCATCTTTTGAATATCTTCTTCTATTTCTTTCTTCATTGTCTTAAAGTTTTTCTCACATATGTCTTTCACTTGCATGGTTAGAGTGATTCCTGAGATACAGTTTTTGAGGCCAATGTGAAGGATGTTGTTTTTCTGATTAGTTTCTCCGTCTATTTGTCATTTGTATATTGGGATGCTCCTGAATTTTGTGAGTTAATTTGCTGTACTTTACTGAGAGGATTGGATTTAGAGAGGAGGAAGATATGAAGGTCTGTACTTTCTTTACTTTCTTCCCTGCCCTGTGTGGCTGGCAGGTTCCAAGGAAATGCCTTGAGAAGATGATGATTGGAATAAGGGGATGCATTCTGTTGATGGCAGCCGGTAATAACGGGTAATAAGCCAGAAAGGCATGCTTGTTTCCTTTGACCCTGTTTGCTCCATGTATGTTTTGCAAGCATAAGTATCCATTAATTTGGTAAAGCTTCCATGACAAAATGCAATAAAGTAGGTACTTAACATAAGAGACATCTGTCACTTGTCACTTGTCACTATAAAACTCTGGAGGAAGGAAGCCCAAGTGTTGGTTTCTTCTTGGGATTGGAAGGAAGACTTGTCCCATGCCTCTTTTCTAACTCACTGGGGATTGCTAGCTATTTGTGATGCTCCTTGGTATGTGGAAACATCATCCCCATTTCTGCCTTCATCTTCACCATGGAGGGCGTGTGTGTGTGTGTGTGTGTGTGTGTGTGTGTGTGTGTGTGT
>JANHMN010000013.1:22135858-22206153 GCA_030674055.1 Rhabdomys pumilio
CTTTCTAAATAAAGTCATATATTGAATGCTAGAAATGACCCCTGTATGTGAATTTTGGGGAGACACACAGAAGCCTATTTGAGGGTATATTAATTAGTTCTTCATAGGAGGAAATGTTGCCTATCTAGAGTTACAAAATGGAAGCTCTCTTTGCTTTCAATTGTGCAAAACACATGGAAACCACAAGTCCTATGCACCAGTGATAGTCATCTTTCCAGGCTGCAGTTTAACAGAAATGCCCACAAGCTTTATTTTACACAAGTAAAAATGACACTTGGATTTTGTCTAACCATTTCTTCAAAAGTAGGACATATAGTCATAAGATACAGTTTTTTCATTATTTATTTACTTCACATCTGGATCATAGGCCCCCTCTCTCCTCTCCTTCCAGTACCACCATCCCACCTGCTTCTCCCATCCCTCCTCCCCTTCCCTAGTACCAACCTACCCTGGCATATTCAGTCTCATCAAGACATCCTCTCTCACTGAAGCCAGTACATCCTCTCTCACTGAAGCCATACAAAAGAGCCCAGCTAGGGGAAAGGAACCAAAAGGCAGGCAACAGAGTCTGAGTCAGAGATAGTTCCCACTCTAGTTGTTGGGGGACCCACATGAAGATCAAGCTGCACATTCACTACATATGTGTAGGGGGCCTAGGTCCAATCCATGCATGCTCTTTGGTTGATTGTTCAATCTCAGTAGGTCTTCTTCTAGGAGAGATCAATATAGAGAGTTAAGATGAAATACTCTTTAAAGGATGTTTGTGAAACCTGTTTGTGGTTTTGACCCAATTTTAACAAACTCTGTTTGAGCAATGGAATTTCTATAATGGTGTTTTAAATCCAGACCTGTTTCCTGACACACAACACTTCTTGCAAGTACTGGACGATGAGATGGTTTGTGTTCTAACTGAAGTCTGTGCTTCAGAGTTCAATTTACTTCAGCTCAAGTCCTGGCTGCTCCAAAGTAAAGTCTCTGGGTAAATCCTCCTGCTGTAAATTCTTACAGTGTCACACCTGGGATCAGACTTAATACAATGGTGGTTTCAGACTCCCTGAAAGAGCCATCTATCATTACTGAAATCAGATGGCCTTGGTGACACTGGTGTGGTCTGGGGAGTATTAAAATCTGAAGTTAGTTATTGCTCCACCCCATAGGGTCTCTCTCATCTCAACTGATGGCACAGATAGAACACATTGAACATGGAGAAAGAGGTGTGGGAAGGATCAGACAAGCATTTGAATGGCATTTATTTTGAAGATTTGGGGCCATTCATATAGCTAAATGAATACTGTTAAAAATAACTTTTATTAAGTCTGCTCTTTGACAGTTTCATACACCTGTATAATGTATTCTGGCTTTCTCTCACATTTGTCACCCTCTCTTATCTTCCTCCTACCCTTGCTATCCTGCCTGTACCTTGCAAGTCTCTTGTCACATTCATGACATTTTGTTTTATTTTGTTTGTGACCCACTGTGTTTGTGTTTGTGTGACCACAGACTTGAACTAGCCAAAGGAGCCTGGTTCACCCATGGATGTGTACACAACTGAAGATAATGATGTCCCTTCACCCAGAATCCATTGTGACCCAATAGTTCAGTAGGGAAGAGCTGGGCCCTGCAAGTCTCTCCACAACCCCGGATCACTGTTGACAGGCTCAGCTTTATGCCAATCCAGTGTGGTAGCCATGTTTCCTATGAGATATGATTATAATGGCCCTGTCATGCCCAGAAGACAGTATTCAATGGCCCTTCCCCTTGCCTTCTGGCTCTTACGTTCTTTCCACATACTTTTCTACTGTGTCCCTTGAACCCTGGAGGGAATGGTATAAATGTCCTGTTTAGGGCCGAGCATTTAGCAGGCACTTATTCTCAGCACCTTGACCTGCTCCAAGTCTCTGCTGTTCACTGCTAAGAGGAGCTTCTCTGAATAAGGCTGGGAGTCACATTTGTCTGTGGGTATACACATAAATATTTAGAAATCTAAAAGGCAAATTACCCCTATGGTATAAGCCCTCCTCAGCCATGGGCTTTTGATTAGGTTTGCAATATTAGACACAAAACTCATTCTGTGGAGCAGACTTCAAATCCACTGAGAACACTAGTTACTTCCATAGTAGTAGTGCCACCTCTGCACCACTAGGCACATCTTGCCTGGCAGTTTGACATTAAAGGGTTCATTGTTGGATAAGACCATTGATACCATTTCTCCCCCATCAGCCTGCATGGCATCTCTGGCACTATGAAAACTAGCCAGCTGAAAGGGAACTTCCAATTCGGCTCCAGTTTGAGTTTTCTGTATCATGTAATGAATTGTATGTGGTGTCTTCAGCAATAGGGTCGTTTTATTTATTTATTTATTTATTTATTTATTTATTTATTTATATTTGTTACGTATGTCTTTGTGAGGTGTGCACCTGTGATTGCAAGTGCCAGCAGAGTCTAAAAGCAGGTCAGACACCCCTGGAGTTGGAGTTGCAGGCAGCTGAGAGTAGCCCGATATAAGTGCTGGGAACTGGACTTGGGTCCTTTACAAGAGCAATGAGTAATCTTAAGTATTCAGGCCTCTCTCTCTCATACCCTTCTTTCTTTAATGATGCAAAATTTATTTTTAATTTTGTTTCCCTTTTTGGCAATTAAAAAATTAATTATGATATACTTACATCGTTTTCTCCTTTCTTTCCCCCCTCTACTCTTTCTATGGCTTCTCCTGCCCATCCCTACTCACTCCCTCTCAAACTCATGGCCTATTTTTTTTTTATTATTATTACATCTATATGCACATATAAGAGCATGAATATAAACATAACCTGTTGAAACTGTTTAGTGTTTCTTGCATGTGTATAATTTTCAGAGCTAACCACTTGGTACTAAATAACCAACTAGGGACTCATCCCTGGAAATGCTAACTCTCCCTCCATCAGCAGCCATTAGTTGTCTTTAGTTCTTGACCTAGGGTTGGGAGCCTTGAGATTTCTTTCTTCCATGTTAGCATGTCTTTTGTTGTTGTAACTGCACAGGTCTTGTTGAGGCAGCCATGTTGTTGAGGTATCGTGGGTGTCGATGCCTTGTGATTTCCAGGAGATAATCTCACAGCAGACGTTCTGATCTGGATCTCTCTTCCCATGCCTTCAAGTTCAACTAGACAGCTGTTGGCTATTATCAAGCTATGAATGCCATTATTGCCTCTTTAGGGGTATCTTGCCATGCTGGTTATTGTTATAATTCATGAACATCATAGCTGAGTAGAATTATTTCCCTTCCTTGACAGTTTGCATAGCACCTTCTGCTACTCTGAAAGACCTCAGAGAGGAAGCTTTTGTCAGATATAGCTTGAATTTTCTGAGTTCTGTGTTTAAAGGAGTCTTTATCAGTAGGTACTTTACCGTCAACTTCTGAGAGGCAACCAAGTGCAATAGCAATAGTCTATTGGTTTGAGGGTATCTTAGTTGCCTCTGATCAACAACTTGGAGAGAGATTTCTAATGTCTTGGTATAGGGGTTTTGTAGGTAATCCATTGCTTTTGGAGTGAAGTGGCATAACTTCTTTGAAACTTTCTCATTCCCCATCTCTCACTCCTCCCTCTCCCCTCTCTCTCCATATATATATGGGTATGTGTGTGTGTGTGTGTGTTGTTTCCTTATACACTTAAGTACAGCCAATTGATATTTGACAAAAAGATCAAAAGCTATCTGGGTATGGGACCCATTCACTGGTTTGTAGCCAACTAACATGGGCCACATGCTTAAAGATAACTGATTCTCCTTCCCATGGAAGCCATCAAATGTTTATAGTTCCTCCATTGGAGGGAGGGTCTCATGAATCACTTATCACTCTATACATGTTGACTGACTTGATCTTGTGCAGGCAACCATGAGTTCATGACCTCAACAGCCATGTTGAAGCCATCAGACACTGTTTTGCTCTGGTTCTTTCTGACTTTTGGCTCTTACAGTCTTTCTTCCTAGAAATGGTCCCTGTGCTGGGAATGGGAGTGTGGTACGGATGTCTTGTTTATTGCTGACTACTCCACTAACGCATATTCTCTGCACTTTGGTCAGGTATGAATTTTTGCACTGTCCACTGAGCAGAGAAAATGCTCTGATGAGTTCTGAGAGCTACACTCGTCTATGAAGAGAAGGTTACAAATTTAGCAAGCAGGAGGAAACTACATACGTTGCTCATCAGAACAACAGTACCAGGTTCATCCTTGGGGTGAACTCAACCGTGGGATCCTGGTTGGGTTTATAGTACTAGGTATGGGTTTTCTCCTAGGGAGCAGACCTCAAGTCAGATTATACAGCATGTGGTTACTTCCATTAACATTCTGCCACTATGGCGCCCATGGGTGTATCTTGTCACACTATTGACCAACAACTCTTGAGGAAGTATTCTACACCTAGTACTGAGGTTTTTGTTTAATAAGCTTTTAATAAGTTTGGAACAGTATTAAACCTACTGTTTTGTAAAACAATTAAAAAATAAGTTAAAAACAAACCGGAAGGTTGGTATCCTGCATGTATATGTTTTATAACATGTAGACATTATCTGTCTTTTAGAATATCTTATTTAAATGGGAGTGAAATGAGTGAGTAAACAGGTGAGTTACATAGACTGGTGAATAAACTAAAGGTGTATGGATGAAGTCATGTCAGATGCTGGTGCATACAGCAGCAATTCTGATTTGTTGTGATGACAGCAACGTGTTCTGCTTGTGCATACAGCACTTGGGGTTTACAATAACACTTAGAAGTTCATTGATTTGTTTTTAATCTCTGCAATTTGAGCCATATTGTTTCAGCTGGAATGACCAGAATAAAAGAACAGTGTGAATGTTATGAAGACTTTCACTCAGGATTGTAGGGCTCCACTTGTCAAGGTTCATCAGTGAATGAGGACCACCAGAATGTAGTGATTCCTCTATATCCTTGGGGGTATTGGTTTTCAGATCCCTGTTGATACTCGAGTCTGAAAAAAAGCTCAAATTTCTTACATCCAATATGTGCATATAACTCATGCATATACGTTTTAAATGATCCTTAGGCTCACGTAACATCTACTGCAATGTAAATACTATGTAAACACTTGTCTGACTACATTGCTTAATATTTTGAAATATCTCATAAATTCTGTGTAAACAATTGTCATATTGTATTCCTTAGTATTCTGACATGTCTCATAAATACTGTGTAAACAGTATCCAACTGTATTATTTAGGAAATAATGAAAAGAAAATCTTCCATAAATATTCAGTACAGATGCAATTTAAAAACATCTTTTTATCTATAGCTTGTTGAAACCACTCTCAATTTGGAACTTGAAGATGTGAGGGGCTGACTGTCTATCTAGAGCAGGGGTTCTTAATCTGTGAGTTAGGATTCCTTGTGTGTGTGTGGGGGGGAAATGCCTTTTTCACAAAGGTCACGTAAGACCATCAGAATACACAGATATTTACATTATGATTCATAACAGTAGCAAAATTCAAAATTCAAAACAGTAGTTATGAAGTAGCAACAAAAAAATAACTTTCTGGTTGGGGGTTATGAAGAATATGAGTATGAGGAAGGTTGAGAAACACTGATATAGAGGGAAAGAAGAAGGGGGTAGACTGCATTATTGGCTCATAATATTTCAGAGCTGGTAAACCTGAAATTCATACCCAAAACCAGATATGTAGATGAAGGCTGCCAGTGAAGTCTTGCCTATGAAGGCAAGAATGACGTATAATTCTTTGCTTCAGTCTGGAGGCTGAATGCTTCCTGTAGTGGAACATAGGTTTTCTCTATAGTGGAACAAGAGGTCTTGACTTATGTGAGACCTGTCCTCATCATTAAAGGTAATCTGTTTTGCTAATGGTCCATGGATTTAGATCTTCAAAATTATCTTTTCAGCAGTATGTAGCCAGCTGTTCATCCAAATAGCCAGATGCCATAATCTAGCCAGGCCAACACATGAAATTAGCCACCTAGAGGCACATACATGTTCACTTTCCACCATCTTCAAGACCCTGCATCCTAGATGAAGAACAGGCCCTCAGAGGTCATGGTCCATGATCCTGAAAACTTAGATTTCAACTAAGGCTCTGAGGGCCACCCACCCTGCTCTCTCTGCTGAAATCTGAAAGTGAATAAGGTCATACTAGACAAGCAATACAAGTTACAGCAATCAGCTGACATATTTTGAAATCTCACTGAGCAGACATTTTTGAGCAATATGGTATAATGATGATGAGGACGTTAAGGGGGGAAACTGAGAGAGTTTCTTCTTTGACATGTGTCATTTAGAAGCATTGTCAAACCAACTAAGAAAACTGTGCATCGTGTTGCACATGTGTTTAATTATGTTACTAGGGAAAAAAATCACATATTATTCTAGCATCGCAAAAAAAAAAAAAAAATTTGATCTGTAATAACAGGAAATCCGGGGCCTTTTATTTGGTTTCTCTATAACAATTGGTTCCAGCTTCATAGGACAAGGGGTTGAAAAAAAAAACCCATAAAACTTGTGACAGCTGCGATAATACTCCCCAGCTGCACTGAGCCCAGGCACAAGCTGATTGGAGGATCACTTTAATGCTGAGAACTATTTAAAAGTGTGCACGCACACTGTTGTGGACGTCATGGTTTCCTTTCCCTTTCAGCAACCAGAAAGGTGCCAGAAAATGCCAAGGGGATGCCAAGCCTTAAAGTTCTTTTCATCTTTCTTTTGTTCGCCAGATACCAGTCTCTGCCAGAACAATAGCCAGCTACAAAGACCTACTTTAGTGTCAGTCTTAGAACTCTGAAATATGGAGGTAGTGTGTTAATGAGTTTCTCTCATGACTAACGACTAGACTAGTCTCGACTCCTTCCCAGTAGTGTAAGATTACGCTGTGTTCAGTGTCTAGACAACATTTACAGCCAGCTTGTTGACACCCACACCCCTGAGCCCCACCCTGGTTCAGATGCAGTCAGTCTGGAAAGGAGTAGGGGGATCTGATCCCCATTTCCAGCCCATTCTCAGGTTGAGAGCAGACTTTGAAACCCACACGCCTATGTGTAATCAGTGAGAGAATATACTAGGAAGTCATTGCAAAGCTTGTCTTACATGTTTCGATTGTTTTTCTGTCTGTTAATTCACTTGCTTTATTATCTAGTGATATTGGATCTGGCTGTATATAAAAAAAATCAGTCATCAAAGATCTTTCATTTTGACTTTTAAAGTGAAAAACAAGAGAAAGTGACTTAATGGTATAAAGTAATGATATATAATCATAAGCTAAAGACTTCAGGCTTTGCTAATGTTATCAATAAGCTGATCTACAAACTGGAAGGAGATTAGTCTAGGCTCCCCGTGCGCTCAGAAGCACAGGAGTCTATTTCTACCATGGCTGCCTGTCACTGCCCACGGAAGTGCAGGGGTGAATCCTGCCTCTGGCTCAGGTAACATAACTCAGCAGTCATCTTGCTCCTTAGATGGAGCATGAAATTAAAGCAATATGGCCCCCAGCTGAAGGACCAGTTTTGTGGGAACTGGGCCCAGGACACTGCTAGGGGCCATGTGAATGAGAAAGGCTTCGGTTTTCATCCTGGTTGGTGGGCAGCACCAGCCTGTCAGTTCTTCTGGAGCCAGTGGGCTGGAGGCTTGCTCCGATCCCAGCTGTCCTTTCTCATGTAGAGGAGCTTATATCCCATGTGACAATCTGCTTCTTCAGAACCTGGGAAGGTCCTGGTCTCTCAGCACTTCCCTGGGGAATGTCTTCCCTTTAATTTTTTTTAAATGGCAGTCACTGGCCTGACCATGTCACATAGGACTTTCCTGCCTTAGCTATGGTCTCAGGATTCTGCTTAAATCCAAGAGAAGGCATGCAGACCCTTGAAGAAGTCAGAAGCACTTCTACCACCAGTGTGAGACCAGGCACGCTTTTTACTTTCCTGATCAAAAATCTTCAGCTCACATGTGCTCATACAGAAGGCCCCTAATGGTCCCCCAGGCCCCTGCCCCCAATGGCTTTAAGTGCTGGGTTTATGGCCTGGCTTTTGAAGTAATACACCCCTTCCCCCTTGGAGTTAGTGATCTGTTTCAGAGTGTAGTTCTTCTTTGCCTGGATAAATGCTCTCTCCTTTGTGTGGGCTCAGGCCCCAGCAACCCTTGATGCTCTCTCCTAGAACAAGCTGTACTCAGTGGAAATATTGTTGGAGGACTACAGGTTCCTCTCAATCTTGTATCTCAGTGAAGTGGGAAGGGGGCCTTTCTGCTCAGCTAGAGTCCCATTTCCCATTGGAAATGACCACAGTCTATCTCCTCCTCTCTCCCTCTACATCTGCCTCAGGGCAGGACTTAGATTAGCAGTGCAATAAAATAAATATTTCAGTGACAAGACCAAAGGGTAGGGACAGATATTAAAGAGAAATTGAACTCACTTCACCTATCTTGCTGGAGAAGGAGAGGTTTTGGAATCTGCCATGCTCTGGTGATTGCTTCATTAGTAGAGATTCAAATTGCTAGCCAGAGTAACGCTGTATATAATAACTGTTTGTAACATTGCATAAGCAAGAACTTGGACTTTGTGGTCAGTACCAGTGTGATTTTTAATTTATTTTATTACTGTTCCATTATTTGCTAAACAGGACATCCACTACCCCCAGCCCCCATACACACAATCTTCTAGGGGTGCTGCAGAAGTTGAAGGAGTAGGTGGCTCCCTACTTTTTAGCAACATGTTAGTAAGCTAAGAATACCACCCATCCCCCCAGACAGTGAAGAACCTGTGAGGAGCTTGTCTTTGTCATGGCCATGCAAGGTACAGCAAAGGGTGTATGACTTTTGCACTGGGGCATAGCTGAGTCAACAGATTCTATAGTGTTTTAGGAAAGGTTGCTGACAGGAGAGCAGCTAGGTAAGGAGCTACTTAGGTAAGGGGTACATATTCCAGAATAAATGGAAAGGAGAGAATTAAACATCCTAAGAGATGACCCCAATTGAAGTGGCCTCTGGAGAGGAGACAGCCGGTAAAGGAGGTCTGCCATGTAATTTGCAAAGACACACAGACAGTCCCAGAGTGTGGTGGTAAAGGAGAAGTTTAGCTTGTGA
The DNA here is from genome assembly GCA_030674055.1 of Rhabdomys pumilio. NCBI lineage: Eukaryota > Metazoa > Chordata > Mammalia > Rodentia > Muridae > Rhabdomys > Rhabdomys pumilio. The sequence continues at coordinate 22,144,931 of JANHMN010000013.1, forward strand.
AGATGTCTCTCCATGGAGAGAGTCCATGCCCTACCTGAGAATCAGCCTCTGTGAGTCGGGGCTGAGGATGTGCCAACAGTGGGCATCTAGTTCACACTCTTCCTCATGAGCAGGATGTGAGGTACTCACCTGCACACTCACCTGCACAGCCTGCCTGAGCCCCACGAAACCCTCCCAAGAAGGAAAGAGGAATTCTCAGCCAATGGCTCAGGGCAGGTCTGGGCTTCTCACAGTGGCCACTATTTTTGTCTGTGTAGGTGAGCCAGCAAGGTTCTGTCTGTCTTCTAGACCAGCTTTGGTTCTTGTATTTATTCATTGTCTTAGTTCTCAAGAGAGAGAGAGAGAGAGAGAGAGAGAGAGAGAGAGAGAGAGAGAGAGAGAGAGACAGACAGACAGACAGAGAGAGAGACAGAGAGACAGAGACAGAGACAGAGACAGAGAGAGGAGGGAGAGGGAGGGAGAGAGAAGAGAGAGACAGAGAGAGAGACAGAGAGACAGAGAAACAGAGAGACTGAAGACTATGTCATCAGAGATTTCCTTGAAACCTTACATAGTGAAAGTGTGAACTCGGGTTGATTTTGTTGCTGGCCACATGGGTGGAAGGGGAACTCAGAAGACGGTCCATCCAGGCTCTATAGTAACTTCTTACAGTAAGTCTTTGTTTTCAGTCACATCTGGATTGATCCTCCTGCCTACCTCTCTCATCCACTGTTCATGGCCACTTTCACTGTCTGTGCAGTAACATGTCACTGGGCAGAGTGAATCTGGGGACTGTGGGACATCATCCTTGTGAATGACTTTAAGAACAGAGCAATGTCACAGCTGAACGTTGTACAGGAAATATGGACCTCTTGTATCTACCAAACAATTTGGGATGTCAGCATTGGCAGTTTTAGGAATTTAGAAAGTGCCAGATAGACCAGGGGATGGACTTTTGTCTTGAAATGGATTGATTCCTAGGTGTGTGTGTGTGTGTGTGTGTGTGTGTGTGTGTGTGTGTGTGTTTTAATGTGAACTTAGACTTTGACAGTTAGAACAGCTGATGTGGCAATTCCTTAAAAACCTGTAAGCAGAACATTGGAGAACAACTTAAAAACACCAGTGAGATAGTATGTGAGTACTTTTAATTAGTGATAGATAAATTACTTATTCAGCCAATAATCCACTCTCTTCTGCCTTATAATTTTTAAGAAGTATCTTCATTAGTTCTTTAAGAATTTTGTATGTTTGATCATATTATCATATTCACCCTCTCTGTCCCAGCTCTCCCCAGATCCACCCAACCTTTCCTTCCCACCAGACTTTCTGTCCTTTTTTTTTTTTTTCTCATTAAGGCTGATTTATGCTGCATAAACAATCTTGGTTGTATGGCCTTCCACTGGAGTATAGTTGACTTATCAACTATACTCTGAGAGAAAAACAGACCCTTCTTTTTCTAACAGCTAACAATTACTAATAGCTCTTCAGCCAGGGGCAGGACTTTGTGCTCAGCTCTCCTCGCCATGTTGGGATTTTGTTTCACTTGGGCTTACATGGGTCTTCTGCATGCTGTCACAACCCCTGTGAGTTCATATGTGTTCTGTCTAGAAGATGCCATGTTTTCTCCTAGGAATTTCTCCTCATAGATGATCAGAGAGACTGGGGTTGATTTGGGGACTCTTTAAAAGATAATAAAATGGATACACCAGGAGTGGCCCTGCAAACAGTATTAGGTGTGTGCTGTCAGCTGGTGGACTCTGACTGTATGTAGAAGCTTTGCTGATGAGAATTTGCTGCTTCTGGGAGATCTCTTAGCTCTCACGGTCATGAGTTCATGTCCTAGATGTGTCAGCAATGGCTATTAAATGTGGATGCTAATTAAAGATATTTTCTATTAGTCAAGTTTGATGAATCTGCTACTGTGGTTCTAGCACTGGATTTTTGGTAGATCTGTGGTCAGAAGTAGTGGTGCAGAGAAGAGCTGGGATAGGAAGGGTCCCTGTGGTATCCGCTTGTAGAAGTTAGTCTGGTTCTTTCTCTCAGCCCCATGCTCCCAAAAATAAGTATCAGACTCAAAACATATTTACAAATATCTTGGCCATATAGATATACCCTTCTCTGATGATACCACACCTTAATATAACCTATCTATTTTTCTGATCTACATTCTGCCAAGTGACTGGCTACCTGTGCTTAGGTACCATGTGTTCATCTGTCTCCTCATGTCTTCCTGGTAAATCTCCCATGCCTAGCTCTATCCCAGAATCCTTTCTGCTTTCTGGATGTCCCACCTTTTATTTCCTGCCTAAGCTGGCCATCAGATTTGTTATTGACAGGTATCACATCCATACAGACATAAAATAGTCTCTCTGCATCAGCCCAGAAAAGTTCACCTTAGATTGTTTTATGCATTGTGTTGGTATTTGTGGTTGATTTTCTTTGAGAATAACATTTGATTGTCTAATAGTCTGTCAGAGAGAGTTAATAAAATATGTAGAAAAAATCCAGTATTATTGTTTTGTCTTGTCTTCTCTGCTGGGAACTGTTATCCCTCAGTTTAGGCACTGTTGGCCCAGTGAGATACAACCTGTTACTTTCAAATAGTAAGTGAGTCTGATGGCCTCACACTGTACAATATAAAAATACACTATATGAGCACAGATTATATATGTGTATGATATCACACAGATGTATGTACATGTGTGATACCTTCTCATGGTCTCAATTACACATAATTTCATGTCTCTCTACACAGTGTGAAAATCTCACCAAATGGATTATGACTATCTTTTCTAGATGAGAGTAAAAGAGAGTTACCCTTTATTATAGATTGGTTTAAAGTTTGAATTTCATGTGACAATGGATTGAGTTTATAATAATGAAAAAGAAACATCTTCTAAAGAAAATGTTAAAAAATTAATATTAAGATCCAACCTAATGATTGTTAGATAGATGTTTTCATTGTAACTGTGTGGTTCTTGGAGTCAGTTGCTCCTAGAGGAATGTATGGTCACCTAAGGTTTGTCATCCTTCACTGTTCATGCATGTCTGGTTAGCCAACCTTCTAGAGCTTTCCACTTTGCCTGCAAAAATTCTCCATTTAAGGCAATTATTTCAGCTGTATCATGATTCATGTTTTATGGGAAAACACTTCCTCCTCTTCACATGCTCATACCCACTGTTCAGATTTGCTGCCTTTAAGTGTCTGTCCAGTGCTATTTCTCAGGTAGACCTGGAGGCGCTAATGATCTGGGACTATGAGCATGACAACCCCTGATCCTGTAATGTTGCAGAACTGTGGCTTATGCTTTATTCCCCTGTATACTGTCTCCTCCATTGGTGAGAACTAATTTCCAGTCCTCTTTGATGTCTTTAGAAGTGTGAGAATCCCATGTCCCTAATAGGCAGTGCACAGGGATTTGGAAACTGAGATTAAAGTCTGAAGGATGAGATTCTAGGCATCCCTTGGAGTCGGTTCATCTCATCCAGTACCAGCAGCTGCTTCAGAGCCCCTGATACCTTTGAAACTGGGCTGTCGAATCCCATAACACAAAACAAATAGTGATGTCATTTTCTTCATTTACGGGATGGAGAAATTCTGTAGCAGGATTTTCTCTGTGTGGCCTTTTGTAATTTCTCACTGCCATGGATGCTTGCTACTGGATATGCGCTTCTGAGTGCTGACCACATGGCCAAGAAATGTGCGAGTAGCAAAGAACTATTCTTGAAGAAAATCATAAGCAGCTGGTGATCTTTATTTTAGTGTTTTAGTCTGTGCCCTGTTCCCAACACACACACACACACACACACACACACACACACACACACACACACATACACACAACCAGCATGGTTGGAGGAGTTTTATATTGTGATCAAGAAAAAGTCATGTTGTGTGTCCTCAGTCCATTCTGAGCCTGGAGGATCGGGGCACCTCACCCATCTGGCCTACTCCAATATTTAGAACTGCCAAACAACGACAAAATACAACTCGCCTCTAGAGCATGCCTCCGGGGCTGTTTTTATTTAGGTGAAAGCTATCCACAGTGAGTTTATCTTTGGGTTATCTCTCTCCCTAACTGCTGCCACTCAAGTAGACAAGTGGGAACCTGTCTGCAGGGCTGAGCCAGGACAGAGGTCAGCAAAAGAGACAGGCCACCACCCAGAATAGAGACTTTCCATATGCTACCTCAGATGGAGGCCTTTGAAATGGGAAATGGAGAATTTGGAAGGGATTCTCCGTGTTTCTAGAGGAGGGTCCTGGCAGCTTAGGGTACCTTACGGCTAGAGACTAATATGTAACAAGTTTAGTGGCGTGCATGGGAGACCATGTGTAGACTCTGGTTAGATATTATTAAAGACACAGGTAGAAATCAGTTTCACTGCAGAGTAACTCAAAGGGCTACAGCAGCGGCACAGGGAACATGGCTCTGTAATTCAATCTTCTGCACTGTTGCTGTGTCTCCTGTTTCTAGGTCAGTGGTTCCCAACCTTCCTAATGCTGTGACCCTTTAACACAGATCCTCATGTTGTGCTGATCCCTAACCATAGAATTACTTTCATTGCTACTTCATGACTGTAATTTTGCTACTGTTTAGAATTTTAATGTAAATATATTTTGGAGATAGAGGATTGTCAAAGGGGTCACGACCCACAGTTCAAGAACAGCTGCATTAGGGCCATGAAGCCTTTGCCTCTCTCTCTCTCTCTCTCTCTCTCTCTGGTCATTGTCTGTCTCTTAATACATGTCTTCTTGTCCCATACTGGACATTGTCCCCCTTCTTGGCAACATCTGAACCACATCCCTAAATAACTTAGTTAATATTCTAAAAAGACAGATTCTTAATTGGTGTTTGTTTTGCCGATGAGTCAGGTGACATCTGAGTCATTTCCATGAGGATCATAGCTGATAATCTGAAAATGGATTCTGATTGGTGTTTCTTCCATGCAAATGCGCACACATCTATGTGCACACATGCACAAATATTATGCTAAAATGACTTAAGGGAAATATGTGTTATTGCAGAATTTTATTATTTTAATATATCTTTAATTTTTACATGTTCTTTAGAGTAGTCAGTAAATATAACACAGGCTTACAAGTTATATCAGCTTAAACTTCTACCTATCTTCTCTGTCTATATATTTTATTTAACCCAAGAGTTCACAAGTATGTTTATGAAAGCTCTCCTGCTGGTCTTGTCCCCAGAGTCTGATTTTCAGCTGTATGTGTAGTTGAACAACACTGCACGAGGAATCCAGACATCCAGCCTCAGAACTGTCATCAGTCAGGGTGGCTGCTGAGTGGACCCAACTGTTTTCAGATTCTGTTACAAAGCAGACGTGGATTGCTATGTAACATGACGTTTACTGGCTCAGTAAACCCGCTGGTCAAGTGTACTTTGGCGAGTAAGTTGGAAAGAGTTTTAAGAAGGTACCTTGTGCCCTAGAAAGAAGACAGAGGATGCCCTTGAATCAAACTATAAAGCAGTCTTCAGCTCTCCCACAGAGGAGTCTGAGAGGTTTTCCTGCCAACATTTTTGTGACTTTAAGAAAAAAATTACTCTGTGTGTGTGTTTCTCTGTGTATATGTGTTTCTCTCTGTGTGTGACTCTGTGTGTCTCAGTGTGAGTCTGTGTGTCTATTTCTGACCTCCCCCCGTGTGTGTGTGAATGTGTGTGTGTGTTTGTCTATGTCTGACCTCTCTCTCTCTCTCTCTCTCTCTCTCTCTCTCTCTCTCTCTCTCTCTCTCTCTCTGTGTGTGTGTGTGTGTGTGTGTGTGTGTGTACAAGTACTCAGGGCATGACTGAAGCACACATGTGGAGGAAGTCAGAGGATACCCCATGGAAGTCAGTTCTTGTCTTTCACCTTAAAGGTTTGAGGGATCCAACTTATGTCATCAGGCTTGGCAGTAAGTGCTACACTCCTTATTGAGACATCTTGCTTGCCTGTGTCTTGTTTCTGTCCATTGTAATAACAATATAGTCACCAAAATAGAACATTAAAGTACAAACCTCAGAAAAGTAAACCCTTCCATTACTCTATGTGACTTAACAAAGTCGTGTGTGCCAGAGGAAGAACTAGAGCAGCGTATAACTAGAGGTGCTGAGGAATCCATTGTAACCCTGCAGCATTCTGCAGGTACAGTTTTGGATCCAACATCTCTATGAAAGAATTAAGTTACATCTCTATGCCTCAATCCCTAGTACTGAGACCCAGGTGGGAAATACCCTCACTCAGGAAAGACAGACAAACTGGGACCACAGTCCAAGCTAGCATCTCACAATTCCATTCCCCACCATACGGAAGGCCTGCAGGGAGTCCAGGGATGCTCATGATGATCCCAGAGTGCAGAGAAGTTAAAGGGAAGCCCAGTAGGAGTTGGAGGACTCGGGGCTCTAGCTGTGGTCTGTGACCGTGACGGATGCTCTTTGCTGACCTTGGGAATGCACAAAGCAAGCTGCTGCTGCATGTCTCCCAAGATACGTGCAATGTTTCCTGGGCCAGGAATTCTGAGAAACGCATTGCAAGCTCAGCTAAGCTGGCACAGCGCGGAGGTAGGTAGCAGAGTCTGGAAATGTGAACACAGCGCCATAAGGAATGCGAACAACCCTGTCTTTGTTTTGGGATTAGGCTGACTACAAAATTTGACTTGTATGGAATAGCTCCTCTAATTTATTAAAAGCTACCTTAGGGTGGGTTGGGAAAGTTACTATAATTTTGTAACAGTTCTCCACATAATTGTTCATTTCAGAACCGAGTGTAGCCTACAGAAAGTGGCTGGCTTTCTAAACAGAGAGGCACCCTCTTAATTAAATTCTGCCTTTCCACATGTACCCCTACGGTTGTGAGTCTGTATCCAGCTGCCTTTAATATTGCATAACCCTTTGTGTCCTGCAGCTGGGTCACATTCGGTAACTACTTGCAGCACATCTGTGAAAGGTCCTCTTGGAGCTCCCGTTAATCATCTACAGGAGAGCATGCTGGGAGGAAATGTTACTGCAGGTCACTTTCCCCTGCTGATTGAAGCCCTCCTCGAACTCAGTACTTGATCTTGGTGCTCTCCCACTTGAATCACTCCTGGAAGATGGAGTACAGCTGGGTCCTATGAACCCTGGGGACTTTGGCCACGGTTTGAATTTGGCTCTGCTACCATCTGGGAACTGTATGAGGACAAAAATGCCTTGTCTGTATTTCCTAAGACAGTACAAGGCAGATAAGTCACCAAGCAAGACATTGCATACCAGGAAGCAGGGCAAAGTTCTGAGTATTTATGCAGATGACCTGATGTTCGCCCAGCCAAGAATACCTGGATTTCCTGTTTCAGACGGCAGACTGGAAGTGGGAAAATAATTACCCTCAGACCTGTAGGAAGATACTTCACTATTGAGGATATCTACAGCAAGACTTTTCTTCTAGTACTTTCCATGATTCCCCTAAGCTCTAGAACAGGACCGAGTAACAAATGGATTTAGACTGCTTCTCTAGGACAGCAGTTCTCAACCTGTGGGTCACGACGTTTGGGGGTCAAACGACCCTTTCACAGGAGTCACATATCAGATAAGCTGCATATCTGATATTTATGTTATGATCATAACAGTAGCAAAATTACAGTCATAAAGTGACAATGAAAATAACCAGCTTAGGGTTCCCACAACATGAGGAACTGTATTAAAGGCTCACTGCATTAGGAAGGTTGAGGTCCACTCCTTTAGGATGTTCAAGTTATGAACAGCATTGGCTTTCCTTTATACAACAACAACAACCCCAAAATGACACCTGCCACTTCCATATGGTGGGCCAAGTATATCCTTTAAACTTTGACATATTTGCACCCTTGGGTGCTTGGGAACAACAGTTTCTATGCAAGTTCTATTACTAAGAAACCGTGCAGCCTGCTCATGAAATAGAAGTCCAGGAATCCAGTCCAAGAACAGACTCTTGAATTGTGACTTCTGGACCTGGGCTTCTGAGGCCAAGAGTGGGTGTGACACTCGTTCTCAGACCCAGCTGAAGGAGACAAGAGCTTGGGGTCAAGGTCACAAGGCAGTTTCCTAGCTTTTTCGACTCAATTCGGCTTCCCCGAGAGAGAGAGAGAGAGAGAGAGAGAGAGAGAGAGAGAGAGAGAGAGAGAGAGGGAGAGGGAGAGAGGGAGAGGGAGAGAGAGAGAGAGAAAGAGAAAGAACCAAGCATCTTCACCCTTTAAATTCTCCATCCTTTCTCTTTGAGTCAGTGCTTTCTCTTCTTGAGGAAGTTTTAAAATGGCCTCTCAAAAATTGTTGCAAACGTTCAGGGCCGAAGAGACATCTCAGTGGTTAAGAGCATTTGCTGGTTCTGGTTTCCAGCACTCACATGCTGACTCAGAACCACCAGTAACACCAGCTTAGGGTATCTGATGCCCTCTTCCAACTTCCAGGGGCACCAGGCACTCACTTGGCACGTGCACATATATGCAAGCAAAACACTCATACACATAAAATAAAAATAAAATACATCTTTAAAAACATTTCAAATTCTGAAATGGTTTATCCACCACTCCACCTTTATTAGGGTAGATTGGGTCACATTTTCAGCGTATGTCGGGATGTGTTGAACATGCATGCTTATTGACTGAGCTGTCAGGAATGAAATGAATGTCTGGATGAAGAATCGGGGGATTCATGCCCTCCCACTGCCAAATGGTGAAACCACTGCCTGCCTTAATCAGATCCATGTGGTAGCTGGCAGAGACCAGATGTTCTGTGTTCTGAGTTCCTATCCTAGACCTTTCCCTCATGTACCAAGAAGCTGCTTTATTCTTTCCAAACAATGGAGCCATCAGTGGGACAACCAGGGGGTCTGATCAAATCCTCGGGTAGTGAGTGGGAAAGGTGAGCAGGGCCAGGCCATGAACTTTGACACCTCCTTTCTTACCCTTGAAGTAACTCCCACAGGACTGCCCTGCTCAGCTTGGGTGAAGATGGTGATCCCTGCTAGACCATAACTACTTTCTCATTATCTTCTTATAAAATATCTCTTACAGAGAAACGAGAAAAGAACCCCATGCTATGGCTGTCAGTCTTATGACACAGCCCTTATGGCTTCTTCTTTAGAACTCTTAGAAGTCCTCTAACCTACCTACCTACATCTTAGGACCAGTGACCCAAAGAGGAACAGTCAATGCAATAAAACTAGTTTGATAACCCAAAGGACCACTGGCTTCTAAAGTAACCCCCCAACAAAAAAAATGTCTTGTGTGTGTTGGGAAATCTAACGTTGAAGCCAGACTGTTGCATGATAACACTGAGTGCATATGTGGTTTTAAAATCAGAAATAAGAGGCAGTAAACCACAAAAACGATGAGTCAACTTCTCACCCCAATACCTTAATATGGGCTCAAGTTGTGAACGTGGAGGCTGGAGGACAGTCTCCAACATCCTTCCTAGGGAATGCTACCTACCTCAATTTTGAGAACAGGGTTTCCCATTGACTTGTAGCTCATCCATTAAGCTAGACTGGATGGCCAGGAAACCTTCAAAGTGCAGGGATTGAAGGTGTATACTACCATACCATACTTTTGCTTGGCTTCTGGGGATCAATCCCTGGCTCCAATGCTTGTAAAGAAAACACTTTACCAGGGAAGCCATCTCCCCAGCTCCTTGACAGAAGTAGGCTTTTCCACTGAGCACTGATTGGTAACTAAAACTCTCCTCCAGATGCTAGGTGACAATAGGCAATGCCTGGCTTAGGGTCTGGAGGGAATGAAAAGGTCCAGCACTATTGACCATGCTTACATCACATTCTCATGATTCTGAGGCCAGAGCCCTCTAAGTCACCATGAGGGTGGTAGCTGCCCCAGAGCTGGAGGAGGACACATTTCTGAAAACTAGCTATTCAGTGTTTTTGAGTATAGTACTATGGTGCTGCAGCTCTCTCTCTCTCTCTCTCTGTCTCTCTCTCTGTCTCTCTCTCTGTCTCTGTCTCTCTCTCTCTCTCTCTCTCTCTCTCTCTCTCTCTCTCTCTCTCTCTCTCTCTTTCTCCGTCTCTCTGAAGAGAGAAGGCAACCTCTGCCTACCTAACACATCCCTTTTCTCAAGCAGAAGTGGTTCTATGCCTGGCATGAATTTTGTCTTAGACTTTCTCCTCCCACAGAAACAGAAAGAATTAATAGCTTGAATTTCTGATGCTGTTGAAAGGGCAATATCAGCATCTCTTGGCAACTGAAAGTCCACTGCCACACAGGACCCAGAAGCCTGTTGGTTTTATCGGCAGGGTTGCCACTACATCTAGGTTTCATAGGCTTGACTTGTGTGTTGGTGTATCTCTGGTTGAATGTTACTACAGTGACCTCTCTGAGCCTCAGTGTCTTCATCATTCAAACAATAGAGTCCCTTTTCTTTCTGGGATCCGTGATGTTCTATGTGTTTCTTCTTATATGAGATTCTGAGTTGATGGATCTGGAATGCATTCTCTTCCCCTTCTAACAAATGACTTTGAGTAAGAGCAGACACAGCCCGGGAGTGACACTGGCTGTTTCACTTCAATTTGACACAAGCTAGAGGCACTTTAAAAGAAGGAGCCTCAATTGTTAAAATGCCTTTAACAGATTTCCTTGATTGATAATTGATGTGGGAGGGGCCCAAGTCACTGTGGGCAGTATCACTCTTGGGGAGGCGATCCTGGGTACTAAAGGAGAGCAGAATGAACAAGCCAATAAGCAGCCTTCCTCCATAGATTCTCCTTCAGTTCCTGCCTTGAGTTCCTGCCCTGACTTCTGTGTTTGATGGACCACAAACTATAAGCTGAAATGAACCCTTTCTTCTACAATGTTCTTTTGGTCATGGTGTTTTACCACAGCAGTAAAATTAAGGCACTGGGTTCAGGCAAGTAGAACAGGACCTAGATTGTTTTGTTAACTTGTTCCAGGCCTTGTGTATTCTTTTTTGCTGATCCTAGGTCCAGGATGGTGAACTCAGCTTGTTTATAAGCCAATAGCAGCACAGGTAGAAGGAAGTCTTTGGGAGCCCAGAGGAGGAGACTCCAGACATCGGACATGTAGGATGTGATTAGAGGAGATACCCTAACCCACCATGTTCGTCTTATCCCCTAGTGTTCTTATCTTATGCCTTTTTATGTATGGACAATGGCATAACTATGAGGTAGATGAGAGGGAGTTCATCTTGACAGTTTTGGCAGGGGGTGTCTAATGGAATCTATTTCAGGGACATAGATGTATGGTCTTTTCCTTTTTTCTTTTTTTCTCCAAATTAATTGACGGTGTGAGTCCTTTCCTGACAGAGGCAAGTGAAAATACTCCCAGCACATTCTTCCTAGGCTGCCACTTAGGACTATTTATCGTAATAAATGGATGTGACCAAGACTTTTTTCTCTTTTATTTAAACAACTTCCCATAGTAAAGTGCTCTTTCTAAATCAGATTTCCCGATAAAGAGCTAGGTTGAAATTATTACCAACTTCTGACAAGGGGGTAGGATTCTTTTGAATTATTAAGTGAAGTGAGTGGATGCTTTGGATAGCTGAATCCTAAGGAGATGCTGGATTCGCTCCAGTGGGGTACGAGTCAGGATGAACGTTAATAGGAGGAATGTTTGTAAGACACATAATTTTGACAAAAACTGGATGAAGCATAGAGACGTTCTTGCCCCAGGAAGTTCATGAACTGACCCCGGATGAAACACTCAGCATGTGTTGTTTCATTCTGTAATCACAGCAAGCACAAAGGCATGAGCATCCTGGAGGAGATGAAGCCACAGACTTCTGGAGCCTTTCATCAAGACATGGAATCTGTTTCCCAACCCCTTGAGGTTTTCCTAGCAAATAGAATGTGGCAGTAGGGATTCCACGCAAGCCCCAGGGCCTAAGTTACTAGAGGCCCCCCAGCTTGGAATGTTGTAGAAGGAAACCAGGGTAGACTTCTGAATGATGAGAGCAGCCTAGGGAGAGGAAGGTCCAGTCAACCAGTACTCGTGCACCAACTACCTGCATGAGACTGTCATAACACCTCCCAGACCATCTGGTGAATGCCTCGAATCATGAACTGGAGCAAGAATCAGAGAGTTGAGTCTGATAGGGAGAATGATAAACAATGAAGCAGTTGTTGTTTTAAGCCCTGAGTTTTGGGGTGACATGCTCCACAACTATAGATGCTCCATATATGTCTCTACAGAAAGAATAGACGACCTTAACACCAGCAAATGTAATCAACTTGCCCAAGGTTTGAGGAAACAGTAGGTCAGCCATCATGGTTTGAAGTTGGTCTTTTTGCCTTCCAATTTTTCTCTGCTTATCTTTGTCAAAATGGCTTCACTTTAATGTAAAACTCTCAAGTTACTGGAAATGTTCACATTTTGCTTGAAGGCCTAGTCTCTTTAGATAGATGGCTGAAGTCAATGAGGTCAAAACATAAGATGGCGAAGGATTTACCTTTCCATCTCTACTCACTAAGACATGTTTTCCAGAGCACTTTAGAGAGCATACCACGTGCCCTTTGTGGCTGGTGTTTACAGAACTCCACGACCTCAAGCGTTCTCACGTCTCAGTGTGCATGGCTCACCACAGATAGATTTTGCCATTCCTGACCAAAAAATGTGTCTGCTTGAAAAAGGAAAGAGATTTCCCAGAGCCAGTTCCCTATAAGGCCGGTGTGCAGAAGCACGTGGATGCAAAGGTAGGGATGAAACCCTTTCTGAAGTGCCATGCTGCCAGCGAGCCAGGTGCCTAGGGACCCTCTGGGAAAGGCCATTGTCTCTTAACCTTTGAAGGCTTTCTGGTGTGTCATAGACAACCAACTCTGAATTGTACCTCCTCAGACACAGCCTGTAAGTAAACAAATAAGCAGGGCTGTCTTAATAGATCTTATTTGTTAGGATTATCAGTGGGGACTATTCGGTGTGACCAGCTCCTGCTTTAGAGGAAGAAGCCATGTGCTCCAGAGTTTGTGGCTGTTCTGGCCTGACATCTAGAGGAGTGAACTGGCCACACAGCTTGTAGCTTCTGCTGCGTGCTCAAGCTACCATATTGTGTCTTGGGAAATGGCTTCAAACACCCACCCCGTATTCATTTGCTTCTTGTTCTCCATTAGAGCTAGACTTAGCTCACAGAGTGTCTCTCACTGATACGGGTAATTACAGCCAGGATTTATGGAAGTACCCCTTCCAAGCGTGCCATCATTTGTTGGACAGCAAACAAAGCAAGTCAGTAGGCAGGGGGATGGCAGATGGCCTTCAGGCAAAGGCAAGTGTCCAAGATTGTCCTGGGCAGATTGCTGAGTCTCAGCTGGCTTTTCTGGGCAGCGGGGAAGGTAATGAGTAGCAGACCCAACAAAATGGGTGGGCTGTTGATGCCAGCCTCGTGACCTCTTTATGCCTTGCTCATGAGAGAAATCAAGTCTAGGACTATTATCACCCTTTGTGGGGAACAGCTGTAGATAATTCAAGTGACTTAGTGCCAGGAAGTTTGGGAGCAAGCTGATTGCTTGGCTGGGGACAGCTCTCTACAACAGTGATGATGGCAGAGCCTCCTAGAATATCACCTCCTGCTGTCTGTCCTGGAATCTCCCTTGTGACAGGTGCTCAGATGATAATTGAAGGTGTCAGGAGCTCCTTGGGTTATGGTGCCTGCTGTTCCCTGGGGAGGGGGAGCGGGTTATTGTCTGATCAATACAGGTTCCATCTTCAGCCCAGGCTCGCCAGATGGAGTTTGTTTGTAAAAATCAGCCTCAATCAGTGAGATCAGATATTACATGTTTGTAATTCAGTTTGCTTTTTGGAACTGTCTTGCATCCTTCAGTGGGGTGGCCCATTAGCATTTGCTCCTTCAAGTCTGGAGCTTGATTTATTTCGCTGGAACACTTTTGGAGATGGCAGAGTAACACAAACAAGAAGGGTTTAACTAAAAGCTGCATCCAGCAGGATGGATTGCTTTCTCTAGTATTCGCGTCTAGGGTGCTGCCATGTTTGAATAACATGCTGTGATTTGTAAGTGTGGATTAACTTTAAACATCACATGTAAAGCACGGGGTGGTCTGAATTTCCATGTGGAATGAAGAGTCTCACAGTGTGAAGTGTGTTTCTTTGGATGCAAATTTAGCTTTAAAGACTTTCTGGAAATGGCCGGTTTCATTTATCCTTGTAGCAATTCATTATCTCTATGTGGCATTCACTATATGGCTTCATAAGCTTTTCTTTCACGTATAATTGTTCTGTGTCAATCAGGAAGAGCCTGGGAGTTTAAGTAATCTCTACTACCCTTTTCTCTACTTCTTTTTCCTCCTCCTCCTCCTCTTCCTCCTCTTTTTCTTCCTCCTCCTCCTCTTCCTCTTCATTCTCCTCCTCCTCTTCCTCTTCATTCTCTTCCTCTTCTTCCTCCTCCTCCTCCTCTTCCTCTTCCTCTTCCTCCTCCTCCTCCTTCTCTTCCTTCTCTTCTTCCTCCTCTTCTTCTTCCTCCTCTTCCTCCTCTTTCTCTTCCTCCTCCTCTCCCTCTTCATGACACTCTTCCTCCTCCTCACACTCCTCCTCACACTCCTCTTTCTCAGATGTGTGACCTGTGAACCATTGGTGCCTTTATGAGCTATTTGTCATTATATGTCAGCTTTTACATTGGATGCTAATTTAAGTTGCTCTCTTTTTGTGACCATTGATGCTGTAATTGGAATCATTGTTTTCTGTTTAAGACCAGGTTTCTCACTGGTGCTGACATCTTGATAAGCAATACACTCACTTCCCAAGATCAGCTTGTTTCCCTACTTTTAGACTCTGCCATGAGCTCTGCGCAGTATAAACTTTAAGTTGAAATCTAGGACTTCTCTATCCTACTTGTGTATAACTCCTACAACACACACACACACACACACGCACGCACGCACGCACGCACGCACGCACGCACACACGCACTGCTGCCACAGTCGCCACCACTATTACAATCATTTTTGATATCCAGTTAGTTCCCTTTGGCTCTCTTCTGGAGCAAGGCATTCACTGTGGTTAGTTTTCACCATGAACCTAACACATCTTAGAAAACCATTTAGAAGGTACTGTGGTGTACGTCTTATGTGCCCATGAGAGTGTTTTCAGAGAGCATGAACTGAGAAGGAAGGCCCACTCTGAATGTAGGTGGTAGCTTCTCATAGACAGGGGCTTGGGGTGAATGAACTAGAAGGAAAAAGGACAATGGCGACAGACAAGCATTGCCTTCTGCGTCCTAGCCTGCCATGATGTGAATAAACCTATCCTCCATTTTTCCCATGCTGTGATAGACACATGAATCTGAAACATGAATTGAAAAATCCTTCTCTTAAGTTGTGTCTGTTGGGTGTTGGATCAGAGCCATGAATACTTACCACCTCTCTCCTTCATTCCTTTCTGTACCACCCATTTACATTGTAGTACGGCGTTTGACTCCTTCTCTTCAGCTCCTATTCAAACCCTCATGTTCTTATTCCCACTAAATAAATATGTTTGAGCTTTGAGGTCCTGAGTGTCCATATATTCTCACCTGAGCCTCCTACATGTAAGTGTGATTGATTTCTGAATCTTCGGTGGGATTTGCCTTTCATCTGTGAGCGTCACTATACGTGGGTGCTGCTTCCCAAAGTTTCCTCTGAAAGGCATTTCTCACCAAGCTTCTCCTCCTCATGGACCTGGAGACAAAGACCCCTGCAGGCAGCATGGTCAAAGAAGGCAGATAACCACCCACACTAAGACTTCTATTGCTAGGACTTTCAAAATAGTGCAAAGTGACCCCTATTGTTCAGGAATTAAAACTACCCTGTGTCCTGCAGGGTTGTGTAAGCTATGGGCCTTATTACAAAAGGGAGTTACTGAGATGTCCATCTGCTGTTTCTTTCAGATAGAACAGGGCTCATGGATTATTACCAAGCCCTTCTAGTTCCATGTGGAAATTTCCCTCCCTCCTTTTCCCACCCTGTTTCCTTTCTCCCTCCTTTTTCCCCCACACCAACCCTGCTGGTCCCACACTGAATCTCTGCCATACTTCTCACTGGAACTCTGTAACACTTCTCCCTTCTCTTAGGCAGTGTCACTCCCAGGCTCATCCTTGGAACAGATCTCAGAGGCGGCTCCCAGCTAATTAAGGCCACATGCTTTAATCTGGTGTTAGATGCCTCTCTCAGCTGGGTCTCTTGTGACCTTTATAACAGCTTGCGTACACACACACACACACACACACACACACACACACATCTCTTCCCTATAAGACTCCGTGCCTTCAGCTCTCCCTTCCTAATGGCTCACATATGTGCCAGCTTTACATTCAAATTCCATTACCTTGTGGGTTCAACCCGCATGCCAGTCCCTCCCACGTTCCAACTTCCCTTTCTGACCTTGAGTTATGGCTGTGATCGCATCTTTGTTCGTATGGAATGCCAACTATCCATGGCTAATGACTGTGTGTTAATGCCTTATGTAACTGACTTTCCCAGTGTAAGCAAGTTTGCTTAGGGTAGTGGAGGTGGTGGCGGTGGGGTGGTGGTTGGAAAGAGCACTATGTACCCTAAGATGGCCTAAAATGGCTCTCAAACTTGCTACGCTTGGAGGCTGGCCTTTAATTCCTAATCTTTATGTCTTATCTTCCTAAAATGCCCCAGTTACAATCACATGCCACCATCCCTGACCAGAGATTAGTTTTACTTGTGCTTTAAGTCTATTAAATATTTTCAACATGCATTAAATAAACCTTTATACACCTTTAAGGTGCTCATATCTTAGTAATGTATTTAAATGCATTTTACTTTCTAATTATGTGCATATGTGGTGGTGGTGGTGGTGGGGTCTAGGCACAGATGAATTATGGTGCCCAAATAGACCAGAAGAATCTATCAGATTCCATAGAGTTGGAACCAGTGATTGTGAATCATTTAACATGGGGCTGGGAATTGAACTTGGGGCTTCTGCAAGAGCGGTGTGTGCTCTTAACTGCTGGATTATTTCTCCATCCCCTTGTATTTAGAAATGCTCACGAATTATGGAAGATTGACTTCAAATAGATGTGAATTCAGAAGTTCTTAAGTTAGAGGAACACAGCAACTTCCCTGGTAACTACAGACTAAAGCCTTTCAGGAAATATTCTTTCTTAGAAAGGGAAGGGAAAAAATTTTGAAAGCTGAAAAAAAAAATAAAAAGGCTGTGGAAACTTCAAAGCTCCATTAATTTTAACAGTAATTTGAAAACATTTATTATAGGCATAAAACCTGGAAGGCCTACAGATTTGACTTCATAGACTTTTTCCCCTTTGGAAGATTAGCGTGTTTATATCCAAATAACAGACTCGGAAAAATATCTAGAGAATGTATAATGGACAAAGGATTAATATTCCTAAAATAAAAATTACTACCAGAGTAGTAAAGATTAAAAATAACAAAAATAGACCAAAGTTTTTGTTTCAGTTTGAATAGTTTGTAGTTCAGTCACATTACTGTATAATCTGGGTGGTTTTTCCTCTCTATTGAGTCCACAGAGCCTCAGTAATCAAGACGGCTTCTTCATCTATATATCTGAGGTCTCGGCTAATATAACTGGAACATCCAGACAGGTGTTTCTCTGTAGAGGTTTTATGAGAAAAGGTTGAGCTTTATATATGGTAGCTTAGAATTCTAAGGGCCAAGCTTCCCAAGGAAATAACTCACTGTGAATGTACTTACCTGTGTAAGACTCCTGATTTCCAATTGGCCAAAGCAAGCCATATGACCAAGGCCACTCCCAGAGCCCGGATAAGATATGAGAACACAGAAGCACGAATCTGAGAGGGAACCACTAGAAGCTGCAGCATAGTAATCCCAGCACACATGTGTCCAGACAGTTTGCTGAAGAAGTGGGAAAGGGTAATAAATGTGAAAATGTAAAAGTTTGTTAAAATAATAGAGATCAAGCTGAGATGCTATTTACATTAGAACAGGGACTGACCACACATGTCAATCCGTGCATTCCCAGTGTGCAGGTAATATCTAATATCTACAACCTTACGGAGCGTGTAAATTAGCATGACTCGAGAGAAGGATTATTTGACCGTGTATACCCAAATTAAAATATGCATGAACTAAAAATCCCATTTCCCCATATAAAAGATCCCCACAGCAATCTCAGTGTACATTATGTATGGATTTATTTTTAGCTTTTTGAGAGTTCCCCACACTGACTTCCAGTGACTGGAGTTTCCCTATCCCATATCCACTCCAGCAATTCTTGTTGGTTGTTTCCTTGATCTTGACCATTCTGACAGGAGTAAGATGGAATCTCAAAGCTATTTTGATTTACATTTTCCTAATTGTTAAGGATGTTAGACGTGCTATGAGATATTTCTTAACTAGTTTTAGTTCTTTGCTCGAGAACTTTTTGTTCTGATCTGTGGCCCATTTGTTTTGATTCTCTTTCTTTCTTCAGTTCCTTATGTATTCTAGATATTAAGCCCCTGTCAGATGTATAGTGGCAAAGGTTCTCCTATTCTGTGAGCATCCGCTTGACTCAGTTGATCGTTTCTTTAGCTTTTCTTTTTTTTTTTTTTTTTTTTTTTTGAGGTCCCACCTATTGTTGGCCTTAGTTCTGGGCAAGCAGGATTATAGACAGAAAGTTCCTTTCTACACCTTCATTGTGTAGGGAAGTACCTATTATTTACTTCCAGTGGTCTCAGTGTTAAAAGTTTCACATTGAGGTCTTCAATCTATTTGGAGTTGGTTTTTATTCAAGGCGATAGATGTGGATCTAATTTTATTCTTCTGCATGTAGACATTCAGTTTTTTCAACAGCGTTTGTTTTTTATCACTAAGGCTTTGTAATATATATCATGAACTCTGGAATGATAATCCCTTCCGTATTACTACTTTGGCTCAGGATTACTTAAGCTATCCAGGGTCTTTTATGCTTCCGTACACATTTTGAGATTTTTTTTTTCTCTCTGTGATCAATTAAACAGGGAATTTTATTGGGATTGTACTGAATCCATGAATAGTTTTTGGGAGGATGGTTATTTTCAAAATAGTACTTCTATCAATCCATGAACATATGTCAGCCTTTTTTTTTTTTAAGTGTTTAAAGTTTTAAACTCTTTTCTGTTTTTAAAGTTGATTCTGTATCATGTCACTTGACCAAAATTGTTGTTCACTTCTGGAAGTTTCCTGGTAGAATTTTTAGGATCTTTTATGTACAAAGTCATGTCATCTACAAATAGGGATAATTTGACTTCTTCTATTTCTATTTGTATCCTTTTAATTCCCTTCTCTTGTGTTATTGCTTCAGCTTTGACCACAATATTGAAAGAATATGGAGGTAATGAACAGCCCTGACTAGTTCCTGATTTCAGTGGGATTGCTTACAGTGATGTTGGTCACACATTTGTTATATGCCTTTATTATCTTGAGTTATAGTCCCTTGGGTTCTACTCTCTCTAGGACCTTTATCATGAGGGCATGTTAGGTTTTGTCAAAAGCGTTTCTGCAGCTATGGAAATGTTGATATGATTTTGGTCTTTACATTCTCTTATGTGATTGATCATATTTATTGACTTGTTTGTGGTGAGGCATTTCTACATCTCTGGGATACAGTCAGCTTGGTCATGGTGGATAATCCTTTTGATGTATGTCTCTATTGGTTTGTGAGTATATTCTTGACCATTTTTAAATCTGTATTCATCAAGAATGGTGGTTGGTAGTCTTATTTTTATGTGTGTGTGTTTAGCTGATTTAGAAGTTACAGTGGTGCTGACTTCATAGAAGGAGTTTAAGAGTACTCCTCTGTCTGTTTTTTTCTGAATAATGTAAGAAGGGTTAGCTGCGAATCTTATTTGAAAGTCTGGTAGAATTCTGCTATGAATCCATCTGGGCCTGGACCTTTTTCAGTCAGAAGACTTTCTATTACTGATCCAATCTCCTTCATTATTGTTTCAATCTTCTCTTTTGTTATGGGTCTATTTAGTTTGTTGATCTCTTCTTGATTTAACATTGATTGTTTGGATAAGTCTAGAAATCCATTCATTTCTTTCAGATTTTCCAACATATGGAGTATAGGATTTTGAAATCTATAATTTCCCTTGTAATAATCTGAATTTCTTTGGTGTTGGAATGTTTTCCATTTGTTTCTGACTATTCTGGCCCTCTCTTCCCTTTGTTTAGTTGGTCCAAAGGGTTTGTTGATTGCATCTTTTCGCAGACCCAGCTCTGAATTCAATGATGCTTTGTGTCCATTTCACTCATTTTTGCTCTGGCTTTTATTATTTCTTACCATCTTCTGTATCTGAACTTGATTGTTCTTGTTTTTCTAAATTCTTGAGTTGTATCATTAATACATTAATAATCAATGTTTGTCTCGTTTGATGCTTTGATGTAGGTACATTGAACTAAAATTTTCTCACATGATACTGCTTTGAATGTGTCCCAGAGATTTTTGTTGTATTGTAAATCTTCATTTCGTTTCAGGAATGTTTGAAAACTTCCTTCCTGATTTCTTCTTTGACCCATTTATCACTCAGTAGCAAGTTGTTAAATCTCAATGAGTATGTGTTTACTAGAGATTTGTATGCTGTATATTTTAAGTTTTATTGTGTTATGGTCAAATATAATATGTGGAGTTACTTGAATTTTTCTGAAATTGAAAAGCTTTGTTTAATGTTCCATGATATGATCTAGTTTAGAGAAGCTTCCATGGGTTGCTGAGTGAAATGTATATTCTTTGATGTTTCAATGGGATATTCTGTAGATATCTGTTAGGTCCCTGCCATGTATGAGATCATTTAAATTTGATGTTACTCCCTTTATTTTTTTGTTTGATGAACTGGGTATTGGAGAAGCGTGGGTACCGAAATCATCTGCTATTAGTGGTTTGGTGTTAGTCTGTGTCTTTCATTTTGGTAATATATCTTTTATACTATTGGTTGTACCAGAGTTTGAGGCATATATGCTTGGGATATAAATTGGGATATAAATTCTTCTTCATTAATTGTTCTCTCAGTTGGAACAAAGTGTTCTGTTTTATCCCTACTGTTTAGTTTGAAGATATCTTCAATATCTCTATCTCCTAATCTAATTGGCCTTTGAATTCCTGGGTCATCGTCTTTCTCATTTTATTTGTTCTTATATTTGTGTTTTTCTTGAGCTGTTTCTTTGTGTCGGTTTTTAACTCTTTAAATTCTTCGAGTTTATGAGTCCTCTAAATTCTATGTCCAGGTTCACCAGTGTAATTCTCCTCAGAGAACATTTCTATAGCGCTGTTGGATCTTGGGCTTGGGCTTGGGAATGGGGGGATATTGTCTTGATTTTTTTTTATACTGTTTGTATTTTTGCAACAAGATCTGAGCACGTTGACTTCTTTTGTAGACACAGTACTCTGGGACAGAGCACAGGAAGTTCAGGAAGTACAGAGCACAGAAAGCACAGGAAGTGGATGTGAAGTGGGTAGGAAGGAAATCCCAGGGACACAGAAGTCTGGGCTGGTACACAGGATGTGTGTACTGATCAAAGCCTGAAGGTTGGAGGCAGTATGGGTGGGACTGACCAGAGCAGACCTGGGCACTGGTCTAGACCTGGGGTATAAGAGAGTGCTTGCAATGGAAGGATCAGGCAGACTCAGGGCCCTGGTACAAGATAGGAGGGCCTGGCTTCTGAGAGGATGGATGTGGCACTGTTATTTCTCTCTCAACAGGGTCTAACTGTGGGGTCCTCATTAGCTTGGAACTCACTATGTGAACCAGACTGGCCTCAAACTCACAAGAGATTGGCTTAACTCTGCCTCCCAAGGGGTAGAATTAAAGCCATTCAATACCACACCCAATGATGCCTGATTTCTTATAACTTACTCACTATGTTGTCTAATACAAATACGGAAATGGACTCATATCAAACCCAAGGCTTCTTTCTGGAAGGAATAATGGCAAAGTGGAGTGCTTAATGTCCAGACTGTCTGTGATAGGAAGACAGAATTCAGTTTCCTTTACAGATCTCCTTCTCTTACCTGAGCACATCACTGCCATCCAGTTTTCCTCTCTGTTCCCACATTTCCTTAGGAAAGAGACCATGACATTTTAGTGTTTAGGGCTGAGGAGATTGTTCAGTGGTTAAGAGCATATACTGCTCCTGAAGATGATCAGAGGTTGGTTCCCACCCTCATGTCAGGGGGCTCACAACCACCTATAACTCCAGCTCCAGGGAGACCTGATACCTCTAGCCTCTGCTGGCACCCCCCCACCCCCATGCACATTGTTAAAGACAATTTTAAAAACTTTAAAATTTTTACTTTGTGCAGTGAAGCTCTTTATGTGACATCTGTGGGGGGGGGGGGCTCTAAAATGGAGGAAGAAAAAATGGAAAGAAACAAAAGAGAATCTCTCCCACATAAATTCCGCAAGATCTGCTGCAGACCTAAGATGCTGAGCCCCTAAAAGCAGAGGAGAGTGGGGGTTACCAGAAGCTGTGGGTGGAGATGGGTTGACTCTACAAGGTTAGACTCCAGTAAGTTCTGGTGTTCAATTACACAGGAGGGCGATTACAAGTTAACAGGACCTCATGATATAAATCAGAACAGCCAGAGGAAAGGAGTCTAATGTTCTCATCACAAAGAAATGAGAACGCTTGACATGATAGAGGGCTTATGGATCCCAAGTCAGCCCGTGCACAGCATGGAATGCACCCTGCAAAGCTGCATAGACCTGCCAATACAAGGCTATGTAGACACTTAAAACATAGTAAAGCAGACTTGGAAGAAAATCAGAAACAAAAACACCCCCTCCCCCGAAACTTCCTGCCTGAAGTAGTGGGATGGATGCGGGATGGATGGTTGTTCATATGCAACAATTCCTACTTTTCAAATGTTGTAAAATCCAGTTTTTCTTGGTCTCTGTAAAGGACGTATTCTAGCAAGTCACTCCTGTATCTGCTTCACGTCAATCATGATGAAAATTCTTCCCTGATACAGAGGTTGTCTCTGCTGAATAAACTGTGTGAATTGCTTTTAAAACAAACAAACATCAAAAAAACAAGACAAGAACTTTATTTCTACTGGTCAGAGCCAGATATGCCTGGGATGCCGGAGGGAACCTCAGTCAGTTTGAAGAGACATTGGCAGGATGTCACTGACTTGGCATTTTTATAAGGAAAGTGTTGTATATGCAGACGGTCTTCATTTCACAGTGGAGAGTTAATGAAGTAGAGAGTAATAAAGGAGGCTGGGTGATGGCTGCTCAGTGGTTGAGAGCGTCTATGTACTGCTCTTGTGGAGGACTAAGGTTTGGTCCCCAGCATCTTAGGTGGCTCACAATCACCTGTTTAGCACATTTGATACCTTGGCCTTTGAGGACTCCTGCCCTCATGCACTTACTCCAACACCCCCCCACCCCCCACCCGACCCTACCCACCCCCACACAAACTAAAAATAATAAAGATAAATCTTTACAAATACATGTAGACTTATTGTTAATGTTGCTATGGGGAGGATCAGTGACATGGAAGATCAAAGGTAGCACAAAAGTCAGTTTGACCCCAATTTTCCTCAGTTAAGAAGTCATCCAATACAAGAACTAGTGCCTTTTATTAAAGGGACAATGTTCCCATGAGGCTTGACCATCAACTGCCTATTATAGTCTTTGCTCTGTATGTATTTTATGAATTTGAATTACATTCTAAAAATTTACATTCTAAAAAGTTAGTCTTTTATCATTTCAACCTTTTTATTTTAATTTTTTTGAATTAAATTTATTATTTCATATATTATCTCCCAAGTTCAGTTTTCCCTTTCTTTTCTTCTTCCAGTCACTCCCCTCTTCTATTCCCCTCTCCCCTCCAACCATTCCTCCACTTCCCTTCAGAAAAGGGCAGGCCTCCCAGGGATATCAACTAAGCACAGCATACCAAGTTGCAATAAGATTAGGCACCTACCCTCGTATAAAGGCTGCACAAAGCAACCCAGTAGGAGGAAACGGGTTAAGTTCTTTTTATAAACTGAAAAAATTTACCTGAAATCCACTTTCATGATACATGTGTTGTAGCTTTTGTTTTTTGCTTTTTGTTTTTGTTTTTTAATAAAAGATGGGACTATTTGTGGACACACACTGAGACTTCTATCAGTATGCTCTTGCTGTCAGATAATTACATGCTACTTTCAGATCTATAATCCTTGTCCTTAATTTTACTGGCTGGTTTTGTGTGTCAGTTTGACACAGGCTGGAGTTATCACAGAGAAAGAAGTTTCAGTTAAACAAATACCTCCATGAGATCCAGCTGTAAGGCATTTTCTCAATTAGTGATCAAAAGTGGAGGGCCCATTGTGGGTAGTGCCATTCCTGGGCTGGTAGTCCTGGGTTCTATAAGAAAGCAGCCTGAACAAGCCAGGGGAAGCAAGCCAGTATGTAACATCCTTCCATGGCTTCTATATCAGCTCCTGCTTTCTGACCTGCTTGAGTTCCAGTCCTGACTTTCTTTGGTGATGAACAGTAGTGTGGAAGTGTAAGCTGAATAAACCCTTTCCTCCCCAACTTGCTTCTTGGTCATGATGTTTGTGCAGGAATAGAAACCCTAACTAAGACATTAATATTGGTTTTAACCACTTTCACATTTTTCTAAGAGGAATCACCTAGCTTAAAAACACAGTCAACTGTTTCCTCATTACATTTCTCTTTTAGATATATATTTTTTAAAGTTATATGCCTATGTGTAATGGGTGTGTGAGTGCAGTTACCTGTGGAGGCCAGAAGAGGGTGTCAGATTCCCTGGAGCTGAAGCTACCATTGGTTTTGAATTGCCTTGATGTAGATGCTAGGAACTGGATTCAGGTCCCCTACAAGAGTAGCACATGCTCTTAATGGTTGAGCCATCTTTCATGTTTCCCATTTTTACCTCTTAAAGTATTATCCATAGTGAAACTTAAGTATTTTTCAGGGTAGAAGGAGATATATGGTCTACTATTGTGTTTTTACTTAAAACTCTTCCCCTAAACTTGGAGCGTTGCTTTGAACCTGGCAGAATTCTAGATTCTTTACCTGAGTTGTTCGAGTGTCCTTCACAGATCATCCATGTCAGACTCAGCAGGAAGGAATTCGTGTGGAATTCTAGGCTCCTGCCAATCAAGAGCACGGGCCCTGTTTTTGTGATTTAATTGGTTCCCTATGCAATTTTAAAGCCCAGTGGCCTATAAGGCCATTGGTATTCAACACTTAAAAACAGAGTCTTTCTAAGAAAGAATCCAAGTAATCCTACATGTGTTTGCTGGTTTGTTCAAAACAAACAAACAAACAAACAAACAGGCAAACAAAAAAAAAAACTTAAATCATGTTTAAAGGCAGGCAGAGGTACAAGGAAAGGCCACTGCTGGGTGACTTGAGCTTGGTGAAATCTTGAAATAATCAGTCTTTCTCCTTAGTGGGGTCTGAGCATCATCAGTATCAAAGGATTCAACTACGGCCACCAGAAAGGTGATGTACCCAAAGAGGTTATTGAAAGGCTCAGTTTCATGGGGTTCTTCTGTGGGTACACTTGGATAGCAAGGATTACTAGTCCAGGGGCAAGCAAGAGGGATAATTAGAAAGCAAGGGGTTGCTATTGCAGAGCACCATGCATTCCTTAGGTGGCCTCTTGTATGCTTCTGGGCCTCGCATGTTTCCCAGCACTGTTACATAAATTCTTTCAAACAACTGTGGCCTGCACTTGTACTTGCACTTTTAGATAATCTCAAAGCAACAGAACATCTGAAATGACTCTTAATCCTAGGCAGGCAGAAGCACGTGTCTGCTGCTCCTTGTTGGGTATTCTGTCAATAAGACTACTTCTGTCATTTGACGAATGTGTCGTCATCCAATCCATACCTCATCTGCAAGGCTTTAGCTTTGCAACCAGAGATAGTATTCTGCCTATGTGTTAGAGACAGTTTCTATGTTTCATAGACAGTGGAAAGTTTGTTGGATCTCAAAACTGTCCAAATACCCCTTAAATTCTGGGAAGCTTTCAACCTCAGCACGTATGATAGAGTTCAGTTCCTTGCTTGAGCACAATCTCAGGACTGAATAAGTAAACGACAATCCTTTTAAAAGTCAGCTGTGGCTGTGGGAAAGATGCTTATTAATGAAGCTCCTGTCCTCTGTGTCTTGACTCTCTGGAGCTGTTTACTTTGTACAGTAAACAGCTGGATGAAGTCTAATCAAGTTTTCTACTGCAACTCCTCCTCCTTCCCCCCAGTGTGATTCTGTCTTCGTTCTTCGAATCACTTCTTCTTCCTCCAGTGGGCCTGCATCCTGGATGCTCACTGATGATCTCTCCTGGATACCTCCAGTTATCCAGTAACCAATGATCCCTGAGAGGAGAAACCCAAGACTAAATCCTGTCCTTAGGAGGTCCTGAATCAAAAGTTCAGTAGATGGGTCTGGAGATGGCTCAGTGTTTAACAGTGCTTCCTGCTCTTGCAGGGAATCTGAGTCCAGTTCAGATGGCTCATGATCACCTCTTAACTTCAGCTCCATGGGGATCCAACACTTCTTACTGCCACAGATACTTGTACATAAGTGCACATACCCGTACAGAGGCACATAACTAAAAATAAGAAAAATACATATTTTAAGACAACAAAGTTCAGGATGACTAGCTATGTCTTCTGAATACCATGTTACACCTACTGAAATTGCTGCCTGCCTGGAGACCCTCTCTAAGAAAGTAGGGCACATACTTTCAAGTACTTCCTTTAGTAAATTGATTTTAATCCCAGATTATTTTCATATTTTCTCTCATCATGAAGCTCCATGTAAGTTACTTAATTTAGGAATTTTGCCCATTTTATTACCGAGTTCCAAGACAAATTGTTATAAATTTGTTTCCTGTTATTTTTGGTTTTGAATTGCCAGAGCCTTCATAATGGTTTTATTTTCTCTAGACATTTAAAGAATACAGAACGAGCTCTTTCTACCATCTTGGTGCATGTGGAAATATGGAGACAGGACTTCTAAAAGGCAAACATGTCTGAACGGTTATGGTGTAAGGTCATGGTAGTCACCCTAGCGAACTGGTCAGATACGAAGAGAAATTATGTGAGAACTCAAGTGAATTTCCCAGCATTCCTGTCCATGAAAGCATTGAAATCAGAAGACTCCACATACAACCTGCCTTTGTTGGAGAAGAGAAAAGTAGCAAGTCTAACTTATTCTTGTCTAACAGCCTACCTACTGTACTGCAAGGTGCTGGCTGGAGAGATGATACTCTTTCTTAACACTTTATTACAATGGGTTTTTTTGTTTTGTTTTGTTTTGTTTTGTTTTGTTTTGTTTTGTTTTGTTTTGTTTTGTTTTGTTTTGGAACATGGGCCACAAAACAGTTTGGTACTTCCAAGATGTTAAGTATGCCGCCCTTAGAGTCATGAAGATTCTGCTGCAGATACTTAAACTGCAGCCTCGTGGCATACAGATGGGCAGCTACATAAACGAAGGGCATGGCACTGTTCTGGATGAGACAGGTAGAAGGATGCATTTAAAAAAAATAATTATGCTCTAATTGTATTTTGAGAGAAAAGTGTTAGTTTAACAGGAAGGGTGATATGTAGGAGGAGCTAAGGGGGAAGGAGCACCGAGAGGAAGAGATGGAATAAGGAGAGGAGAAGATGAAGGAGAGGAGAAGCTAGGTGATGAGAGAGAGGAAGAGAGAGAAAGAGAGAGGGGGCATGGAGGCAGAAGTTCACGTGTCTCCACCAGTCAAAGATAGTTGATATATCTAGGTTGGGTATTGGGTTACACTTCTGATTGAGCATTACCATACTTATAAAGCCTTTGATTAACATTTAAAAAATTGTATAAAAGCAAAAAGGAAAAGGGGGCACGGGATAGGGGTTTTCTAGGGAGGGGAAATGGGGAAAGGGGATGGCATCTGAACTGTAAATAAAATATTCAATAAAAAAATTGGAAAAAAATATATGATTAGAAAAGAAGAAAATTTTGTGGTGTAGGTAATTCGAGTTCATCTGTGGAAGTGCTTCTGTTGGGAACATCATAAGGGAGAAGAGGTCCTGTTGCCACTTTACCCCAAATCAGTTTAAAACCACTGAAAAAAGACCCACCCCTTCCCTCAAAGTGGAACGACGGCATATGCCTTTCCTATGCCCACCCACAGTGCGGACTTTGACCACAGTCCAGCTGGAACAGAAACAGAACCAGTACACTCATTGGAACCTATCTGACCTTCTGTCATCCCACATTATTTAAGAGATCTAACATGCACTGCTTTCTTTGTTGTATTTATAATTTACTCAGTTAATGTTGAGATCGAGGTGCTGGCTCCTTTGGGCTGCATCTAACAGAATAGAATAAAATCAAAACAACCTCAGATGGATTACATAGATGTTTCTTTTTTCTCAATGGAGAAAATATTAAGGAATGATAAAATATTCATCAGTTTCTCAAAGATGATTATTATATGTGCATTAATGGTGCATAGATACCTTCTCATTCTCGTTGCCTCACAACTCAGAACTTTATGGCTTTCAGGTTATGCACTAACTGAGGTTTTAATGAGAATCCTAAGGCTAAGACAGGAGCATTAACTAAGTAGAATCACCTTGGGTAGATCAAAAGCATGCGAAATTTGAGGGAAAAAATTCCAAACCCGTGTATTACAAAATTTATTTTTTTTTTAAAGCAAAAAGGCTTGAACTGTGTTCAATGTATAACTTACAGAAAGTCAGACTTAACAATCATCGTCTCATAGAATATGATAATAGATATTAAACATCATGGTTTTTAGCGAGTATGCTTTGAAGGATGTTCACATAATAAAATTTTGGGGAGAACAAGAATTTCTCTTGTAGTTTCCAAACAGATAAAAAGTTGTGACCCATTTGGGAGAACTGTGGGCATGGTCAGATTTGCTAGCCTTTGAGAACCAAAGTGATGTTTACTTGACTTTCTGTCTGATTTCCATCACTGGATGGTGGAATTTGTTTTTAATTATGTGTATATGCGTATGTATGGGTATGTGTACATGAGAACAGATACCTATGAAGACTGGGGAAAGTGTGCTGGATTCCCTGGAGTTGGATTTATAGGCAACTGTAACTGGGACTGCCAAACATGGGTGCTGGGAACTGAACTTGGACCCTCTTCAAGAGCCGCACCCACTCGTTAACCACTGAACCATCTCTCCATACCCAAATGTCAAAACTGCATTAGTTATCGGTTGCTAAGTAACACACTACCTGACAACCTGACAACCTGACATCTTAAAGCAACACACATGTTCCTATTTAGTTTCTCCTGGTAAAGAATTTGTGTACTGTCTTGAGTCCTTCCTGGATCATAGTATGTGTCAGCTCAGTCACAAGGTTGAGGTTGCTTCAAGGTTCACTCAAGGAAGAAAGAACTTTCAAGCTCCTGTGGTTATTGGCAAGGTTTAGTTTCTCATGAGATGCTGGACAAAGAGCTTCAGTTTTGCACTGGCTCCTGGCCACCCTGAGTGGTTTGCCAAACATGTTTCTACAGCACAGCAGCATGCTTCACAAAGAGTGCAAACCACAAGGCATCACAGATAGTCTGCCAGTGAGATGGAGGCCATGGGCTTTTTAAACTGCAGTGTAGACAGGGCGCCCTGTCACCTTTGCTACATCTCTTAGAAATAAATCACTGCCTTCAAGGGGAAAAAGTTACATGAGGTACATCCCTATGAACTAGGAAGGTGAAGTCAGGGTCCATCATACATACCTGTGATTCAAAGGCCTCTAAAGTCCTTCCTGTCAGGTCACTACTATTCCTAGTAAGGAAGTCACCTGTAAATGTTCCTAGTGTTTCCACAACGTCTGACCTCCTCATCACTGTTCAGTTTCCAAGCCCTGTATACAGGACATTAATATGTAGCAGGTCATGTGTAGTACCCTTCCTTTTATCCTGGTATTCCCCATAAATAAACACTACTATTTCAGTGTCATTAGATTGTCCTTTGGGGAATTTGGTATTTAGTATGACAGCCAGAGAACATGTATTTTGTGGACACAGAAGACAGAAGTAATGGGTGTGGATGACACTGGCTATAGTATTCGGTTTGTTGGCACTGGTTCATTGCTCTTGGATATATCGTGACAGTAGATAGAAACGTGTTTGTGATTATGTTTAAAACTGGAATTCAGTTTCTCTGATGAATAAGAACTTTATCAGAGATTATTCAGAATGGAAATGAAGAGAAAACAATGGTGTGTGTATATTTTGGCAACTGAAGATGAATGCTCCCTAGAAGTCCTTTGAAACTTGGGATACATCTGAAATTTGCTATGGACTTTCTGAGAATGAACTCATCCATTTTATAGCTATTCTGTATTAGGTTTAAATGTGCTCATATTATTCTTGGCATCCTCACTTTATGAGACCATAAATCTTTAGGTATGTTATCCACTTGCCATATTTAATGGAAAACAAAATGCTTTGCTAAATAGAACTTTATTTTGACAGTATTGCATATTCATAAGCATGTCCATTTAAAATGTATTTTGAGGTTACTATATTTTAGACTCTCTTCAAATTTTAAGAAATAGTTCAGCGTCTATCATAATTCTAGAAGTAAGCACTGTTAATACTTCCATTTCGAGATAAAATAAGTATCATATAAGAAGTTAAGTAACCTGCCTGACCAAGGGCACAGCAGAGGGAAAGAGTGTATTGTGAATCAGATTTTACTAAGTTCATAGTGTTCAGGTTTAAAGGGCGAGATAAGAAAATATATTGAAAACAGAAGAAAGATTATCTGCGTGCCTTTTGAGTGGACACATTGAATACAGAGTCCTTTATTTACTGGTAAAAATAACAGCACACTCTGTCACCTTGGTTTGACTGGCTTTATGTCACCAAAGACTATAATATAAAATATCCCCAGAAACCGAGTTTAAAACTTAGAAATAAGGACTAGACAGTAGTGTTTTGGAAATGGATCAGAACTAATATGAAAAAGATGAATCTAACCATGGTGTTTTGAATGTGAAGTCCCACCACAGTCTTGGGCATTTGTGTAGAGGTCCCCAGTTGGTGCCATCATGAGGGCATGGCCTTGCTAGAGGAAGTACAACACTGCAGGGATGAAGGTGGGGGTGGGGTGGGCGTGGTCCTTGAGTTTTCAAAAGCCACATGCCATTCCCACATCCTCTCTGTTCCTGTTTGTGGTTTGAGAAGTGTGTCCTCAGCTCTCAGCTTCCGGCTCCAGGTGTCACATCTGACACCTGTTGCCACACTGTTCCAGTCATCATGGATACTAAACCTCTGGAGCAGGAAGCCCCAAATAAGTCCTTCTTTCTGTTAGCTGCCTTGGTCATGGTGTTTTATCACAGAAATAAAAAGATAACTAATGCACTAACTTAAAAATCTGCAACCCTGAAAATAGTCTCAGGCCTTTAGCTGAAACACAGGAGTCCCTACAAATCTATACAAAAGTTTTACGTTAAGAAACATCTTTTAAATTTCTTTTGTAGTTTATAAGCTAGTTAAAACAGAAAGAAACCCCACAAGGCCTACTATTAATAAGGGCTGAAATGGAGATTATTTTTACTCTAGAGTCAAACTTATCTTTCATATGAGTTATTTCAGACCTTTACAAATGTCAAAGAATAATAAAACTTTGTATTCACCCAGAAAAAAATATATTACAAATACAACTGAGCCTTCCTGAGTCTTTGTCTCTTTTTTCTTGATGAGGTATGGTAAGTCCTTATGTATTCATGACATCTTATTTAGGATTTCTATTGCTATGATAAAGACCATGACCTAAAGCAACTTGGAGAGGAAAGTGTTTATCAATGCTTTGAGTCCCACAGTATAGTCCATTACCAAGGGAAGTCAGGACAAGAACTCAAATAGGGCAGGAAACTGGAGGCAGAGTCTGATGCAAAGGCCATGGTTGAGTGCTGCTTACTAGTTTGTCTCTTATGGCTTGCTCAGCCTGCTTTCTTTCTACCACCCAGGATTGTTTGCTCTGTGGCCATACCACCCATGGTGAGCTGGGTCATTTTACATCAATCATCAATCAAGAACATGTACCACAAGTTGCCCACAGGCCAGGCTGGGAAGACATTTTCTCAACTGAGCTCCTGCTTCTCAAATGACTTAAGATGTCAAGTTGATATAAATCTAGCCAGCACTCGTGTTTTTTACCTGATGATTCAACTGAGTTTGGCCAGGAAATATTGGAGAAATTACACCTGTCCAAACTTAGACATTTTCCTTGATATTAATCCAAAGATACAGTTGAGCAGCCATTTATAAGGTATTTACTTTGTATTAGGTCTTATAAGCAGTCCAGAGAAGAGTAGAAGAACACAGGAGAGAGGGTTTGATGTAAAAGAGTCAAGCATCTGTGACCATTACTCTCCAGGGTGTCCTGGAACCAATACCCTTTACTATTCAGAACAACCGAACACTCTCCCAGATATAAACCGAGTATTTCTAGTCATTCTGTTAACACCTGTCTTCCTTGGTGGCAACTGCTGTTCTCTGGTATAAATGGCATACTGGCTTGTCCTAACCTTATTTAGCTTATGTTTGTATCTGGTGTTGCCTATTACAACACGTTGTATTTTTGTATTTAGTGTCATGTAAAGGATGGCTTGATGGACTTTTGGGATACTTTCAAAAATCTACTGCAGTGCCTTGTGGGAAAGTGCTTAGGTTTGATCTCAATATACTTAAGAGTAGAGCCACTGGGACTGAGCACTTTTAATATGGCCAGGCATTGTGTATTATTCTTCATGATCCTGATTTATGCCTATGCTAACAGCATGGGCATTCCAGTTGTCTGTATGTTTACTGATACTGGATGACATTGGCCCTTCCGGTTTGTCACCCTTGTGGGTGCGGAATCTTTCTTGGAGCTTTTCCTTTGTATTTTTGTAGCTGTTTACAAATGAGAAGCCTATGAACAAGTACTCTTGTTCAGTGAACACTGTCCTATTAAATCTCCCACATGTGTCTGTAACACAGGGACAAGAGCATGAGCTTATCATGAGGGAGGCTCATGGGTTCAGTTCCTAATACACGCAGACTCACGGACACAGACACACAGATACAGATAACACAGTGTCACTAACATTGACAGTCTTATTTCTTCTCAATATTAAGGTTTAATTATACCGTCGATCTCATTTTTTTGAGAGTAAAATGGTAGCATGAGTAAGTGTTTATCCTGAGAGTTAAGCATTTTTGGTTCAGCTCTCAAAGTTCTCCTAGCCGTTGTAGACTTGGGTACTCCTTAAAGGGACTAAGAATTAACCATCACTTCATTTAGCTGTACAGGTAGGACAGAGGACATAAGGATTTCTATTCCTTCTAAGCCTTGGTGCTGTGCTAATTAGCTTCTTGGGCTAGAGTGTGTGCTTCTTTTCTCTGTGCATGGAACCATAGTGGATGTGTACAGGCTGTGAACACATTATACAGATGTCTGTATGGGAAGGCCTGAGGGTTAGGAGCTGCAAGATGGTGACCACACGAGGCCGGGGCTGGATGTGAGGCCCAGGCTAGATACGGGAGATCGAGGAGGATGTGCAGAGGGGAGGATCAGGCAGATTCGTATGGATAAACCCTGGTACAGAATGTACAAAACCTGGCTTGGGGAGAGGTTCTGATATGTGGACCTAACATACATAATCTTCACATAGGTCTTGGTAAACAATTCTGCTGAATATGGGTATCACACATGTTGATGCATGCGGGTTTTTCTATAGCAAAAATGCTTTAAAGATACTAAAGTTCCACCCAAGCTGTTTACTGTTTTCACTCTACACTGCTCAGGTGTGGGAGGAATTGTATAGTCAACATTAGCAGAGGACTATATGCATGTGTGAGTATAAACTTTGTACTAAAAGTAAAGTAAGCCTGAGTACTTTGCATAATCTTCAGTTCTGGGTGGGAGGATTCAGCTAATCTATTTTAAGACTTCCACTGAGACCCTTTACCTTGGTTTAAATCCTGTTTCTGACTTAATATTTCAAAAGACAAATGCAGTCACAGAACTGTAGTGGTAGGGCGTTGTTATCAGGTAGTTCCAGAATCATGAGCACTTGATCTGAACCTCATAGAATTCCAGCACTCGAGCTCTTTAGAACTTATGGTGCTCATAATAAAATTCAGTTCCTGGTCATAATCTACTTTCTGTTTTATGTGTAAGAATTATGTTTGATCATATATTAAATGCAGTGGAATCGAAGCCAAGAATAGCTCGGGGAAGGGGAAAAGGGGGACTTGGGATCAAGGTTTCAAAATATTATGAAAAGGAAATAATCCAGTGCAACACTTCCCCTTTCATGTCAGTCTCACCCTGGCTCCCGGCTCTCCACCCCCCACCACAGTGCTCTCAAGTCTGTGGCCACTGGAGAACTGCCAGCCATCCACCAAGCAGATGTTGTCAACTAGCATGTCATTGGTAGTATATGAGAAAAATGAATAAAGCCTAGATAGTCCCTCAAGTAGCTTCATTGTATACAATTGTTATCCCAGGAGGAGAGTTTAATTGCAGTCTCTGCATTCCAAATTCTAAGTGGCTTCCCACGGTCAGTAGGACATGAACTGTGAAATCTGATGTAGACAAACTTCCTCCCATCTGTGATTGGCACATTTGATCCAAGTCATAGAAAATGGTTCTGCAGTGTATAGAGCAGCTAACGTACTATATTACAGGATGCAGAGGATGGCATGAGACAGCGGGAGAGATCATGTGAGGCGGGCTACTGATGCTCAGAAATATTCGTCACTCATTGACCCTTAGCTATGCTTGACTCTCTTTGCAGGGTGCCAGCAACCTTCCAGTTCAGCAGATCACTGGTGCCATTGTCCAAAGGAGTGATTTCAGTGTACTATTATTGACCTTGTTAGGTCCTACCTTCTACACACACACACACACACACACACACACAGAGAGAGAGAGAGAGAGAGAGAGAGAGAGAGAGAGAGAGAGAGAGAGAGAGAGAAAGAAACTTACAAGAAAGACATTGTGAATGGTCACTTATGAGTTTACTCAGAGTCTGATGAATCTAGGGGTAGTGTGGCTTTTGAAAAAGAATGTATCTAAAGGTTTTTAACACATACTTAGGTGTTTAAGACATGTGCTCATTTGGATACCGAAGTGAGAAGTGATACTTCTCCAACTGAGGTGTCTGTCCTCTTGAGTACCTTCCAAGGGTTGACTTTTCTCAGATGTTAAAAACAGTAGTGAAAGCCAGGCATAGTGACACACATCTTTAATCTCTGCATTTGGAAGAGAGATGCAGGTAGATCTCTGTGAGTTCAAAGCTAAGCCTGGGTCTACATAGTGAGTTTCAGGACACCAAAAGGTACATAGTGAGAGCTGCCTGTCTCAAATAAATAAATAAATAAATAAATAAATAAATAAATAAATAAATAAATAAATGGTGTGATGTTTCACTTTGTCACCTTGACACAACTTAGAATCACCTGGGAAGAGTCTCAACTGTTCTCTGAGAGGCTCCACCCAGCAGCTGACTGAAACAGATGCAGAGACCCACAGCCAAAAGGACAAAACGATGGAGCTCTGGGAGTCTTGTGGAAGAGATGGGGGAAGGATAAAGATCCCCAAAGGGTATAGGAATCCCACAGGAAGACTAGCAGAGTCAACTAACCTGGACCTGGACCCTTTGGTTTGCACTCCCAGAGACCAAACCACCAACCACAGAGCATATATGGACTGGAGCTTGCCCCACCCCCTCCCACACATATGTAACAGATGTGCAGCTTGGTCTTTATGCTAGTCCCCAAGCAACTGGAGCAGGGGCTCTCCATAACTCTGTAGCCTGCTTAAGGATTCTGTTTTCCTATCTGGGCTGTCTAGTCTGGCCTCAATGGGAGAGGATGTGCCAAGTCCTACAGTGACTTGACGTACCAAGATGGCTTGGTGTCTAGCAGGGGTGGGGGGCCTCGCCCTTCTCAGAGGATAAGGAGAGTGGGAGAGGCTTCGTGAAGGTGTAACTGAGAAGAGGGGGGGGGGGCGGCAATCTGGATGTAAAGTGAGTAAATAAATTAATGGAAAAAATATGTTCTATATTGGGCTGACCTGGGGGCATGTCTGTGGGGGGACTGTCTTAACTGTGGGCGGCACCATTCCCTAGCCAGAGAGGTTTCTGAACTTCTTCCAGCTGAGTATAAGCTACAAATGAACATGCATGTGTTCATTTCTCTTTGCTATTGACTATGGATATGATATTACTAGCTGTTTGAAGTTTTTGCTTGGTTTCCACCAAGTGATGGTCTGCAACTTGGAATTGCAAGTCAAAATAGACTTCTTTCTCCTCTGAATTGTTGTTTTTTCATAATGTTTATCACATTAACAGAAATGAAGCTAAAACATCCCAAGATGTCTAAGATGGAGCATTCTGTCTTTGCACTTCAGTTTACAGCGAGAAAAGTTTTATCATAAGATACTTTTTTCTAAATAAACTCTCAACATTTAAGGTTATAATTCATATCCATAAATGAACAGAAGTCTGTTGACTCCTTTGCTAACTTGAATCACACAGTTATGTAAAGCAACCAAATGCTAAAATACTTCACATTAAAAGTAAATTGCTCACAACTAACCATTGAACTGATCAAGGGGTTCCCAATGGAGGAGTTAGAGAGAAGACTGAAGGAGCTGTAAGGGTTTGCGGCCCCATGAGGAGAGCAACAATACCAACCAACCAGAGCTCCCAGGATCTAAACCACCAGCCTGGGAGCACATAAGGAGAGACCCATGACTCCATCTGTACATGTAGGGGAGGATGGCCTTGTCAGCATAGGTGGGAAAGGAGATCCTTGGTCTCATGAAGGCTGGATGCCCCAGTGTGGGGGAATCCAAGGGCGGAGAGGTGAGAGTGGGTGGGTAGGGGCACATCCTCATAGAAGCAGG
This sequence comes from Rhabdomys pumilio, assembly GCA_030674055.1. Lineage (NCBI taxonomy): Eukaryota > Metazoa > Chordata > Mammalia > Rodentia > Muridae > Rhabdomys > Rhabdomys pumilio. Next base: position 22,181,741 of record JANHMN010000013.1, read on the forward strand.
AGGAGGGAGGATGGGATAGGGGGTTTCTTGGTGGGGAGAATGGGGAAAGGGGATAACATCTAAAATGTAAATAAAATATCCAATAAAAAAAAGAAAAAAGAGATGTAAAATATTAAAACATTTTGTAATAAAAAAGTAACTTGTATTTTTGAGTGATTATTACATAATAGGTTTTATTGTGTTTTACATAGGTTTATAGTTTTTATCCTCACAACAATCTACGAGACAAGTGCAATTATATGAAAGCGGGTACGTCAGAAGAGTCAGGCAACGACATTGTGATTGTGTTTGACTCTGTTGCTTTAGTGAAGAAATCAGTCAACATGAAGGTAAAGTGAGCTGTCTCAAGGCAGGAAAGTGAATAACTTTTCAGAATTGGGGCTGAGACTCATAATTCCTATTGAGCTCCAGAGTTACTTCTGTGACCATCAGGTTGTCCTTGAGGATTTCTGGGGACCTGTTTAGAACAAGTAAACAAGATAGGATGTTAATGATAAATACGAACGAGCATGTTAACTCCCATTACCACAACCACTACACATTACTACATGCTGCCACAAACAACACACACAGACCTCACATCACACTGTCTGTCCCAAATGTTGCTTGTATGGTCTCTGACTTGCTCTCTGTCTCTCTGACTGCATCTCCTCTACGTTTCTCTGGGTACCTTCTTCTCTCCCCAAGCCTTGGGAAAACTTGTCCTGCCCTAAATTTATCCCTTATTGTCCTGCATTATTTTCCAGAAACATCACCCACATAGCTAATTCTCATTCATTATTCGAGATCTGATTCTGATCTTCCGATGACTCCTCCTAGCAATTTTTTTCCTGTTTTCTTCCCATCCCTAGAAAGCCTCCACCTTTAAGAGTCTTAGCTGCAAATGTGCCGCAACTGTAAGCTGACTTGAAGGGTTGACTTCCCATTACTCTTGTGTATCCTCACTCCTAACAAATATTCTAAGCACAAAGTTCTATAAACATGTAGTAGGGATTTTATTGTTTTCTTTTTGTTCCCAAGAAAAATATTTAGGGTTTTGTTCCTCTTTCATATCCATTTTTTCTCTTATTCTTCCTCATAAGAAGCCTGAATCAATAGCCAATGAGAGTCTTGGACAGAAGACAAAAACATGTTACATGATAGAAAATCAATGTGGTTTTTATTTTTATCTTGAATGTGTCTCTTCTTATCTTTCATACTGGCTAGGGCATGGATGAGACAGGACTTCTAGTGTCTGGGTCATTTCTTTTTTTTAAGGTTTGGCATTCTTTTTGTTGAAGAATTTCATGGCCAGCAAGTTGATTTGGGGGATATCAGATCATTCAGCTTGCTCTGTCATTCCACGTTATGCTGGAAGGACACGGAGTACTCGGATGTATTTAAAAATGGTCCTCTCCATGGCTTCCCAGCTGGGGAATTTGATATTTTAATGATTTTGAAAGCCTTAGTTCAGGGCCAGCACTTAACAGATGCTGTCAGAATGAAAGAATTTGTTCCTTGTTCTGAAACATTCTATTGAAACATCGCGCACAAAAAAAACCAAATTCATTTGCATTTAAAATAATTGAAATATCACACGGTAAGAGAATGTGAAAGTCCTTTGGGAAGTTGTCTTCAGTAACAATGAACGACACTGTTTGTTGACGACTTTTGAAAAGAAAGTTCTATTAAAACAATGGACGGCAACATGAAGGAAATCCATTTTCTATGTTTGTCTTTAGTCTTGTATCTTCATTCTTGTTCCTCCACATTATACAGTATACTAGAGTTTAAATCGGAGTCTCTGGAGAATCACAGAATCCCTCTCAATCATAGACACGCCTCTGCACTGATATATTTCAGTAGTTTTGCTTTTCTCTTACTGAGTCAGTTCATAAAAGCATTAAAAAAAAAACCCCTCCAATTGGCTTAAAGAATGGAAGTGTTCCATTTCTAATACACAGTGGGCTGTTCTGCAGTATTATAGATTGGAAGGTCTACTCATAAGAAGTTTAGAGTGGGACTTATAGGGGAGGAAACATGTGAAAATATTAATGAAACAGTGATGTGGCTGATACAGAGTTGATCCAAAGATATCATGGCAACCCCATCATGAAGGGGCTTATAGATGTCTTACCATGCTTGTAAAGTTAGTTCAAATTCTGCCACACTTTCTCGTTTTTCTAGCCAGTCAAGAACCTATAAGACATAATTTTGGATGCTCAGTGCAGTGGCAAGATGCTGCCACCATCCCCAACACACACACACACACACACACACACACACACACACACACACACAACTCTTCTTCCTTGTGATACCCCCCCCTCTAACTTCCTGCACATCAACCCTGCTAGTGGGGCTGGGAACATAGAAAGTCTTAGAGGGAAAAGGTTAGGATGGACCAGCAGCTTCTCTTCAGAGCTTCTTAAAATCAAAATTTTCTGGTCAGTTCTGTGGACTCAAAATTGTGGGTTTGTGCCAGAAGATAGTGTTCTGATACCTCCAAGTAGAGCTTACACACTGGGAGCCACTGTCTCCTAAAGAAAGCATATACCTGGCTGAGATCACAGTTTTGCCCCAAATCTCCATGTGATGTAGCATCTTATCACTACTTTTTAAATACAAAATCTTATCTTATTAAGAAAATACAGATTGTTAAGTCTGCTTGTTTATAATTCTTTGACATTCACTTGATCAGACAAGTTTTAAAAAGTAGTTTTTGTTCCTACCCAACTAGAGTCAGCAAATATTTGCCATAAGTAATTAAGCTTTTCTATTTCAAGTCTTATAAAACTAATTCGACCAAAGCATAATTAGCTTCTGAATGTTTGTACCACATACATTTCTGAAGTTACTGACTTCTCACTCATTCTGTTGAAGTACAGCCCCAAAACATTATTTGGAATATCTTATTTGAGCTTAATTTTCCACAGTCCCACAATAATAAATGATGTGTTATTTTTCTTCTAACCTTAAATAATTTCAGAGGGACCTACTTCTGAGAGGTGTGCTTGCTTCGAGAGTCTAATTCTAGGGGATTTTATCTTAACCTGCCATGCTCTAAGCTCATTCTGACATCACTTGGGGGGAATCATGTAAAGGAGGAACCCAGACACCAATGAATAAATCTGATATACAAGAATGGAGAAAACAAAAGAGTGTTGGGGGGGGGGATGAAAGAAATGCCTAAGACTATTATCCATCTGTAACTTCTAATCTCTGCCCAATAGTTCCATCTGTTGGTAACTAGACCACAGCCACCATCCTTGGAGTTTATACTACAAGTTTACAGAAATCTTGATTATTTATTTATTTATTTATTTATTTATTTATGGCTTTATAGTGATTTGAATAGAAATGGCTCCTATAGGCTCATGGATGCTTGGTCATTAGGCAGTGGCTCTCCATGACACAGATTAAGAGGTGTAGCCTTGTTGGAGGAAGTATGTCACTGGGGGCAGGACTTTGGGTTTCAAACGCTCAAGCCAGGCCCAGTTTTTCTGTCTTCCTGCGGCCTATGGATCCAAATGTAGACCTCTCAGCTATGTCTTTAGCACCGTGGCTGCCTGTGTGTCACTATGCTTCCTGCCATGATGATAATGGACTAAACCTTTGAACCTGTAAGCCAGAGGATGCTTTGTATACAATTAGATGGGGTTTTTTTTTTTATGAGTTGCCTTGGTCATGGTGTCTCTTCATGGCATGGATGCTGACTAAGACAGGCTTAAAGCAGAAGCAACCCTCACTATAATAACTAACCCTAGACCCAGAGCTATATAAGCAGTCATTTCCCCTCCATCAGGAACTGAGATGACAGAAACTGAATCATAACTGTGAGTGGGTTTATTATGTCAATCCGGTACAAAGGTCATGTTTTCCTGGATGTTTGAGAGGTTGCATGCATTTGTGCTGTAGATGATTTTGAATAAAGTTTTCATAGCCAACTAGCTAAATCTGAATATAGCCACCTGAATATAAAGAAGACAAGTCAATTTTGATTCATGGATGTAGCAATGAGTCTGGCTGCAGGCTGAGAAAAAGGGTCTGGCTGCTTTCTGAGAACTGAGTTTTCAAGCCAGGACCCAAACAGATTGGTCTTACCTCCCCTCACTCTAACTCATAAAATACAATGCCAAAGCTATCCTTCTACCATCTCCCTCCCAACAGCTGATCTATTTTCCAAACAGCCTACCTAAATAAAGCGAGGCTCATAGAGGGAGTGTTAGTCCTCCCTCTATGCTTTGCATGCAAATATTTCGGACTATCTCATAGTGCTCAGTCACCAACACAAAAAACTGTCCTGTAAAAGAGTGGCAGTGAGTGGGTGGGGATGGGCAGCTGAGAACTTTGATCTGTCCTTGTTCACCTTAGATCCTTCCCTGCCTTAGTTTCATGAGTTGTCATATATATATATATATATATATATATATATATATATATATATATATATTTTTACATTATTATTATTCACTAGTGTCTTTGAGAAAAATGAAATAAATATATATGAAAACATTTGACAATCAAGTCTAAGTTATGAGCTTATTACTGTATTTCAGTTCTATATGTTTTATAACTGTGTGAAAGATGAGTAGATGATTGCTGGGGATGTACTATAAATCAGGCAGAGTCTGAAACACCTCATATGCAGTACCTAACTTAAACATCATATGCCTTGAGGTAGGTACAGTTGAAAAATGAGAGATGCAGAAAAGTGAAGTGACTTACTTTAGACCAAACAGTAGGAGTCAGGGTTTGAACACAGGTCTGAGCCTAAAGACTTTATCAGTACTCAGATGCCCACCACTGAGCTCTAGCCAAACTGGGCGTGTGTTCTATCCCAATGACTGTTCCCACACCAGCATCTTAACACACACCTTTTCAACTGGTGATTTTACAAAGCCGTTACTCAATGCTAATGCAAGTCATGGAGGACAGAGACTTGTATCATGCTCATTAGAGTGCTCACTGCCAGAACTGGAAAGCAATTGGGCAATCATGCCAGCAATACCAATTAAAGGATTTTATATCTGATCATCAAAGTTTGTACTATATAAATAAGACACTGTGGAGAAAGAAAGTTGGGCCATGGTTAACCTCTCTGATAGAATAGAATGTGACCAATAAATGTCATGTGTTCACAAGATATTTAATAACAATGAATATCTGGTCTTCTAAATTAAAGCCAGGAATGAAGTAGTACAAAGAATACAGTTTTAAGCAGTGTCTGTGTATATAATATCAGGGTTTATGGGGAGAGGCAAGAAGATCAGGAGTTAAAGCCTCACCTGGACTACCATAAATACCAGGCCAGCCTGGGCTATCTAGCAAGATTCTGTTGCAACTCCCATCATAGCAGAAATACCAATTTTTAAATTTTATTATTATTTTTTGTTTTATATATAGTGGTTCTCAACCTTCCTAATGCCACCAACCTTTAATACAGTTCCTCATGATGTGGTGACCCCTAGCCATAAAAATTTTTTGTTGCTATTTCATAACTGTAATTTTGCTACTCTTGTGATTTGTAAATATTTGTGTTTTCCAATGGTCTTAGATGACCCCTGTGATAGCATCATAAGACCCCCAAAGGAGTTGCAACCCATAGGTTGAGAAACACTGATGAGTGTGTGTGTATCTTACATAATTAGCATTTATGAGAAATAGGATTATGCAATGGGTACCATTTACTCATACCTAGAACTTTCAAATTTGTATATTACAGTAAAATAATTTCATTTCAGAAAAACTATGACTTTAAAGCTTTTTCTTGACAAAGTTGACTGAGTCTGATAGATTCACGTTTTGGAAGTGGGATTTCTCACAACGTTTCCATCCTGCAAAGCATGCAGATTGCCTGCAGCATTTTCTCCACATTCAAACGTTAACAACAAAAACCCAAATGAAAACAGATCCGCTGGCAAGATGGCTTGGCTTGTGAGCACAGGCCAGCGAGCCTATCGAATTCCTTTAGAAACCATGGGATTTTTCACCTGAGCCTAAAGTAAAGGCTGCCACAGAAGAGGGTGACCGTTGGCTGACTGCATGGAAGGGTGAGTGGGCAGCAGACATGGCCTCTGCAGAGGAGGCATTGGGGTCTGTGCTTTCCCAGATCCTCTTGGAATTCCCTCCTAAGCTCCTGGCGGTTTGGGCAATGTTTTCTCAAGAAAAAAAAAGAAGAAAAAAAAAAAAAGACTAAAGACAATGATATATTTGATCCAGTGTCTTCTTCGGTCCACATAATTCATGACAACATTTCTTGATTGTCATCGCAACCAAGAACCAGAGAAATCTCTACCAAAAATGCAGCTGTGTTGAAATCCTGATTCAGATCCAAACTCACAGTTCTGATACATCTCAATATCAGAATTAGGGGATTTTCATGTGTGTAATGCTTTTCAGAATTTAGCTCTTAATCTTGAACTTTAGAAAAGATTCTCGAATGCTTAAAAATAGTCATCTCCACTCTTTGTTGGGCAATACTTGAATGCGAATGTAGCACAGAAGATCATTGGCAATGAAAGTTAACAATTCCCATTCGGGGCTGTAAAATCTGTGCTTCTGGCCCAGGGCTGAGGACAGATGGATTAAGCAACTGGACAAGTTCAGCCTTCAGTGACTATGGTTCCAAGACATAGCTTTATAGTCCCTTTGACTGTTGAAAATAAATAAAGCTCTATTGAAAATCACGTTCAGTGTGTGAGAGTTAGTTTTGTATTGCTCTGACTAAAACCTGATAAAAAACAATTTGAAGGGAGGAAATTTATTTTGGCTCTCAGTTTCAGAGACATTTCACGCCAGGGAAGGCCTGGCTATGGGATAGTGTAGAGACAGCTGCACCAGGTATCACAACAGGTCTTCTGGCATCAGTGAGAGCAAAAAAACGAGCAGATACATCCTTGAAAGGCTGGCCCCAGCACCTTGTTTCTACAAACTAGGTATTACTTCTGAATGGTGCTACAGTCCCCAAAGCAATAATACCAGCTGGGGGCATCAGTACTCAAGACATAAGTCTTTGAAAGACATTTCAGAATCAACAGTGAAAGACCCAACCCCATTGGCATAATTAGTGTTTGGTATTTCCAGATCTTCAGGCTTTGGAAGAACGTGTTTCAGAGATATGATGTTCATTTAAAAGATCATCCAAGTTCACTCCAACTCAAAATTCTAGAAGGATGGTCTGCATGATTCTGGTGGAGAATTCCGGTAAGAAACATCAATTCCTATACTCTGAATCTTAGTCAATGTTTTGTCAGATAGTCAGCAGATGTGTAAGATGATGACACATTGTCCCTCTGTGTGTCACATCCCCAGCTGTCAGCCAAAAACTCCATTGCAAGATGTCACTTAACAGATGCTCGAAACGATGCTCTAACTTAAAAATTCCCGTTTACTCGTTGTCAAAGCAGACATGCTGAGCTTTACAGAATTCACTTATTCCCCAGAACTCATTACCGTTGATGTCAAAATTTTATAGTTTGTATCTGTTAAGAAATTCTGCCAGTGGAATGTTTCCTGCAAAATTTCGAGCATAGCTTCAGAAAGAGCAAAACATTTCCTATAAAGCCATTTCTTCTGGATATATTCAGCAAAATCCAATAATTTTAGGGTAGCTTGCTCATATTGAAGAGTTATTTCTATATTGGCGTCGGGCTCTAACAGCTTCTCTAGAGGTTGGACTTCCCCACACATAAAAGGCCGCAAAAATACCTCACAACCCGGATTAAAGAATTAATTCTAAGAGAAGTTTTAAAACAAGGCAAGAGGTTAGGACGGGCTTTATTGATATCGCATGGAACACAGTAAAATTTCATCTAAAAATGAGTGGTTGTTTTTTTTGTTTTGTTTTGTTTGTTTGTTTGTTTTTCAGTGATCAGAAATTAGCAATAAAAGCTGAATGAAAATATTATCCTATGAAATTAGGCCCAGAAAACCGTCAAGTTGTGTCACGTGATTTCAAATAGTAAGAAAATAAAAGGTGTATTTTATACAAGATATTCGACATTAGCTTAGCGTTCTGCATTTAAAATTATGGATACCTCGTATATCTTCCTGTAATTTGTAAGATTTTTTTACCTATTTGGGTTTTTAAGCATGTCACTTTCTATAGCATTGGAACTGACAATAAACAAATTTTGTGTATTTCTAGTTCCCTTCCCTTCCTTATGCCTCCGTCCTCTCTTCTAATTAGTCTCTGTTTCTCATTTCAGTAGAAGTTCACTTGGTATCTTCTACAGGTTTGCATATGTGTTTCCTTGTTCAGAATCCAAACAGAGGATAAAATGGAAATATTGAGGAAAGTCTTTAACCTAGTAAAAGAACAATTTTTTATTTAATTACAAATATTTAAATTGAGTTTTCTATTTTTAATTGAAGTAGTATTTTATACAATATATTCCAATGATGATTTTTTCCCCTCGCCAACCCTCCCCAAGATTCTCCCCAAGTACCCAAATATATATCCTTTCTTTCTCTTCTTTCATTGGAAGACAAACAGGCACCTAGAAAGAAAGATAGTAACAATAAAATAAGATAAAATAAAAACGAACCAGCATATAGGTGGAACAGAAAAACAAGAGCCAAAGAAAGAACACAGGGAACACAGGGACACTGAGATACACTCTCACACACCCAGAACCCCTCTTCCCCTAAAAAACCCAAAATCTGAAACCATAATAGCCAAGCAAAAGATCTGTAAGTGGATTTGGAGAGGTGTGTAAGAGGTTAAGAGCACTGGTTGCTCTTCCAGAGGTCCTGAGTTCAATTCCCAGTAGTCACATGGTGGTTCACAGGCATCTCTTATGGCCTTCAGGCATACATGCAGGCAGAACACTATAATAATAATAATAATAATAATAATAATAATAATAATAATAATAATAATAATTTTTAAAAATCTGTAAGGAAAAAAATGCCCAGACAAAGCATGAGACAAAACAAAACAGCAACAAAACTAAACAAAATACTATTAAGTTTGTGTCATGTTTACTGCTGGGTACAAGGTTAAATTTAATTATCTTTAATGACAAAGGTATTTTTTTTTCAAAGTTTAAAAAAAAAGAACAAGGTAGCACTGAAATTCTTTATTGTCCAGGAGTGAGCCTATCAATTAGCCCCATCATGTGTGAACAGTATGTCATCGTGTGCTGTATGGACAAACACGGTGATACTTTTCTTGCCTTTAACCAGTGTACATTTAGAAGTCTCCTAGAAACATGTGATACAGAAAGTAAAGTAAAACTTTAGGTCATTTAGTTTTCCTGTCTCACAAAGTTTTAAATTTAGTTAAAAACAAGTCACTAGCAATTATATTTTACTAGGGTTCTTTTTTTCTACTGAGAAATTCTATATCTGATATAGTCCAATTCATAAGCGATATATCAGAGCTTATATAATACAGAGATGAAACTCATTAAGAATGAAAGTGGGCTCTCATTTATTTTCTTCAAGTTGAATTAGCATTGACTGTACTGTGCCAGCATTGTAAGGGCACTGCAGTCTTAGCAGAAAGTTCAGCTGAAGCAAAAATGACTAGGCAGTACACAGTTAAGTGTAGATAAGGAAGAAGGCTGAAGGCATACCTAATTTACTGTATTTCCTCCATCCCCTGATTTTAAATTTCCTTATAGTACTTGTACATTAAAGGTCCAGTTTTCACCCTTTATATTTATGAACAAATGTCTTCTGTATTCTTGTTTCTCTGATATATCAAGCCACAACGAACAATAAATAAATAAGTAAATAAGATAAGCAAATAAATTACCTACACAAAAGAACTCTCAATTTTAAAGAACTGTTCTTTTTTCTCTTATCAAGTAAGGCTCTTAAATGTTTTTTAAAAGGATTTTTAAAATTCTTATTTACTCACAACTAAGTAAAAAGAAAATTATCATAGTGTTTATTCTACAGAGATAATATTAACATGTAGATGGGAAGGTTTGCTCGATCTCAAATGAGATTGTAAAGTGATTTGTTTATGTTGTTACCCCACCTTCCAGTTCACCTCATGCTAAGCCTACACTACCCCACTGCTCCCTTTCAAATCCCACGGTTCTTCATTATATGTCTGAGTCCCTGCTTTAATGATGCTGAATAGCTGGGTGTGATTTACTTCCTTTAAAAATGTTAATGATGATTCAAAATAGTCTTAAGTTTCTTCATGATCATTTTGTTGGAATAAATTCCTAGTGTTGGAATTCCCTGAATCCAAGAGACAATCACAATTTAAGATATTTCTCATAAATTGTTTGTCTAGAAAATTGTACATGTTTACATTTCAACTTTAGTAGCATGGGGAGGTTCGTCGTAGTCTCACCTACCCTGGACATTAACATTTGGCCAAAGTTCCTTCTACACATGTCCTTTTACTGTAGGGTATAAGACTTAGAATCATCCTCCCATCCTGGACCACAAACTCTAGGGACAGGGGTAGATATCAGCCTGTAGCTCCCACAATGCCAGAGTGTGCATTCAACAAGTAGTTACAGGGCTGACTACTGGGGAAAACAGACAAAATCAAATATCAAGTTCTGTTGAGTTATTGACAAACTCTAAATCCTTCAGACTACTGAATTCTTAAAACTAAGAGTAAACTTTTCGGCTATAAATCCTGTCTGCTGCTATGTGATGATAGGTCACTGTCACCACAGCTCAGCTTCTTAGGGAAAATTGGAGCTGACTAAAAAGCCCTGTCTAACGTTATCACTGCCTCCTCTTTCCATGATGTCTAAATGAATCCATAACCAAATGAGAACTACTGGATTTTGTTTTTACTTCAAACAATGGCTCTTGAAAGCTGTATGTTGCAGCCTATCGTGTTTTCTCTGGCTCGTGCAGAAAGCCCAGCAGAGATGCCTAACATCCAGAGAACTCCTCACTCATCGTCAGGATGCCCCTGCCGACAATGGCGCTGCTTTACATTTTTCATCTTTATGGCTATACAGAAAGGTACAATCATTTCTGGCTTTTTGTCTCAGTCTCACGTTCAATAAAACACAGATAGTCAGAACTGTATTATAAACTAGGCTGGTTTATGCAAGATGGTTTTGATCAGCTCTAGGCTTCGTGGGAATCCCCTGATCACCTGCGTTTGATGTTCCATAGGTTTTTAAGTATATTACATGTATTTTTGACTTACGATATTTCCCTTTTGTGGTGGCTTTTAGGGAGGTAACCTCATCACAAATTAATGATATAGGGTCTGCACAAGATTGACGCATCTAAATGTTGAATGCTATCTGAAGGGGAGGGCCAGAGGTATTTGAGGTAAAAAGCTTAATGAATATTTTGCTTCTGTGGGGATAACCTAAGCCTGAGTGTGGAATTGGTTTGAAAGAAGGGTATATAGTATCTTCTAATGAAGAAGCATTTGAATATATGAAATGTCAAATACAGTAATGTAGGTGACCTGTATCACTATGGCAGACTTTCACCAAGGCATCTATTCTCCTGGCCACTTGGCTGCCTATCCCACATACCTACTCAGTTGTGGGGGCTGGTCTCCAAGGAGTCTTGAGTATGAACCAGTCAGAATGTGAATACAAGAAGTTAGACTAGCAAGCTAGGGTGGTCACAGTAGTGAGCCCAGTTCTTTCTTAGGAAGAGAAACAGACCCCAATGGTGAGTCAGAACAGAAGGGTAGGCCAGAGAAAATGTGCTGATACCCCCTACTTTGGCCCTTCAATGGAATGTTAATGACTATCAACTATCCCTAGGCATCAAGGGAGACACCTTTGCAACAACAAACATTGGCTCCTGGCTCCATTTGGCATACTTGCTGGCCTTTCTCATTTGCACTGGGTCTTTTATTTTTTTTTAAATCTGCCTCCCTTAATGACGTGTTGGGGATATTTGCATCCCTAACAACAGAGAGAGGAGTAGAGGTCTCTTTGAAGAAGAAAATCTGCATCCTTGGTCCCTTTCCTTATGGCTTCTATGAATAAGGGCAATTGTAGTCTGCAAAGCTAGATAGAAAAAAGTGAAAATGTTTATTAAACATTAAAACACAGCCAGCATGGGGCATAAGTTTTGCTTTTTTACCCCTTTAATCTCCACCTAGAACCTGTCAAGTAGGTCTTCCTGGTCTCCATTCCTGCAGATAAAAAGTCATTAAGGGAGGCAGGAACCTAGAAGCAGGAGCTGATATGGAGGTCATGGAGGAATATTTATAATTGGCTTAATTCTCATGGCTTGCTCAGCCTGTGTTTTTATAAAACACAGGACCACCAGCCTAGGGATGGCACCACCCACAATGGGCTGGGCCCTTCCCCATTGATCATTAAAAAAAGTCCTACATCAGTGGTTCTCAACCTATGGGTCTCAACTTTTTTGTGGGTTGGTTGGTCCTTTTACAGAGGTCACATAGCAGATATTTAGGTTATGACTCATAATTGTAGCAAAATTACAGTTATGAGGTAGCAATGGAAATAATTTTATGGTTAGAGGTGACATTAACTGTATTAAAGAGTTATAGCATTAAGCTTTAGAAACTCTGCCCTACAGGCTTGCCTATAGCCTAATCTTATAGAGGCATTTTCTCAATTTGGGTTCTTTCTTCTCTGAAGACTCTAGCTTGTGATAAGTTGACATAAAACTAGGCAGCGCACGCAGCCAGCAAGCCAATACAACTTAACCTGCTGAAGGCCATGACTGGTCTTAGGGATTCAAACCAAAATGACGCTCTTTGTCATGTCTTTTTAAAATCAGTTGTTGCCTCTCAGAGTTGTAGCCTTTAAAAATATATTAGATATTTTTTTAAAAATTGCAGAAGAGGAAAATATGTTTGAATTCCTACTGGGCATCTGTATTCCACAGAAAAAGGAGGGGCTGGGCAACAGCCACCCGTACAACCTCAGAGCCTGAGCTAACTGCAAATGTCAGCTGTGACTTTTTAAGCCATGTGAGCTATGAGGTGGCTGATACCAACCAAGAGCAACAGATCAAGGCAGAAAGTTCACTACCCTGAGTCTTCTTACCTGGGAAGGCCCCATGTTGACTAAGGAGCCACGCAGTATTGGTCAGTTTGAAAAAAAGATAGGAGGTTGGTTGCCCCCTCAGCTGTTGTTAAACTTGTCTAGAGCTGGCCTTGAACTTGTTGGGCCAGTACATCAGCAGGGGGCCTAATGGCTGGAAACAAAAATCCACAAGTCCCTTGTTTTAAGCTTCCAGGCTTTTGTTGAAAGTCAGGAGGGTGAGGAAGAAGTCAGCCATCTTGGAAATTGGCTACCTTTATTAACTAGCATGGCTTCCAAGGCACAGCCCAGCAAGGCTCCTATCCCCTCAGCAGCCAGCCTATGATGTGCTGAACACAACATTGTGGCTTCCTTCTCTCTCTCTGCTTCCTGGGAAACGGTATGATGTGACAAGAAGAATACTGGATTTTATAGAAGCAGCCAAACTCAAGTCTGAACTCCAGCTCTGAGACTCAGGGGTTTTTTTGTTTGTTTGTTTGTTTGTTTGTTTGTTTGTTTGTTTGTTTTCTCTTCCCCCCCCCCCCCACAACAGAGTTTCTCTGTGTAGCCCTGGCTGTCCTGGAATTCACTCTGTAGACCAGGCTGGCCTGCCTCTGCCTCCCAAGTGCTGGAACTAAAGGCGTGCACCACCACTGCCTGGCTGAGACTCAATTTTACTTGAGTTCTGGAGAACTTAGATCTCCATGTTTGTGATGTAATCATTCACCTACTGGGCCATTTCCCAGGCTCCCTCTGTGTGTAACACAGGTGTCCCAGATCTGCTGTAGACAAGGTAAGTACTTCAAGGTAAATACTGTCAAGCCTCTACCTTTTCTTTTCACTTCTTTAAGCATGACCTTTGTGAATTTAAAGAGCAACCAGGAGCAGCTTTCCTGTTATTCGAAGGCTCATGGGCTTTCTCTGCTACTGAAGGCTGACCATTGGCCACCTCTCTCACCTATCACTCAAGCTGCACATCTGGCTACAGTGTCAAGTTTCCTGATGACATTCTCACATTAGGCCTGGGCAGCCTTAGGATAAAATCACTTAGAAGGAAAAAGATGGCTGGAGTATGGATTTTCCTGGACAGGCAAGCAGGAAGAGTCTCAGTTCCTGGATGTCCCTTCCTTCTCCATTCTAATCCCTCCACCCATGCCACCCATTGAGACATGGGTGTATCATGTATCATGCCTAACCTTCTACTACTTAATCACTGTGTATCCTCCATAGAAGGTACTTCTGCACCCCATTTCCTTTTCTGTGTGTGCACACACATGTGTGCATGCACACCACACACGCACACACACACACAAACACATGTGTGTAAGGTCAACCTTGAGCGTTGTTCCTCTGGAGCTGTCACCCTTATTTTGAGACAATGTCTCTCAATGAGACCTTTGACTCACACATTTGATTCAACTGACTGCCCCTTGAGGCCCAGATCTCCTCCCATCTCTACCTTTCTCATCCTAGGATTATAAGTACACCACGATACTGGGCTTTTTATGTGAGTTCTGGGGATGAAGCTTAGATCTTTTTATCTGTACCGCAAGCACTTCACCAGCTGAGTCATCTTCCCAGCCCCTGTCTTTCTCTTCTTCTTTCTTTTTTCCTGAAACTCCTGTCACAAAGAGGAGCAATGGTTTCCATTGGGAAACCATTGGGAAACCTGATCCCTGATCCCTGCCTACCCAGTCTCTCTGCTCTAGGTGTAAGATGGGGTGTGTAGGTAGAGGTTGAGAAGAAATGACAACTTTTGTCCTCCTGTGAGCTCTAAGGTTGCTTTCTTTCCACTACCCAAGAATATTATTTCTCAATAATACAGACTTTTCCTTCCTCCACAGACCAGCTTAAACACAAAAAGTACACCATTTTCACGAACAGGGTGAGGGCACCTGAGGAGCTCAGGAATCTTACCTGTGCCAGGCCTGCTGAGATCCTGTGAACATGCCCAGGAAGCCCCTTAGTTCTAAGTCCCTCTAAGGAGTCTACAGCTTCTCTGCTGTGTCTCTTACTACAAATATAATCCCCAGGATTCTTCTCCTGTGGCTTCTGTCTGGGTCTGCTCCATTCTGCCTTTCTTCTCTTCCTGTGTTTATTTAACCTGTAGGTGTCTCCCAAATGCCTAACCCAGTCAGTCAGCTGGTGCTCGTCTCTATTCTCCACAGCTGACAGGTGAGATCAGTCTCTTCAGAACTCCTAATTGGTTCCATTGCTCTAGCCCTGCCATGGGTGGATCCCTTCAAGGCTGGGTCCCATCATAGATGAGGAAGGGCTTCTAAACTATGATGCACCCAGGAAGGGGAACAGTGCCTTGAGGAGGAAGTCAAGTTCCCTAGAACTAGAACACGATGTTTATCTTCATAAACATAGCTGTCAGCACTTCTCAGACACGCACTGGCGTTTGCATTTCAGTACCAATGAAATGGCAGTCACCCAGTAGCAGTTAGTTTACAGTTTGCGTGGCCTACGCCTGCACAAGCCGTGAGCATAGCAACATCAACACTGGCATCGATATCTCAGCTGCCAAGAAGAAAGTCTGAAGACACAGTAAAGCGCTCTTGTGGCACATGACAATCAAACATTGCTCCCAGAGAGAGAGGACAATATTAATGTCTTCAGCAGCTTTCTTTTAGGAGGAGTCTCAGGCCTCCTCTGGGTGCCCATGGAGTCCGGTTCCACATGTGAAAGCATCTTAAGACTTGCCTTTGATCTCAGCAGTAGGGAGGAAGAATAAGGCAGATCTCTGAGTGGGAGGCTAGTTTTATCTACATACTGTGCACCAGAGGAACTAGGGGTATAGTAGTGGGACACTGCCACAAAAAAACAGAAGAGCCTCTTAATCAGTCTGCTGTGCATCTCTGCATAAGTATGGAAACTTCTTGTGATGTCATTACCTACCTGATAAAGTTGGAAAGAATGGCTTTAGATCTTCAGTGAAACTCAACTATAATTGGCAACTTGAAGAAAAAAAAAAAAAAAACCATTACCAAGACTAGTGGTTCATCTCACTGTTAACTGTGGCCTTCCAACTAGTGAAACACCACAGTATCCCCCACAGCGGAAACAGCATGGTGAAGTGAAATTCCCCAAACTGCTACCCACAGAGAACCCTTCCTCGGGAAAGACATGGCAGACAGCCCAGCATTCTCCAGCATCCACAGAGTAGCAGCAGTGGGCCCCCGCTAAGCAGATTCCAGGGTGCATTTGTCCTTCAAGGTTAAAGAAGAGAATGTTTGCCATGCTGGACTTCTCAATGTCAGCAGCATTTAGATTCTACAGTGGTGAGGACTCATATTTCAATATTGGCTCTCCCTGCATCACCCTGGCCTGGAGCATGGGTGCCACTGACTTTTCAGCTAGCTTCCTGCCTCCGACAGCCCAGCATCCCAGTCCAAGAGCTGCAATCTTTCCTTCTTTCAGCCTTTCCCTTCAGCCACCCTCACCCCATCCATTTAAAACGTGCTGTGCCAGCTCACTTTAATTATTTCTCTCTTTCTTACCCAGAAGAAATGGTATTCAATCAATAAATCAATCCTATCTAAAAGTAATTTTCATAGAGAAGAATCTACCTGGATCCAGGAAAGTTAATAAAAAGCACTGCAGAATTACTGTTTTTAATTCCTTCCCATATGAACTGGCACATTCCTACCGAGTGCCGAAGGCTCGCTATCATGCCGTGTGCTGCCGTGAGCTTCAGAAATGTGCTAGCTTCAAAATGGGTCCAAACTCTCATTGTTTCAATGTGTGCTCATGAGGATTTCTGGTTAAGGAAAAAATTCTTCATTGTTTTGCCCTTTTTATTTTCTCTCCTGGTATTAATTACATTCAAAATAGAAATGTTAGTGTTTCACTAGCACTGAGATCTCCCATCTCTGAATAAAGAGAATTGCTAGGACCTGACTTCATATGATAATTACAACAATTGATAGGTAGGCGGCCCCTCTAAAAGCCTAGATGAGGTAGCTGACTGTCCATCACAGCCACTGCATAAAAGCGTTTGATTTTCATCCTATTTGCATCTTCATAGAGATACCCGTTGGATTGTCTTTTGATTTTAATGGTTAGGCCATCTGCATGAAGCAGCTGACCATGCTAACAAATAATGGACATAATGAGATACCCCATACCTGTTGTTGACAGTCTATAATAGAGGACATGGGACAGTTTGTGAGCTACAGAAATAGCAAATCTAGGTTAATTCATTAAAAAACAAAACAAACAAACAAACAAAAAACTGTGCTATGGAACTTTATTTCTGCTTGTCCAAAGTAGACAAAGGAAATGACAGAGAAGACTGTGTAGTGTCACCCAGTAGGCAGCTGCTCACATCTGGGTAATTTAAATTTGACTTCAGTATTTTTGGAAGAATTAGGTCACTGGGAGGGATGTGGTTCTCGGGAATATTTTATCTAGGAACTTCTTATCACTCTCTGTGTCCATAGATAGTAAGCGGTCTGTGTGTAAACAACCCTTCTGGGAAGCATCTGAATCCTAGTATGTCCACCACAGTAGGTCTGGGAACCTAAGTGGCTCTGTCTGACTTCAGTACCCAAGCTCTTGTCACAGTGCTGAAATTTTTCTTTGTCCCACAGTAACACTAATTACTGTAATACTTAACCTGAAGATTAATCTGAAGAAGAAGAGCAAAAAGAAAGGCCTGGGGGGTTAAGATTAGGTTGATAATCAGTCGAAGTCACAAGGGAAATTCTGGCTGCACATACAGTGTTAAGGGTGTGCTGTTTAGTTGGATTTGTGGTAGACCCTGGTATCTGAAGTTTGGGTAGCTGTTGTCATTAGATGGTAAATGGATCTGGAATTTACCTCATACCTCATACAGTAGTATTCGAGAAGAGGACAGTCAAGGAGCAGGCTCACATCAGCACGCATGGGGAAATAGGTTGAAAAAGTGGAGTGGATTTGGGATATAAAGAGCCTCAGAAGCCAGCAGATGAACGCTGACAGGCCTTGACATTCTGAAACAGTGAGTGGATCAGGATTTAAGCCAAGACAGTTTAGAGAAACAAGACAAGCAACTCTGAAGATGTTGGTTTTGGAAAAACGCAGATGGCTCCTTTTCAGATATTTTGACTTGAACAGTTACTGAGATCCCTTGGTGATGATTTCCTGGGGTCATTGGAAACTGGACTTGGACTGGAAGGGGAGGTCAGACTAAGGATGCTGGTACGGGAATCAGCAATTCCAGTAAATGCCACAAATGAAGGCTCCCTGTGCATACACAAGAATAGAGCCAGAGGGAAGCTTGAGTTAAGGAAACCTCAACCGAAAAGGCTTGTATCTGGGGATAGTAATAATCCCTTGATTGAAAGTAGAGATGTAGGTTGATAGTCTCCAGTTTCATCTCCTCAGAGGTGATGGTTGTCTGACCTTCAGTCTCCTATAGTCCCTGTCATCGGAACCTGCCTCATACGTGTAGATCAGTAGAGCTCCTTAGTTATTTGGAAGGGTTGGTACATACTGGCTCTGTCCTTCCACTGAAGGCCACTGCTCCAGCTCATGTTCTCTACTCCTCTTTATCCTTTAGGAAGTGCAGTGATATCTTAGTTTCCCTGAGTTGCCATAAGCAATGACCACGGATATCAGATATGGAATGGGTCAAAGTCTAGGATACGGGAAGTCTGAGATCTAGATGTCAATTAGGCTAAGTCCTGGGGACCTCAAGGGAGGGACTCTCCTATACCTCTCTTCACCTGATGTTGGTGAGTACGCTAGTCCTGGGTGGGTGGTGGGGATTTCGATTTTTTGTTTTGTTTGGTTTTGTTTTTGACATGTAGGTAACTCATTGCAATCCATGCCTCCATATTTAAATGTCTGCCTTCTTTCACGTTTGGTATCTCATTAAGACGCAGTTAGCAGATCTGGAATGATCTCACCTCAGTCTTTATTTACATCTTCATAGACTTCCATACAAGATTCTGTCCTTAGGCTCCTGAGTGAACATGGACTTTTGGAGGTGGATGCTACTCAGTCTTCATGTCTCTGCTGTGTTTGACTGCAGGAGTTTCTGCCCTTTGACCTCCCTGTTCCTCTGTATCACTACCCTCACCCCAAGCACTTGTAGTTTAGTTTCTGTGGAAGCAATCTCTGCTTAAATTATCCTAATCTCATTTGCCCTCCATTTTGAATTAGGATTCATACTGCTAACTGTGCTTTTTAATAATGTCTTAACTCCCGTGTCAACCTTCAGGAAAACAAAGTCATCTCTCTTTTGGGGCCCAGTATCCAGGGTAATTGGCTTTAAATCTAGTGCTCTGCTGCATAGGTCTCTGCGGCCCAAATTTCTACTAGTATTTATCTTTTATTCTGAATGACTCTTTTGTTCCCATCTTAACATTCCTTTATTAATTAGTTCAGGAGATATGAAATTGGCTAACTTAGTAAGAAAAGCACTGATTCTCTGAGTCTCCTTTTCTCTTGCCAAATCAGATTTGTGTGTCTGTTTGTTCACGTCCAGGGAGGGGCGCACAGTGGCTCATCTAAGGCGGGATGTCTAAGTTCACACTGCTTGGTCATGGTTGAAGGGGATGTTTAAGTAGGTTTTCCTGTGCATGCAGTTCTGTGACTATACACAATTGTGAGAACTCAGATTTAACACAAACATTTAATAGCATCATTAGTGCAGCCTATGGCATCAGGCCCAGCAATGACCCCTCTTATCCTTCTGGGCTATCTCTGGGTTTCTGGTTTAGTTTGAATAAGTCATCGTGTAGACCCCTTGGAAAAAGAAGAAGCTAGCAGTCAGACCATTGTTTTCAGTTGTTAACAGTTTGAATGGGGCCCAAAGCTCTATACCCTCCACTTCTCCATCCATCTCACTGGCAAGCTTCCAGGCTTTATCAAGACAATCTGACAGTTTTCATACACCTTGGGAGTTGGCAGAACACAGAGTGGCCATCTTACCCAGCCAGGATAACCTTTCATTCTGCAATGAGGAAGTGACCCAGGAGGTGAGTCTGCTTCCCAGTGTCCCAGGATGCGTTCCTGCCACAGCAAGGAAGAAGTTACGGATTTTGCTTCTGTAACAGTCCCCTTTCCACTGTGATTTGCTGCATGACCTTCACACAGTCAGAGTGGCACAGAAAGTAAGAACTGGAGGAGGCTAAGAGGAAGGAGGCCGCAGCCTGCATGGCTTAGAGAACAAGAAAAGACATCAGAGACAGAGAGAGACTGGAGATAAATCCTGGTTTGTAGGTAGAGGTTAGCAAGATTCTATTCCCTGTGGAGTAGGCCAGAGGACTTAAGCTCCAGAGTGGTGTCATTTGAGAGAATTAATCTGGTCTGGAGTTTGCCTAAGGATACTGCTTCCAGGGCATGGCCAGTTTAATTTGCTAGTCAATGTAATCTAGGCTTCCAATCTTTAAACAAGTGAAAATAGTAATGGTTAGTAGAATCCTTAATTAAGAGAATTATTTTCAGGCTAAGAAAGAAAAGGGTAGATATTCATGTGTCCGATATTGCTACCAAATAATGGTTGAGTTCTGCTAAGGAAAATACTTTTCAGTAGAATAAAACTGGATTACAAAACCAAGAAAACATGCATACAGCTAGAATTCAATCATTTAAATCTAGTATCTTGGAGTTATTCCAGAGATCCATAAAATCCAAGAATTCTAGCATAGAATTACTTGGGTTGATTACACCGAGGCCCCATGCATATCTATTTAGTTGTCAAAAACTCAATGATCTCGATAACTTTTCTCCACCCTTGGGATTCTGTCTAAGACAAGTTTAGCACTTACTTCAGCCAGATCCCAAGGAAGTTGCAGAGATGAACCAGATGACACTCTTGCTTCTAAAAGCTGGAGGTCCACATGGAACAATGTGTGTGTCAACAAATAAGATATAAAGGAAGAGAGAGTGTTTTACAGAGGGTATCTCTGGCCTGGGCCAGCAGATAGACAGTCAGGTGAGGAGATGAGGCCCTTCAAGAAATAATAAGTTATTTTATCAGGCTAGTGGCTATAACTGGATCAAGGATGGATGGATGGATGGATAGATGGATGGATGGATGGATGGATGATAGAGAAAAGTCTGAAAGAGTAAATGGGGCTCCTTGTGCTTTGTAAAAGATTCAGATATGACTTTCAGACAGTGAGCACCAAGAAGATTATATTGCAGTGTGTGTGTGTGTGTGTGTGTGTGTGTGTGTGTGTGTGTGTGTGTGTGTTTACTTGATAAAGTAGAGAATAGGTGTAGGAGCAGGAAACTCAATTAAGAGACTCTAAAATTGGTGAAGATAGGAAATTTTAAGGTCTGAATTAAGATAGCCAGCCGTAGAGATGGTGGAAGGCAGACACATTCAGATGTCAGGCCCTGTGTAGAGGGTTTGTGTTATAGGATAACTAGGAATTGTGTCAGGTATGCCTGGGCACAAATTCCAACCGAGTCACTTGCTCATTGCACGAGCTGGCCAAGGTGCTCAGCCTCTAGGACCTTCAGCCTCCTAATCTAATACCCTTCCCTAATACTATCCTATGGCTTGGTGCACTGACAGAGTGTGCACATTCATAGCATCTACTCAGTGAGGAACAGCACTGTCGCTGGTACCCACTACCCGGGTACCCAGACTTGCAGGTTTCCTTTCCAGTGCCCTTACTGCCAATGACACTTGGTGGTAGTTGTGGGAACTCAATTTCCGTGTGGGCAGATTAGATCTCTCAGGCTACTGCTACCGTTTGTGCCCATGGCTGAGTGGTGTCGCTGCCTTGCCACAAGCTGGTTCCTCAACAGAATAAGCATAAACTCTTTCCTATAGACAGGGAAAGAAGGGCAGAGCCTAGGTCTGAAGATGCCTGGAGCCTGTCTGTGTGAGATAGCTTCTCCCCTTGCTACCTTTACAGATCTGTTTAGAAGTCTTTGTTGCTTTGTAAGGGAATTTGTTGTTCACGGGGGACATGGAATGTTATGTGTCCTCTGATGGGAGAGACAGCTCAAAACTGGAAGAACCTCAGCAGCGCTTCCTCCCTGCCAGAGAGTTAAGACTGTTTGATTTCAGCATCCTAGCAACCGATTTGCCGCCAATAGAGCAGCATGGCGTTTGTATAGCTCCTCTTTGGCAAGCCTTCCCCTTCAGAAATGGAATTTATGGCTTTGTCCCTAATGGGCCTTTCCTCCCCCTCCCCTAGAGGAAATTAAATCCACAATGCCAAGTCATGTAAGCTCAAAAATTCCAAGGCTGCAACTCCAGTTCAAGTCTACTGGGCATGTGTGTGCAGCTGCCAGATGCCCTCTGGCTCACCTTTGTTTAGATAAACAATTGAAAGTGTGCCATTTACAAGGCTGGGGCCTCTGGAGTCACACAAAGGAATCTGGCTGAAGCCTTTTTAATTGGAAGCAGGAGATAAGAAGGGACATAGCCTGTTGCTCTCTTGAGATGTTAATTGCAAAAAAAAAAAAAAAAAAAAAAGTGATTGTTGCCTTGAAATTGTTTGTTGCACAAATCAGAGTTAGTCTGGTCAGACCCTTACCTTATATAAAAGCAAACCATGATCCCAGATCCCACAGGGAGTTGCCAAGAGTGTAAGATACTGATGTAGAGTATGGGTCGGAGGTCAGGATGGGGCTGCGGACGGCACTACACAAGGCCTAGAGTCCATGACCCTTGCTCAGTGTTGGGTGGTTTAAGAAATGATGGTGCCTGGTTCCAGCCCAGAGATTGTGACTTAGTTATTCCATGGTTGAACCCTGGTATAATTATTCTTAATTGAAAAAAATAAAAACAAGAAAAAAAGAAAAAAACAAAGGCTTGTTTCTGAACTTTCCCTTAGTAGGTTTGAGCATGTAGTCGAGACTGAAAACCCTGATCTTCTCCGTCTTTACGTAAATATCCTAGACTGGCACAGAGTGTGAGAATGAGGGAGTTCTGAGAAGGTAGAAACCCTTTTGTCGGGGACAGGAATTCAGGGAAGGCTACCAGAAGGAGACAGTAGAACTGACACTTGAATAATGATAAAAATCTGTGTTGTACCCCTCACCTGAGCAGGCGAAGGTTTGAGTGCGCCTCCTCTTGGCCCACTCAACTCAGCAAATCAAGTTCCTAGCTTTAAACATACTTTTAGTGTTAACTTCCGCATAGTCCCAACTGATGTTTAAGGAAGGGCGACCTGGGCTTTCTGACTTTCTTGTGTCATTGTGGTAACTGTGGGCCCTTTGTTCTACCTTTAAAACCACAGATGTGGAAGGAAAGACATCATCCTGGGAGGGAAAGGGGTACAGCCCCAGCCAGCACATAGTCCCCAGAAGCCCCATCAACCAGATGTTCCAGCCAAGCCCCCTGGTACTTCCCCACCAAGTAGGCTTGGCAGGTGAAGGCATAGCGGCATCCACATTTGTATCTGTTTTCATTCAAAGTCCAATCACACTTCACACCTGGGCCACTGAGACCCTGGTCTAACTCTCCTCACTATACAATCTCAGGCCAGATTCAGAAGCTGATAATTTTTTTTGTCCCATGCAACAAAGATAACTGTACACCTTATCTTCTCTGTGATCCTGAGGATGCTGAGAGATGAACAGCTTCTTGCCTGATGACTTAGCCCCATGTGCTACTGTCAACAGAAGTCTTCCATACTCTTTCGGGGTTTTTGCTGATGCCAGACTGAGGGACCTAACCATAGGAGGGCCACTGTCTTTGGAAGAAGGAAAGAAAGACCCAAAGTTTGGATTTCCCTTCTGCTTCTTGACTTTCTTCTGTCAAGAAGGGTCCAAGGAGGAGCAAGGGGAGAGAAAGTCAGTGTTTCCCATTTCGGGTACTGTTTCCTTCACCACATGCCTTCCAGAGTGAGGCTTTTCCACCTGACCCAGTCTTGGCAAAGCTGTTTTGATAAGAAGGTTGGTAGACACTTAAACAACATCATTGACCTTGATACATGAAAGGGGACATCATCCCTGGGCCTACACCTGCTGAAGGCTTCTAGACACCCAGAAGATGGTGCCCAACACAAGTCACTATGCCTGTGCAGAGTGCCAAACCAAAGCGAAATGTCACGCCCAACTCCAGCCTGATGTTTGGCTAACGACTGTCTCCACTGCTGTAGAGCCACCTTCCCTGTGACCATGGAAATACAGGAAAGTATTGTGGAATTTGCTCATGGTGATTACTCAGATAAGAGTCACAAAGAGGGAAGTTGTCATTTCATAGGTCTTCAAAGCTCTGCAGGATGACATTCTTCTGTGAGTCCAGATGCTCAGGGTGTGAGCTATCAACACAATTTCAAAGCAGGACCAGATTCTGACCAGCATTGTTAGGGTATCCTTGGGCCTGTGTGTGGTCTAGGTGGTCCTCAGAACAATGTTGCAACATTCCCTGCAAGTTGTCTGTTCACAACTTACAGTCTCTGCCTAGGGTGGGAGTGGAGAGTGGATAAGCCCTGCCTTGTAGAGCTGATTCTCGTGGGCATGGCCTGTGGCTTTATAGCACACACACACACACACACACACACACACACACACACACACACACAC
>JANHMN010000013.1:22206163-22234974 GCA_030674055.1 Rhabdomys pumilio
CACACACACACACACACACACACACACACACACACACACACACACACACTGATGGACTTTTCCACGCTTGTCTGAAGATCTTGGCCCAAAAGGGAAGTCTCTAACATAGTAGTTCTCAACCTTCCTAATGCTGGAACCCTTTAATACAGTTCCTCATGTTGTGGTGACCCTCTCCCCCACCACATAAAACTATTTCATTGCTACTTCATAACTGGTTTTGCTACTGTTGTGTAAAGATCTGATATGCAGAATATCTATATGCAACCCCTTTATCAAGACACAACAATGGCTCCTTAGAGAGGCTTTTGTTATATATACCTAAACTCATGCTACCAAGCATAAACATACTTCTAGCCCTGAAGACATCTCAAGATCTTCCCAGTGTTACTGTGGCATCTCAGGCACAGTGGACCACCGTTCATCTTGACGACAGAGGAGAGTGTTTACCTAGTGTCATTAATCACACACCAGACAGTACCCCTTCCTAACCTTCCCACAAAACATCACTCCACCACAGTGTTTGAGACTATGATGGCAATGCTGCCCACTGTGCTGAGAACAGTAGTTGGGACTCTTCATTTTATCATAGTGCCTGGGGTTCTATGCATGAGTTATGCCTCTCAGTTGAAAGCCATCCCAGGAGCTGATAATAGAAAATGTTGGCTCTTCTAGTGTCCACTTCTCCTAACTGACTCTTGCTTGGCTCTTTAGAATTTAACGATGGACACTTCCATCAGTGAACCTGCTTACGGTGTTTGGAATACATGAGTGAACAACCTTGAGCCCACTGTGGCCCATGTCCAAGGTTACAAGTGTCTTTGAATTATATAGCACCATTTGCTCTTTGTCTTAAATGCCATACTTAGGTTGGAGAAGCAGCACTGTTCTCTCCAGGTTTAGGGTCAGTTGGCCATAGAATACCCTAGAAGTCCAGATAGGAAAACATCTCAAATATCTGAGGGAGGCAAGACGGTTAATAATACTAGACTGGCCAACTCTGTGAAGCAAACATGTTGTTTACCAGTGTTAGTATTCAGTTTCCTATGGAGCCCATGGGAGGAGTTCTCTGGCTGGAGACAACCATGGGGAAAATCAAAGAGAAGACGGAGAGTAACAAGGCATTGCCAGTGAGCCACACTTGGAAGTTGCCAAGGGTGAAAACTTCCGCATGACTTGAAGCAATCTCACATTTCCAAAACACGTTTTTGGACCCTTCCAATTGCTTGGTTGGCTCTGCTTGCTTGATACAGATGGGATCTTATTTAGACTTGGGCTCCAAGGCTTCCTCGGGGCCACCAGTAAATAATTCACTAATGCTATAAAACACCCGGGCTCACTCAACTGTTCTTAGTAGAACTGAAGTTTCTATACGTCTAGGAAGGCTTCTGTTTGAATTCCCTGAGTGACTTTTGTCCATGATAAAAATAATAATAATAATTAACTCTTGATAACTCATAGGAGCCTACCTGGAATGAATCCCCAACTCAAAAGCCTTTCACAGTTATCTCTTCAAACAGGGTCTTTTCTATGTCACTGGGATTGCTGGAAAAGAGCAAAATCTTGGTGGCAAGAAACAGGGATGAACATGAACTCCAAGGGTGAAGGGAGAGCTGTCAGAAGCCAGGCAGTCTTAAACTTGGTTGCTCCAATTTCTCTTGGCAGTCTCACCTGCTCCAGGATTCTTCTCTCCTTTACCCCTTCCTTTGGGATGTTAGCTCATTCTGTCCATTCAGGACCCTTTTCCCACTGTTTGAACTCAGCTCTACTTCCAGAAGTGCCGTGCATGTAAGAAAGGAGTGAGTAGGTCCTAACTGTTGGAAATTGTTGAATAGAGTTTGTTTTGGCATCTTGGGAATATTCTGATGTTTTTTTTTTTAAGCAATGGTTCTCAACATGTGGGTCACGACCCCTTTTGAGGGAGGCCAAATGACACTTTGACAGTAGTTGCCTAAGACCTCAGAAAAACACGGAGATTCACATTTCCATTCATAACAGTAGCAACATTACAGTTATGAAGTAGCAATGAAAATTTTTCTGGTTGGGGGTTGTAAGAAACTGTATTAAAGTGTTGCAGCATTAGGAAAGTTGAGAACGACTGTGTTAATGTTTCTGTTGATAAATCTTTATGATATTGTCAATGATACAGGATCTTTTCACCTCATAACTCTGCATTTCTCTGAAGTATCTAGTATGGCTTGCCTAAGGTCAACATTCAGTTATTTGTTGTACTGTTTAATCTCCTTCTCCCTCCCCCTCCCCCTCCCCCTCCCCCTTCCCCTCCCTCTCTGGGTGTATGTGTGTTTGTGAGTATATGTGTGCTTGTGTGTATGTGTATGTGAAGGCACACAAATGCATGTATAAATGCATGCCACTTAGATTTCCTTGTAATAACTTTTGTTCTTTGATAGCTTCATACATGTATAGAATGTATTTTAGTCACCTCTCACACTTTCTCTTGTATTCCTGCCTCCTGGGTCAGCCTCACTTCTTCCCTGCCTCTCTTAATATTCATGCTTTTTTGTATTCTGTCTTGTGGCACTTAACATGTGTGTTTGGCTATGAGTTTCAAGTTATCCAATGGAGTCTGTGGGTTCATGGGTTTGTACACAACTGGCTATTATGCCTTCTCATCTCCCAGAATCTGTTATCTGCTATTAGTTTTACTCACTGTTCAACAGTAAGAGGTAGGGTCTCATGAGCCCCTTCTCCATCCATAGCTGACTATTGGCCAAGATAGTCTTAAATGCTACCTATAGCCTTGACATAAAATACATACATGTGCGTGTGTGTGCGTACACACACACACACACACACACACACACACAATCTCCATGCTTTTTACTTGTTCATGGACTTGATTCAGTCAGGACTCCTAAGATAGATATTAAATGTCCTGGGGTGGATTTTTAGCTTAGATAAAGTAGCCTAGTTGCCAAACAGCCCTAAATTCTGGGTCCAGCTGCATCACTGTAAGTAATAGACTGCTTGCCTGAATTGTGTCAGCTCCAATTCTTCACCAGAAACAGCAGAGTAGATGGTATTCACTTCAGATAAAGTGGAATGCTCTTATCCCCGTGGGACAGAAGATGGTAGAAGCAAATCCATTCGTCATTATTTCCTACAAGGATCACTGCTGAGGTTCTACCATGTGCCAGGCAATTTTGAGTCAGTCCTTTATTTCTGCCAGTCCCTAATTCCTTTTATTCTCTGTAATACAGACAAGGAGGGAGGAAGGAAAAGTGAGAGCCCACAGGAGACAAGAAGAGATAAAATGGGGTTGAGGGGGAGAGAAGAGGAAGAAAAAAGAGAGCTGTGAAGTCTCTTTTTATAAATAGTATCTCAGGTTCTTTCCAGAAGAAAAAATTCTAGCCAACTTCAATTTAGTAAAAACAGACAGAACAACTGTGATCATTCAGACACTGGGGTAAGTGTTTAGAGCAGCTGGAATTCTACCTCTGCCCTCTTAGGGTTCATACAGGTAAGCAGCAGAGGAGATGAGTATAAGCCCCATAACAAAGCATTCTCTATAAAGCTACTACTCTGCTATGCTTTCTGTTTCTTTGATTAAATATCATGACCAAAATCTACACAGGGACTCTACCAGTGAGCTATGTACCAAGTCCATTTTGCATCTTGATTCAGAATTCCTAGGTTGGCCTTTTGCATCATCTTCCCAAGTGGCTGCAAGTACAGATGCCTATACCCAGGCCTGGCCTCTCTAGCTTCCTTCTCTACTCTAGCATCTTATGAAGTCTTGGGTACCTATAAAATTTTCAGAGCCCATCTTCATTTTTCAGTGCTCACAGTCTTTTTTAGCCTTCTCCACCTCTAGACTCCTGGATATTTCGGTTTCCTTTTAAATGCTCCTGTCTATAGTCATTTTAGGTAACCTCTAGCCATGAGCTGTGGCTCTCATGACCTCCATATTAAGTAAATTCAAGCTTGGAATATACCCTGAAGCTATCTTAATTAATTACTGGATAAGGTATAAAGGGAACCATTGCCTGGATGGAAGCTTAGATTCCCAGCTGAGAAACCTTTGGGATTAAGCAAGCTAGTAGTGAAGCTGGTAGTCAGCATCAGCAAGTTACTCTGCCTGCCATATAGTAAGTATAACTAAGTAGGCTTCTGCCATGTATCCTGGCATGCCACTCTGAGGTGGCTGCAATGACAGTATGCCTGTGTTCCTCTGGCTCCTGAAATTTAGTGAATGCTCTTCCCTGTGTGCTGACTGCTGGGATGTTTTTGTTCCTGTCTGCTGTTGTCCCTAGTCACACATGCATATTTCTGCCATTGATTGTCACTGAGGACCAGTTCCTAACCATTATCATCTCTGTTACCTGCACCACTAGCTCATGGCAGGGGTGGTCCCTGGTCTCCCGCAGCCTTCCTTCTTGTTCCAGCTCAGATACTGATAGGTGCTGTTGGCCTCTGTTTTCTCAACTGTAAGAAAGGATTATGAGAATTAAATAATCTATGAAAAATTCATAGCTTGCCTTATAACAAGGTCTTAAGTGGGGGTTAAATTAGGTTGAACACTTTGAGTTTTTAAATATTCTTTAATTTTTAAAATTGATTTTGAATTTTTTTATGTGTATGAGTGTTTGGATGAGAGAGAGAGAGAGAGAGAGAGAGAGAGAGAGAGAGAGAGAGAGAGAGGAGAGAGAGAGAGAGAGAGAGAGAGAGAGAGAGAGAGAGGACACATGTATACACACCATGTTCAGACAGTACCCAAGTAGGACAGAAGAGGGCATCAGATCATCAGATCCCCTAGAACTGGAGTCTATAGACCTTTGTGAGCAGGCATGTTGGGTCTGGAAGCATCAGATCATCAGATCCCCTAGAACTGGAGTCTATAGACCTTTGTGAGCAGGCATGTTGGGTCTGGATATTGAGCCCAGGTCATCTGGAAGAACAGCCAATACTCTTAACTGCTGAGCCATCTCTCCAATACCTACCCTTTGATTTTTATATTGATCTTATATTAAGTTGTTGGTTGTAAAGTTCAGACTTTAAATTAAATAGATGTCTGTCACACGTGCAAGTGATTTAAAAGGAGAAGTCTAGTTTTGGGATAAAATTCTTTCTCCAATGACTTAGACCTGACTTAATATCAGGTGTATGTGAATATAGGAGATACTGTGTCATGATTACCTAGCCCACAAAAGAAGGTCTCTGATCTGTTCCTCTGTCTTTCATGGTAAGCAACACCTTTAGACTTCCTCATTTAATTCCCAAGTGACCAGTTTGTGGGCAGCAGCTTGAATTAGCAAATTGTATCTGTACATTCTTGTACTAAGATCTCAGATGAAAATGCCCCATTTCCATGAGGAAAGGAAAGATCAGAGCAGAGCATTCTCAGCTTTGGGTAATACACAAGGAAGGCTCCAGACACTGGCATTTCAAGGATATGCAGTTCATAAGGTTCAAAGGCCCCAAGCAATTTGTTTTTGGAGCAAAATAAAGGCTACATATTCTTTGGGCACCTTTCTGCTTACTAACCTTGCACCTTAGTAGCCTTTCTCCCATGAATCCAATTTGTTCTGTCACTTTGACTTTGAATATGTGTTATGTTCCAGTAACCAAAACCAAAAATAATATCTTGAACTAGATGTAGTTTTTTTCGTCTCTTACACAATACTGTCAGGTGTCCTTGGCTCTCTTTATGATCTAAGTGTCTTGGACTCAGCTTCCTTGGGTATTGATTTTCCTGTCACCCAATGTACTAGTTAATTCTCTCATTGCTGTAACAGGATGGATATCTGACGAGATCAGATCTGAGGGTACAGTACATCCTGGCAGGAAATCTGTGGTTAGGAGCATTAGGTAGCTGGTCATATCATGTCCAGAGCCAGGAATCAGAGATTTAGGCACATTCTTTTCCCTTTTTTCTTAGCCTAGGACCACAACCCATGCCAGCAGCATTCAGAGGCGATCATTTTTAGTTAAACCTTCCTGGAAATATGGTCACACAGAGGCTCAGAGGCTTGGCTCAGAGGTGGTTCTAAGTCCTGTAAAGTTGACAAGATTAGCACTCACAGCTGGTGCTGACTTCCCATTCTACCACCGCAATCACACACCCCTCACCCACCTTGGGGGAAGCTGAGAAGGGAAGGGGGAGAACATATGCCTTGCCATTTAAGGATGCTACTTGGAAATCAAAAATTCTTACGACCTCTATCATACTGTTGGCCAAGTGTAAGTCACAACATCACCCCAGGTAGGAAGAGAGGCTGGTAAACATGGCTTCCATCAGAGAACTTACAAACCCAGTAGGAACTTGGGTTTCTGTGGCTGTAGAAAGGGGGCGCAGTAGACGTGACCAGCTCTGAGCTCATTAATTAAGTGGAATCTATCAAGTTGTTTTCCCTTTCCCTTAGCATAATTCCTTCAAGTTTTATCCATGTTGTCATATGTTGGGGTATCCTTGTTAAGACCGATTCTCACTCCACCTCTCTCTCTCTCTCTCTCTCTCTCTCTCTCTCTCTCTCTCTCTCTCTGTGTGTGTGTGTGTGTGTGTGTGTGTGTGTGTGTGTGTGTGTGTGTGTAAGAAAGAGAGACAGAGACAGAGACAGAGAGTATCTTGTTTATCTCACCATCAGTGGGCATTCAAGTTCCCATCTTTGGGACATTGAGACTAGCATTGCTGTGAGCACCGGTATGCAGTGTCTGTTTGGGCAAGTAGTTTCTCTTCTCTTAAGAGGAGTCCTTAGAACACATGGTAACTCTGTTCACTTTTTGTTTTAGAAATCACTGCAGCACTGTCCTCATTTGAACTTAAGCATGAATAGTTATTCACATACCAGCAGGTTCATTATGATTCTTGTATGTTTGTTGTCAAGACTTGGTAATAACAAGCTTAAAATGTAGATGAGTAGATAAGTAGGTAGTGTTTCTTGGTTTTGTTCTGGGTTTATGCTGAATGACTGTAGTATGAAACACTAGACTATGACATTGGCTTGGGAACAGCACTCTCTGGTTAAGTCCTGTTAAAAGGCAGAGCCAAGTATGCCCGGATGGGAAGTGAATCATTTTATTTGCTTCTGTTCTCAGGGCTTTGGTGTGAAAGGAACTGTAGTAGCTTGCACGAAGCTAAGCAAAGCACGGTAAAGATTCCAACAGAAGGAAAAGGTTAAAAGGGAGAAGGAAAACATTCCTCACTTCAAGGATCGTTACAAAGAAATTCAGACTCTCTTAAAAACACAGAGCCCTTTAAAAAAAATAAAATGAGCCCCAAGGGACCCTCATCTGTGCACTCCCTGGCAAGAGGTTGTTTACACACTTTCTTCTCAGGAGAACTACAGCCTGGTTGGCATGGGGAACATAAATTGTGCTAAATCCCAGGCTTTGGTTTTGGTGTGTTTTAGGTTTTTGTTTTGTTTGTTTGCTTCTTTTGTTTTGTTTTTGTTTTATTTTGGGTGGCTCATCTGTCCTCATTTAGGACTGAGCAACTGTGAAGATGTCCTATCGCTGTTGCCTTTTGAAGCCATGCCTCTGTGGCCATTGCCTGCAAAGGAAGTTGTATACTAAAGGAACTCTTTAACACTTGGGGTTCCTGGGCCTGGACAGTAGTGTCACCTACCAGTGGGAGCTTCCACCAGGCTCTCTGGTTTGCTGTCCCAAAGTCTGGAATTTCTGAGTGCAATTTTCCAAAATGAATACATTGCTCACAGTGGTGGGAGAAGGGTATTCCGTGGACTGCCTGGAGCTTGGGAGTGAGCAAGAGTAAAACTTCTCAGAAGACTGTCAAGTGACCTTACCTGACTTCTGGCCTCAGTTTTCTTCAATAGCTGGTGGGAGTCTTATAAACCTTGCTAAGGACCTACAGAATAGGTGAGGTTGTTTCTCTGTTGTAACCACATTTGAAAGCACATCTCCCTTTGTCCCCTATCCTTTCATGAATTATATCCATCCATCCATTCAATGCTTTCAAGGGAAAGTGGTCCCCTAAGTCCTTGGTATACAGATTTGCAAGTGTGCTTTTTATTCTTATTATTTGGGGTGAATTTGCGACAGAGAGGGTGGATTAAAAATCGTACTTTGCTGCCTGAATGAAATCAGAAGTTTCTTCCTTTCTCCTATACCATTTTGGTTTTGGATGAAGAAATATGCCTTTAAGAAATGGGAGAAAGATCAGCACCAATACCCAGAGATACTCATTACCTGGGAGCCTGTTGGCCATGCCAGTCTGGGAATCAAGTAGGTGACCTTTACTTTCTTTCCTGTTCTATCTCCAATTGCCCAGTCTCATCTTTAGTCCCATAGCAGACTACCACACTGAGCCTGTCTTCCCTCTCTGCTTCCATTCCCTGGGGAATACAATCATATCATCTGATAATAACGGTCATCTAGGAAATCCAGTGTATCATAAGGACATGCTTTAAAATTCTGTAATCCTGTCATCCTGTACCCCACCAAATTGAAAAACCTAAAAGCAGTTGGGAAATTTCTTGATATATACCACCTACAAGGTTGAAACAAGGATCAGGTAAGCAATTTAAACAGATTTATAACCCCTAATAAAACAGAAGCAATAATTAAGTGTCTACCACCTCCCCTAAAAAAGCTCAGTGCCAATAGCATTCAGCTCAGAGTTCTCCCAGACTTTGAAAGAAGAGTTAATGTCAATAACTCTTAAATTATTCCACAAAGTAGAAAAGGAAAGAACATTGCTAATTTTTTTTATGAGACCACTACTACCCTGATACCTTAACCACAGAAAGACCCAACAAAGAGAGGAAATTACAGAACAATTTTCTTTATTAACAAAGATGAAATAAATCTCAATAAATAATTGGAAACCAAATCCAAGAACACATCAAAAGATCATCTACCATAATCAAACAGCCTTCATCTCAGAAATGCGGCGGGATCATTCAACATATGTAAGTCTATAAGCCATACATATAAACACACTGAAAGACAAAACCACACAATCATCTCATTAGGCTAAGAAAGAGCCTTTGATAAAATCCAACACTCCTTCATGATAAAAGTTAGAGAGACTGGGGTTGCAAGGGACACACTTCAACATAATAAAGGCAGTTTATATCAAGCCCAGAGCCAACATCAATGTAAATGAAGAGAAGCTCTAAGCAATTCCACTAAGATCAGGAACAAGTCAAGGATGTATACTCTCGCCATAGCTATTCAATATAGTACATGAAGTCCTAAAACAACTGAAGGAGATCAGGGGATACACATAGGAATGGAAGACATCAAAGTATCCTTATGTACAGATGATATGATTGGATTCATAAATGACCCGGAAACTTCACTGGAAAGCTTCTACAGATGATACACACTTTTAGCAAAGAAGAGTACAAAATTAAGACAGAAAAGCAGTAACGCGCTGTAAACAAATGATAAATAGACTGGAAAGTCCTGGAAACAACATCTTTCACAATAGCATCAAAGTAAATAAATAAACACACAATACCATGGAGTAACTCTAACCAGGCAAGCATATGATAAAATCTTTAAGATATTGGGTAGGAAATCGAAGAAGCTATCAGAAGATACATAATTAATCATCCATGCTCATAGATGAATAGGATCAGTACAGTACAAATGATGACCCTGTCAAAACCAGTCAATATATTCAATGTAATCCCTATCAAAATTCCAACACAATTTTTCACAGAACTTGAAAGGACGACTTTCAGCTTCATATGAACACACACACACACACACACACACACACACACACACACACACGCGCGTGCACACATGCACTCACATACACACATACACATCAGAATAGCTAAAGCAATCCTGAGTGATACAAGAACTGCTAGAGATTTCACCATCCCTGATCTCAAATTGTACTACAGAACAATTAATGAAAAGCGAATGGTATTGAAACAGAAACAGTGAAGTGGATCAACAGAATAGAATTGTAGATCCGGACGTAAGTCCATACACCTACACACACATTGTTTTCTCCATAAAGAAACCCAAAATACACAACGGAAAAAAACCAGAAGCTTCAAAAAATGGGGTTGATCGAACTGGATCAACCATATAAATAGATTATACTTAAATAGAATATAAATATAAATATACTTAAATAGAATATAAATAGATTCATACTTAATCACTCTGCACAAAACTCAACTCTAAATAGGTCAAGGACCACAGCATAAAACCAGATACACTGAATCAGATAGAAGAGAAAGTAGGAAATAGTCTTGACATTATTAGCACAGGAAAAGGCTTTCTGAAAAGGACACTGATTTCACAAGTCCTAAGAACAACAATTAACAAATGAGACCTTATACTGAATAGCATCTGTATAATAAAGGGCCTCATTGTTTGGACAAAGCAGCAGGCTACAGAGTAGGAAAAGATTTTCGAAACTGCACTCCTCATAGAAGTTAATATCTAAAATACATAAGGTATTCCAAAAACTGAACATCAAGAAAATAACACAATTTAATAATGAGGTGTAGATCTAAACAGAATTCTCAAAAGAATAGATTCAAATGTCTGAGAAGTGCTTAAAGAAATGTTCATCATCCTGAGTCATCAGAGAAATGCAACTCAAAACTACTTTGAGATTCCATCTTACTCCAGTCACAATGGCCAAGATTAATAAAACAAGGACAACTCATGTTGGCAAGGGTGTTGTGTAAGGGGAGCACACATCCATTGCTCGTAGAATTCAAACTTGTACAACCAGTATGGAGATTGGTATGGCAGTTCCTCTGGAAGCTGGGAATAGATACTCAGTCGTGGAGACACTTACTCAGGCATATTCATTGCTGCTCTATTTATCATAGTCAGAAACTGGAAACAGCCTATATGTTCATCAACAGATGAATAGATAAAGAAAATGTGGTGCATTTATATAATGGAATATTACATAACTGTTAAAAAGGAAATTATGAAATTCACAGGTAAATGGAGGTAAATGAATGGAGATAGAAAAAAATTATCCTGAGTGAGGTAACATAGATTCAGAAAGACAAATAGATGTCCATTTGCTTATATGTGGATGCTAACTGTTAAGTCGTTGGTAAGAAAGCCACAATTTGTATAGCCGCAGAGGTTAGATATAGAGTGAGGGACTGAAGGTAAGGGGATCTCCTAGGAAGGGTAAATAAAATAGACAATTATGGATGGATGGGAGGAAGAGGATTCAATGAGATTAAATGGCTAAAAATGGGGAGAAGATGTAAGGGAGAAAATGCAGATTTAGGATGGAGAAGAACAGCTAAAATGGTGATCCATTTGAGGGGTTGTATGAAAACCTAATATACTCCTATAAAAACCTAATGTGTATGTGTGCATGTGTGTGTGGTGTGTGTGTGTGCATGTGCATGTACATGGTATGTGTATGTGATGTGTATTGTAGTGTGGTGTGTATGTGTGTGTACATGTGTGTGTACATGTGCATGTGTGTGCATGGTATGTGTGTATGATGTGGTGTGTGTGTGTGTGTGTGTGTGTGTGTGTGTGTGTGTGTGTGTGTAGTATGTGTGCGTGATGTGGTGTGGTGTGTATGTTTGTGCTGCTCTCCTGGAACTGATAGAAAGTCCTTATTGCTAAAGGCAATAAGACAGTAATTTTATAATTCATTGAACACCGAGAAGTTGAGCTGCCACCCTTACCCACTAATGTTTATGGTATGGGAAGATACTCTCCATGTTACCACAGGAGAAAAGTAAACAACTACCAACCCTGTGATCTACAGTGGTGGCCTGCCTGCATGACATACTAGGGCACTAACTGTGTGAGTGACCAACCACTATCTGATTTGAGTTAAGGCCCCCACTCTATGACATGGGACACATGTTGCTTGTGTAGATTTGGATGGATGAAAACGTGAAGTGGACCCAAGAGGAGATGGGGAGGGAAAACCACAGTCAGAATATACTGTCTGAAAGAAAATCTATTGCCAAAAAAAAAAAAAAAAAAAAAGTGGAAGAAAGATGAATTTCAAGCAATTGAAATAATACAGCTGCAGCATAAACACTACTCTGCCGCCAAAACCAGACCTGTGCTGGCCACATCCATTGTATTGTCCATGATCTCTAAAATGGTCCCTTGAGGCCAATAACATGTATTCAAGTTTGTCCACGGGGAAGCTGAAACCCAGCAAGTGTGGGAGGCAGGCCTGAAGTCACATCCTTAAACAACAGAGCCAGAATGGTAAAGTCGATTTCTCTGGACCCCCTGACCCATTCTGTATCAGCTAAGAAGAGCCTGACTCTGAGGACTGTCAAATGCTATTAAAACAAACAAACAAACAAACAAAAAACAAACACCAAAAACCAAAAACAAAATAACAAAACAATAACAAAAGCAAAACAGTTCCCCCATTAAATAGAAAATTTGTATCTGTGTTGTAGTAATTATTTAAAAACGCAGCCACCAGTCAAGCCAACTGTTTAGGCTGCAGCGTCTCTGCCTAGATCAGAGGCCATGTTCTGAGGCCATGAGGCCACATGCACGCTGCAGCTAGAAACAGCCAGCCAGAAACACCAGCCCTGCCACCCACATGATGCCAGCATGGGAGATGGCTCTGCCAGTCTCTGCAAGGCTGGGTATTGCCCAGACTATCCCGCCAACCACACAGGCTCAGTACAGATGAGACTCTAATGCTTAGATTATCCAAAAACTTATATATTTAGTAATGATCAATAACAAGATACCCTTACAATCAATCAGAGGTGTAACCCAATACCCAACCTAGATATACCAACTACCTTTGACTGCTACAGACAAGCGAACATCAGCCTCCATCTCCCCTCTCTCGTTATCTGTCTCCCCTTAACTCCTCCTCTTTCTTCTCCTCTTTCTCTCTTTACTCCTCCCATCTTAGCTCCTCCTACATATCTGGACTGTGAGGGAGAAGGTATGTAAGAGAAACCCCAAACAAATCTTGGGGAAATTACAGTAAGGGTTTAAATATTTGTCTACTACCTTATTTGATCCTTCAAGGTTCTTTCTAGTCTTCTGTTTCTATAGATTTTTTTTTAAGTTCTAGGCTAATACAATGACCAGAAAATAGCCTGGTAGACTTATCTTCCTCTTGTAATTTCATTTTTCCCTTCTAAAACTGAGTATACACACACACACACACACACACACACACACACACACACACACCTGACTGATGCGCTATATTTCTGGCTGTATAGTTTTTATTTACAATTTTATCCATGTGCTAACTCCCAGGGATACCCAAGGGAAGCAACCATCTTTAGGCCTTCTTGATTAGCAGATGTTGCCCTTGCTATGTAATAACAATCTAATCACCACTTCTCCTTGCCAAGAAATGAGAAAAGCATCCCCGTTTGGAAACCCAGCTAGAACACATGAAGTGGATTAAGAAGGGCTGCCTGCCTCTCCAGAGTCCCTGCGAGCGTTCCTCATTGTAGTTTGTTTTTCTTAAAGATAAAAACTGCACAGCAGTGTTTGGAGTTCAATCTAACAAGTGCCTGGCTTTCATGACAAGATTTCACTTGGGCTATCTTAATTTTTTTACATGTAAATTGTGTTGTAAGAAATCTTTTGGCATGGTGTGATGTACGTAGCCAGTGTTTATTTTTCCTATGCTTGAGAATCGTTCATTTGTTTTTAAATGACGATCTATGATTGGTGGGTATTTGACATGCAACATAGTCATGTGTTCTCAAGAATTCTGGGGAAAGTAGGAAGGTGGCCTCACATCTGAGCACCTCTTCGCTGGAACAGAGAGCTGGGCTCAATGATGCAACGAAGAGACACTCAAGGTACACATTAGCTCCTAGTTAAGCTGGTATGTAAGTGGTATGCACCCAGCCTGAAACTCAGAACTTCTCTTGAGTCTTTTTGAAACACACCAATTTACTCTGGCTGTAATTTCATCTTGTAAAAAGTTATCCTAGAAAAATCTATGCACTACAGTGTGCATCCGTTACCTTAGCAGAGACGTGAAGATGCCTGGAGATCATCAGCCAGCCTGTCTGACCCAGTCCGTGAGCTCCAAGTTCAGTAAGACCCAACGTATTTAAAAAGTACATGTGTATGTAAATAATATGGAGAACAATAAAGGAAGGCACTTGATGTTGTCTAGGCTTTATGCATACATGCATGTGTACACACACACACACACACACACACACACACACACACACACACACACACGTGCACATACCAAACCTCATCTACCCATCCCCCGCATTTGCCTCAAAAGAAATAATGGAACCAGGAAAAAGTACTGCACAGTCCAGAACCTTTCAAATGCTCAAAATGTGGATGGTACCCAAGAGTAACGTCTTGAATGAAGAGAGAGAATGAGGGCGATACCATATATTATGAGATTGGTCTTGTGTCTTAGGGCATGTTAGGAGCTGTACCTAAGTTGTAGCACTTACATAGAAGTAGAAAAAAAAACCTCATACTTGGATGATGTTAGATTTAAGTATCAAAAACACATGTTTTTCCACCCAACTTTCTCATGGAACACTCTGCTTTTCCTCTCATGGCATTCTAAAGAATAGCTGCAAGTATCTCAGCAGGCCATAACTGTAAAGTTGTAATGAATTGTGCTATAAAGATGGTGTTCCTTTTGGCTGCAGGCGGCTTAGACTGTTTTCTAAACTGTGGAAAACTAGGCTGGGTTTCAGTTCCATAGAAATGTCAAGGTGGACTCTCTGGTTATCACCTAATGCTAATGCGTCCCACATGGGCTTCCCTTGGAGTGAGAGATTTTAGTTGGAGATGTTGGGAAATTATGCCTAATTATGCCACCCATTATGTCACTAATACTGTAAACTGTCACTGGAATACTTCTAGATCAGTGGCCATTTGCTGTTTATATAAACCCCCACTTCCCATAATGAAAGACAAGCAATGTAAACCCCTCTCATCTAGCCTACTACATCATGGCAAGGGTTACCTTTTGAGTCAGTGGTTCTCAAATACTTCTGAGTCAGTGGTCTTCTGCAGCTTGAGCCTTGGGGTACTCTGTTAACCTTAATAGAACTGCTTAGATTGTGGGGGGTGGGCTATCCCAAGCCTATTCATTAGCATTGTATTAGGGTAGGTGTTCAACCCTTCTCAGGGTCCCTCCCACAAAACAAGGAGCATAGTCACATGACCTCACCGTGAAAAAAAGAAATGCCTACTTATAGTGCCAAGCTCTCTATGCCTGGTTCTGACAGGAGGTGGCGCATGCGATTGCTAGTCAATGGAAAAAAATTGCTGGCTCACTCAGTGAATAGATGATTTTCTCCTAAAAATATGCTGAAGAGGAGGTCAAGTTCATCTACCTTGTAAGGACAAGACAGGCAGAAAAAAATATGGGTGGGAAGGGTGACCATTAATCTTTTTGCTCAAATCTGTTTCAAGAACATCCTGGCACCATTTCTTTTCACGTGCGTGCATGCGTGCGTGCGTGCGTGCGTGCGTGCGTATTGCCTGTGTCTTTCTCTGTGCATCATGTAAATGCTTGGTACCTTTGGAGGCCAGAAGAGAGCACTGGATTCCCTGAAACTGAAAGTATAGCTGGTTGTGAGTTGCTATGGGGATGCTGGGAATCAAACCCTGGTCCTCTGGAAGACGTACTCCTATTCTCTAGCCTAGCCATTTGTTTTCACAGGGACAGCTCACTTGCATGCTTCTGGAGTGAGGTTACCCCCATAGCTGGCCTCCCTGGGAGAGATGTTACAGGAGGAGATGAAATGAGGCACCACACCCAACCCGTCTTCAGAGACTCTTACAAATATGATTTTTGTATGTCTCTTAACAAGTTTTACAAAGATTTAGAGAGTAGGTACCTTGTAACATTCTTATATTTTTTAGAAGAGATTACTAAAGTATCTCTTCCAAACAGTAATTCACTTGGCAGACAAGTCATGTTAGTTGAATCCTGCCAATATTATAGACTGTGAAACAATATTTTTCTTTTATAGAAAATGTTTTTTTTTTCAAACAATATATCCTGGTTATGGTTTTCTCTCTGCCCACTCCTCCAAGTTCCTACCTACCTCTCCCCCATTCATATCTGTGGCCCTTCTGTCTCTTCTTAGAAAACAAACGAGCATCTAAAAAATAATAAATTAAAATATGATCTATCAAAACCAAATTGGAAGAGGACAAAACAACTAAACAAGAAAAGAAACTAAAGAAAACACATAAGAAAGACATATAGATGTAGAGGCACACAGGTTTGCACACTAAAGAATCCCACAAAAACCCCAAAGCAGAAGCTATAATATACATGCAAACGAGCTGTAAGGTTAAAAAAAAAAAAGGAATTCCTAACAACATAATGAGGCAAAGAACCTCCATGGCGTTTGTTTTCTGTCAGCCATCTACTGCTGGACATGGAGTCTACCGTTAAGACTTCGTTTCCCCAGAGAAGACTAATTTTTCATTTGCAAGTGGTTATAAATTGGAGATAGCTTTTTGAGTTTGGGGTGTGGGCATGAGTCATTTCTCTTTTCAGCTCTAGAGCCCCATGTGGTTCAGACCCATGCAGGCCCTGTGCAGGCTGCCTTGGTCTCTGTGAGATCGTATGCGCACCACGCCTGTTATGTCTAGAATCCTCGACTACTTGGTGTCCCCTGTTCCCTCTGGATCTCACACTTTTCCCACATCCTCTTTCACAGGGTTCCTTGAACCCGGAGGGGAAGGATTTGATGGAGACACGTGATTTAGAATTGAATGTTTCTCTCATTCTCTACATATTATCTAATGTAGGTTCTGTATTTATTTCCATCTGCTTCAGGGAGAGGCTTCTCTGAGAAGGCTGAAAAAGGCACAGGTTTATGAGTAGGACAGAATGTTGTTAGGAGTCATTTTGCTGCTTTATTTAGCAGAACAGTAGTATTTGGTTTTCCCCATATGTTCCTGGCCTATGTAGTTTCAGGTTCTTGGACACACACAGAGTGTGTGTCACAATAAATATCTACGCCATCACACAGAGTGGGCCTTAAATCAAACGCCCACAAGATGTTTGCCATTATTTTTGGCAGTATCTATTGTAGACATGTCACTGTTGTAGAACGATGGTTTTGTAGCTGTATTAATGGTGGCCTTTCTCCTCTGGTAGCATGCAGAGTAACCTTCAGTACCATGAGCATTAGTCAATAGAGATAAAAGTTCTAGGAAGATATCAGTTGGACTTGTCCGTGTTGAATGAGTTGTGGAGGTGTTGTCTTCAGTAATAGGGCCTTGCCGTCAGTTTGTGAAGAGCAGCCAATAGCTTTGGCAATAGCCTGGGTTGTTCAGAGGTTCCCAGGGACTTCCTTAGCCAAAAACTCAATTAGATATAACTCATTCCCAGTACTGGGAGCTTCATTGGGTGAGGAGAAATGTTCAGTTGGGGATCAGTCTCTCCCAATATTTGGGGATTACATCCAAGTGAAAAACAGGTCAATGAGCTACTCAGAAAATTCCAGGCCCACCAGGACATGTACCATTGGCCCCATTTAGACAGCTGGCAAGCAGTGTTGGAAGGGCAGGAAGCTCCTCTCACTGTTGATAACGTTTGTTTTCTTCTGGCAATCTATCTTTGGTGTCTCAGAGCTGAATCACCAAGGCAGTGACATAAACTGACCATTAAGTATTTCTACTACAGTTTTATTTTAATATTTAGAGACATTTTATACTTTTATAACCTTGATTTTTTATTATTATTATTATTATTATTATTATTATTATTATTATTATTATTATAGAGGGGAAATGGGAGGGCATATAATATATCACACATGTAGAAGACAAAAGGCAACTTTTAGGAGAAGTCAGTTCTCTCCTTCTCCAGTGGGATTCAGGAACTGAACTCAGATCATCAGGCTTGTGTGTCAAATACCGTAACCCACTGAGCCATCTGGCCAGCCATAGAATTTCCAATCATAAGAGTTTCTATTTCTTTGTTAAAAATGTTTTAATTGATTACAAGTGTATTTTTCTTTATGTCTTTGAACCATAAATAAGGAGCTACTTTGAAGTCTGACTGTTCTGACATCTGGGAGTTGAGTCCCTGATGGTCTCTTGGGGGCGGGGAGTCACATTTGAACAAGCATCTATTAGCAACCCTGCATCTTGTACTCATTTAGAATGTAGATGCTTTCCTTGGGCAGACAGCTTATTTGATTAGATGGAAAGTGGAAAAGTGGCCGTGGTAAGTGATAGCTCAGAATTCATCTAATCTTGTCTGTGGTCCTTCCTTTATACACTAAAACTATATTGTCCTCCAGAGGCAATTAATCTACATTGTGGGACCCAGAGGGTTGGTTTTATATATTATGTGGTAGATCCTGGTATTTGGAAGATGCGGTCAACTGATTTTAATATTTTTCTTTTTAACCTCAGATTGTATTAAAAAAATCTCCACCTCGATATCTTTTTTTTTGCACATGTTATTTTATACGATATCGGTAACTATAAATAACTTTCTTTTCAATCTAATGTCACATCTAAGATGCTTTTTTTGTTTTTCCCTTAGGAAAAAATGCTGCAAAGGATATAAATTTGTTCTCGGACAGTGTATTCCAGAAGGTATGTAATTCAATAGGTGATTCATCTTCCCTTTCCATGACTAATTACTGGAGCCTACAAAGTTTTCGTGCACATGGGATGTGTTAGCTACATGTACATTATGTGTGCCTAGTTATGGGTGTGATTGTAATCCTCCTTTTTGATGACTGGATTCTTTGTGGTGTGCTCTGTGTGAGTCACTAACATGCTTAGATTTTGGTTCATGCTTAGCAAGCTGTAAACTCTTGTCAGGCGTTACATGCCCTAGTTGTAACATGCCCCTCTTCCTGAACTCTCTACCGACTCTCGTGCAGGAAACTTCAACCCCTGTAGGTGATTTCTCATAATGCCAACCAAATACACAGCCCAGCCTTAAAATTAGAAAGGTTGTAGGCATAGACTGATCCTCTGATCACATGCTTCGGAGTAAAGGGACAGCAGGTAAAATCACATCGAACACTGTGAACGGGCTTTAATTATGCTTTTGTGTGCTACTTAATAGAACTTGGGAAAATTACTTTCTAAGTATTGGATTTTACAGTTGGGTTTTGCTCTCAAGTCATACAAGCATCTGAAGAATTTCCCCATATTTATAGGACTTAATCCAGGGGCTGATTATTATAAAGTACTTGATGAGTGGTGATTCCTGCTGCTATTATTAAAGGTCAACCGGTACCACAAAGACATTAATATAGAGCAGCAGACACAATACAGAGCTTCAGTGGATGAAGGCAGGCTCAGGAGAGAGAGCCTTGAGTCAGGTCATCAAACAAGGAAAGCTGCCCAGGGCAGAGGTAGGAGAGGAGTACTACAAAATATTCCAAACAGGATACTGACATGGAAGACTGTCTGAAGAGCTAGGGGTTCGTGTTCTTGTATCAGGGTGGGGACAGGGAATAGGGTATATGAAATGCTTTCTTCACTGTTGCCCTAGAAGCTGTGTCTCTTTTAGAGCATTGGCTCTCAACCTTCCTAATGCTGCAGCCCTTTAATACAGTTCACCAAATTGTAGTGACCCCCACGCATACAATTAAATTTATTAGTTACTTCATAACTGCAATTGTGCTACTGTTATGGATTGCAGTGTAAATATCAGAGTTATTCAACCCCCAGAGGGGTTGCGACCCACAGGTTGAGAACCACTGCTCTAGGAGCTTAGGAACCCAGATAAACTAACTCTGTTGCTTTATCTTGTGGAGGAAAATGTCTCCATCATCTTGAATTAGTTGACTCTCCCTGTTTACCGCTTTCTTGTACAGAAGGAAGAAAGAATTTGCTAAACCATAAATGTACCCGTGGGGAGGCTGTTAAGAGATAGATCCACACATGATTTCTAATGTCTAGGTCTCTCTGAGCTGAGAAGCTCTGTCCTGGTTGATTCTGTGGGTGAGAACCAGGTGGGAGGAAAAACCAAGTAAGTCAGAAGATTTCCATCAAACCTCAGTTCTTCTCAGTCACCAGCTGTATCATTTACGTTGCAGCTTGGCAAATAGCAAAGGAAATTGGGTTTAGGCCTGTCAACTTAAGATCGTAAATAAAGATTATGTTCAACCTAATTAAAAACATATGGATACTATAGAGCT
Organism: Rhabdomys pumilio; assembly: GCA_030674055.1. Lineage (NCBI taxonomy): Eukaryota > Metazoa > Chordata > Mammalia > Rodentia > Muridae > Rhabdomys > Rhabdomys pumilio. Next base: position 22,226,221 of record JANHMN010000013.1, read on the forward strand.
GGCATTTCTTTAAATGTTAGGCATTGAAGTTTCAAATGCCTTGGCCAAAATCTAGCCTCCTTCACCTTAAAGACAACAGCACCCATGATTGGTAACACCAAGAACAGCAAGCATACTACCAGGGAAAGTAGGCCCCACCACTGTTGTATGCAACTAAGTCTTTGTTCTATGCTTTCCACCAGAATAGCATTTAATGTTTATTTGTTTTAATCTACAGGAATAAAGTGATTATTTGTGTTCTTTACTAATGACATCATTTGTAAAGAGGTTTCTATCACTCAAGAATGAAAAGAAAGAACTGATGGCAAAGCCTGTTGTCCCAGCACTTGGGAGACAATGGCAGGGAGGAGCAAGAGGTTAAAGTTCGGGGCTGGAGAGGTGCTAAAATTCTAGACGGCTTTTTCAGAGGACTGGAATTCTATCGCAAGCAACCACATCAGACAGCTCATAACCACCAATCACTCCAGCTGCCAGGGATCTAGTGTCCCTTATCGGCCCCGGTGGGCACCAGAATTCATATGCCCATTCCCCATGCAGACACATATGTAATACATAATTAGAAAACAAATGAAATTGAATCTTTCATTTTAAAAAAACTCCAGGCAAACCTGGGCTGTAGAATGGGCTCCAGGATAGCCTAGAAAGAGAGACCATGACTCAAAAACAGATGGAGGACTGACAAGCAATGCAAAGTACACAGACAGGACTTCAGATTAGACAGAGTTAATCGGTGGTATGTACCCTGGCACGCGCTCACAGGGACAGAGAGAAGAGAAAGAGAGGAGAGAGAGAGAGAAGAGAAAGAGAGAGAGAGAGGAGAGAGAGAAGAGAAAGAGAGAGAGGAGAGAGAAAGAGAGAGAGAGAAATTGTAATTAAGATGTATGGTTGTAAGTCTGACTCATGAGCATGTGGAGATGCAAGCCCAAATGTCAAATGAGAGTCACCTGATTCACATTATGGTTCAAATCCAAAGACAAGTTATTAACAGCATCCCTCTTCAATAAGATTGGTCAGCTTTCCAACAGCTCATCAAGGCTGACCTTCACCATGGAGTATAATCTGATTTATTCAAAGTTGACTAAGTTTATATGTTAAACCTCATCCTAAAATTACACACACACAAAAATGAGCTGGACAAGGAGGTCGGGGCAAAAGGATTGCCTCAAGGCACCTGGGCTACAGAGTGAATTCCTGAGCTACAGTGTCAAACCCTTTCTCAAAAGCAAAACAGTCCACGCAGAAACATCTTAGAGTAAATATTTGACTGGGTATTTGTATATCTGATCTTCAAGTAACTGGGCCATGACACAATGATATCTGTGCAAAAACAGCCTAAACATGTCCCGAGGAGGCTACAAAGTGATGCTAAAATTTCTCCCTAATAGTCTAGAATATAAACAATATGGTGGTAAAATGAGTAGTACTTAAATGCTATAGTGTGAAGTTAACCTGTGTGATGAGCCACGGTATGGAAGGGAATAGAGACAGCAGCATATAGATGTTCATGAGAGAAGAAACCGTGTTTTCATGACTGGCCCCGTGGTCATACCTCCCTCACTTTTCATTCCTACTGTGTTTAGCTTCATAAACGTCCCACCTCACCAATCACACCTCACCTCATTGCATGGTCAGGTGCTCCTAATCCTCATTCCTAATGCATCTAAAATATTGATCCTACCTGAATCAACATAGTCTTCTGTTGACCTTAGTCTCTAGTCATGGTATTGATAACACTGTGAGATAACCAAAGACCCTTATAGTTCACACATATTTGCTTAGCGTATGCAGAATAGCAGAGCAGTTTCCACTTTGTGTTTAGAGTCAGTTGTCTGTGGCTACGGTGACTTCTTTCTTTGGCTGGGACATAGGCATGAGGAAGCCAGTGCCGCAGCAGAAAATCAGTGGAATCTTTCTTCTTTTTTCCTAGAAGGAACATGCTCTATTTGGAGCTGAGGTAGCTAGGCTGGCAGTGCATGAAGCCACAGAAACACCAGCTCTAAGACCACAGAGAGAATGCTTGGGTTAGGTAGACGGGTGAGTATTCAGTAAACATGGCAGACTTTGTTAGTGCAACAGTTCCCTTTCTGTGTGTTTCTAGGATGACATTAGCCTTTGAGTCAGTCAAATTTGAATAAAGTGGGTTATATTCTTGGTGTAAGTTGGCGTCATACAATTTAGGAAAGCTTAATCTCCTGTAACGAAGGGAGAACAACGCCAGCTCATGGCGAACTGCGTACTGGGCACTGACGTACGATACACACATCCTCTTGAGGGACTTCCCACCAGAGCAAATATTTGGGTGCTGTGACTCCCCTGAGCTCACTTCCAAATTAACTGTCCCACAGATAGCAAAAAGAGACTAGAATTTCTAAGCAAACCTGTTGATGATGGAAAACGAAGGTGTTAAGCTGCTTCCTAATGTCTGGGACAGTGAGCTACAGCATGCCTACAGATGGGTTAATCTGGCCACCTTACTCTGGAAATGAAGTTGCATTGAAACCCAGATCTAGTCATCCTCTTAAGCACTGCCTGGGGCCTCTTTACATGGCAACAGTAAGGCTGAGTGTCTGCAATACAAGACTGCAAACCCAAGGTCTGCTCCTTCCCAGAAAACACTTGCTGACTCCTGGTCTAAGTGAGATATTAGGACGATTGGGCGGATTCATTCCGGCTAAGCAGTTATGAAGTGAGTATCGGCTGAAGAGGGAGCCACACTGTTTATTCCAGGGGACATCATCCCTGACAGGTAGCCAAACCGTAGTAAGAACTGAAAGCGAGAAGCCAGAAATGTATGGATAACTTTTTCCTATCCAGACACTGTCCCTCAAGTGGCATTTAACCTCACTATGAGATCACCGTGATGCGAGGATTTGTAATTTTGTTATCCGTATTTTATAAGAGAGGAGATGGGAACTTCAAGACCTCAAGATCAAGCTGGAAAAAGTGTCTCAATGCTTGTAATCCCAGCACTGGGAAGGAAGGGATGGAATGGACAAAAACAACCCCAAGCTAAGGCTAGCCTAGGCTACATACCAAGACCCTATCTTAAAACAACAAAAGCCATACGATCACTCTGCAAGTGTTCAAGTTAGGCATGTGAAGGGAAGGTGGCAGAACATCTGAGTGAAAGAGAAGAGCATTGTGGGTCTTGATGAGACAGACTAGGTTAAGTTGAGGGTCAAGAAAGACATGGCATTGGCAATGTCACTTGGAAACTGTTTAGAATATTAACTGTATGGCACCGAGATAAGTCTGAAGAAGCTCGCTGGACTTAATTGGAGGCAAAAACTTGTGTGATGATAAGAGTTGTGACTATAACACAGGACAAAGAAAAAGAACTAATAATGTCTAAGCCATGGTGGTGCACACCTTTAATTCCAGCACTCAGGAGACAGAGGCAGGCAGATCTCTGTGAGCTGAGGTCAGCCTGATCTACAAAGTAAGTTCCAGGATATTCAGGGCCATACAGAGAAACCCCATCTTGAAAAAACAAACAAACAAACAAACAAAAACCAGCCAGACAAACAAACAAACTCACAAATGACTGTGGAGTTTGAAATTCTCGAAGGCTATAATGCCAGACCCCAGACGCAAGACTGGATAATGACTAATCCTGATGAGTGCAGGCTGAAAACCTCTCATCTGAAATGCTCTGGGCCAGTCATACTTCATATGTCAGTTTTTGGTCTGGGATGTATTTGCCTAAACCTTGCTTTTTGAGCACCCCTAACCTGGAAATATGAAAGGCTCCAAAATCCAAAAACATCATGCCACTCAGAGTGAAGTTTTCAAATTAGGGAGCCTTTACATATATAAAAACCTGGATTAGGTGAGCAAGGGTTGAACTTCACAGAGCTCAGCCTCTTCAAGGATGGCCCGGCAATGTCATGTACAGAGGACCTAAAGGTGAAGAATCTTGGTTAAGAAGCTGTTTACACCAGAGACGCTGAGTCTGCATTAGAATAATGCCAAGAGAAACAGAGCTGAGACGATAGAAAGCAGATAAAAATTAAAGATAGAAGCTGCATGACTGAGAGTGGGTGGGCTCTGAAAAACGAGCATCGAAAATAAAGGACTGAATAAATTCATTGCCTTTGCTCCCTTTGGAAATCTACAAAGTGGAAAAGACATGAATCCACAAGATCAAAAGGAATGGAAGAGCAGATATCAGCAACAAAATGTTGGAAACTAGAGAACAGACCTGGGAGTGGGGAAAATGCTTAGCAAGATGGGAAAAATGAAGCCTTAACCAGCACTAGGCAAAGCTAAGGACAACTGACTTCATACCAAAACAGATAGTCAAGACCACTATAAAAGCCATAAGAAGAAGCCAGTAAGTAGTACTCCATGGCCACTGCATCGGCTTGAGTTTCTACCCTGACTTCTCTCAGTGGTGGACAGTGATCTGAAACTATAAGATGAAATAAACCCTTTCCTACCAAAAGAAGGTAACCAAGACAGAAGGGGCTGGGGTGTAACTCAGTTGATAAAGTACTTAGGGTACAAGCATGAGAACCTGCATTCAGATTCCCAATGCTCACATTAAATTGCCAGGTGATATGTCTGTAACTCCAGAATTTTCAGGGACAGAGGTAAGTGGAATCCTGGGACTCACTGGCCAGCAAGTCTCCCAGATTTGGGGAGCCTCCCAGTTTCAGTGAGAGACCCTCTCTTAATAAGTGAGGGAGAGCATGCCCAAGAAAGATACCCAACATTGACCATTGACCTCCACATGTACATACAAACACAAAACCAAAAAATGAAATGAAATAGCTAAAAGTTAGAGAGCTTGCCCTCCCAGATCTTATTCTGTATCAGACAGACAAAATACTGACCCTGACATGACGTGGCATGGAGAGCCCAAGATAGTTCTGAGAAGGTGAACACAGGTTTCAAAAACAGATGACAGTAAAAGTCCAATACTTAAAACAGGGACATTCAGCTCATGTTCGTGTATTGCCTGTTCAAACACCCAGCCTGGATCTCTGTTCATTTGAGATCTAGTGACTTATTCTCAGGCAAATATTTGGAAGTATTAAGTGTTGTTAACATGACAAGAAGAGTGGCCATGACTGAGACAGTATCTCTGGATGGATCCTAGATCTCTGGGACACTAGTCAGGACTGTCGCTCTGAACTCAGAGAACATGACCCATGGATATCAAACCCACACTTTGGGGGATGGCTGGTGCTGGTGACTATGAAAATTGAAATGTCCCTAGACCCAAGATAAAAACATAGCCCACAGAAAAGAAGGTGAGGCAGACTTGAAACCAATAACAACCCCCAAAACACGGAGTTATCTTAACTCTGGGAAACCTAAAACACATAGGGTTGTCTAGGACTATCTTAATTCTAGGGAAGTAAAGCAAGGTCCCCAAAAAAGTAAATGGTTACAGTTCATGTCTAAGCTCAGCAGAGAGCAGCTTTCAGATTGTCAGTATGGTACAAACACTAACATCTCACTCAACTAAAATTCCAAAGAAATCGCTGATAAGATGGAGAGACAGAAGTGTGTTGTCCAAGGGGTGCAGGGAGATGATAAAGAAGCCAAACACACCTCTTGTGTGACTGGAAATCAGCAGGGAGTGCTTAAAGGAAAGAAGTGATGTAAGCCAGCCATTGCAGATGCAGAGGTGAATGTGAGAAATGCGACTCACTGGAAGGGGCAGAAGTGACATCCATGGAAGCAGGAATAGAAGGGGATACTGGCACAGTGGCTTCTCATACCAAGCCTTGCTGGGTACCATAGTTAGCACACGTTCTTTAGGCAGACAATCTTGTCTTACCTCCTCTCTGGGATTGCTGCCCAATGATGGTAACCACTGCTTGGAAAAGGTGGCTCACCAGCCATACTGAGACAGTGCTCTCAAGCCAAAGGAACCTAGAATTTCATTGAGAAAATTTGATATAACCAAACAGTATGCAAGGCTAGTTATCATCTATGCAGGCAGAACAGATCTGTACTCTCACCTGTGGGAAGGAGTGCTCAGAAAGGGCAGCTTCAGATCATCATGAGACTGGCGTGTCACACCAACCCTGCCTGTATCAGGAGATGACAAGCCCACCTGTTTGGCTTTATATATACCAGAGCAGAGCAGAGCCAGGCTCTCTCTGTATCCAGGGAGACTGCATCTGTCAGCACAGGAGGAGAGCAGAGGTGATTAATGAGATGTTGAGTCTTGGCTGGGAGACTATGCTGAGCCTGAGCTACTGACTTAGAGCCAAAGGCCCTTCAAGAGATGCGTTAAACACCAGTTCATCAGTTCCCAGAGGAGCATATACTCTAATTCCTTGGGTAACCCACTGTAATTTCCACAGGCTTCAGGCTGATAAGACATTTGTAGCCATTCAAATGTATCCAAGTCCTCAGAGTGCAGAAACAACCCTCCTGTGAGTACCCCTGTAACATTTGCTCGTGCAAGCACAGGCTCTGCGAATTCTCCACAACTCCAAAGTGTCCCTGATACTTCTCAAAGCCTGCCTGACCCCAAGCCCTTCCTCTCACACCATAACACTCAACCATCACCAGCTCTGGCCTGTCTTTACCTTCTGCTGGAAGTACACTCTCTGTAACATTTGGAGGAGAAGACAAAACAGGTCTCACGGATGCTGCGGTACAGGGATGCTGAGGCCCAGGAATGCCGTAGCACGGGGATGCTTTGGTGTAGGGATGCTTCTGCACCTGACCACACTCTGGATAGTGATGAAAATAGGAGGATGAGGAGGTAACTTGGGAAAGAAAATTCTAGTAATGTTCACAGTTAGTTATGTAGAGGCCATGCATTAGATCATCCATTGTGGCTCTCTCAATAGCGTTGAAAGCGTTAACAGCCCTCTAAAAGTAGCCAGTCCCACTTCACAGTTAACTGTACCAAAGAGCAGCCCTCAAAATCTGTTCCAGGCTATGGCTGGGTCACCCACCTCACGCTGAGATTGATGTGAGTCTCTTTTCTTCTTCCAGATTATGACATTTGTGCCCAAGCTCCCTGTGAACAGCAGTGCACAGATAACTTCGGCCGTGTACTATGCACGTGCTACCCAGGATACCGATATGACCGTGAGAGACACCAAAAGCGAGAGAAGCCGTACTGCCTGGGTGCGTAGAAAATGCATTTCCAGCTCCCAGGGGCATGCTGGGTTCCGGTAGCTCTGCTCTTTGCTGGATTTGCTGCTGCAGCAGCAGGACCAGCTCAGGAGTCACTCGAATGTGTGATTCCTTCCCTGAAGTCCTTGTACTTGTGGGGTGAAGGGTTGTTTGGTTTTAGCCTATGGATCACCCAATGGCTTTCTTTCATCATGTTTATCAAAACAAATTCCATACAAGGATGCCTTTTGGAGCTAGAGGGACAGAGGAGAGATTAAGACCTAGAGACGAGGGACATTGTCCTACATAAACTAGAATGGTGTATGACAGAAAATGAAAGATCAGAAGCCAAGAACCAGTCCAACACTCAGGAGACAGAGGCAGGCAGATCTCCCTGAGTTCAAGGCCAGCCTACTCTACGTATTGAGTTCCAGGACAACCAAGTTTACATAGAGAGACCTTGATTAAAAAACAAAAAATCAGAAACATAAAATTAGTCCCAAGGACATTTCCATGTAGACTTCAGCTGGGACCTCCAGCCTCTAAATGACAGTGTGGACTGCCACTACCATACTCTCCTTGGTACCCTCTGCTCCTGTCAAAGCTAGGTCTTTGGCAGCTTGACCAGGGAGTAGTTGGGAGGCTGTCAACTGCCTGAAGCTCAGGGCTGGGCTCTCACGTGTGTGGAGTCTGTGCTTGGGTCATGGTTTCCACCCACAGCAGCCAGGTGTCTCCATCCAGTGGTCAGGAACTCATGTGCAGCCTTCTCCTTTTCTCTGTGGTGAGAAACATTTTTGATTCCACCCCATGCCACAAGGAAGTGAGGGACAAAGTCCATGCTGACTCTATCGCGGTCCCTTGTTTGATGATCTCATGGCTCATTTCCACAGATCACCAGAGGTCAGCTTGGGTCAGTATGGGGCAGGGACCGCCTAGAGAAACCTCTCTCCATGAGGCCCATCGACTATTTACTTTTGTTAGAAGTAGCTGTTTCCAGTTGCTGTCATGCCTCTTAACTGGGAAGAGACCTTTCCTAAGTGACCTTTGGTTCACCACCACACTGTTTGGAACTTCCCATTACAAAGGAGGAACTAAAGCCTCGAGGCACCAAGCTTCCTGTGAGAAGTAGGCCATGTTGCTGGTCAACTTCCACAAAGCCCTGGGGAGTGCTTAGGGCTGGCCTCATTGTCAGGCTCTGCAGGTGAATGACTCTCTGAGGCACTAAGCCACATGGCAGACAGGAGCTCCACTACTCTAGACTTTATCTACACTTCTCTGGACCACATCTAGAAGTTTCTCCTGTTCATACCAATAGAGGACCAGAGTAACATTAGATGCTGTGTTGAAATTATTCTATGCATGGTTCAAACCAGATATCGATGAATGTGCCACCAGCAACACCACTCTGTGTGCACATACCTGCATCAACACCATGGGCAGCTACCACTGTGAGTGTCGAGAGGGCTACATCCTTGAGGACGATGGGAGGACCTGCACAAGAGGAGACAAATACCCCAACGACACTGGTGAGCAGGCCAAATGTAATACCTCTAACTGTGCATGCTTCTATTAGACGTTATGTAGAATACCAGTTCAGGAATTATATACAGATAAAATTATGTCTTATATATTTCTATAATTTTATATTCTATAAATGTGCTTATATGT
>JANHMN010000013.1:22249245-22269051 GCA_030674055.1 Rhabdomys pumilio
TTCTTCTTCTTCTTCTTCTTCTTCTTCTTCTTCTTCTTCTTCTTCTTCTTCTTCTTCTTCTTCTTCTTCTTTCTTCTTCTTCTTCTTCTTTTTTTTTTTTTTGTCAGTGAAGAAAAGTGATTTGGTGAGAAAGGGAAGGGATCTTGAGGACAGAGAGAGTACCTGCCATTCAGTTAAGCACTGAGAAAAACTGAGAGTCACACAGCCTGTTGGTTTCTCTTTTGAAAGTTACTCTCATGGCTAAAGGGACTGCTAGAAGTGAGATAGATACAGAGGGCCAGGGGAGAAAGATCCCAAAGAGAGAGGCAGAGTCCCTAAGTAAGCTTGCTCGGCAGCTCTTGACCCACAAGTGTGCTCAGCTTCCGAAGGCCACTATATAGAGAGCAGGGGATCTCAACCCTCCTAAACCAGCAACCCACAGTTAACCCATTTGCTCATAGAGAGCAATTGAGATGATGTTACAAGTGTTTGCTGAGCACCCACTGTGCCCTCCAGTAGCCTGAGCAATGAGGAAATACAGACAGTATGGAGTAAGTCCTGCCTCAAACAAATGAGCATCTTACAGAGAAGCCAACTCAACGATGTGACTTCATGGCAATTGAATAGAGTGAAAGGAGATAGCACCTACTAAATATAGTTTTCATGGTGTCTAATCACTGCTCCTAAGAGACTTACAGCAGTGCCTGCTGGTTGGGCAAGTTCTGTATTGGCAAGCTCTGTGTCTACCAAGCATGTGCTGAATATTAACAGTGAATATTCCATATTCGGCGTCCAGCTAGCTTGTGTCAACAGCTCTCTGAGGTGATTGCTTTAACACAAAGCAAACTTGATCTGAGAGAATGGTAATTGGAAGTCTATTGATTGACACTCAGGAGAAGTACAGGACCTACTCATATAGCTTTACTGTTCCCTCCCCACAAACACTCACACTCCACAAGTGTGATATTCCCTGATATTTCTGGGAGAACATGGCTGGTCACTACCTTTCCTTCCAGCTTGCCATAAGAGTGTAGGATCTACAGGCAGCTCGAACACTAGGGTTGTAGTCACTGGCTTGTCTTATAACTCGAATATAATGTGAACACTGGAGCTAGTGAAGAGGAAGACGCAACAAGAAGAGTGTTAAAGCCAAACTATGGTAGATGTCCCCACTCCAAGCCAGATTATGGAATTTTGAATATGAAGACGATGCACACCACATTTTATAGACATAGAGTTGAAAACTAGAGAAGTTAGAAGACTTAACCTGAAGATACTGCTTTGTCCTGTGCAGGCAGAACCTTCTCCACTGGGCAGTGACAGTGGCTGGACACTGGGCCCAGGGGTCCATTTTCCTGTACAGCAGACCTCTTAAGTGAATGTTACCATCTCACTTATAGATGAGATCCAGGCCTTACAGATGAACCTTGGCAAAGCTGAAATTTCAGTGTTCCTCTACCCAAAGCCAGAGGCCTCACACCAGCTTTCACATCTCAGTGTCTGTGGCTGATGGTAAAAGTGGACCGTGGTTCAGTGGTCAGAGTTGATGCGTGGTCTCCGTGAGTGGGTTTACTTTTGTTCTTCCATCATTGACCCCTGTTCCATATGCTCATTTTCAAGTCATAGCTGTCTACCAGACACCAGCAGCACATATAATGAATATATGTTTGATTTATAAAGTCGTTACTTGAAAGATACAAAGTACAAAGCTAGCATGCTTGATCAGTCATGGTAACCGTATTCTATGGATGTTCCGGAAACCCTGAATTTACCTGGTTTCAACTTCTGACTCCCTAGGCTCCTCACGCAAGAAGTTTGCTCTGGACAGCTCCTTGGCTAGAAAGGATCTAGCCCCTTTGCATTCTGAATAGCTACAGTTAAAAACAAAATCATGAGTATGTTTTGCAGCCTCTACAGATGACTCTGAAATAGACTTCCTTGTGGGGCCACCATGACTTTCTGACCAAGGTCTGCCTTGTCTTTATAGATTGCTCTGCTCCCCAACAATGCTGCTGAACTGGGCAAGTATGTCAACGGTGACAAGGCGCTGGCCTCAAACACCTACCTTCCAGGACCTCCTGGCCTGCCTGGGGGGCAGGGCCCACCTGGTGAGTATGAAGAAGAGCCTGGGATGCTGGTGGCATTCCTGCCCTCTCTGCCAGCTAGAACAGAGGCTGGCTAAGTGAGAGTTCACACTCAGCGAAGCTGGACAATGTTCTTCAGCTTCCATGAAATTGGATCTGCAGGGCAACATTCCTGTACAAGGGAAGGCCATGGGGAGTTGTATCCTGAAGCTTAGAAAGAAAGGGTAAATTTTCTAGGATCAGATAAGACTCCTAACAGTCATTTTTAAAGCTGAGCATGGTACTACATACCTGAAATCCCAGTACTCAGGGAGTCAGTGGAAGAAGGACCATGAGTTAGAGGCTAGCCTGGGCTACATAGTGAGATGCTATCTCAAAATGAATGAAAAGTACTGTGAATACTGTTAGTTAAGTTCACCCTCAGAAAACATTAATGTAGAGTAAGAGCCTCATAAAGTCATTGAGTTCTGAGTCGCTCCCAACCCCATCACTACTTCCCTCAGCTCTTTCTCTACCTTCTCTTATTGCTCAATGCATTTTCAACTCTACTCTTACCCCTGTTATATCATAGACGGGATTTGTAGAGGTGTAGATCGCATAATGTGGTAGGCCATTCCATGGGTGAGCTTGACTTTTGACAAGTATCGACTCCCCTGGAACTTATTTATACTCCGCATCAACCTTGTAATACAGGAAATTTCCACCTCACAGGAAGTTGCCAGGAGACATGTGCCACCAGTGTTATTCCTCCCACCAGCTCTAGGTATCCACCAAAGGCTTTCCTTTACCCAGGCTTTCCCATTCTAGGGATGTATACCAGAGGACTCTCTTGGCCTGTGTTCTGTACGGCTGGCTTTGTTTTCAATCAGGGTACAGTTTTAGGGATTCATCGTTACCTAATTAGAAGATATCGAATGTCCTATCCTTTCCCAGGAAAGATATAGTGAGAACTTACTTCTTCAAGTTCTGAGGTGTTTTGCGCATTATTGTGAACATACATCAGTAGAGTCACTCATCCGATAGATAAAATGTTAGAGTTAGTATGTTACTCTAAACCATGGCAGTCTTGTCCCTGGTTATCAACTCAGTATGGTGCAGGTCCCAACCTCTGATGTTCTGTCTGGAAAGAGTTGACACATAAATGACTACACGCAGGAAAAATAACCTAGACATGCACCTATAATCCCAGCACTAAGGAGGTTGAGGCAGAAAATTACTGAGTATGAGGACAGCCTGGGCTAAAGAGTAAAATCCTGTCTCAAAAACCAAACAAAATTTTAAAAAGGTATATACCTCCCTCCAGTTCACATCTGAGCACAGGAAGTTTTCTTTATCAAGGAGATGGTATGTAGCTTGCAGTCAGAAGTGGGCTTTGTGGGCTTGAACTGGTCAAGGAAGATCAGTAATGTATCAGAACAGTGGGGCACGGCCAAGCTTTTTATCAAATATCAGTAGAAAGTGAGGCTCAGAGATCTTTCCAAAGGATTGAGTCATCTCCATTACTGGCCTGAGGCCCAGTCTACATAGAACTAACCCAGGACTTTAGTTTAATCTTCTTGTTCATCCCATGGTCTGAATATTCTCTGTATCTGATGGACTTTTCTCAGGCAGATGCCTCATACCAGCATCCTCTTATCTAAGGAGGTAGGAGCTCTCTCCTCACAAACTGATTCCTATCACAGTGGCCCCAGCCCCTCTGTAAGTGGATTCTCTTGTTTGTATCTCCAGACCAGTCTGTATATCACTAAAACAAAGACAGCTACCAGAAGAGGGGATCCATTGGCTATTGGTTTTCGTAGTAAATGACTGACTACTTTGCCTTCTGGTTCTGCCATCTGGTTTCTAACATGGTTTGAGCTGTCCAGGGTCCTTGAAGAAACAGCATGATTGAAGATGAGCTTTTTCAATGCATGAAGAATTTGTCGTTTGTTTCCAGACTTGGGTTGCTTTCCTATGAGAGAATGGCTAGAGAGCTCATGAGATCACTTAGGAACAGAAGTTCCACCCAGAGCCCATTATGAATTGCATACTGAAGCAATAGTACAGGAGAGTGCACTGGGCTGGACCCTTTGGCATTAGAGATATGGAGTGACTCCAGCTCTCTGGCTTCCAATGGTATAACAGGTTCTTTCTATTTGCATATCAAGGTCCTACATGTTAAAGGCAATTGGCACACAGTGACCCTGATGATTATTGCAGATGACATCTCACCTCTAGCTTGTCTTTCTGCTATCAGACATACAATAGTTATAGCAGTGACCTGTCCCCTTCCCAAATAAACTCTTTCAATATGTACCTGGAATAAGTATTGAGAGTTGGAACATGAGACACATTTGAATGAAACATCAACTGCCTCCAACTTTGCCTCATTATTCTGTGAACTAGAAGTGACTTCTCCTAATATGAAAAAGCCTAAGGTCTTTGGTTCTTTGTTTTCTTTTCAAGAATCTGAAATTATTCCATGCTGTTACTGTGAGTTCTGTTAGTAGGAGCTAGATACAACTCAAAGGAGATAATATGGCACAGTAAGCGTAAGTTAAACTTTGAGCAAAGAAAGCTACTGGAGGGTTTTCTCCTTTCAAATTGGGCTCCTTACAGAGCACTGGGAGTAAAGAACTAGATACATGACATACTCTAGCATCTGGCTCCTGATCACCTTAGAGTCTGGTTCTGCTGACTGTTGTGTCCCTTGGTAGCTGCTTGTTTATTTTTCTCTTGCTTATTAATGTGTGTCAAATTTTTTATTGAATAATACACATCATTTGTAGATAAACAGCAGAGCCTAGGGAACTTGGTAAATCTTTAAAAAAAAACTTGGAACTTGGTAAACTTTGACACAGGCCTCCTTCTTCTTTTGTCAGATCTTATTTTGTCAGATATAGGAAGTTGAGTCATCTTAATGAGTAGTTAAGTTAGTCTGGGGCTTTGTTGTCACTAAGTTTGCCTTCAGTGCTTTGCAGTCTTCAACTGTTCAAATCCCTCCAATGGCAGCATGTTGTTCCTTCGTGCTGAGTCGATATCCTTGGGTCTTCTCTGTATTGCACTCTTGGCTTTCTACAGTTCCTACACAATTCTCTATACTCTTGCCTTTTCCTCAATAATAAATCCCTTTTGCTTTATATTTTATACTAGAGTGATGGATGGAGAGGCAGTTTCACTTTTCTTTGTCCTGTGCCTCTGGGTCTTGAATAAGTAAGACCTCTTCTTTACACTCATCCATAGCAAATTATGGAGAGAATACTTCCTACTCTTCCCTCACAAGAAGTAGGTATTATAACGCCTACAGGAAAGAGCAAAGGCTCCCCATCTTGGGGAATTGAGGAGTTTATGGTAATGGTTAAAAGTAGGAAAGTTCTAGAGTTAAAAGATATTCTATAGAGCAACAGAGAATGGGGAGGGGTGAACTTGATTGTCAGGAGGCAGGGGGCATCAGCTGTGGGGCAAGAGTTGGGGCAAATATATAAAAGGTGGAAGCCTAGCAGCCTTTTAGTGCTTACTGTGTGTGAAGAACTATGCCATGTAGTATGTGCATGTATCTAAATTTTTATCTAAGACAACCATTATATATTGAAGTTTTATTCAGATTTGGAGATAAAAGGCTAAGGTCCAAAGAGCTCAAGCAAATTGTCAGGAATTCAAATGTAGACTTCCCTGGTGGAAAAACGTCTACTGTTGGTCTGTGTGTGTGTGTGCACGTGCATGTGTGCTCTGTGTGTGCGTGTGTATGTATGCTCAGTGTGTGTACATGAAGAACAAAGGTTAACATCTTGGCTCTTACATAGGACTTGGTGTCGATATAGGAGTGGGTCCTATATATTGACCCACTCAAAACTGGGACTCAGTTTATAGACATGCACCACCACAGCAAACTTTTACATGGGTACTATGCATCTGAACGTGGGCCTTCATTCTTATGCAGAAAGTGCTTTATCCACTGAGTCATCTCCCCGACCCCCAAACCTTATACTCCTAAGCACTCTTTGATAACATTACATACTCCTGTGATCCAGGAGCAGAGAGGCCAACAGCAGGGCACGCTTGAGGAGGAAAAGCATGTACATCACCGACTGAGTAGGCTGGTTGTGGAACTAGGGAGCTACTGTAGGAAGATTCTCAAGTTTCTCACTTGAGCAGATGGGTGACAGAGGCTCTAATAAAGAGAGGAAGGTGACATCCCTTTTAACTGTGTTGAGTTTGAATTCCCACAGGCACATTAATATAAATACCACAAGGCAAAGAGCAGAGTTAAGAGAAAAGTCCACAGTGACTTCTAAAAGACTCTGTAGTTGTCCTTATTATGAGCTGAGTACTAATAAGATGTTCTTGATTACAGGCTCACCAGGACCCAAGGGGAGCCCTGGATTTCCTGGTATGCCAGGCCCTCCTGGACAACCAGGCCCACGGGGTTCAATGGGACCTATGGGACCATCCCCTGACCTGTCTCATATTAAGCAAGGCCGGAGGGGCCCTGTGGTCAGTATCTTCTCTGAGATTAATGTAATATTGGGGGGGGGGGTTGTGTGATCTTGTCCCCCCGCCTTTTTTTGAATTAAATCATCATGTGCTTGTGTCTTCTAGGGTCCACCAGGAGCACCAGGAAGACATGGTTCCAAGGTGAGTCTTATAAAATGGTCCTTAACGAGGTCTGTTTCAACCCACTGTGACATCCAATGAAGCTCAGCCAACCATAGTTCCCTTCCCTATGCTGCATGTAGCAAAGCTGAAGCACAGATACGCAGGTGGACAGAGGCAAACCTGGCCAACCCCATAATCTATAATGCCTGAGAATCCTAAACCTTTGGAGCACACATAACACTGTGGGCGGGGGAAGGAATTTCAAGCTGGGTGTTGTGGCGTAAGCCTCTGGGTAGTGATGATCACACTGCCGTTTCTCACTAATCTATGTTTTTTAGAATGGCCTCACTCCATTCTTCACAAGTGGTGGCTTCCCTGTTCAAAGCTAACTGCTGCCTGTCTCACAGAACAGTCAGTATGACTTACTTTGAAAGCTTGGTGTTTCACACATTGCCTAGAAAAACAAGAGTCCTAATCAGATCTGGTTTGAAAATATATATACAACTGAGCCACTCTACCCAATCTTGCCGGTTCCAATAAAAGGTCCCCTGAGCCCAAGTTCTACTCCAAATTTATTTCCTGTACAAAAAAAGTTTATTTCCTGAAGAAGTATGATTGTGGGTGTCTAACCAGAGACTGTGGTACTTCTGTCTGCATGTTTGAGAATGCTAACCCTTCCCCTTTGGTTTTAGGGGGAGAGAGGAGCACCTGGGCCCCCAGGATCTCCGGTAAGTTGCACTGTCTGTCCTGCTTAGCTGGTGGGTGTGGCTCTCAGGGACAGGGCACTCATAAAATGGTAGAGTGGGGCTGGTGAGATCATAAGATGTTCAAAGGAAGAGCTGAGGAGAAAGCAAATTACATGTTTCCAACACACAATGGCACACATGACCATTCTGGAAGGAGGAATGGAGGCCTAGTGAAGAAATACTGGACCAAAGCAGGATGGAAACCCAGCAAAGCAAACAGCAAGTCCTGTAGCTCCACCTCCGATGTCAAAGGGCTCAGATGGCTGTCCTTGCAGTTTTGTGGGCTGGTTCCACTCCCGGTATCCATCTCCCTGGTAGACATTCCACAGTTTTGGTACCTCTAACGTTCTGCAGTTTCCAACACATATTCATAGGCTTCATATTCACAGCTTCATGTAGGGACCTCTCAGGACCTCCATGCAGGGACTCCCAAGCCAGACATTTGACCTCCTCAGCAACTCTCCTTAACTGTGAAGGGAGATTCCACAATCCTTTTACTCCTGTATCCTTCCTAAATCTAAAAACCAGAATCACATGGCTGAAGCTGCCACAGTCTGTGATCTGCTCGGGAAGGAGCCCTCCCACTTCCCCCTCCCACCCTGCACTGAGTTACATTTGCATCAAGTTGTATTTAGTTATAGCTCTTAAGGAGCAGCCCGTTCTTGGGTCCTTGCAGGATTAGCTGGGTTGAGTCTAGACCCTGAGGACACCACTCCTCTTATTCCATTTTCTACCAGGACTCTCCTTATCTCTTTCATATTACGCTTTGGCTTTAACATTAAATTTTCTGATATTCCTTTTCTTTCCCACCTGTTTATTTGCCTTTCCTTTTTGCCCTGCTTGCTCATTTTCACTGCAGAAACGTACACAAGAATGATTACTAAGAACCATGCAAGAGAGTCCGTATTAAGCTGTCTTGAAATCTCCTCTGCCAGAGAAGTTAATCCATTGTTTGCAATTTTGCCTCAGGCAAAATGTTAAGACAAAGGCAGAAAGCTGCCACACTCTTTGCTAAAATACCACAAGAGTGGCCTCTAGTCCAGGTGCTAATATTGTTCCTCTCTGAACTCTCTTGAACTGGAGCAATGCCTTCCAAGCTCCTACTAAGACTGGCCCTTTAAGCTCTGCTTATAGAATTCAAAGTCCCTAAAATCTCCCTGTATTCCATTACATTCAGGCCTGTCACAGCAATAGTCTACTCAGTGACTTAATTACTTTTTATTGCTAAAATATCATGACCAAAACAACTTTAAAAAAAAAAAAAAGCATTTAATTGGCTTACAGTTTTAGAGGGTTGGAAGCCTTGACCAGTATGGTAGGGAGCATGGCAACAGGAAAGCAGGCAGGCATAGCACTTTACATAGAGCTTACAGTTGACCTACAAGCACAAGACTGAGAGCTACCTAGGAATAGTGTGGGCTTTTGAAACCTCCAAGCCTGCCCCCTCCACTAATACACTTCCTCCAATAATATTATTATAATATTATTATTCCACACCACACTTTCTAATCCTTCCTAAACAGTTCCACAAACTGGGGACCTAGTGTTCAAACATATAAGACTATTAGTGACATTCTCACTGAAACCAACACACACACACACACACACACACATATACATACACACACACACACACACACACACATTGTCAAATGACCACTGGCTCCAATAAAAAATGAAAAATATCTCTCTGGGATTAAAAAGACATTTGCTGTATATATGTACAATATCTGGGAGATTAAAAATGAGCAGAAACATAAGAAAATGCAAGCCAGTCTCATATTTCTATAGAAGTCGATATGTGTTCTGAGGAAGGACCAAGAGACCTGGGTTGTCACCTCACCTCTTGCTCCTATCAGCTTTCTAACTACAAGCTTTTACCTAGCATCTGTTGACATTTCTTCCTTATCTACGCCCTGGACTATGATTGACCATACCCCCTGTATGTGCATGGTGAGGGTCAGGTGACATCAGAATGCTCCATCTCAGTGCGTTATGGTGTCTCTTGCAGCTTCTGAGGTAGAAGCTGCTGAATGGCATCCGTCTTGGACGTTGGTAATGATCTTACCTTTAAAATGCTCATGGACTCAGAACATGCCTGCTTCCATGCCTTTAGTTTTTTTTTCTGTGGACCATGCTTCGCAGCACTACATGAATATTAAAGCTTACCGAATATTATGTGTGATGAAGAATGTCTCATAATAGAATTTGGAAAGGTTTGATTTGGATCTTTCTAGACAAGAAGGGACAACACACTCTCTGTTTCCTTTAGTTCCCCATCTTACAAATGTATTAATAATTTTATTTTTAAAGAAGAAGAAAACATCAGAACTACTAGTTGTCTTTAAGCCCTTTGCACCCCATTTAAATGTCCACCTATGGGTCCGGGTGGGAACCTGCGATGTTGAGTCTGCATTTTACAGGTGGGAAAAGCTTAATGAATAGAAATCAGGTCATTTGCCATGGTCATACAGCATGGCAAAGGTTGACTCAAATCCAGCAGGACTTCAACCTGTTGATCTCTGCTCTGACTTCCAGGTGTCTGTGGAAACTCCCCCTGAGAAAGGAGAAGTGACTGTGTCACCAGTGTCATGTGTGAGGAGAGGGTCCCCAACTGCTCATACAGTCCTTAAGTCTATTTAGGTTACAGAATTGGTTAGAAGGTAGTCACTCTCAAGGACTCATGGGTGGCAGAACTGGGCTGAATGCTCCTGCTGTGGTAACATCACAGCTTCCAGCTGGGAATGTCATAGCTTCCTGGTGCTGAGTAATTGCACAGCTTTGATTCTTCCCATGTGCACAGGGACCTCCGGGTTCTTTCGATTTCCTGCTGCTTGTGCTGGCCGACATTCGAAATGACATCGCGGAGCTGCAGGAGAAGGTGTTCGGACACCGGACTCACTCTTCTGCCGAGGACTTCCCCCTACCTCAGGAATTCTCCAGCTACCCAGAGACACTGGACTTCGGGTCTGGAGATGACTACTCCAGAAGAACTGAATCGAGGGACTCCGAGGCCCCAAGAAACTTTTATCCATAGCACATTCATGTCTTCACGCCACTAGAAGAGAAGCATGCCTTCCGCCTTCCCCTTACTCTGTTTTCAAACCCTGTTTTCCAAGTTTCCTGCGGATCACACTAGCAATGGGAGGGCGTGATGGGTTAACCTGCTGTTCTTGAAGAACCAATAGGTGGTTGACATCAGGGCTTTCTTTGACATCCTAGTGTTTCAAGAGCTTTTAGATTTCTGAGTTCATCGCTCCCACAGAATCTTAAACTTCAGCAGAGTGCAAAAGAGGGGGAAATAGCAATGAGGGTTCTTAGAAGTGTAAGGTTCCTTCTAAAAAGAAAATTATGTTCAAAATACTTGACTATTCATTCTCTACTGTCAGGAGTAAGGCTTTTCATTTGTGAGGGGAGGGGCGTGGAAGGAGCAGCTGTGGAGAATGACATTGGTAGGACACGACTTTCCTTATCAATGTCACAGAATTTTAAATTCTGCATCCTATTTTCCAGCTTGATGTTTATTTGTTTGTTTGTCTTTAAATTTGGTTACAAGAAATTAGAAACTGGAAAGAATGTGTTCAGAGAAATAGAGAATTATCAGCCTTATATTTCTTGTCACATGGGTTGCCACAATTTAAAATTCAGATAACGACAACCATTGATTCGCGCAAATCCTGCATGGAAATGGCAGTTCCTTTGTTTGTAGGGCTGAATCGTGTTTTCTAGGGGCCTTGGGGTGATGAAGCACCCTGTACAAACTAGAACAGAGAGCTCCTGGAGGCCAGGACGGTTGAGGACTTTTTAGTCAAAAGAATTGTCCCGCTCTACACATGCTGATGATTTCTGAAATAAGATGACTGACTTTTAAGAAGTACAAAGTGCCCTGGCACTGACAAGATGGCCAGACCTGCCAGCAGGCCCTGATCCAGGCTGCATCAAGGCTGGAGGGAAGTTACTGGCCTGGAATCTTGGCCAAGGATAGCAGGGGGACATTGAGAGGTGCTTCATTAAAACTAGATCATTAGAGGCAGATTAATCTGCTCTTAAGAAACCTGACGTCCTCATCTCGGGTCAGCCAAGCTTTCCAGCACACTTGGACTAACGTACATCAGAGCGGTCTGTCTCTGAGATAGAGAAGGAGGAGGAGGTTTTGCTAACTTGCAATAGTTTTCCACTATTTCCCCCCGATTTGGTTAAAATCCCTGTTGTTCTAGGTCTTCTTGACTTTTTGTCTTGGTCCAGGTGGGAATGGCTTGGGGACAAGCACATTGCCCAATGTCTCCCTGAGTCCTCTCTTGGAGTAATTCTAGATCCCCAGGGAATCATGTTCCCAGAGAGGAGCAAGAGGCCAGCAGGTTGCTTCTTGGTGTCTCTGGGTTCTTGTTTCGAGTATTGGCTACCAGGTTCCTTAGTGAACACTTTCTCCTTGGGTGTGTGGCATGCTCCTTGATCTTGCTCGCATGGTCGCCCCCACCAGGGTCTCTGTTATCCTGCAGTGTTCCCTTAGATTTCTCCTGAGAAGTTTGCATTTGCATTCGTCTTTTCCCTATATCACTTAAGCCTCCATCTTCTCCCCACTCCCACTGTGACAGCTTGTTGGAAGAAAACTGTTATTTGGTTTGCACAGCACTGTACCGTCTACTCTGCTTTCTGAGCAATGAGAAGGGGCTCTGTCTACAGAGCCAGCCGGAGCCTAGTGGTCTCTCACTTCCCTTCCCCCTAGCTCCCTCCCCTCTCATCCCTGTCTCCTGGTTCTCTTCCCTTCCCTCTCTTTTCTCTTTTCCTCTCCTCTTCCTTTGTCTCTTTTCTCCTTCCTTTTCTCTATCCCTGTCCTTGCTTCCCTGCCTTTCTCTCTCTCCACCTCTCCCTTCAATTCTTTCTTGCTTCCTTCCTTCCTCCCTCCCTTCCTTTCTCCTTCCTTCCTTAGTGCTCTCCCTCTACTCCCTTCCCTCCTTTCCTACCTACCTACTTCCTTCCTTCCCTTTTTCCTTCCTTAGTTACCTCTCTCCACCCCTCCTCCTTCTTCTCCCTGCTTGCCTGCCTCTATCTTCCTATCCAGTTAGAAAGACAGGATTCCCATGATTCCCATTCACTCATGCTAAAATCCCCAGGGGCTGTCCACCAGCAGTTCATGGTGAAGGTAAGCACACACTTGCATTGCTTGCTTGCTGTCTCTCCCTCTTTCCCCCTCAGTCTCTCCCGAAGCTGAGTATCATCACCACAGATGGCCTTGTCAGCCATGGCTTCCTGAAGAGATGGATGTAACCACAGTCAAGTGCCACCTGGAATCTATTTAGTGCTTGCCTGCTTATAGAACCCATCATTTAAAGGGTGTGGATGGATGAATTCTCAAAACTGTGCACGGGCTCTGTGAGCAATGATTATGTCCATCTTTTTTTATGAGGGATTTTATAACTACTTTTTATGTCTACTTTTTTTTAGACAGTGAAATGTATGTAGAAATATAATCTTTATTGCCAAATGCAATAAAGCACAAGCACACTCCATGCTTGGGCAGAAGCCAGGATACTGTATGAAAAAAGCAAAGTCAAAGTCACAATATCTGGGATTCATGAGTTTGTCTAGATAATTATCTCCAGGAAACATAATAGCCTGTATTTTCTGACCTCGGTGTACTCAATATGCCATGCCAATTTAGATAATCATTACTCCTCAGATTTTCAAAACTTGGACTACTAACTAACTACAAGACCAAAGCCTGTCCTCTACTTGTCCAAATTACAGATTTTAGTGATAAGGCATCATTGCTCACACTTCTTATACTTGTAGATAGAAAAATAAAAGTTTTCTATCTAAACAAACTTCTGCCCAAAATACCATAGGTATTTCCAGTTTCAGAGGGAAAAATAATCAGCTTTCCTGTGCCAGATAAGTGTTGGGAGCCAGGTGTGGTGGTAGACACGTGTAATCTCAGCATCTGAGAAGCAGAGATAGACAGGTGGGAAGTTCAAGGTCAGCCTCAGCTATGTAACAAGTATGAGGTCAGCCTGGGCTACCTGAGAGCCTTTCTCAAAGTGATGATGATGATGATGATGATGATGATGATTACGACGGTGATATAATGATAATAAATAATAATAACTAGCAGAGGGCTGAAGAGATGGCTCAGAGGTTAAGAATGCTTGCTGCTCTTCCAGAGATGCAGACCTCAGTTTCCAGCTCCTGCCTCAAGCAGCTCACAAACTCCTATAAGCCCAGGTCCAGGTGATCTGTCGCCCTCTTCTAGCTTCCATAGCACCTGCACTCACGTGTGTGTGCGCGCGCACACACACACACACACACACACACACACAGAATTACAAGTAAGGTCTTTTAAAGGAGTGGGTGCAAAGAGGATGCTGCCTTTTCTTGCTTTCTATGTTACTTTCCAATACTTGCTACAGAATTAAATAAAGTCATATTGCCGTGTGGAGTTAGTCCATTGTCCAACAGGAAAATAATAAGTGCCTGATGATCTTGGAGGGAAGGACGAAGTATTGGCCCCATCAAAGGCCAGGTACAGAGCACCCTCATAGACCCAGGTAGGTCATGTTCCCTTTCCAAGGTTGTGAACATCCTTGGCCTCAGAAGTGCCACTATCAGGCACGTTGTTACAGAGCTTCTTCATGACCAGGATCAAACTTGACCTTGAGGTCTCAGGAAGCAACCTCGTATCTTATTTTGTGCATCATTTTCTTCCTCTTCCCAGACTCACAGAGACAGCCTCAGGAGCCTCCTCCTGCAAGGTTTTCTTCCAGACAACTGTTCTAAAAGGGAAAGCTATTGGCTGGAATCTGAGCCAAACAATTACTAAAATAGAAACCTCTATTCTATTCAGGGAAACTCATGGGCCATTTTCTGACACAGTAATCATGTATGTTTCACAATGTGTCAAAAATAATTTTCTATTTGGATTTTTTTAAAGGGCTGTAATTGATAAAGCTGAAATGGTATGCTTTATATATTCTTCCTACAACTGTTACTGTCATACAAAAACCATAGAAAAGGACATATGGGTTATACATCCCTCGGGGAGCTCTGCATGTTTTGTTCAATTCCCAGAGCTTGTTCCCTGAGTGGTTCTTGAGTCTGTTTTTATTTCTCAGTAACTGGTCATATACTTCAGTATCTCTGTCCATTATTTATATCAGGTCTTATAAAAGTCAAACTGATACCAACAGTCATGGATGTAATACTATGAAGTGTGTTTGTATGACTGTATATGCGTAATAACAAAGTTATTTTTCTTACGTGGTTCTCCTGTGTTTTGTCCTGGCACTGCTATAAAAGGAGTCATCCTCTGGCCAACTGAATATGGCGCATCCATTACTTTTCTCATTGTATGCCAGAATGTCTGATACAGGGAACTTAAGGAAGTCCCCCGCTTAGGGTTTGAGGGACACTTGTCACAGTGGGAAATCATGGTTACAGGTACCATGGAGGCTGATGAGACTGCACCTGTAGTCGGGATGCAGACATGACTGCTTCCTTGTTGATTGTCAGCCTCTCTGAAAACTAAGTACCTATCCATCTTCCTCCTTCCTAGATTAAGGGGCCCTGGGATGGCTGAGGAGATGGCTTAGTTGGTAAAAAAAAATGTTTGCCATGCAAGCATAAGAACTCAAGTTCAGATCCCCAGCACCCATATAAAAAGCCAGGTGCTGCAGTATGCATCTGTAATCCCAGCCCAGGGGAGGTGGAGTCAAGAAAATCCTCGAGGCTTGCTTCCAGTTCAGTTAGAGACCTTATTTCAAAAAATAATGTGAAAACGATTGAGGAAGCACCCTCTACTGACCTTTGGCCTCCATTTGCATGCATGCACACATACATATAAACACGTATGAGTGCATACACTGATATTTACACACATGCACACATACATACAAACACATACAAACACATATGAGTGCATACACTGATATTCACACACACACACACACACACACACACACACACACACACACACACACACAAGAACTTTCCTTTCTTGGTGGCATATGCCACAACTCCAAATATACAGAAAGAGTTGAATAAATTAGATTTAACTAACATTTATTCTTCACAAAACTCTATGGTAGGTGCCTTTATTGTACCACATATCCTGAGAGTTAATTTATCTTGACTACTGCCACAAAGCTAAAAACATTTCCAAAAAAGGGTGTATTTCAGAACATTCAATAACTCTGTTGACTCTGTACATGTATCATAGACATACACTGTTATGGTTTGAAAATACTAGGCCCAGAGAGTGGCACTATTTGGAGGTTTGGTCTTGTTGGAGTAGGTGTGGCCTGTTGGAGTATGTGTCACTGTGGGTGTGGGCTTTAAGACCCTCATCCTAGCTGCCTAGAAGCCAGTCTTCTCCTGTGGCCTTCAGATAAAGATGTAGAACTCTTAGCTCCTTCTTGCCCCATGCCTACCTGGATGCTCCCACCTTGAAGATAATCAACTGAACCTCTGACCCTGTATGCCAGCCCCAATTAAATGCTGTCCTTATCCACACACAATTGTCCCAATTAAACGTTGCCTTGGTCATGGTGTCTGTTCACAGCAGTAAAACCCTAACTAAGACATACACACATTCTTTCCCCAATTGGGAATCGCATAAAAGGCTGCCATGGTTCAGAAGATAACAGAAGGAAAATGTGCCAACAAGACAACACGGGGTCATTTGCTTTCCAGTGCTCTAATCTGTACTGGGTTGACAACCTTTCTGACCTGCTATAAGGCATCTGAGAAATAAAGTAAGGCTGTTAAGATTGTTCTTAGTGGTAAAGAAAAAGCAATAGCAAAATTAATACAGTTATTCCCCAAAGGTAACTTGAAGTCAAGACTTTAAAGTCTTTAAAAGGGGAAGACTCAAAGGGAGAAAGAATAGATTTAAGAAATAGTCTATTCTCCAAACCTGGACACTGCTACTGTTGCTAAGAGGTGCTTGCTGACAGAAACCTAATGTGGCTGTTCCTCGGGAGGTTCTGCCAGCAACTGACCAATGCAGATGTGAATGCTTGGAGCCAACCATCAGACTGAGCTCAGGTTCCCTAGTGGGGGAGCTGGTGGAAGGACTGGAGGAGCAGATGGGGGATTACAACCCCCTGGCTGGACCACCCAGTGCTCCCAGGGACTAGTCCACCAACCAAGGAGTGTATAGGGGGGAATCCATGGAGTGTATAGGGGGGAATCCATGGCTCCAGATATGTATGTAATAGAGGATGACCTTGTCTGACAGCAATGGGAGGGGAAGGTCTTGGTCCTGTGGAGGTTCAATGCTGGAGCAGTGGGGTGGGAGTGGGTGAGTGGGGTAGCATCCTCATAGAGGCAAAGGGAAGGGAGATATGAGATGAGGAGTTTGTGTAGGGGTAACTGGGAGGTGGGATATCATTTGAGATGTAAACAAATGGAATGATTAACAAAAAAGAAATAGAAAGAAATCGTCTATTACAAGTAAACATGCCATTGTTCAAGATAGTTTTTATGTCAATTCTTTATTAACAGCCATTACCAACACATCTCACATTGAGCTGTGTGCAAGCAGTGGGGGCCATTGAAGCATGTGCTGATTCTCTCTCTGCACAGACAAGGTTCTTACTCAGCAGACAGTGGTCTGGTGAGTTAACGTGATGACAGGGTAAAGCACAGAATGTCTTGAGGAGTGACCAGACCGATCATAACTTCAGTGGTTTTCAAATGCATCCACGCATGACCTACTGAGAAAGCATAGTTTATACAAAGTGCCAACACGTACACATATACTTGAAGTAAACATCTCACAGTGTATATTCTTACTGTATAGACTACATTCCCATGTTTTCTCTGCACAATTGTTTTTAATTTGCGTCACGCCCATGAGCTGTCTTTGTGACTTACTGATGGGTGGCAGCCCATAACTTGAAGACCACTTGACTAAGTCAGTCCCCCTCAAACTTAGCTGTGCACATAATTATCTCCAGATCTTTATGAAAATGAACACTGACTCGAAGGGTTTGAGGTTTTGCATTCTTGCAAGCTCCCAAGTGCTGTGATGTGTTCACGAAATGAGCTGTATATAGCAAAGACACATCTCTCTCATGGGAATGTATGCTCCAAACATTACACACAAGCAGAGCAAAATGATTAATTTGCCACTCTGATAGGAGTTGGGAATTCACATATGGCTATTATATCCTAATTACTCAGTCCTTTTGCCACTTTTTTAAAAAAAGGTGTGATTATACCCCATGTCTGTGGATTCAACTGAAGATCTAAAATGTACAGGAAAATACTTGGTGTCTGTACTGAGTATGTGCAGACTTTCTTCTTGCCCTTCTCTAAGCAGTACATTTATTTAGACAGTATTTCACTCTGCTGCTTATGCAAGTAATGTAGAGATACAAAGGTATTTTATGCAAATACACCACTTTTAAGAGTTATTCATGGCCAGGCGGTGGTGGTGCATGCCTTTAATCCCAGCACTTGGGAGGCAGAGGCAGGTGGATTTCTGAGTTGGAGGCCAGCCTGGTCTACTGAGTGAGTTCCAGAACAGCCAAGGCTACACAGAGAAACCCTGTCTCGAAAAACCAAAAAAAAAAAAGAGAGAGAGAGTTATTTATGTATGTGCAAGGGTGTCTGTGTGCCTATATGCCATGTATGTGTAGTGCCCTCAGAGGCCAGGGGGTGTCAGATCCACCTGGCATAGGTTCTGGGAACTAAATTCAGGGCCTATAGAAGAGCAGCAAACTCTCTACCTGTTGAAATACCTCTCCAACCCCAAATACACCACTTTTTAATAAAGCATTTAATAAAACCTCAGAATTTGATAGCTAAGAAGTGGAAATTGTTGGAGAAAATTCCTTGAATCCCTGGAAACTGGCCAGTCCTAAAGCAACCCGGTATAGTGATGCACACCTTTAGTCCCAGCACTCAGGAGGCAGAGAGGACGAAGATCTCTGGATCTGAAGCCAGCCTGGTCTATAGACTGAGTTCCAAGACAGCCAGGGCTACATGGAGAAACTGTCTCAAAACAAAACAAAACAAAAAAACACCTTCTCAAGTAACATTTTGTAAAAAAATAAAGTTTCAGCCAGAACAGGGAAAGACAGTGTCAGGAAGGGAAGAGAGATCCTGAGGGGGAAATGGAAACATAGCAAACACGACCCTTGCCTTCTTGGCTGACTCTCTCCCCAGCCTGGGTCCTGGCCTTGCCACTTTGGTTGGCCTTTCAACTGTAGTTGTGAGTGTTCATGTCCTTGGCTCCATCTCCCTAACAGTAACATAGCAACATGCAGCGCCTGCTCTGGCTCATATTTCAAGTTGTGGATCTTTTTCTGTGCGTTTTCTGCAGAGAACTCCCTGCCTTCTGCCTCACACCATGCAATAGAAAAACTATATCACTTGGAAGAAATACTTCTCCAGTGTACTGACAGGATCATTTATTGACAATTCAGTAAAATTCTCAGCCAAAACCAGCTCATCACACACAGAGATGCAAAGAACCGTCTGCAGATGATTTGCCATCTGGAAGAGAAAAAGGTGCCACAAATAGAATTGGGCTCAGATTATTTGGAGAGAAAACAACAGCTGGAAACCATTTTGAAAAGAGAGTCCTTCAAAATAGTCTTCCAAGGCACCGGGCATATGTATTGTTGCTCCAGGTTTTACTCTATTAGCATTGTTGAGTGTTAAGACCCAATGCTACCAGCCAGATGGACACTAGCTTTGTCTACATATGTCTCTGTGATATGGAAGGAATGTCTTTGATATGATTTGATCTGGGTGTTCCAGATACATGAAACTGGGCCCCGGCAATAGCTTACACAGATACTGTCAGAGCAAGGGTGACTCTGAGCTGTGTCAAAACAATACTTTCTCTTGGCTCTATGGAGTAATAAGCAACTTGGTTACACCTACATCACCCTTGATTTGCTCCACGGTTACTCTACTTGAAGTCGCACCTCAGTGGCTGGTCCGTCATCAGATGGAACCAGATGGATGCTGCTCTACCTGCTCTCACTAAGTGTGACCATACAAGCTTGGCAAACTCCACAAGGTCTGTTCAGGAAATGGAATTTCCATGTCAGCGCCAACTTGTGTTTTAGGCACAGAGCAGGGAGCAAAGCTCAACAGAAAGACACACATTCTTTTTTTTTTTTTTTAAGTATAGAATAGAGCTTATTCAGGACATGGGGAGTGGAGTTAATAGGATAGTAGAGGCAGAGAGAGGGAGAGAGTAGAGAAGTAGAGACTGGCCATGTCCACACAGAGAGAGGGGGAAAGGGAGAGAGGAAGGAGAAGAAAGAGACAAGAGAGCAGGAAATCAAGAGCAAGACCCACATTCTAAAGGACACATTCAGAGGACAGTTGAGGGGCTGCTGAATTAGCGGCTTCTATGCAGTGCTCTCTCTCTCTCTCTCTCTCTCTCTCTCTCTCTCTCTCTCTCTCTC
>JANHMN010000013.1:22269061-22306186 GCA_030674055.1 Rhabdomys pumilio
TCTCTCTCTCTCTCTCTCTCTCTCTCTCTCTCTCTCTCTCTCTCTCTTTTCCTCCCTCCCTCCCTCCCTCCCTCTTTCTCTGCCTCCCCATCCAACCACAGGCTGCAGGGGAAAGATCAGGAGGAAAGACATGGAGACAGGAGCTAAACTGAAGAACTCACAGGTCTCTGCTGTGTTTCCATAGCAAGGTTGGGCATGAACATTTCGAGGAGGAGGATGGGATTGTCTACATGTCTGATTGGTTGCCCTTTTAAGGATGGAGAGGGGTGCTTGGCATGGGCACCAGCAAGAGGTGATATACTTGTACATAGAGACTATAGGCTGCTCCTGTGATGTTGGAGGCCTGATCTGGGCAGCCTCTTCTCAGGGACTATAGGTTATGGCCAGGCTGTGTACAGGGGACCTGCCTGTATATAAAAGGACGTGAAGGTAAGAGGAGTGTGGAAGTTCAATGCCAGGAATCTGCTGCCTTCCTCTGAGGCATCCTCAAAGCTGGCCCTTTAACTCCTCCCATTTGCCTGAAATCTAATTAGTAGAGGCAGATGGGTAAAAACACTCAGAACCAGACCCCTACTTCCTTCCCACAACCCTGGCATCCCTGGAACTGGAGCAGAGACAAGCCGAGGCTTCAGTCCAGTAGAAGGTTCAAAGTTTTTAGAACAGAATTGGGCTAATGATGGTATCAGGAAGGTTAAAAGGGGGCATGAGAGGAGTTACAGCCCGAAGAGAGGGCTTTCAGTTTAACCTTGCTTTTTTTTTTTTTTTTTATCCCCAATGAGACTTTTAAAGAGCTGATTAGAAATGCACGTTTTAATTGGTGCTTTTGAATTCACTTTAGAGATACTGGGTTTTAACTGTCTTTACCTGTACACAGAGCTGGGTTTGAGCCAGTCATTTTATTATGTCATTTTCTCCCACCACAAGCCAAACAAAATGCTGTGTTGCCATTAGCACTGATCCTCAGAAACACTGCCCTCTCTGAGCAGGAGAGACCTGAGATGGAATGAGTCACATCTAATGTGACCTCCGGGAATGTGAAGAGGAGATCCAGAACTGGCAAAGATCTGCACAAGTGACAAATGGCCAGCCAAGTCCAGAATGATCTGCCTTCAAAACAGAGGAGAATCCCATGCGTAGAGATCTGTCTGCAAAAATTCGTAACCTGTGGCCTCCGTAATAATTAAATTGTGAAGTTGGCTTAGGGTATATGCTCAAATGTTTCCATGATTGCTTCTGATTGCAGTGACTCATGTGGGTGTTGAAGGAAGAATGGAAAGAAAAAAATAGAAAATTATCATTATTTTGTCTGGATTTGTGAAATTTTGACCAGTGAGTTTAGGGAGAACAGTCTCATATATAATCAAGACACTTATTTTTCAGGGGTGAGGAGGGTAAGATAGGGTTTCATGTAGCCCAGGCTGGTCTAAAACTCACTACATAGAAGAGGGTAGCCTTAAACTTCTGCTCCTCCTGCCTCCACCTCTCAAGTGCTGGGATTCCAGGCCTACGTACCCATGCCTGGCCCATTAAAATACTTTATGTGGCCTTAGTGTTTTTAATTGTTTCCTATTTTCTTGTTTATTTTTGAGATGGTATTTTAATGACATCTCTTCATTTCTTTCCCCCTTTCAAGCCCTCCCACATGCCCATCCCCACTCTCCTTCAAAATCATGACCTCTTTTTTAAAAAATCAGTTGTTATTGCATCTATGTATCTATTTGTGTGTGTGTGTGTGTGTGTGTGTGTGTGTGTGTGTGTATTCCTAAATGTAACCTGTTGCGTTCATATAATGTGACATGTATGTATGTTTTCAGAGCTGAGTTTGGCACGGAACAACCAATGGGTGTGCTCTTCCCTCTCCTCCTGCCAGCTTTGTTCGGTCCCCTACAGTTCTTTGTGTAGGGTTGAGGCCTCCTGAGCTTTTCCCCGTTCCTCTGACATGTCCATTTGCCTCCTCCTTGTTCATCTCATATTCAGGCAATCATGTGGATGAGACTTTATGGCTGCAGCTCTTGGTGTTACTAGGAAACACAACCTCACAGCCAACCCCACGATCCTCCGGCTCTTACAATCTTTCTGTCCCCTCTTCATCTTACAATAGTTATTTGCAATAACATGATGCCTGAGTTGAGTGTAGTCATCCCAACATAGGAAGTTGGAATAAGAGTATCACAAGTTCAAAGCCAGCCTGGGCGACTTAGCAAGACCCTGCTCTCCCATCCATCAAAAAGTAAAAAGTGTAATTCCTATTATATGACACATTTGTTCTTATTGGGTAAATGAAATGGATATAGTATATATCAACAGTATTGTTTGTGTATTGATACACAGTCATGTGACAATGACTTGCAATCCTGACTCCCAAAGTGTTGGAATTAGATAGAAGTAAGGCCTTTGAGATGTGACTATGAGGACAAGGTCCTCATAAGTAGGATTGGTGCTCTTATGAAAGAGACCCCATGAGGTAGTTTGAATAGGAATGCCACCCCCAACCCCTGTAGACTCGTGCTTGGCCCATATGGAGTGGCGCCATTAGAAGTGGCCTTATTTAAGTAGGTGTGGCCTTGTTGGAGGAAGTGTGTCCCTGGGGGAACTTTGAGATCTTACAAGCTCAAAACTAGCCAGTGTGTCTCAGTTTCCTTCTGCTGCCTGCAGATCCCAGTGTAGAACTCTCACCTTCTCCAGCACCATATCTGCCTACAAGCCACCATGCTTCTCGCCGTAACAATAATGGACTAAACCTCTGAAGCTGTAAGCCAGCTCCAGTTAAATATGTTCCTTTATAAGAATTGCTGGGGACATGGTGTCTCTTCACAGCAATAGAAACCCTAACTAAGACACCCCCAAAAGTTAGCCCCTACAACACATGAAACACAGCAAGGGGGCTCCATCCATGTCCTAGGGAGTGACTTCTTACCAGACATTGAACCTGCCTGTGATTTCATCCTCAACATCCAACCTCTGTGAACTTAAGAAATAAATTTCAGCTGCTTAAGTATCCCATTTCGTAGAATTTTGTTACAGCATCTGAACAAACTAAGATATTGTAATATCCTCTTTGCATTGCTACATCTTTGAAAATGAATATGTCTATAGAAGCTTTCAAAGTCGCATGACTGGTAGGAAGAGAGAAATGATATATCCACCACTGATCGTCCTGAAAGTTGGATGGAGGCAGAGTCTGCTAATTATTCCCAACTCTCTCCCTTAGGAAAACACAGCAACAAAATACTCCTCGTTTTAGCAGGGCTTGTGGCTGTCTACAACAGACCATCTCTTCAGCCTCACTTACAACTGGTGTTGGCCGTGTGTGTGTGTGTGTGTGTGTGTGTGTGTGTGTGTGTGTGTGTGTATGACTATCTCCCTTCCGGAATGTGTGCTTAAAGGAAGCTGACTCCTGAAGCTGTCTCTTTCCTGCTGACTGATCATTTGAATGTCACATTGAGAACTAAAGCTGTCATCTTTGCCATGAATTGCCCACTGAAGATAACAGGGAAAAGAAAAGGGATGCAGAGTCCCTGGGCACAATGAAGCCATTCCTCCAATGAGACTGCCTGCCTCTAGCCTTCTGTGAGAGAAGATGAAATTTCCATGTTTGCAGCCACTGGAATTATTGATGTTTTGAAGGATTTGTACTGTGTAATCAAACCTGGTTGAATCTGGTAAAACTCTCAGCAGGCCAGTGCTCAGATAATGAAGATTAGTGAATCCTCTGGCCCTAATTAGAAACCCAGCCGCAGTCTGGAATGGACCATCCAATTTTCGTGGAGGAAGCAGTCATTTTCCCCTCCTCTGTGCCAATCAACACACTTCAAAAAGTAGTGGCAGTTGATTATTTGCTTCAGCCATGGCATTGAGTAGCTCTCAGGTTAGCTTTTCTTCTTATCCCAAGTACTAATCCTGAAAGAGGAGACAGCTCTATTCTCAAACATATATGTTCACATGCTCAAACATATATGTTCACATGCTTGTCCTTCAGGATTGTTTTTCTTAGGGCCTGAATGTTGATAGGAGATTCTGATACTTACTAACATCACTAGGGGAACCTGGGAGAGTGTGCTCCTACACACACAAATGCGTGCACTCACAAGCACGTATTTGTACCCATACACTCACATATGCACACAATATATGAGTGTACACATAAGTGCGTACATGCACACACCAATGCACATACATGTAAATAGACACACACACACACACACACACACACACACACACACACACACACAAACACTGTGTGCATCAGAATCACCAGGGAGAGACGGTTAATGTGAACTCTGTTCCTAGAATCTAGAACTGGGCTCAGCTGGGGTGGAACTGAGCCATCTTGCATTTTATTTCAGAAACCACCTTTGTTTTGAGTGATATCTTTGAGACTGGCTTTCATGTGTCATAGGCTAGCTTGAACTCACTACCTAGCCAAAGATGACTGAACTTCTGATCCTCCTTTCTCTACCTTCTGATTGATGGGATTACACACCCAGTCTATGCAGTGCTGGGAACTGACTCAAGGATCATTTGAATGTCACATTGAGAACTAAGACTAGACCATGTCAGGTAAACATGCTACCAACCAAGATATATCTCCAAGGAACTACATTTTGGGAACTCCTGTATTCGACTATAGATACAAAGAATAGATGGGAGGTTTTTTTCCCTTTGATATTGGTCTTCTCTTTGACTGTGCTGTGTGGAGAGCAGGAGAGAACAATAGAGAACAAGCGTAGTTAGGTGGCAGTGCGTTCTGCCCACGTGTGGAACTGAAAGAGAAGGTACCTATTAAAAGGGAGCATGTCCACAGAATGCAATGAAACCCTGCAGAGAACCCCAGGAAGACCCGCAGATGATGGGCAGTGGATCTGGGAGGACCAAAAGGAGCGAGAAGATGCTTGGAGTGTGTTATGCAGTTGGAGAAGGGGTTGACGGGAAAGAGTAAAAATCAAATTTTCCAAAATGGCATGGTTCAGTGAATGCCCTCCCTAGAATTTGAGGGATGCACTGTTGAGAATATTGGCAGAAGCAATCAGAGTACGTTTGGAAATTTCATGGCTTGAGAACCTAAGCAAATGGGCCTACCCACTCGGGTTCACTGGATAAATACAGCATCGTTCTGGGCTAGTCTTGCAGGTCACTGCTGGATGGAGTTACTGGAGGATTGATGTCAAACTTGTTTTAAGTGCATAAGAACAAAGGAAACTATCATGAATGGTTCCAAATTCATATTAGCATCTCACCAGCCCAAGCAATATTCAGAGTACCAAGAAAAATTTCCTTTGACCAAGCATCAAATTCCTGCCAGAATTTTTTTTAGTTTTTTTGATCTTTCATATCTTATGTTATTTCAAATGGAAGACTATTTGAAGGTTTATTCAAAAATGTTGGTCAGTGTGAACGAGTGATTTGAAATTCTTATTTTTCTCAAGGGGAAGGAAGTTAGGAAGGACTTCTGCATTCATTTTATACCAAAAGGGTTTCAGAGGCAACTTGGAATAAATATTCATGTTTAAAACATTCCTTTTGTGAACCCGAATGGATTAGTAAAACTTTTCAGATGACTTTTTAGGTACATGGTTGACTTGTGAAACACAAAAGAGATCATTTGAATTAAACAATGATAAACTCAGAGAGGTAAGCAGATATTTGAGTGATATTTACTCTCGAGTCTCAGCGAGTCCCATGTCACTGGGATCTCTCTTTCAATGGACCGTGCACATGTGAATGAAAACAATGTCTACAGCAAAACAGGGATATGATTGTTTGAACGGCATTCCCACAAAGTTTATGCATTCAAAGTCTAGTTCTTGTACATCAGAATATGACATTATTTGAAAATAGTGCCACTGTAGATGTCAGAGTGAGGTCACAGAATAGGTACACACACATACACAAACACACATATACACACGTACACACATGTACACACACACACACACACACACACACACACACACACACATGACAGAGAATGAAATGAAAGTAGGATACACCAGAGACACCAGTAATCTCCAGATCCATCACCATAGACTCAGAAGGATTCAGCCTCATCAACACCTTTGGATTGAATTTCCAGCCTCCAGAACTCTGCAGTCCTAGAAACAATACAGAGGAGGGAACTAAACTGGGCCCAGGTCCAAAGTCTGGCCATCTACCCAAAGTGCTACATCATCAGAGGGTGAACCAGAGAAAGAAAGGAGCCACAGGAACCCCATCCAGGCGGTGCCAGCCCTCGCCCACTTCAAACCGAGCCTGTGGTCTAAACATGTGAAGGAGCACGTCCCCTTTTACATGACCCATGGCCGATGGTGTTTCCAGGCACCTGGCAATGGGAAACAAATCCCTCCAGATAAACTAAACTTTGTTTTCAACCCAGGCCTCAGGGAAAAGTCTCTCAGGTAAATTTCCAAGAAACATGAGCCTCTGGATAAAAATCACAGAAACCCAGACAGAATAAGACCATGGAAATAGCGGAATGCGAATCAGAGCCACAAAGAAAACAAACAGGGGATTTCACATGCAAAAGAAATATATATATAAACAAATACATGTAACATGGTTTGAGAAACGCCGCACTGCAGATGTGAAGCTGGTTGTGAGTGCTGAAGCTTGACCACCAGCTGATTTACAAGAGGACCTAACGCACTATGGTAAAAGAAAAAGATGATTGCTTTTAAATGAGTGAGGTGACTCAGACGCAGATAAGCTATAGCCGGAAGATAAGTTTGAAGAAAATAGGCACAAAAGACAGAAGCAAATGATAAAAATATGACAGAGATATATGAGACAGTGACTATGAATCAGAGTGGACACATCAGAAAGTCATGGCAA
Organism: Rhabdomys pumilio; assembly: GCA_030674055.1. Classification (NCBI taxonomy): domain Eukaryota; kingdom Metazoa; phylum Chordata; class Mammalia; order Rodentia; family Muridae; genus Rhabdomys; species Rhabdomys pumilio. The sequence goes on from JANHMN010000013.1 coordinate 22,275,890, forward strand.
ACTCCTGGAGAACAGCAAAGAATTCCTGAGTTATTTACGAATGATGGTTTTCAGATTTAAAAAAAAACAAAGTACAATTAAGTTGAAAATAACACACACACACACACACACACACTATGGCCCATCATAAAAATTGAACAATATTCTTTCCAAAAACACAAATACCTGGGGTTGGGGTTTTCGGTCAGCAAAGCCTTATCAGATTTTGGCCTTATTTGACCTTTATTAAACATAAAGGCCTTAGTTCATGTCCCCAGAACCCATGTAAAAAGCCAAGTGTGGTGGCACCAAGAGCAGGATGACAAGCAGAGCAGGTGGCTCTCTGAAACCTCAGGGACCAGTTTGTTTGGAAGATGTGGTAAATTTCCAAGTCACAAAAGAAACTCCGACTCAGAAGACAGAGAGTACTAAAGGAGTGACACTTGAGATTGTCCCCTTATCCCCCGATGTGTACCTGCATCCACAAAACACACAAATGCACATACATATACAAACAGGCAAAAGACATCAATATAGGAAAAGACAAACAGGACTGTCAAAACACGTAACATCTGCACAACATCTGCATACAGTGATCTGAAGCTTTGTTTTGTTTTAATATAAGAAGTCACAACAGAAAGAGACCTAAGCAAAACAAAGACAAGAGACTGCAACCAAGGAGTACAAGACAAAAACCAGAACACTCATCTCCAGCCATAAGTAATCATGTTTTAAGGACCCTGTGCACTGTAGCAACAACCGCGACAGGAGATCCAGGAATAAGCCTAACCTGAGAAAGGCTGCATCTTCTCTCGGAAAATCTGAACATTTCCCAGCTGGACAGACATGGGGAACAAAAGCCAAGCTCTGGATATGAAGATGCACTGACAAAAGTTCAACTGGAGCTTCAGCACTTACCCTAAAATTCCCAAAGAGAATAACTTCGTAAAATCAGGCAGTCAACTTTGGAAACAATGTTTTACCCTCCAACCCCTAAAACAAACACATTCTAAAGCACCTTAGCTAGCATTTTATACCAATAGGTGTAGTGGGAAAACTCAGAACAGAATGGGTATTGGAATGGAGATGTATATTTTAGTCTATGTATAATTTTAGTATGTGCCATATTTATAGCAGAGGCTCTTAACAAGTGCTATTGAAGTACTGTCTTCCATTTGGAAAAAACAAGTTTGGTCTTGAATTCCCATCACTAATTCAGGCCGGTTCCAACTGGATTAGACATAAATATTGTGGTGGTTTGAATGAAAATGGCTCCCTATAGGCTCATAGGGATGACATTATTGGAGGTGTGACCTGCACGGTTCACATAGCCCTCACCACTGCCGCCTTCCAATTTCCTATTAGGACGGCCCACTAGGCTCTGCTTATAGCATTCAACCACTTTTCTTACCAAATCACTAAGTCTTCCATGCTCCTTCAAAAAGCCTTATGGTAGGGCCTGTCACAACAGTAAGCCACTCCCTAATACTAACCCCTGTATTAATTACTTTTCAAATGCTGTGATAAAACATTATGACCAAGGCAACTTATAGAATAAAGCATTTTGAGGGGCTTAGAGTTCTGGATGGATCTGGGTCCATCACTGTCACAGTGGGGAGCATGGCAGCAGGCAGGCACACCGCTGGAACTGCAGTTGAGTGCTCACAGTCTGGTTCACAAAGAAGCACACCGGCATTGTCACAACCCTCTTGAAACCTCAAAGACCACCCTTAGTGACATACTTCCTCCCATAAGGCCACACCTCCTAATTCTCCCCAAATAGTCCCAACACACACACACACACACACACACACACACACACACACACACACAGAGGGGTTGGGGGACTAAATAAAAGTACAAAAAAGCAAAGCCCATACTGCCATGCATTGGAAAGTCAATTAACACAGTTCTCCTCAATAGTAAGCAAGAAGACAAGGCATTTAGAACAAGGCATTTAGAACAAGAATGGCTAATAACTACAAGAAGAGATAGTCAGACTCACTGAAAATCAGAGTCACAGAAAATTTAAATATCGAGGTAATCTCACCCAAAAAGAAAACCAAACTTTAAAAGCGATAGCAACAGGGCTTGGCAGAGGTGACTGGAAAGGCAGAGTTGCGCGTCAGGTCCTGCCCTCGGGGAGGGCAACGTGTCAGACCTTGTGCTGTGCATTGTCTGTCACCTACAAGTCCTGTGCTCTGTTGTCCTTGAGAATCTTACCTGTGTTTACCCGGACAAGCACAAGGATGCTTAATGTGGTGGCAGCATTTATAGTCGTGGATACAAAAAACAAACTAAATGTCCCTCCGTGGGAAATGAGTATGTCAATAGGTTCTATCCATTTGGTAGAATATTTTACATTAATGAAAGAAGTCTACATCATATTGTTAGGGGGAAGCAATTTGAGGCCTTCACATTCTTAATGTTAAGGTGTCCCATAACACAGGGACACATTCTCCAGATAGGAAGTGAGTATACAAAGAATAGTGTGGGCAGGCGTATGCTATTTACCTCTGGGGCCTGGGCTAGGTAAGGTGGTGCAGAGGAAAGATATCCATGGACTCTGAGTTTTAAGCTTCACGTTTCTGAAATGCAGGACAGCACCTACTTTAACAGGCTTGCCAAACTAAGACTGAAAGTGACGTTGCTTGGTATGGAAAGGATTCAACACTAGCTTTTCCTACTACTGTATAGTGTTAGAGAATCAAGTGTGCCTCTTAGTGTCGATATGAACTTGAGCCAAGAAATGCCACCTCAGAGCCCAAGATTCCTCATCTGAAATAAGGATAATATTTTCCTTATACACATCCCTCTGAGTCGTAATGTAGCAAGCAAGAAGCACCATCCACTGACCCATTTTTTTTCCTCAAGGGTCTCTTGCACTTCCTAGAAGACCCAGAAGATGGCGCAAGTGAGTCGTACGCAGAGCTGCCTCAGCCACTCCTGCAGGAGGCTGTTCCTGACTACTTAGGTTCAAGACAAACCTGTTTGTCCCAGTTAGTTAGCCTTGAATGGCAGCCTTCTTGGTGAAGGGCATCTACCTATCTAAGAGTGATCAAACAAAAGCTTCAGGTACAGCTGGATGTACAGCCATATGTGCAGTCCAGCTGGCAGGCTGATCACCCGGTGCTTCCATGCAGGCTCTTGGGCACACCTGCCCTCCCTGCTTCAGACTCCAGGTTCTTGACAAGGTAACATTTTGTCTGTGCAAGATGGTGCTAAAAATGGCCTAGGTTTAATGAGGATATTTTAGCTTCCAAAATACACAAAGTATTGGCCCTGTATGTATCGGCCCTGTATTGTTTTATCTGATAGGCGAAAGCAAGCTGGTATTCTAGGTAGAGTGCCAGACTGGGTGACATAGGACAGCCATACACACTTTTGACAGAAAGAGTCTTTTCTTCAGCAATCCTCGGACTCCAATCCAGCACCCAGCTTCTCAGGGTCCAACCAAATCACCCATCTACTCAGCACTCTGCCAACACCTCACCTATGTAACAAGCAGGTGCAGGCAGGGAGTGGGCATCTCCTGACAGTAGCTCCATGGGAAAAACATGGGAAGGCTCGGCCGTGTGATGAAGCAGAGCCCAGAACCGTGTCATTCCAGCACACAGCCAGTTTCCATGTTTTCCAACCCGTGGATCAGCTAGCGTGAGCCACAGTACTACACTGTGTGACACTAAACTCCCCTTTTGTAGTTGAACCATGTAACTCTTTCCTATAGTATCTTAAAACATAGTATGCAGATTAAAACACACCCACATTTACTCTGATATCCTAATCTAAAGAATAAACAAAAGAAAATCCGTTACAATACATTAATAGGTATTTCAACATGTAAATGCTCGCACAGCTATTCTAGAAGCTGTAAGTAGTCTGGCCAGCTCACGGCATCAACCTGACTATGTGGCCATAAACAGTAACTGACTATTGGTGACATGGATCCCACGAGCTACATTGTATAGGTGACTACTTCTTAATAATGTTCCTTCGAAATGTAAGCATAACCCTCATTTTCTAACTTTAAATACGGCTGTAGGTTAAAGTGGCTCTTGGTTTCAGTTGCATTTATATGTAAAACAGTTACGTTCTCTGCTCCAGCGTGATTGTGAAAACCGGCTCTCCTGCCCTCTCACTTTCTCTTTCAGGCTGTCTTCTTCTGAACAACCACCAGGAGGCAGTAAGTGCCGCTACTATGGAAAAACCCACTGGCAGAGTGAGACAGCGGGACTTGCGGCCAGGGATGGGGTTGGAGACCCTACCCTGTTAGTTGCTTTCCAGAACTCTTTGAATGAATCAGATCCTCTGAGTGATTGCCTAAAACCCTTCCAAATGCCAAAACCTCTGCTTACCCGGCACCAGACCGGATGGCGGCTTGCCCTAGATTCCTGTGTGCGGATTTAGCTATTGCAACGCTGAACAACACCGCTGCTCAGGAGAATCAGCCCATGAAACGGAAGTGCAAAGGGACACCTGGTTCCTCTGCTGCCGTCCATCTGGAAGCCAGGCGCAAGGCAGAACTCTGCTCACAGTTAGCCCAGCCCTGTTTAGTGGGGTTATTTACCAGTCAGGGGCTCCATGGGCTACAAGATCTTTGAGTGACTTGACAGCTAACTCCTCCCACTCTGCCCTGTCAGTCAGAAAAGTTTGGTTATAACTCACAAATTCACCCGACACCAAAATAACAATGTTTAATTGGCAAGATTCCTATTTATTCCTTCTGTTTTGAGTTTTCTGTAATGAGATTGTTTCATATTTCATATTAATAGAAATTAATACACAAGTCCAGTTTACTGACTTAGTTTAGTAATGCATATAAATAATGGAGGGATGGAGAGACGCTGAGCAGGTAAAGACATTTACAGAACGGTACTTGCAGCGAGTTCAGTCCTCAGGACACATGTTTAGAGGCAGAAGGGAACTGGCTCTAAAAGATTATCCCCTGACCACCAAGTACCTTCCGTGGCTTGTATACTAATACCCATACAGAAGAGGAAGATGATGGTAGTGGTGGTGGCGGTTTGGAGGAAGAGGAGGAGGAAGAGGAGGAGGAGGAGGAAGAGGAAGAGGAGGAAGACGAGAAGGAAGAGGAGGAAGGGGAGGAATTGCTGAACTATTATGCTCAAAAATGCTGGACAGTGCAATTGGGAGGCCGAGGTAAGATCATTTGAGGCCAACAGTTCAAGATCAGCCTGAACAACACAGGGAGACTCTCATCTCAAACAAACAAGAATCATTCACTGAAAGGTTCCTGACTCCTCTCTGTTACTAGTTCTAGCTACAAAGAAGGGAACTGTGGGAATCCCAGGTTGTGCGGAATGTGTATTCTCACCTCGGGATGAGATGAGCTTAGTGGGTTGGTTTTTTTTCTAACAACTGTGTTGTGTACTACGTTAGCTGGGGGTCTTCCTTGAAGCAGATGGAGGTTAAACCCAGTGTTCACAGACACTAACCTGGAAGTGTGGGAAGGAGCCTGGACAGTCAACACGTCAGCCAAAGCTGGCATGGCCCCAAGTTGTCATAGTGTAATTACAAAGGTCAACATTGAACAGGGCTATAACAGTGAGTTCACTATCGTAATTCTTTTCTGTTTGTACTCTCTAAGGTAAATACTTTAAAGAGGTGTGGTGTAAGTCAAGTAGCCACAAAAACACAACTTGATCAAGTCAGGGGTGGCTAAGGTTACTATAAATATTCGGAAGAAAAAAAACCTATCTAATCAATCTGCCTTTCTGCTGTATTACAATGCCTCTGGTGTTTAAAGAAAACAGCTGTGAACAATTACCAATGGTTTATAAATATGAAAGACGTATGGCATACATAAAAGAGTAAAACCGGGAAAAGCTCCGTGATGGACTGATTATGTACAAAGACAATAGAGAGACCCGTATCTTGAAGTTGGTGTGAATCTGAGTGAAGTCGGTGTGAATCCACACGAATAGTGAGGTGAGAATGCTTGCTTTTCAAAAATCTATGACTTAATGCATTTTCAGTCACTCAACCAACTGCTCTGCTGAAATGAACTGAAGAAACATTGTTGCTTGTTCAACAGCTTTGCCACAGAGACACAGAGACACAGAGACGTGTGGAATAATACTGGGAAAAGCCTCCTGGGATGGAAGCCAGTGCGGGGTTAGGGCAAGGTGCTTTTGTTCAACAAACATTTGCTAAAGAATGGTTTTACAGCCTCATCAAATCATAGACAGCCTCCTTGGATTGATATCTATGTTTGACAACACTGTATAAATGCACACACACTTTTTCTTTAAAACATGTGTAGGCTGCTAGAAACAGTGACTGGCTCAGCTAACGGGGTTTCTTCTGTCTTCTTGGTGCTAGGGAACATTCTGCTATGGTCTTTACATCACAGCTATTGATTTGTTTTGTGATTTTTTTTTTCAGACAAGCCTGTTGGCAAGGGCCTCTCAGATCTTGTCTTCTCAGAGGAAAGAATTCATTCAAGAGACACAGATTCAGCAGATGTTTATTTTGCAAAGCAAAGAAGGAGCTCCAGAGACATTGTCAGGAACTGCCTCTAAAGGTATGGGTATCAGCACAGGGGGTTTTGGGCTGTGGAGTTTCTACGGGTCTATGAATATTTATGAGGCACTATGAATATTCATGTAGCAGCTTTAGCGTACCTGCTCAGCCTGAGGTTTGTAGAGTCATTATCAGAGCCCAGTATATATTTGGGGTTAGGATGGGCCTTCCATCCTCAATTAAAACTCTTAGAAACACTCTTTAGAAACACTCACTAACGTGCCAAGATCTGTTTGCTAAACTTTGTAAGTGGACAGGCTTAACTAATACACAGGTGATAGCAACAGTACCTTTTTCTGGAGCTGAAAACGTCCTGACAGGCATGCTGTCATCAGTAACATTAAGACTTCCCTAATTGGAAGAGAAAGCCTCAGGAAAGAGGGACAGAAAAGAGTGTGTTTCCAACAGTCACATCAAATGACACTATAGTCCTCCAGACTAGGTAGCCCTTCTGGGAACTTCAGAAAGAAACATCAGCACAAACTAAAGAATTAGATTCAACAAGCACAGAGCTTAGAGGCAGACAGTGGGTTTACTTTGCTCTGATGTTGATGGGTTTTTGAAGTCCTCACTCTTCTTGTCTGGGTCTCCAGGGTGCTGTAATAACATTGTGTACAACCATACCTCCCTTGGGCGTGGTTCTTCAACCTTACCAAGGATCAGAACTGCCTGTAGCCTTGGTGAAGCAACTTCTTTCCCCTTCTCTAGAGATCCCAGGGAAAGTGTGTTTGGGAGGAAGAGCCTGGGAACTGCATTTTAATGAATGCTTCGTGCTAATGGTTAACAAAACGTGTTTTGAACAACACTATCCTGAGATGGTAACAGCTGAAAACAACGTTGTTCTTTTAGATTATTAAATAAGTGATAGGTGCAAACATGGGCTATTTTTTTTAGTTCTTACTGGTTTTTTGTATTCGCATGTAGGTTTACATGTATGTCATATGTGCACAGGTGCACATAGACACTAGAGGAGGGTATTGGATCCTCTGCAGCTAGAGTCACAGACAGTCGTGAGCTACCAGACATAAGTGTTAGGAACAAGACTCTGGTTCTCTGAAAGAACAGCAAATTCTCTTAACCACAGAGCCATCTTTCCAGCTCCATCTGTGGATTCTTTACATTTTTATCTTAAGCACTGTGAAGCATGCACAAAATTAGAAACTCAAGTATTACAATTTAGATCTTAAATATCCCTGAAAGGTCCAGATACTAAAGTATGCATTGCCAGCCAGTCATACTATTGGCAGATAATGACAAAATCACTGAGGTATATCCTTGCAGCCCATCCTTCCTCTTCCTCCTCTTCTTCCTCTTCCTCCTCTTCCTCCTCTTCCTCCTCTTCCTCCTCTTCCTCCTCTTCCTCCTCTTCTTCCTCTTCCTCCTCTTCTTCCTTCTCTTCCTCTTCCCCATCTTTCTCCTCCTCCTCTTCCTCCCCCCTCCTCCTTATTCACAGCCACCATTAGCTAAGCAGTTTCCTCTACCAGGAGCTTCCACCAGGATGTACTACTGCCTTGCCACAGTCCAAAAGCCTTAAGACCAAGTGGCCATGAAACTTCCAGGCAACATATAGTTTTTCCTCTTTGTAACTTGGTTTTCTCAGGTGTTGAGTCAGAACAACAAACCTTACTCCATAGGAAAAGAAACCCTGTAGCACACACCACCCAGCCCTAGAAACTGTCCTTCTGCAGACTGGGTTTCATCCATTTCCCTGGTAACATTTTTCTCTCTGAAACATTTTAAAGCCTACCCCAGATACATCATTTAATCTGCAAATATCTGGCAGTCATTTCTACCAGCTGCATGTGCTCCTTTTAAGCCCATTTCCTTGGTGCAGGAAGCTAGGATGTTTGGGATAAATTCCTAAAGAGCACCAGATGGAATGAATGTTCAATTCTGACTGATGGGACATTTTGGTGGGGGGGTGTTTTTGTTTTTGTTTTGTTTGTTTTTAACTTCTGCTCATTTCTCTGCTCCTAGATCATTGCTCAGCCTGTGTCCTCTGTTCCACCCACATCTGCTTTGCTCTCCTCACAAATCTCAGATCCAAAGCTTCAAGACATGCCCTTCTCTACAGCACCTCTCATAGCAGACAGGCTATGCGTCCCTCTGACATGGATGCCAGCCCCCATGTCATATAACAGCAATTCTCTGCCTTCTCTTCCCCAGGACACCTCTTTTATGCCCCCTGGGTACCATATATTCCCTGAGGGAAATATAGAAAAAGAGACACACACCCCTTCTTCCCCAGTGTCTTGCTGCCACCAGACGACTGTGAGATCAACCTCTTTATTCTTCTGCAACTGCTAACTATTCCTTAGCCACGTGCAAATCCTGCTTCACAAAGTTCCCGTGAGATCAGCTGTAGAGTTTGGGTTTCTATTGCTGTGACCAAAAGCAACCTGGAAGACTTTATTCACCTGGTACTTGTAGCTCATCATGAAGGGAAATCGGGGCAGGAATTCAAGGCAGGAGCCAAGAGACAGGACTGAAGCATATGTCATGGAAGAGTGCTAGTCGCTGATTTCCTTCTCTTGGTTTGCTCAGCTTGCTTTCCTATACTGCCTAGGACTGCCTGCCCAGGGTGGCTCCACCCCCAGTGGACTGGAGGCTCCCAGGTCAGTCATTCATCAAGAAAATGCAATATCCCCAGAGACTTGCCTATAGGGGACATTTTCTCCATTGAGGTTCCCTCTTCCCCGGGTGACTATAGCTTATGTCAGACTGATAGAAAAACTAACCAGGACAGTAGGTCATTATGGCCCCTGGGCTTCACTAGGCACAGCTCATGGGCACACTCTCTTAGCCAGGCACACCCTGAAAAATCCCTGTGCCCTTCATAATCTCTACTCCCTCCACCGAGCATGCTGGTGCCATATCTAATCAACAAGTTAATAACATACAAATTATCTTACACTTTGTATCCTACAAACTACAGGTGACTTAAAAAAAATGTCATCTACCAGTTGGCAGCCTTGCCTGGTGGTACTCCCCTATAGACCCTCACATCACTCACTGCAATTCACATGGTCATCACTCACACAGTCATCACTTGGCAGACCCACTTGCGGGTTAACTGCCCTTTAAAGTGCTTTTTAAAAAAACAAATCCCTTCCTCCTCCAGCAGCCCTTTGTTCTAGATGTCAGTTGTCTTCACCAACAGGCTTGAAACTGCAGGTTTGATAAACATTCTTAACTAATGGATTTCCATTAGAGCAAAAGATCTTCCATAAGCTTTGGAAACAAGGTTGTAATGTGTATCCCACGGGATTTTATGTTGCTTTCACGCCCAACATTAATCCCCAAAGTAACTCAAAGCCAAAGCTCATTTCTCTTAACCTATTCCATGATGAGTTGAACAAACTCTCCATTCTCAGGGGCAAAGACCAAGATGGAGTCCTCTTGTCCAATCAGAGAAGCCTGGGTACCAAATGCCTTCCATAGCTTCACAATTATCCGGGTTTTGAATGCCACTCCAAAGCATAGTAATGAGTGGGGAGAACAGGAAGTACTTTGCCTTAGCACTGCTCACTGAAGGTTGTCAAAGGAACACTCAATCGTCTAGGCTAGACCTGTGGAAGGATTTCGGGAGCACAAAGAGGAGGAAATCCCCCCAAAAGCTGAGTGTCGTGGTTTGAATGTTTGTCCCAGGGAGTGGCACTACTAGGAAGTGTAGCCTTGTTGGAGTAGGTGTGGCTTTGTTGGAGGAAGTGTGTCACTGTGGGTGTGGGCTTTAAGACCCCTCATCCTAGCTGCTTGGAAGCCAGTTTTCTCCTAGCAGTCTTCAGATAAAGATGTAGCACTGTCAGCTCCTCCTGTGCTATTCCTGCCTGGGCGCTGCCATGTTCCCAGCTTAATAATGGTCTGTGCCTCTGAACCTGTAAGCCAGCCCCAATTGAATGTTGTCCTTATAAGAGTTGCTCTGGTCATGGTGTCCGATCACAGCAGTAAAATCTTAACAAAGACACTGAATATTCGAGATAAAGTAGCTTAGAATGTCTGATCCTTTGAGGAGCAGGAGCATGTAGCTGAGTGTGGCAGCAAGGCTAATGTTGCACACATGGGAAGTATATGTTTTAGAAGAGTTCACCCATGGAGCCAGGGATTATAAACAGGCTGTGAGCATGGTAGACGTTTACTCTGCATGACAGAGGTCTGGACTGGCTAAACATCATTGTCATGGGTGAGTGGATATCAGGGGCCTGGGGGCGAGGGGGAAGTGTTACCCAAAACTGTCAGTACTGGGGCTTTGAGGCATAGTTTTGAGCCTAAATATCTACTAAGTTTAGTGAGATCTGGTGCCTGAACAGGGAGGATGAAGAAACCACACACAGACTTGAGCCTAAATCTCTTTTTAAGTAATGTGTGGTGAATCAGACAAGGGGGTTCCTGTTAAAATGTTTCACGGCCCTCTCGTGATAAATGGTGGGCTCCACTTTGGAACAACACAATGCAGTTTGAACACACAGTTTTCTGTGGCTACAATGGCCAGCCATCCGCCAGCTTTGCTACTACCCAGCTAAGCCACCTCCCTCCTTGTGGAGCAGACAAATCGCCCCCTGTGGTCTTGTGCCCTGCCTTGCCCCTGAAGAACCTCCTCTTTCTTTCTTGCTTTTTTTTCTCTCCTTTATGTGCAGCTGGTTCCCACAGGCCGCTTTTATCAATATTTCAATTGGTTGTTGCTGATCTACACTTGGGTCCAAATATTTGCCCTATTCAGTGCGAATTGCCCATTCAGCCACATGCTTGATTATGTCTGTGCTCTTTTGAGCAAACTGAATGGGCTACTTGACTATGTAATGCCGATATAACCTGGTCATTAGTAGAGTTTGCGAGAGATGACCATATGCAACAAGGAAGGACAGGGACTGGGCCTGATATTTCCTTCCAATGAAGTCAGGGTTAAGAAAATGAACTAAACTTACCATAGCATATGTAAAACTATATACCCAGGCTCGTCAGGATGAACCTGTACTCCACTAAGAGTCAAATAACTGATGTCAGAACTACCCATGAATCAAGGATGGGTAGTTTTTAAGACTCACAATCTCATGTCTTTCTTGGGAAATTATCCCTTGCAAAATTAACATGGTATTTTTTATGGTAACCCATTCTTATCGTCATTGTTTAGATCAGACATGAAGCTGAGTGAAGTGGTCCACACCCCTTGCTCCTGGTTCACATTTGTCCCCCTTATCTTGATGGCCTGGCATTCCTTTCCAGAGTGAAACTCCACATCTGTGAATATCAGGTGGCATGCATCTGCGCAATAGTGCTTCTTGCTTCCTTTCATGTATAGCCTTAGCCCTCAGATAGTCCACAGTCGCTGAGGAAGCCCTCATGCAAGCCGTGGCCCACACTGTCAGTGAGGGAGACCCTGCTCCTCTGCCCTTCGTGTGCTAAATCCAACGACAGACATATTAACAGAGTGGAAGGCACCCATGCCTGTAGTATGGATATGCCTAGAATCCAGACTGAGGAGCTGAAGGGTCAGATGAGCAGCCTATAAGTCAACCTTAACATATAAGCTGATAAGGTGATGAAATTTGAATATAAAGAGGAGACCAGACAGAGGAAAGAGGGTTGGGAACTTGGCAAGGCGTTAATGAGTTGTAGGACAGTGGCTAAGAAATGTAGTGCAAATAGGGGCCATTTAATCAGCTTTGGGGTGTGTGTGTGTGTGTGTGTGTGTGTGTGTGTGTGTGTGATCTCAGGATGCATAAGCTCAGCGTACTTTTGTTCTGTCATAAAGGAAGATTTTTCTAATGGACATTACCTTACAAAGGGAATCTATGCCCTGTTTTTAGGCAGAAAGGAAGCAGGCAAAAACCTAGTTGCCTCAAACCCAAGACAATCCAGACTCCATGGTGACTTACTTTGGGGTGTCACACTTGAAACCACCCTGCCTGGAGAGGAGATAGTCTAAAGGTCACACTTCTGTTCCCTACTGAGTGAAAAATTTCCCAGGAATAATATGCTGCATGAAGGGAAAGGCTGAATGAAGCCCCGGTGCAGGCAGAAGCCCTGGTGCAGGTAGAGGGGTAACCTGCCTGACAGGAAGAGAAACAGTGTGTCCGGGTATGGAAAACAACCTACCCTGCTTCCAGTCAAGCCACAAAATATAGTTGTAACTTCATGTTAGCTACATATACATATGCATATACATCATACACATATACATCATATACATATCATACACATCATACACATCATATACATCATATACATCATACACATCATACACATCATACACATCATACACATCATATACATCATATACATCATATACATCATATGCATATACACCATATGCATATACATCATATGCATATATATCATATGCATATACATCATATGCATATACATCATATGCATATACATTATATGCATACATGTTTACATCATATTCATATACATATACACACGTATACATCATATACATATGATACATATATACAAAATCATATACATCACATACATACACATATACATACATGTTCCCCTAAATGTGCAAAATCTTCCCTCAGGAAGGTTGGGCCCCTCATTGTTCTATTAAAGCAGCCTCAGACTATAAAGAACAAGAGTGTTTTCATCTCTGCCTCATATTGCTTTCAAGTGCCACCAACGTCCACCTTGGAGAACCAATGGGTTTTTGGGGGTTACTTATAGGATTACGAATGAAGGGTTATATGCTGGCTAGTTTGTCAATTTAACCCGAGTAGAGTTACCTGGGAAGAGGGAACCTCAGCTGAGAAGCCACCTCTGTCATCTCACCCTGTGGGCATGCCTATAGGGCATTTCATTAATTTCTAGTTGATATAGAAAGGCCAGCCCCCTACAGGGGTTGCCATGCCTAGACAAATGGGCTTGGGCTGTATAAGAAAAGTAGCTGAGCCAGCCAGAGGGAGCAAGGCAGGAAGCAGCGTTCCTCTGTGGTCTCTGCTTCAGTGCCTGCTTCTAGGTTTCTGCCTTCCATTCCCGCCCTGGCTTCTCTTGATGAACGACTGCACAGTGTAAGATCAAATAAGCCCTTACCTTTCCAAGTTGATTTTGGTCAATGCTTCATCGAAGAAAAAGAAAAGCAAAACTAGAACAAGTTACCTCACGGGAGCAGAAATGACTTAGAGATAGCTGCATCACCAAAGCCCACTGCAGCATGGGTGACTGCTCACGAAAACTGGAAACTGTTCAGCATGCAGACAGCTCCGTCTGAGACTCACCCAGCAGTTCTTACTGCTTGTGTCAGCTTGGGAGAAAGGCAGACCTGATGCACTCTGGTTGGTTTCGACTCTAAAGTAGTTCTCAACCTGTGGGTCGTGACCCGCGGGGGGGGGCACATATCACATCCTGCATGTCAGATATTTACGTTACAACTCACAACAGTAGCAAAATGACAATTACAAAGTAGCAATGAAACAAGTTTATGGTTGCGGGTCACCACAACATGAGGAACTGTGTTAAAGGGCTACAGCATTAGGAAAGTTGAGAACCATTCATTGGTTTAGAAACTTAGTTGTTTCTTTTCTGAGTCTTAAGGAGAGTCCCTGCAGGCTGGAATGCTTCATCTCTCTTCATCACACTCTGTGTCTTAATGAGCTTCCCTCTGAGATGGAAGGTTTGTATCTTAGAGGAGACAGCTATCCAACAAGCAGAAGTCAGAGCAACTGTAAAATGCAGGCTAATTTGTCCAGTGTTCCAGATCAGGAAGAGCATTGCCTCTGTGTTTGTACTTGAGGACTCCAAGTCTTATCAGCAAAGGCACATATAGGAATATTTAGGCACATATAGGAACATTATAGAAATATGTATAAAATAAGAATACAAATGTGTAGGTTAACATTCCAAGGACTGCAATTATGGGCTGAACAAAACCAATAATGTATAGAAAATTCCTGTCCCTCTGGGAGCTGATAGTCTATTTGAAGAGATAATCTATAGATGCAGATAGACAACGTCGAAGGCAGATTTTATTTAAAGGATCAAGAAGGTAATGCAGTCATCTGAAGCTGGAAGAAGTCAGGTACAAGGGCTGGGTATTTCTCCCTGTGTCTTTTACTGCCTTACCTGACTTTACCACTGGATGCTGCTTTACCCTCAGGCCACCTGTGTTTCCTGTCTGTCCAGCAAGCCTGTAAGCATCTTTTGTGTGGTCCTGTGATATAGTCAGCACTACTGTTTTGTCTCCCTATTCCCAGTAAACTGATAGCAGTGCCTGAGACAGGATAGGCAAATGGGCATTTCTTAAGCACTCACTGCATCCCTGCCACTGCACTAGACAGACACTGATAAACTTATTTCTTATTCATTTTTGGTGGTTTTCACTCATTCTCTGGTTCCACTTTGTTCAAGAGACTCAGTGTCTCAATTTTCAAATTCCTCTTTCCAGACTTCTGCATTCATCTCCCCAGGAGATGTGTACCCAATCATAGGAGCACTTGGTCCAGCCTGTGCTTCAGACTTGCTGTGGGTCTCTGCATCTGTTTCCATCAGGTGCAAGACAAAGCCTCTCAGAATACTGTTATGCTAGGCTCCTATCTGAAAGCCTAGCAGAGTATCATGAATAGTGTCAGGAGTTCACTCTGTCCCATGGGGTGGGTCTCAAATTGGAACAGTCATTGGTTTTCTTAAACCATCTGTGATGAGTAATTGTGATTGTCCCCTTGTCGGGATTTAGAATTACCTAGGAGATGCACTTCAGGGTGTGTCTGTAAGGGATATTTACAGAGAGACTTCACCGAAGGGGAAGGATCCACTGTGGATGAGGGTTGCAGCACTCCAAGACACAGAGTCCTGGGTGAAGAAGAAAGAAGAAAGCCAGCTAGTGCTTGAATTTACTGACTTCAGACACAATGTGACCGGCTGCCTCACACCCCGATACTTTGTCTTCCCCAGTATGATGGACTGTACTCTCAAGACCTTCCTTCCTTAAGTGGATTTTGCTAGATATTTTGTTACAGAAAAAAAAAAAAAAAAAGAAAAAAAGAAAACCACTAAGTATTCTCTTTGTTACTTAGAGACTAGGACTGTTTCTAAGATCAGACAGTGCAAATCCTGTTTGGACTTTTCTCTGAGCTCATGTCCTTTATGAATCCTCTCCCTGCCTTTCCACGTCCTCTAAGCAAAGCCGTCACGGCCTGTTCCACACATTGTGCTTCCCAGGGACAAACTTCACGGCCTTTGCTTCTGTGTCATTGGAAAGTATCCTTGGCCTTTCTCCTCTCTCTAATGAATCCCTGCAAAGGGGATTCACTTCAGATAGAGCTACATTAAAACCTGGCTCTGCCAGTCACAGAAGTCTTGCTCTCAGCGCATGTAAAAATAGATATACCCCTGCCCCTCTTATATATACGTGTATATAAGCTGCCAAGGAAAAACAGTGACAAAGGTTCAAGAATTTTCCCGGGTGCTGCGTGCAGTGTTTTGGCATCGAGGTATGAACGTGCTGATGCATTGCAGGCCAGGGCAGGGGTTACTCTCAATGCTGGTTTGTCCGAGCAAGAAACAGAAAGGACCCTGTGCTTCTGCAATCTCTAGGCCCCATGCTACCTGCTGGTGCTCTGCGAGCCAGAACTGTAACTCAGCACCTTATGTCCTCAACTCTAAACCGCAGGCCTATAATCCTAAATACAGAGGAGCCTGTGACAAGGGGGGGATGTCAAAGTTCGAGGCCTGCCTGGGCTGTAGGCTGAGTTCAAGGCTAACCTGGGCAAGTCACTTAGACCCTGTCTCAAAATAAATAAAAAGTAAAAAGATATGTGTGGCAGAACATTTGCCTCGCATGCACAGGGCCCTAAGTTCAAACCCCCCATGCTAAACAAACAAATAAATACATATAATAAAATAAGGGACTTTATAGAATTTTGGCAAATTGAGGAAACATATCTGAGTCCTTAGTTTGGTGCCCAGTCACAGTGAGTAAGATGTGAATATAGGGGTGTCTGAGTACAACAAAATCATTCTTGGTTCTTGGGGAGGTGAGCTTGGGGAGACAGAACTCCCAAAACTTGGCAGCCACCAAAGCTACCCAAACCAGTAGCTTTTGAGTTCTTATCTCTCAAAATCAAAGAATGAAATTCATGGACCATAAAGGGTAAATTTTAGAGAGATATCTATTATAGATAAGAGGTACTTAAGAGAGGGGAGGAAAGGAAAAAAGGAAGGAGAAGGGAGGAAAAGAGAAGGAATGAAGAATGGATGGAGGGAAGAAAAGAAAAAGTGAAACAGAGAGAGAGAGGAGAGACACTTGTACTGCAAGAGGGGATCCTGGGGATTAGAACACCATTGAGCTCCGAGTCTGGGCCTTTTTAAAGGACTTAAAGCAGAAAACCACACTGAGGTACAGGGAGAGGGTTGAGTTTGTCAGTCTTGATGGCCTGACGGTGCAGTGTCCAAGTGCCTCCTGTCAGTTCAAGGCTTGGTCTGATCTACAGCCTCTGGGCAGAGGTATTCATTTAGAAGAGGTAACAAGGAAGCAGAAGTCTCTTCCTTATTCCCAGGCCCTGCATTGAGCTGTTGCTTCGGGGTCCCTGTTCTATCTGACCAGCTTCCACCCCCGCCCTGTTTTCATCAAATGCTTCACTTAATTTTCTTAAAATTTTTGAGAAGGTATGCATTGTCTTTATCTTATCAATGAGAGATTAAAAGCAACTTCCTATTAGTCATGACAAAGTCACACTGACATCCAGGGCTTTCTCTGTGGTGTCAATAGATCAGTGAAGCTTCCTATAGGTAGACCATTTGACTGGTGAATAGTTGGAGTGGGGGTGGGGTGGAGGAGGAGAAAGAAAGAGTCTCGTTGGAATGTGTGGGCAGGGTTTTTTTTTCTAATAAATATCCGTTAGTGATTTAAAAGCCACATGAAGATCTTTGGAGAAAAAGCAACTGATAACTAAAAGTCTATTACTTGATGTATAAAACAAACTACTCTCTCTATCCAAGATGACATAAGAAGAAGCCAAATCACTATTAACAATGTGAAATAATTCTGAAAGTGCTTGTATAGAATGTGTGTTCATTATACAGGTCCACCAAAGACAATTACCATAAGCTGGATGATTCGAAGACAGAAAGCTGTTACCTCCCAATCTGTATAATGTGACTAGGAGCCACAAATTAAGGTGTCTGGGAGCCACTCCCTCAGAGGGAATGGATCTGTGGCAGTCCTTGCTCTTGGCATCCGTAACTCAGTTAAAAGTCCATTATAACCCAGCTCTGCTTTTCAAGGCTCTACAGCACTGTCCATTTCCTTAGTTCTCTAAGTCTCTGTTTCAGTGTATGACCTGTTCCCGTGTCCCTCCAACTCCCCCTGAGGCAGAGAGAAAGACAGGGGAAATTATGGAGACCTGAGAGAGCAGGGCTGCCCTGTGCAGTCTGCTCCAGGTCTCTCATCAGCCGGGAGTCAAGAATCACAGTCCCATCAGCATTTGCTGTGAGGGATGCCCGCACGGGTCCACTCTTATTTTTATAGAGAGGGGTTCCAAATAGGAATGTTCAAACAGCAAAATTCCAACTGGTCGTGGTGGTGCACACTTTTAACTTAGGAGGCAGAGGCAGGCAGATCTCTGTGAATCTGTCAACCTGGACTACAGAGTGAGTTCTGGGCCAAATGTCTACAGAGTAAAATCCTGTCTCCATGAAGCAGATGAAGAAAGTAAAGGCTGAGGAAAAATGAAGAACCCAGATCAGGCAGAGGTGGGACCGGTACAAGATCCATCCTCATTCCACTGCATCTCCATGCCACATTGTTGAGTACGTCTGCCCTCTAGAATAAACAGTAGTGTTTCCAATGGGTTTTTCCTCTTTGTTTCTCTGTAACTAGAGCTGTCTTGGCTGATCCATTCTGAGGTTTGTATATTTTTGTTTTCTCTCTCTCTTTCTCTTTCTCTCTCTCTCTCTCTCTCTCTCTCTCTCTCCATCTTTCTACCTCCTTCTCCTTTCTCTCCCTTCCTCCCCCTTTCTTTTCCCTATCTCTCTCTCTCTGCCTTCTCTCTTTCCCTCCCGTCCTCCCTCATCCCTCTTGCCCCACCCCCTCTCTTCTCTGTCTACCTGCATGATAATTGCCTGGCACTTTGGGTCCAGAACAGCCTATGGCATATACTTTTGGCTCTCTGACATATCATGATGTGTGTGCTACATGACTTTATAAATAACATAGATAAATATCGACACTAGAGTGATATTGCTGGTGATTCTCTTTTTCTTCAATCACATATTAAATATGAGCCAGCATCAATACCCTCGACTTTTCTAGATGTTACCAGAAAGCAGCCACACCTTCAGAACTGAAAGTATAGTGTTTCAACCCAAGCATCTGCTCCAACAGCCTCTGGACCTGTGCTCGCCCTCATCATGAATCTGGATCGCTCTGTGAATCCGTTGCAGCCCATAAAACTCTGCCTTCTCATTGACGCTTGACACCTACCTCTCCCGAGAACTGTTGCATCAAGTAAGAAAAGAGTTTCTGAAGGTTGAGTTCCCAAGGTTCTATAGCATCCACTTGCTCCTGACTCAGGGCTCACCTCCATGTGTCTGCTCCAGTGAGGCCCTGGGCCAGCAGCCCAGTTGCTCAATATGTACACTCGCTATTCTGTTTCTCCCTGGAAACAGCAACATGCACGGCACCCTCAGAACTCGTGTTAGAAAGCACAAATAATAAATTATTAGGGGAACAAAGGTAGAGCTCATGGAGAAACGATCGCTCTGTGGGTAAATAGAACCCCACTGTGTATTAAACAAAAAGTAAACCCCATTTTCTTTTGGATAGTTAAGTTGCCATCAATTCAAACAGAGAACAAGGCCCTGGACATAGTTAATAGTCCGCAGGCTGGCCAGCCCCGGCTTTGAAAACATTTCAGCTTTCCTGAAGTGCTGCTTGTACCCAATTATAACTCACTACTCACCATCTTCATAATTTAAATCTGTCCGCCCCTCAGGGGGGAAAAATTTTTTGCTAATCAAAGCCGTGAATGCACCTTTTTCCTTTTGACAGCATTCAATTAAAGCTAAATGGTCGGTTTTGAATGAGTTACTGTGGAGAATAAAGGCATTAATGAGGTAATTTCATTATGGAGACTCGTCCAGGCCTATGTGAAAACGAGGGAACTAAATGGAGGGGAAAGATGCTGAGGGAATTAGGGTTTCTTCCACCCTAATTAATGTTTGGGGGCATTTAGTACAGGCACCAAATTAACTGCTCCAAAGAACTCTCATTGAAAAAAAAATACATTGTTACTCTCTCCTGTAATTAGAAGACAGTACAAGGAGAACCCTCTGGGAGTATAAAGCTGGCCTTTAACTTGTTCTGAGGGCCACCGAAAACACACTATTAGGGATCTGGAATTTAAGGAAGCAGGCGTACAATATGGGATTGTTTAGGTCCTTGGACTCTCTGAGAAGTAAACAGGTAGCCTCTGAATGAGGAATTATGAGACTCCTGGGGGGCCTGTCTTCCCAGCCAAACAGTCTTAAATGCATCCAAAAGGAAGAAAGAAAGGTGAATAGGCCCAGTGTGGGTCGCCGGGAGAATTCTCAATGCCTGTCTTAAGTGATTACATGATGTTGTGCCCGCCCCTCTCACCGAGTTATCTTTACACGGCTTTTGTCTGTTCTAATTGGAGCTGATGAGGCGCTAATTGGAGGCCTTTTTAAAAAGCCCACGACTTTAATCATTAGAAAAGCGAGGGAATCTGACGGAGTGGAGTTAATGAGACGGAGAGAAGAGAGAAACCGAATGTAGCTCAACAAAAATAAAACTGGTTTTTGCGAGCGCGCAGGGGGATGTTTGATGGAAACGGGAAAGGAGTCCCGGGCATTTACAAAACTTTCCCAGGATATCTTCACAGAGCAGAAGATGCATCTTGTTAGTTCTTCAGTTTCTGCCTTTTAGTTTCTCCCATCTGGGGCCTGACCTCAAGCAGAACTGGCATGTCCCAACTCCCTGGTTCCCTTTCAAAACTAGGATGGGATGGATGCAGCAGGCAAGCCCCCTGCTGACCAGTGTCTTGCTTCTCAGAGAGAAAGTTTTCCCTGAGCCCTTTGGAAATAGCTTGCCATCAGCTGTGGGAAAGGTTCTTCATCAAATTTCCCCCAGACTGGAAAGCAAGAGATTCAACAAGGTAGGGACAGGAACCCAGGCTTATCTACATGACCCCGAGCTGGGTCTATTATGATTTGGGGGGCAGGGAGGCAGATCTTTCTTATTTATTTGTTTGTTTATTTATTTTTATTTTGGTAGGTACCTTGTTATTATTGATCCTCTTTTCCTTTTTTTTTAAACATGTTTTCCAAGTCTCAAAAAAGAAAAAAACCCATAACAGAAAAATAAATGTTTAACATATATTCATTCAAGGTAACTTTAATGGTTGTTTGTTTTGTTTTGTCTGTACCACAGAAATCACAATGGAGTGGGAAGCAAACAGAAACCCCATCTAGTGCCTAAGTGGGCTTCCAGAATCATCTTCTTATTTTATTTTATTTTACTTATTCACTTTACATTCTGCTCACTGCCCCCCTCCCACAAAGAGCACTGAGCATGGCCTACACTGGTTTGTTGTTGTTGTTGTTGTTATTTTTTTAGTTTTTTAGGTTTTTTTTGTTTGTTTGTTTTTTGTTTTGTTTTGTTTTTTGTTTTGTTTTGTTTTTCGAGACAGGGTTATGGCCTACTCTGTTAAAGGAAAGTCAGACATCATGGGAGTTTGAGGGTTAGCCTTGAAGTCCTTGCTTCCCTCCCACGGTCTGTTTCCTGACCGCTGGCAGGATTTTATAGGTGTTCGTGGAGGATTTTATAGGATTCACAAAGCATGCCTTGGAGTTAACACTTGGAGTATTTCACACTTGTGGTTAAACCCTTCTTGAAGGTTAACTTCCTGACACACCGTGACCCACTTGAGACCAGTGACCCTGTCGTTTGCCTTCTACCCTCACCTAAATGTTTCAGTCACGTCTTTTCTTCATGCTGCCTTAATGTAAAGCCCTCGCTCCAGTTCATCAGTCAAACAGATGTAAAACCAACACGACACAGGTCAGAGAGGAGCTCTGTGTTTGATATGTGCAAACGCTCACTAGGTTACTTTATCCTTGGGAAGTGTGTGAGGAGCTCTGATCCATGCCCGAGCTGCAGTTAGGAACCAGCAATTCGGAGCTGACTGGAAGGAAGAGAGAAAGCTAAAAAACAGAGTCCCCAATAGGCAAAAATAATTGGGTGCAAAACGAAAGATGAAGCAGATGTGGAAACTGTAAATCAGGAGAAGAGAACCAGGGAGGAGGTACTCAGAGTCGACTCTGACCAAGAGACTCAGTACAAGAACACACCTGTTCGACGCTCTGATTCCAGACCACAGTTCCTCGGACTAAGTGATGGACACAAAATCTTCCGGGTCTCGGAAAGTGGCTAAGTCTGCATCAAATTCTAGATCTTCAATCAGCAAGTTTGACACTGTTTTTCTTTCTTTTCTTTTTTCAAGATATATTTTTGCTGTATGTGTATGCGTGTCTTGCCTTGATATACGTACGTATACTTCATGCATGCCTGGTGCTCTCAGAGGCCAGAAAAGGATGTTGGATCTCCCCGGTAACTTGAGTCATGAATGATTATAAAGCGCCATGATGGTCCTGAGAATCAAATCCAGGTCCATTGTAAGAGCAGAAAGTGCTCTTAGCGCTTAGCTGAACCAACCCTCCAGCTGCAGGATGCTGTATTTTAATAGCACAGGTGAACTGACTCACAAGTTGAAGCGTTTACCAGGCACTTGCTTTGAAGTTGCTGAGTATATTCGATTAGGCCAGGGGAGGGCAGTTATATGTATGTATGTACCTACACATGTTTGTACAATGTACCAACACCTAGACCTACATGTCAGCCCCAAATCAGTGATGTGGAAGGATCTTTTATTAACATGGACAAAGGTATACTTACCAAGAGAAATGTCATTGCATTTCTCAGTTAGAATCACTTGGTCACTCCTGTACCCATGCATTTAGCATCCGGCAGAAACCAGGATGTTCACAATAAGGAGGTAAACACAACCTAGCCCAACCTACTACCCTCACAGAGCCTTGTGTCTTGTGCACAAGTAAGACCTTCACCCCAGACACATGGATTCCTGATGCTGTGCATAGTGTCTGTGTACAGAGTGGCTGGTCACTGCACTGAAGACTTCAAATGGCATCAAGTTGGATACCTCCAAAACCCAAGCCCTGCAGTCACACATAGCAGAGCCTCCCTCCTCTCTAAAAGCAGTTTCTAATGAGTTAATGAGCAGCCAGAGCATGGAGGGCCAGGAGCAGCAGGAGGTGAAGGGGGGTGCTGGTAATCTCCACACATTAGCAGATGCTCCAGCAGGAGGCTGGGCAAGCTATTTGCCAGTTGGTTGCAGCCTCTGAAAGAGCCGAGGAAGGGTCAGTCCCTGTGGCCTCCATCAGTTCAGTGACCATATTTTCAATGATAGTCACAATAAAACCTGGGACGCATAATCATCTATCAATGGGGGACTTTTTTGTAAATTAATTTGGTAAAATAACTTACGCAGACATTAAATTGAACTTAATTATACAACTGTTCAATTGGCATAGTTAAAAAAAAGAAAAAAAGTCTTTATATGAGGACAGGGGCCTAGGAGAGCCAGAACTGAATATCTCAGTATCGCAGCTTGAGAAAGAGACAAAGAATCTCAGTTTAATAGAGTCCCACACGCAATGTAGAAAGCTTCAAATACATTTGTAATTTTTCTGTTTTATTTGGTGTGTGACTGTGTGTGTGTGTTATGTGCTATATTTGTGTGTTCTTGTGTGCAGGTACATGTGTGCACGGCCGTGCACATGCATGTGTGTTTGCATGTTTGTAGAGTCCAGAGGTTTGTTTGTACCCCACCTTATTTTGAGACACTGAACCTGGAGCCTGTCAATTCAGGTCGGCTGGCCACTGAGCTCCAGGGATCACTCTACCTGTCTCCTCATTACCGTTCCATACCGTTGTAGATGCTCTCAACACCACACCTAGTGTTTCTTGGGTATCAGTGATCCATACTCAGACCCTCACATTACCAATTGAACCTTCTCACCCCTACTTTCCTTTTTATACTTTTATTTTTGATAATGGGGAACAAACCTGGGACCTTGTATATGTTAGATAAGCTGCCTCCCAGTGAGCTTCATCCCTGCCAGTTCCTTATTAGAAAACACTATAACTATCCTCTATCCTTCGGAGATCTTATATTATAAACCCCAACACAGGCAGTCTGCATGGGAGCCGAGCTTGTGAATGAATAGAAAGCTCCCAGGAGCTGCTGAAGCACTTGACTCCTCTGTTAGAAAAGAACACATACATTATTAGGGCTTCCCACTGGGTTAGACTGGACCTCATGTCCCTCCGATGCAGTTTTGAAGGTTGCCATCAGTTTCCCAGACCCACGCTCCTTGGGCTTGCTCCCAGAGGCCAGTCTTCCTCAGCTTCTTGTGTTCCCACTTCAGGGCCTTTACTGTCCCTTCTCTGAGACATTGTCCCTTTATCCTCACTTGTCTATCTATCCCTCAAATCAAGCAGCATCCACAGAAGGGACTTCACAGAGCTATTATTGAAGGGCCAGATTCCCTCTGGCACCAGTGTCCCACTGCTCTTGCTGAGTTGTGACTGTTTCTCAGGTTTTGTTTGCTTGCTTCTATGACACTTAGCACTTTCATAAATGGAAATTTCCTTAAAGTTGTTGTTGACATCTTTATTGTGTTGGGGTTCGTGTGATAAATAAATCCTGGAAGATTAGGAAGTGTCACCTATGTTTGCCTGGGAGCTGGAGACACTCCTATCGGAAGTCTCTTGTCCCTGAATGGGAAAAGGATGCTACAGCTAAGACCCCAAGAAGGGATCTGATGGGCAAGATGGGCCTGCTGTTTGGCCATGACCCTTGTCATTCAGTCCTATTTTACAGGGCAGTCCCTGCTTTATCAAACCTAAGCATAGAAATGGCCAGTTGACCCTGGCCTTTGGATCTTCAGTCTCAAGACTCCTGTGATATGTAAACCAATGATCAAATACATCTGTAGTGTTTTCTTCCTGTTGACCTATCTACTCATGATTCTTTATGATGGACAGGAAAGGGAGCATTCCCCCCGCCCCAGCACTCCTCTTCAATCTCTGTCTCTCCTAGCTGCTAGGTAAAGGATAAGAGAGTTCTTGTCTACATTATTCATGGCTGTATCCCTAAGGCCCAGCACAGTACTAGGAATTGTCCATAAAGGGCTCAATGAATGCTGAATGAATGAATGAATGAATGAGGTAATTACTGTGACAGGTTCCCTTCTCAGAATCTCAGTGTTTCAGGTATAGCCACGGGTATCTGAGATTTAATCCAGGCATTACAAGTTATTATCAGCATTACATAGAGGGAGCACCTTAGGACTCCTGGATTATCCACTCACACGGTCATCAGATGAACCAGTGCAGACTAGCCCAGCCTCCTGATCAGATCTGTTTGTTGTCTGTGTTCCAACGTTTACTTTCTGCCCTAGTGCTTTAAATCTGTTTACAAACACTCAGAGAAAGAACAAAATTGCCCCCGCCCCCCCCCCCTCTGCCAGTTCCATTTCCCTGTGTAAACAGGACAGAGCCCTTCAAAGGCAGAGGCGGGGCCCACAGGCCCTCACCCTGTCTCTGAGGAACTTGTGTCTTCTCGCCCGTGTGTTTTCAATAAGCAAGAAAGTGTTTTTCATTTTTCTACTCTGAAGTTGCTTGCTTAAATTCCTTTAAGTTATTTTATTTTACATTTATTTACTTATCGTGTGTGAACATGTATACCACACTGTGCCTGTGGAGGTCAGAAGTCAGCTCTCTCTCCATCATGTGAGTCCCAGAAATCAGTCTCAGGTTTAGCAGTAAGAGTTTTCATTGCTGAGCCATCTGGCTAGCCCCGTCTTTTTAACTTTTTACCTTTGGGCCAACTACTGCATGTGTTTCTAGACTTTCTTTGAACCCCTGCGTCTCATTCAGTAATCCTATTGGGCTTTGACTTCCCAGAATGCTTTGAGCTTTGCCCTACCAGGCATGCGCCCTTTCACTTTTCCTACTAGCCATCCCGCAGCCCTCATTCCTGCCTTAGCTCGCTTTCTGTCGCCATAATAAATACATGAGGTAATTAACTTATCTAAAGAAAAGGCATGCTTTCTCTCATAGTTGTAGGTGTTTGGGAATGCTAACCGTTGTGCCCCTTGCTTTGGGATTGCAGAAGTACATCATGGTGGAAGTGCGTGGCCCAGGTCTCTATAACCCGGAAGATAAAGGCTACGGAGATGGCTTAGCAGTTAAGAATGCTTACCTCTCTGGTAGAGGACTGGAGTTCTGTTCCCAGCACCAATGTCAGGAGTCCCACAACTAACTGCCTGTAACTCAAGCTCCAGAGGATCTAACGCCTTCTTCTGGCCTCAGCAGGTACTAAGAGCCGTGTGCACATACCCAAATACATGCAGATAAACACAAATAAGATAAATCTTTGTAAGAGGAAGAGAGAGTAGAGTGCCCCTTTTCCTTCAAACACACGCTTTCATTAACTAAAAGATCACCCATTAGGCCCCTCCCTCAGGAGTTTCCAGCACCTCCTAATGACAAGACTAAGCATTTGATACCTGCCGCTTAGAGACAAAACCCACAGAGATCCCTTTGTCGGTAACATAGTTTCCTACATAAAATATCTGGCTTAGAAGCCACAAGACCCCAAACCCAGGCAAAGTGGATTATAAATGAACACCGAAAGAGAACATATGTCTAGGTGTGCAGCGTGATTTAGAAGTGTCCCGAGAAGGGCTGCGAATGAGCTCTCATGAAGTTGCTGAGGGAGGGGGTTAGGTGCAGAAAAGAAACCTTAAATAAAAGTAGAGTTAACTCTGTCAGAGGTGGAGCCGGAGGGTTTTGGTGGGGAGCAGAGAGCACTCTGAGGACACAGGGGAAGATGTCTACTCGGAGTCTCAGGGTTCCTTTTGTTCCCTTACCCATGGTGGTATCTATCTCCTTGGCTCGTTCACCTGAACTCTTCTCTTCCACCTTAGCCAACCTAGCCTGAAAGTCTCATACCACTTAATCTTAAACGTCAGATCAGCTTGGGCTAATGACGACTCAGATGGACAATACTCCTTCTGTCTTCTTCTCCCAAGTCCCTTGGGCCACCTCTTCTCAGGTAGTAAACGGGGAGTTCCTCAGAGGAAACCAGGTTGTGGGTGAGTAGGTCAGAGAGTGTGCTGGAAAAAAAACAAAACAAACAAACAAAAAACCAATACAAAAACAACAACCTCAACAACAACAAAACAGATTTAACAAGACACTAGGCAAAATTCATAAAGCTTGCCCTGTCTTGAGCTCACTGCAGACTAGGTGGAGCTGTGTAAGTAAGCCTGGCCTGACAGCGCAGTGATAATTATCTCCATTCCTTAAATGTTTTTTCTCTGCTGGCTTTTTGGGGCATTTATTCTCTAACGCCGAATTACTCAATAGCCGTATAATTGTTATGTCCATTTCCTTGGCTCCGATGGGTGGGAGAGCCAGTTATCCTTCCCAGTTCATTAGCCGACTGGCCTTTGCATTAGCAGCCCCACCATTGGGGGGTTGCCTTGGAGACAAAGCTTCCTGTGGGTAATCCCAAGATTATCCAGCTCTTTGTCCTGCATGTGACCCATAATTACTTGCTAAATTAGAATGGTTTTCTGGAAATCACAGGCGGAGGTTAATATGTTCTTCCAGAACTGGTCAAGCTAAGATGACACTGGATTCAGAGGGAATTCAAGTCACATGATCCCTGAAGGCGTCTCTTTGAGTAAGAAGATGAACTCTCCCACTAGGAAGCACTGTGCCCCATAAAGGCCCTGTCACTCACACAATCTCTGCCTTGCTTTTCGGGTTGTGGTTTAATCTCATGACAATTCCCTATGTCAATATTGAGTAGACTCATTCTGCAACAAGAGTCTGCGTCTCTTTGTCTTTGATAGCTGCTTTACACTTCAGTACATACCTCTCTGGTGGTTACCTCTCTGGTAACTGCCAGTGTTCCTCGGCATTTACACAGTTGTAATTAATGTACCAATTTAGGACAAGCAGGGAAGTAATAGGAAAGACAGAAGGAGAACGTGTTAGGCAAAAACGTTTGGACACTAACATGTCCTCCCTAAGATTTTATAGTGAAAGGGGAGTGTATTTCTAGAACGCTCCTAATGAGACGCCTCTCCACTTCTTTGTAAATAAATTCCATATCAGCGAATGCAAATATAGAATGAGAACCATCACGAGCATATGTGTAACATTCTTAGATGTTTATTCATTGAAACCTTAAGTGAAGCTACAGAGGAGATTTCTAGAAGGAAGCAGAATAAAGCACTATCTTAAAACTTTAAATGAGGAGTTTTCACCGCTAGAATCTCAAACCTGAAATAGCACAGCGCCTGAAATCTCATAGAAAGGCACCCATCTAAAAGGCATTTAAGAAACCCAACTGAATCATATTCAAATAAATAGCGTTGGTGATTTGACCATGCAGATTTCTGCTTGATGGATTCCACGCCACGTTCTGTGCTGTTGTGATTGTATTTCTCAGCTAGACATCACTTTGAAAATGTTTATGTATCTAGTGTACCAGGAGCATCCTGAGAGAGACCTCATTTTGTTGAGCTGTAGGTAACAGTCTACAGAGACATTGGCAGATAAGTCACCTGGTCACATTTGCTCATTTCTTGAGCATATGTGTTGAACACTGGGAAACTGGCTTTGACTGTGGTATACTGAGGTCAGCCATCACATTGAGTTTTAGAGGACAGTTTAGTAAGTGGCGGAGTGGTAAGCCAGGAAAAGGGAGGTTGTCTTTGAAAGTGTTCCCTTTCACTAGTTAGCCAAGGTGCTGCAGATCAAACCTAGGGCCTTCCATATTCAAGGCAAGCATATTAAGTGTTATGAAAATGGTTTTTTGATCAAATAATCTTAGGAAATACTGTGTTAAGGGCATTTAAAAAAAACCTGTGAGCATGTGTGTTTGTATGTGTACCTACCTACAGGGAGGTGTGTGTGTGTGTGTGTGTGTGTGTGTGTGTGTGTGTGTGCCACCAGTCAAATTTTGGTGTCTTCCTCAATCACTCTTCTTTTTATAAAGTGTCTTTCATTGGCTGGAGCTTTTTAATTAGCTAGGCAACTGGTCAGGGAAACTCCAAGGATTCTTAGTGCTCAGTTTCTAGGCATGTATCTGACCATTTCATGGATGCTGGGGACCTAAACAAAGGTTATCGTGCTTTCTCAACAGAAATCATCTCCTCAGTACCAGACTGAAGTGAATTTGTAGAAGTTTTAACTGGAATTCAGTACCAATGAGCTTCCAGATATACTTAACACTTAAGCACACACTATGAAGATCTGAGTCTCCTAAAATTATTTGCTTAAAAGGAATTCTTTTCTCCCAGTATCTGCAGCACTTGCAACCAGTGAGCTTTAACTGGTCTACTTGAGAAACATAGTTAGTCCCTTTGCCTTGCTTTAATAACTAGATGCAGATACAACCAAATTCCTCCAGCAAGGTATCTTCTCCTCACAACCTCCCCCAAACAGTACCATCAGTGAGGGTGCAAATGTTCAAATGCCTGAGCCTATGGGAACATTTCTAATTCAAACCATCATGATCACTGAGAAGCACCGTCAGGGACACATACACACCAATAGTGCCAGGTACACTCTACCCTCTTTCTTCCTTAGCTTGTGCCATTAGAGTAGAAAGCAATGTGGTACATTTACACAATGGGTTATTATTCAAATGCTTTAAAAAAATCATGAAACTTGTTGGTCATGGGTAGAGATAGAAAAAAATTCATCCTGAGTAAGGTAACTTAGACTCCAAAAGACAAATATGGTAGGTATTCATTTATATGTTGATATTAGCTGTTACATGTTTCATAAGCAGGCTATAATACATACCTTTCCCTATTTGTTTGTTAATGGGCATCTAGGGTGTTTCCAGTATCTAGCTATTATGAATAAGGCAGCAATGAATACGGATGAGCAAGTATCTAAGGAGTAAGACATAGAATCCTTAAAGGGATATCCCCAGGAGTGGTATAGCTGGATCTTGAGGTAGACCTATCTCCATCTTCCTGAGGAACTACCACACTGATTTCCGTAGAGACCGTACATGTTTGCACTTCCACAAGCAATGGAGGAGTGTTCCCCTTACTCCACATCCTTGCCAGCGTGAGCTGTCACTTGTTTTATTGATCTTAGCCATTCTGACTAGTGTAAGATGAAACCACAAGGCAGTTTTTATTTGCAGTTCCCTGATGAGAAGGATGTTGAACATTTCTTTGTTTCCCAGCCATTTAAGTTTCCTCTTTTGAAAACTCTCTGCTTAGCTCTGTACTTGGATTTTTAATTTTTTGTTTTTATTTTTTCAAACTGTTTTTATTTTATTGAAAATAGATTGGGGGGAGCGAGTACAATACATTCTGATTACGGTTTCCCCTCCCCTTACTCTACCCAGTTCCTCCCTTCCTCCTCTCCCATTCAGGGCTACATCTTTTTTGTCTCTCACTAAAAAGCAAACATGTATCCAAGGAGTAATAATAAAAATAAGTTAAGATAAATAAAACACAAACAAATCAGAATATCACAAGGTAACCAACCAAGGGTCAAAAGAAAGGGTCAAAAGAAAAGGATAAGAAACATACACAGATGCAGGAGACACCCCTTTACCTCTCAGGAATCAGAAGAAGAAGAAGAAGAAGAAGAAGAAGAAGAAGAAGAAGAAGAAGAAGAAGAAGAAGAAGAAGAAG
>JANHMN010000013.1:22306442-22363845 GCA_030674055.1 Rhabdomys pumilio
GGGAAGGGGAAGGGGAAGGGGAAGGGGAAGGGGAAGGGGAAGGGGAAAGGGAAGGGGAAGAGGAAGACAAAGAGGAAGAAGAAGAAGAACTGGAAGCCATAACATATACAGAAAGAAGCACTAAGGTAGAAAATAATAATAGTTACCCTGATTTAACATCATGAAACAAAGAACCTCCAAAGATGACACTGACTTTGTTTTATGTTGACCTACTATGGGCATGGGGTATACCCTTAAAAGTGTTTTGTTTCCCCACTGAGAGTTTCTTGGAGGAAACTAATGTTCCGTTTCAAGTAGCTATCAGTTGGAAACAACTTCTGGGTTAGGGATGTGGGCTTTCAGCTCTAGGACCCCATCTGGTGCAGACGCCTGAATCCTCAGCCTCTGAGAAGTCATATGTGCATTGATACTATTGTGTCTAGAAGACCTTGATTTCCTGGTTTCCTCCATCCCTTCTTGCTCTTCCAAGTTTTTCACCTCGTTCTGAGCCCTAAGGAGACGATTTTTGATGGAGACATCCCTTTTAGAGCTGAGTGTTCTACAGTCTCTTACTCCGCACATTGTCTGCCTGTGGATCGCATACTTGTTCCCACCTTCTGTAGGAGGAAGCTTCTCTAATGTCATTAGGAGTCATTTTATTGCTACAGTCCTTTAGCAGAACAGTAGTATGTGGTTTTCCCCTAGGTCCATGGCTTATCTACTCACAGGTTCTTGGTCTCCCACACAGCATTGAATATGGGTTCTACCTCATTGGATGGGTCTTAAATCAGATATTGGTTGGTTGCTCCAACAAGCCACTATTGTATCAGTGTATCCTCCAGGCAGTTTACGCTTGCAGATTGAAGGGTTTGTTGCTGGGTTGATGTCTACCTTTCTCCCTTGATAACATGCAAAGTACCTAGCAATGCCACGAATACTATTTTATAGGAGCGAAGGCTCTAGGTGGACACCAGCTTGGCCTCTTCACATACAGTGGGATGTATAGGTGTTGTCTTTAGCAGTGGAGCCTTCTGGAAACTTCATTTGCTGAGCAGAGATGCCTGTTGGATCTACCTCTCTTTCTCCCCATTTTTAGTGATTTCATTTAAATACCTTTCATATATGTATATATTATAGGAAGCCTCAACTCTGTTAGGTTTCCATTCAAATCCTCAAAAGGCCCTTAGTTTTCAGCTGTCCCTTATCATATTCCCTCCCCATTTGACCCTTCCAATCTGTTAATTGCTTCTGGTAGTCGGTCCATTTTCACTACATTAATCCTACTAATTCATGAGGATGGGAGATCTTTCCATCTTCTGGTATCTCCTTCAAATCCTTTCTTCAATGTCTTAACGTTTGTATCACATAAATCTTTGACTTGCTTGATTAGAGTTATACCAAGGGGTTGTGTTGTTGTTGTTGTTTTGTTATTTTAGGTTTGTTTTGTTTTGTTTTTGAGACTATTGTGAAAGATATTGTTTCCCTGATGTCTTTCTCAGTTCCATTGTCATTTGTCTCTTGGAAAGCTACTGATTTTTGTGAGCTAAGCTTGTACCCTGCTACTTTGTTGAAAGTATTTATCAGCTGTAGAAGCATCCTGGTAGAGTTTTGGGGGTCACTTACATATATAATCACATGATCTACAAATAAAGATACTTTGTCTTCTTTCCTTCCTATTTGTATCTTTTTGATCCCTTTTAGTTGCCCTATTGCTCCAGCTCAGACTATTGTACATATAATTACTATATTGAATAGCTGTGGAGAAAGGAGACAGCTTTGTTTTGTGTCTAATTTTAGTAGAAATGCACGGAGTTTCCCTCCGTTTATGTTGATGTTGTTTGTGGTTTGCTGTAAATCACTTTTCTTATGCTGAGTTCTATCTCTTGTATCCGTAGACACGCCAATACTTTAATCATGAAGAGGTGTTGGATTTTGTCTAAGAACTTCTCTGCATTTAACGAGGTAATCATGTGGTTTTGGTCTTTCAGAATGTTTATACGGTGGATCCCATTTATTGATTTACATATCATGAAACATCCTTGCATCTCTAGATGGAAGCACACTTGATTGTATTGAATAATCTTTTTGACATGGTGTTAGATTCAGTTTGCAAGCACTTTAATGTGCATTTTTGAGACTATGTTCATTAGAGAAATTGGTCTGTAATTCATTTTTTTTCATTGAGTCTTTATGGGATTGTTGTAAAGCATGATTATAGCCTAGTAAAAATAATTAAGCTATGTTCCTTCTACTTTGTGGAGTATTTTGAGAAATATTGGTATTAATTCTTCTCTGAAAATCTGGGAGAATTGTAACTTTAAGCTTTTCCTCCCATCCACTTAGTTCCCTTCAATCATGACTCTTAGAC
The DNA here is from genome assembly GCA_030674055.1 of Rhabdomys pumilio. NCBI lineage: Eukaryota > Metazoa > Chordata > Mammalia > Rodentia > Muridae > Rhabdomys > Rhabdomys pumilio. The sequence continues at coordinate 22,308,790 of JANHMN010000013.1, forward strand.
TAATTATATATTAATAAATGCATAGACCATAAGCTTTAGCTTGTTCTCTAATGTATTAGCCCTTTTATTCTAACCTGAGTTTAGCAACATGTCTGGTTTCTATCTCCTTATCTTTTTACATCTGTCTTCTCAACATTCCCAGAGAGAATCTCTCTCATCTCACTATTTCCCAGAATTCCCTCTCTTCCATCCAGATGTCCCACCTCCTATTTCCTGCCTCAGCTCATTGGCTATAGGCTATTTTATTGACAGGTGATGCTTATAAGAGAATCTCTCTACAGATAATTCTGCACTGAGTTTTTCTGGACCCGGACTAGTTTGGGTTGATAGACTTTTAATTATTGCTTCTGATTCACTAGGGGTTATAGGCCTGTTTAATATGCTTATCTGAGTTTGATTTAACTTTGGTAGCTGTTTTATATTAAGAAAACATTCCACTTCTTTTAGACTTTCAAATTTGGTAGAGTAGATTTTTTTCAAGTATATTATAATGATTCTGTAGATTTCCTTAGTGTCTGTTACTATGTCCCCCTTTGTCTCTAATTTTATTAATTTGAATCTTTCTCTTTCTATCTTTTAATTCATTTGGCTAAGGGTTTATCCATATTGTTGATTTTCTCAAAGAACTCTCTGTTTTATTTATTCTTTATTTGTTGTTGTTGTTGTTGTTGTTGTTGTTTGTTGTGTTTTGGTTTGGTTTGGCTTGAGGTTTGGGGGGGTTGGTGGTAGTAGTGATAGTGGTGGTTTTGTTTTGTTTTTTTTTTTGTTTGTTTTACTTTTGTTTTGATTTATTTTTGGTTTTTGGTTTTGGTTTTATTAATTTCAGCCCTGATTTCAGGCCATCTACTCATTTTGGGTACGATTTCTTTCTTTTGTTCTAGAACATTCAGATATGCTGTTAAGTTACTAGTATGAGATTCCTCAAATTTTTAATGTAAGAACTTAAGGCTAAGAACTTGCCTTTTAGAAGCACCTTCATTGAGTCTCAAAAGTTTGGGTATGTTGTGTTTTCATTTTCATTCAGTTCTAGAAAGTTTTTTTTTTTATATCTCTTAATTTCTGTCCTGAATCATTTTCATTTATTTGTGAGTTTCTTCAGTTTCCATGAGTTCATAAATTTTCTGGGTTTTTTCTGTTGTTATTGATACTCAGCTTTAATCTGTGTTGGTCAGATAGGATGCAGAGTGTTGCTTTAATTTTCTTGGATCTATTGAGATTTGATTTTTATCCCAGTATGTGGTAAATTTTGGAGAAAGTTCTATAAGCTACTGAGAAGATGGTATGTTCTTTTGTATTTGGATAAAATGTTTTTTAATATATTGGACCTATTTGGTTTACGACTTCCTTTAGCTCGAGCATTTCTCTGTTTAGTTTTTGTTGGAGTGATCTACTGCTGAAAGTTAGGTATTAAAAACACCTACTATCAGTGCCTGAAGGTCAATAAGTGATTTGAGCTATAGTAGTGTTTCTTTTATAAATTTGAGTGCCTTTGTGTTTGGCATATAGATGTTTAGAACTGAAATGATCTCTTGGTGAATTTTTCCTTTGATGAGTATGTAATATCTTTCCTTATCTCTTCTGATTAGTTTTTAAGTCTATTTTGTCAGATTATTATAATGAGCACACTACGCTGACTTTCATCTTAGGTCTATTTTCTTGGAATATGTTTTTTCGTCCTTTTACCCTCAAGTAATATCTATCCTTGATGTTGAGGCATGTGTCTTAGATGCAGAAGGATGGGTTATATTTTCACATCCATTCTGTTCGTCTGCCTCTTGTTTTATTGGAGAATTGAGACCATTGATGTTGAGAGTTAACAATGAGCAATGTTTGTAGTTTCTAGTTATTTTGTTGTTATTGTGTGGAGGTTTCCTGCCTCTTTTGATTTGCTGGTCTGGAATTATTTATTACTTAGGGGTGTGTGTGTGTGTGTGTGTGTGTGTGTGTGTGTGTGTGTGCGCGCGTGTGCGCGCGCCCACGTGCATGCACATAAGCATGTGTGTGATTAATCTCTTCAGTTTGAAACTTTGCTTCTATCACCATCTATTTGACTGGATTTGTAGGTTGATAATGCTTAAATTTGCTTTTTGTCATGAAATGCTTTTCTCCATCTGTCATTATTGAAAGTTTTGCTAGGTAAAGTAGTCTGGCAGCCATCTGTGGTCTCTTAGAGTTTATAGCCCAGGTTCTTCAGGCTTTTAGAGTCTCCATTGAAAAAATCAATTGTTATTCTAATAGGTCTGCCTTTATAAGTTACTTGGTATTTCCCCTGTGCAGCATTTAATATTCTTTCTTTGTTCTATATATTTAGAGTTTTGATTATTATGTGCATAGGGGAATTTCTTTTCTGGTCCAGTCTATTTGGTATTGTATGTATGTGTTGTACCTCAATAGGCACCTCCTTCTTTAGGTTAGGGATTTTTTTATTATTATTATTTGTTGAAGATATTTCTATGCCTTTAATTGTAGGCTTGGTCTTTCAGAATGTCCCAGATCTCCTAGATATTTTGTGCCTAGGTATTTTCAGATTTAACATCTTCGTTAACCAAGGTATCTATTTCTTTGTTTTTTTGTTTTTTTTTTTTTAATGTTTGGCAATCTCTCTTCTATCCCTTGTACTCTGTTGGTGAGACTTGCCTTTAAGGTTTCTGTTCTAGTTCCTAACTTGTTCATTTCAACTTTTACATCAGGTTGGGTTTTCTTTATTGATTTCATTTCTACTTTCATACCTTGAACTATTTTCTTCATTTCATTCCACTGTTTATTTATGATTTTATAGATTTCTTTTATTGATTTACTCGTTTTCTCTTAAAGGAACTCTAACATATTCATGAAGGCTATTTTGAAGTCCTTATCTGGTGCTTCAACTATATTGCATTTCTCAAAGCCTCCTGTAGTAGGGTTACTGGGCTATCATGGAGACATATTGTCCTAGCTGTTAGTATGTTTTTATGGTGATTTCTTGGCATGTAGCCATTCTAGTTTGAGATGACTGTAGTTTTAGGTGCTCATATCTGGTCTTGTCTTTGCTGGGTGGGTAATCCAGTTCTTGGTTTCTGCTACCTTTTCTGTTTCTTAGGAGAGGTTGGTTGCTGTCGGTTGCCAGGCAGGGAATTGCTTCTGCAATCTTGCCAGGTGTGGCCACTGGGGTTTGAGGTAGAGTGTTTTTCTAAGTATTGGATATTGATACTTAGTAATGAGAATGGGCTAGAAGTGGAGGGTTGTGGGGTCCAGAGTGTACAGCCCACTCTGGCCCATGTTTGGGGGGCCAAACTGTACAGACCACTCTGGCCCACATTTGGGGGCCAAACTGTATCAGCCTGCTCTGTTCCGAAGGTCAGGGTCTAGCAAGAGAGAGAGTGGGGGGAAGAAGGGGAAGAGACTCGAAGAATAGAGACAAGTCAGAGGATCTGTAGTCAAGACTTGTTTACTGTCTCCACCAAACACACACCACTACACCTACTACTACTACACCACACCACTACAAGGAAATCCTGGGTATTTATAAGCACAAGCAGGAGAACACAGGTGAAGACATTTTACCACGTGCACCATGCAGCTGGGGTCACTAACAGCAAAACAAGCTATGTGGGATAAACACGATGTTTGTCAGAGTGTGCTTCAGCTGTTGTAGGCTGCTGAAAAACAAGTCTCTCATCAGGGTAAATGGCTCCAGATGGCTGCAAAGATGATAGCTGCTTTCTAGCCACTTTCTACTAAAAGTTGGCTCCCAACACCAGAGGATAAGGAAAGCAGGGTATACCACCAGCATATGCTTAGTCCCTTGGTAATGGGGTCAGAGAGGGAGAAAAGGCCACAGCAAGTGATCTGCTACAGAGCTGGGGATGAGACTGGAAGACTGGGTTTGGAGGAGAGAACAAAGATCTGATGGTCACCTAACTGCTTCATTGAAAAGCTTGATCAATGGCTTTCTGAGGAATGTCAGCTGGAATAGGCAGCTAAGACAAAGGGATGGTGTAGTTAGGAAGTGTGTAAGAGAAGATCCAAGTAATTCACTGGAGATGGGAGAGAAAGGAAGGGGCCACAGCAAGTAATCTGCTGCAGAACTGGGGATGAGACTGGAAAATTGGATTTGGACGAGGACAGTGAAGGTCTGAAGATAGCCTACCAGCTTCCCTCCAATGGGAGGCAACTTATGCCTGGTAGTGTAAACCTATGTGTGGCTCATATGGTTATAGGCCCTATAGGAGAACATACATATGACAGTTTCCTAAGACACTTTACTTCCTATTCTAAATACTTTTTTTTCTAAATACTTATTCATATACACATAGATAAGTGTGGCTATCCATCAAAAATAGAGACGATCACCACAGAAATCCATAATGCCAAATGGTCCATATGGATATGCCACCAAATCCATAACGGTCAAAATGCAAATAAAACCAGACTACAGGGTACCCAACAGCGGGATACATCTACAATACAGCCATAAGACCCAGGGCTCAGGTGGTACTGTAGAAGAGGTGTTGCAAAAACACAGAGGACTGGGATGTCTGCTGTGAGGTAGGAGGTGGTTGCCTAAACCAGACCTGCATCATGACAGCCTCCGGGTAGCATTCTGATGCAGGTGGGGGAAACTCACATGGTCTCAAGCCTAGACGAAGAGCTATGGCTTCTGAGAAAGGGAGAATCATTCTTCTTCAGCATTGAACAGTTTGATAAGTTATCCAATCCCAAACAGCCATCCCTAAATATGCATATGAGCAACACTTAGCGGACTCACCAGGGTATATAATACACATATGTATATGTAGGTAAAAATAATAAAATAAAGAAGAGGTCTGTGCTTTAAGAGAAGAACATGGGTAGTGTTGGAGAGGGGAAGAATGTATATACAGTACTCATATATAAAATTTATTTTTTAAAAAAAGAGCTTAAGTGAAAGAAAAGAAAGTACCAAGAATAGCCTATGTACTGCTGAAGACTCAGCTGGAGGAGTTACAAGGCTAGACACCACAGCCTTGTGTAACACTCTGAACTTAAGACGTAATCATTGGTGCAGCGATAAGCAAACTGACCGTGGAACCAGAGTCCAAAATACACTCATATGAGCCTGTCAGCTGGAGTTGAGAGAAACCACACTGAAGCCCAGTGAGGAAAGGAAGATACATTTCTATAAATGTTACTGAGTCCATTGAATATGCATGTAGGAAATGCATATCTCCATGGGAAATCGATTTATAACAAATGCAGGTTAGAACAGTAATACTCGCAAAAGAAAGTATCTTTGTGATCTCAAAATAGGCAAAGGTTTCCAAACAGAGCACAGAGAACTATATTTCCACCTGAGTGGGAAACCTCACATGCGGTTATGTTCAGTGTGAAGGTTTGATTTGTGCTCTCTAGAAAAGGATTTACTAGTAATGGCTTAGGGAGCCTGGAGAGGAGAAACTGGGAGGTAGAAAAACTACAAGTAATCACACAGCCCTAAGGACGGTGTGCTGCTGACAGCCCAGACAAACTAGAATTGTGTGTAAAGTGAAACAAGTCATTTTGTGGTTTTTCAGGGGTTTTTTTTTTATCATCATAAAACAAAACTGGACAGCCATAAATATGCTAACAATACAGATGCTATGAAAACTCGAGGACCTGGGTTTAACTCCAAGAACAGACTGCACATAAATATGGAAGGAGAGAACCTACCCCATAGTTGTCCTCTGACCTCCCCATGTATACTGTAGTACATGATAAACACACATACACACACGTCATACACACACAAAATAATAAAAAAACAAAATGAAATGCAACTTGTTCATCGACTCTGCTCATAGCATATTAGCTTGCAATAAAACTACCGAGTTCTATTTGAATGCACTGTGCCAAGGTTTCAAGTATTTGGAAAGCCTTCGAAATTCCTTTTTGAGAAGTGAACTTGATTCAACCACCTAAAAGGTCCTAGGGCTCTTTTGAGTTGCTCCCGGTGGTCTGAGACTGTTAGTATTCGTGATCGTTTCTGGGAAAGCTCACAAAACAAAAGCCAGCCACTGAATAGTAGATGCCTTTATTCATTAGTTTATTATGGGCTGGCTCCACAAGTCTTAGGGCTTCCAAGGTTTTCTAAGTCACAGAAGGTAGTCCGCTACTTTGGGACTTGAAAAATTGGTAGTAGGAAAAAGTGGTAATCACATTCCCCAAAAGAACTAAAGAGCTGGACACACCGCACTTCTACTAGATCAAGTCTCCGTCCTTGACCCGGCGCCCGCTGCTGTCCCAGTCCTGGTCCCCGCCCATGTCCCCGCCTCTGTTCCCCGTCCCTGCCCCGGACCCCAGGCTGCTGGAGTTGCAAGCACCTGGGCCAGCTCCTCCTCCCAGTCTTGCCCCACCCCTTCTGTAGCCCCTCCCACAGATGCTCACAGTCCTAGTGACCCCCCAGGATAGAGGCGGCCAGGGGCGGGGCTCATCGCTGGCCCGCGGGTCTCCGGGTTCCACCAATCAGTGAGCGCCCTGTTGGCCATCCGCGGCTCCAGAGCCCCTCCCTCTCCCGCCGGCCTCTGCGTCCCAGAATCCAAGATGGCGGTATCCAGGCGGTGGGGCTCCCGGGCTGGAGCGCGGTCGTTCTTCTGCGCCCTGCTGCTGTCTTTCAGCCAGTTCGTCGGGAGCGACGGCATGGGAGGCGACGCTGCGGCTCCCGGCGCCGCGGGCACCCAGGCCGAGTTGCCACACCGCCGCTTCGAGTACAAATACAGCTTTAAGGGGCCGCATCTGGTGCAGAGCGATGGGACCGTGCCCTTTTGGGCCCACGCGGGGAGTAAGCCGGGACTGGGGCGGGGAGGCGGGTTCCCTCCTTGCCTTCCTTCTCCTCATCTCCCCAATGCCCTGCAGTGCCGAGGGTCAGCTCCAGCCCTGCATGCCACATGCACTGGGGCAGGACTCTCCAGGCAGCCCCAACTCCAGGTCCCCCTGGCCGGCAGGTTCCCCGCGTGTTCCCGAGTCTTCTCACGTAGCTTGTCCACCCACTTCCAGTCTTCCCTTCTTTCCTTTCCTTTCAGTACTTTCTGATTCAGAGGTGTTTTGTTACTTTCTGCAGTTCCTTGCACTGAAACCAGCTTCTGAGTGTCATGTTACCTTACACCCTAATGCCACGTCTCAAGGGTACACTTTCCGTAGCCATAGCAATTTGAGACCAGTTCCAACAGCCTCCTTCTGCTTGCTTGTTTTAGGGAGTTAGCAGTGGTCAGGTTTGCACCTAACTTCCCGAATGCTCCAAGATAGCATAGAATGTTAGAGTGATTTTTAGGTCTTTGGATGTCGTTCTTTAAATTTTGAGATTACACCAAAGAATTGCCTCTCAGTGACAGTGTGTGTAGTCTTTGATCTTTACACTGTAAACTTAGTGTCTTTATATAGTTTATATCTTTTGTATTGATTGAACTTGATCTAAGAATAGAGTCATATCCTCTCTTTTAAGACTTAGAAAAAAAGATCATGTCTGCTTCAAGTTTTATTCACCCTGACACAGATGACAGAACTGTGGCAGAGCCCTGCCCTGGTGAGAAGAAAATGTATCTGCACTTTTTAGTGCTGATGTGTCACCGCTGACTAAAGACTGTCAGTGGCACTCGTTCCGTCAGCTCTTCAGGGGCTGTCAGATACATCCACTAGTAAATATCTTCTGGTTTTGTGTGTAACTGAGGGTTCCTTTATAGAAGGCTTTTCTGTATCATTTGACGTTGTCCCGAGACTGAAACAAGCTGCTTCATTTCTAGAAAGTGATGGCTAAAGCACACTTCACCAGGAAGGGCCATTTTCCTCAAATTAATGTGCAGTTACCAGGTGTAAATTTTATTGAACTTAATGACAGAGTCATTATGTAGTTGAAGCAGAGTGTAATTATGCTGTTAACTTGGCTGGTTTATTATAAGCCTTCTGGGCTTAGAATGCTATCAAGATAGCATTGCTCTGAATACACAAAGATGATGAACAAGATAACTAACGAATGCCGGTTTTCAGATCTTCTCTTTCCGTTTTTCTTTGGGAAATGATGGAGAATGTGTTGGCAGCTCTTTCTCACTTGTGCACCTGTCCATCACCTGTCTGCTCTTCTCTCTTTTCCACTCAACACATCAACAAATTCAGGATGTTAATCAGCTACTGACGTTAGTTATCTGCGCTCTCTTTTTTAGAGCCACAGGCAACAAATAAATCTAGACCACTGTGAAAGAGGCCAGAATGAAAGGCTAGAGTTGCAGTTCGGTTGGTAGGAGGCTTACCCAGCATGCACCAAGCCCTGGGTTCAATCCCTAGCACCAGGTGTAGTCATTCACATTTGTAATCCCAATACCGACTTCACTGGGAGGTAGAGGCCAGAAGATCAGAAGTTCAAGGTCATCCTTGGCTGAATTTAACTTCAGTCTGAGCTAAAGATGGGCATAGGGGTTTGTGTCTAATGTACCCTCGTGCAAGTGTGTGGTTAGACTCAACTGGGGTGGATGCCATGGGAACCACTTGCTTTTGTGGTTACTGTAATCTTTAATCTTACTGTTCTATTAATGCTGTTGTACATTTTCCTCCTCCTTTCCCATTTATTCTTGCAACCCATCATTTGAAACAAGAAACAGAGACACTTAGGATCTAGTTTAAACACGATCTATTACAGTCAGCCCTATCAGGATCACATAGATGTCTTTTGTAAATCTTTTATGTCCTTTTGAACTGTCAGCACACAGCCTTGAGCTCAGAAAGGCAAAAAAAAAAAAAAAAAAAAAAAAAGATAATATTCTGTAGCTGTTTGTAACTGTCAAAGCTCTCACCTTCATTCTCCTGTTTGAGCTGTCGTAGGCAGCCAGGTGATATCTGCCATATAGATGGAACAGGTGACTGTACAGACAGATGAAGGTTCTTGGACAGTGGGCTCAGATCTTCCGGTTCTGTGTCTGAGGCTTTTCCCCTAGTGCTCTCCCTCCAACCTTTGAGTGTTTGAACCAGTGAGTACACTAATGTACTCAGCTTTCTTTTCTACATACGAAGTGTTTCCTTTCCTAGCCTAAATGTCAGAATGGTTACACTCTGAAAGAATATGTTCTAATTGTTCAAAATTAGGCCTTTTAGGTGCCTTAGTAATTAGTCAATGGTAGGAAGATGGAAGGATTTATAAGTGGACCTTGTTTTATTGTGTCCCAATTTATCACATTTTGCAGAGACTGTGTTTGAGGTTGAGGTATTTTTAACAGACTGAAAGTTTGTTCAGAAGTCCCTGCTGCTTGTCCCCTCTGCCAGATCTGTAGCAGTTTCAGTTAGTGGTATTGTTGGTTTTGGTTTCTGTCTCTACGGTCCCGGGAGTCAAACACAGGGCCTGTGAGTGACAAGACAAGTGCTCTTCTGCTGACCCATGTGCCGATTCCTGAATATATTTTGAAATTAAAGCCTACTCATTGCTATTTCAGATATGATAATGTTATACACTCAGTAGGTAGTGTAGTATAAATGTAACTTTTAGATACACTGGAAAGCAATTTTAAAAAAGGGTGCTTTGCTTTACTATGCCAGTTTGAAACTGAACCAGCATTACCCTCCCCCTGTGCTATGCCTATATAAACAATTATACTCAATGACCTGCCTAAGGTCCAACAGTCATATGTGACTGAATTGGGACCTGAGCCAGCTACGCTTGAGTTTCACTTGTTTTCTCAGAGAGTCCACTGTAGTTAAAGAACTGCGTATTAAATTAAAATTTAGCTGGCTTGATTCCTGGGAAGGTGTTTATGTGCAGGATATTTTGCATGAGATTTTGGAATGTTTAAAGAAATCGTCAGGCCTAGCCCTTTTCATTTCACACATGAACGTTTGATGATGGACCCATGAAGTAAGGACATGATTTGATCAAAGTCACAGCTGAACGAGGAACAGCTGAACCTGATTCCTTGTGATGGGTTCTTGTCATAATGGTTCTTCTAACATTTGTAACTGGTAAAATGCATTGTAGACTTTTAATACTGGACAGATTTTGCATGTAATCTTATTAAACAGAGATTATGAAAATTAAATGAAGTTTGCCTTTTTAATTGAAGATTTATACAATATATTCTGATTCCCATTTCCCCTCCCCGTCTCCCTCCAGGTCCTCCCCACCTCCTCATCCATCCAAATCTAGGCTTTTTCTCTCTTAGAAAACAAACTTCTGTCTCTTCAGAAAACAAACAGGCAAAACAAACAAATAAGGTTTTTAAAAACACAGAAAAAATACCACAAGAAACAGACATACACACAGAAAAAAAAAACAAACAAAAAAACGTAAGAACACAAAATCAGAAACCACAGTATAAAAGCAAAAGTTTTCAGTCCTAATCTCTATCCTTGGCGTTTAGTTTGTGGGTGTAGGCTTTCAGATGTACTTCTCTTTTCAAAGTCATAGCTGTCAGCATGAAGCTGTTTCTAACAAAATAAATGTACAATATGAAGGTAAAATTTGATCCTTAAAGCTGTGTAGCTGCTCAGAGGTAATCTGTGGAGTTGTGCATACTTACAACATAAAGCTTTTCTTTTCTGATTCCTACCACAGATGCTATCCCAAGTGCAGATCAGATTCGAATAGCGCCGTCACTAAAAAGCCAACGAGGTTCCGTGTGGACCAAAGCAAAAGCAGCCTTTGAGAACTGGGAAGTGGAAGTGACATTCCGAGTGACCGGAAGAGGTCGAATTGGAGCTGATGGCTTAGTATGGTCATTTCTGTCACTCGAGTGAGCATAGCTGCCAAGCGCCATTGGCTCCTAACTGGTGTCCCTCTTACATTTTCTCAGGCAATTTGGTATACAGAAAATCAAGGCTTGGATGGCCCTGTGTTTGGATCAGCTGATACATGGAATGGTGTTGGAATATTTTTTGATTCTTTTGACAATGATGGAAAGGTATACTTATTGTTAAAACCGTTAGCCATTTTCCATGTTAATGTATTTCTAGCACAGTTAGGCTGTGAGAAGGTGGCTTACTTGACACCTTAAATTTAATATAGTAAAGAACTTGGCTGATGGTCTGAGCATGGTAGTTAGTCTTGGTAACAGAGACTAATTATTAGAAGCTTTGTAGGCATGACTTTTGCACACTAATTTACAGCCATGGTGGAGACCTAGCTCTTGAGAACCTGTCAGTGATTCACACCCTGCGTACGTATGCTTAGTAAATATGAAAAGTCAGCGTGAGTCTTTAGATGCGGGCGGGAACACCAGTAGTGTCTAGGAAGCCGGGGCAGCACTCACATGCTTGGCTGCAGCCAGCTCTCACACTTGGATCCTCTCCGATGCTAATTACTTTTTGATCGGGTCAGTTTTCCTGATGTTGTTTTAAAAACAGTTAAAGCAAACATTACTTAGATGCTGAAAATAGTGACTCGTGGCTTGAAAGCTGTAAGATTGATGATCTTCCTGTTGGCTGGCTGTTTATTGATCTTCAGAGCTTACCGTTACACTTTAAGAACTTTTAATAACCCCTCGAAAGCTTGGGCCATACTATCTTAAAAGTTTAAGAGCCCTAGAATCTTAGCAGTCTGAGATCTCATAGCAAATGAAGAATGATGAATTTCTCGATGAAAGATATTAAAATATACATATTCTCTTTATTTCTAGAAAAATAATCCTGCTATAGTAGTTATAGGCAACAATGGACAAATCAATTACGACCATCAAAAGTAAGTGTGATTTCTGCATTGTTTCTTATTTCAACTTCTTTTTGGAAACTTTATGAAATATATTGCTTCAAATCTCAACAGTCTTCAATCAAGATCGGATTATCCCTTTTCTTTAGCTGTTGTACTGCCACTAGGTGAAAAAGCATACATTCTCTTTCTGTTTTGAAGTTCTTTCTGTGAGTCACACTTTCCATGTTTATCGAAACATGTCTTTCAAAAATAAATTAGCTTTCACCAAATTGACAGTACACAGTCTGAGCTACCATTTTTCAATGTCAGTGTCACTTTAAGACAGTGAGTTACAGAGTCTCTAGGCAGTGAGTGTAAGCACATTGCTTCTCCACGCCTGGCTCTGCTCTTTCCTACCTTGGAGACTACAATGCTGGCAGTTTTTAATAAACCCTGGGGAGTGGTTTAAAATAGAAATGCCGAGGCCAGTTCTTCAGATTCTGCTTCAGCTGGTTTGGAAGGAGTTTGTGTATCTAAAAACTCCCCGAGGGCCTGGGATGTAGGTGAGTAGTAGAGCAGTTGCCTATTGTGAGTGACACTAGGTTCAGTTTCTAACAGCACAAAAAATAAGAAAGTAAAGCTTCCCGGGTCATTTGCATGCCGACTTGGTCCCATACATAATGACGTATTCCCCCTCCCTTCAGCGTGTGTGATGCTGGCCTTCCTTTCCAGTGTTGCCAGAGTTCTGACAGGAAAGCCTTTGTCTTCTGACTGACATGGCTGTCATGAGCTTCATTGTAACTTGGTCTTTTTGAATCTACAGTGACGGTGCCACTCAAGCTTTAGCAAGCTGTCAGAGGGACTTCCGTAACAAACCCTATCCTGTCCGCGCAAAGATCACCTATTACCAGAAAACACTGACAGTAAGTGACAGTGATTAAATAAGCAGTGCTCTAATACTGCTTTTTGTTTGTTTGTTTTAATTCTTGACAGAAGGTAATGTACTTAATGTGGATTTCCACACATTTCTATGTACTGCCCTAAGACAGTGGTCCTCAACCTTCTTTCATGTTTCAACCCTTTAGTACAGTCCCCCATGTTGTGGTGACCCCAAGGCATAAAATTATTTTCTTGCTCCTTCAATTTCTCCATGTTGGTAATGGTAATTGTGCTACTGTTATGAATCTTAATGTGAATGCCTGATATGCAGGACATCTGACATGTAACCTACTAAAGGGTCGTTTGACCACCCTTTGGTTGAGAACCACTTCTCTAAGACACCAGAAGTAAGTGTATCTGGTATATGTGATCTTCTGTGGTACAACTTTGTCAGTTAGTTTCTGATTGGTTAGAGAAGGCTTAAGCACCCAGCTTGAAGATATATAGAATACAAACATAAATAAGACACGGGCCATTGTTTCTGAAGAGCTTGTAGACCGTAGAGGGAACACATAGCATCACCAGACAAGGCACAGCAAGAAGGAATTGTCAGCTTGGAACCTAAACCCTGAGAGATGACCCTGGGGAAGGTCTGGAAGGGGTTCTTTAGTTGAGATGCAACTCAAAGTGGGAATAGGAAATGCGTATGTGTTCCAGGCACAGAAAGCAGACAGGGCCTTCAAGAAGCTGAACATTTGTGAAAGCCAAGTAGTTCACTGTAGCGTGAAGATAGAGGGCATTTCTGAAGTCAAGGGGAAAGGCCAGCAGGAACCATTCCTACGAGTAACTTTTAAACAGTTGGCATTCTCAGTCGAAGTGAAATGATAGCATTTACAATTTGAACAAGTGACTTGTTAAGTCTCACAATAATGTGATACGAACAAAAGCTGAGAGGATTTGGGCTTTTTGGCCCTGGAAGCTCTGTGCCTGGTGCTTTGTGCTTTAAATGCAGCTTTCAGACAGTTCTGTGAGAGACATCTCTCCATTTGCAGCATGGGAAATTGAATGTGGGAAATCTTAAGTAACTTGGACAGAACTGTAGTTTGACCCGGATATCTGCAGGACTCCATTTACCGCTCACTTGAGGTGATAGACGCCAAAGGTAGAGGAGAGATGAGCAACATTGTCGCGTTTGCTCACCTTGGATAGTCTAGATGAGTTGTATTTCTGTTGGGTGACCTATTCAGAGTGATCATGGCTCCTAAGGCTTTGTAGGACAAGAACTTACTTTACTGTAGAAAAATTGTTAAACTGTCAACATTTTCTCTTGTTGAGCCTTTAACACACAATGGAGGTTTTTTTTTTTTTTTTTTTTTTTAAAGTGAACTATCTTACTGTGTAATGAGGGCTAGTGAGTGAGTTTACTTTAAATTACCTGCTAGGGGACTGGGGAGATGGCTCAGCCGATAAAGAACTCACCATGCAGGCTTCCGAGCTAGAGCTCAGAATCCCAGAACCTATGAGAAGCTAAGAAAATGTGGTCACTTAGAATCCCAACACTCAAGAGACAGGGCAAGATGACTGGCTGAGCTCAGGGACCCTGCCTCAGTAAAAAAGATGTGAAGTGACTGAGAAAGCTACCCAGTGTGGACTTCAGGCACCATGTACTCACACACATGCAAGCATGCACACGTGCGCACAGACACACACACACACACACACACACACACACACACACACACACACACAGTGTCTATACACACAGTGTCCACACACACACACACACACACACACACACACACACACACGCATGCGTGCATGCACACACACACACACACACACACACAATGTCCATACACAAAGAGAGTCACGACAGCAGAAGGAGGCAGCAGTGGGTAAGTGGGTTTTACTAATCACAGAACGCGGAAATGTACTTTTAAATGTCTGTTGTAAGAATATACAACTTCAGTATGTGTTCCTAGGTCATGATCAATAATGGCTTTACACCAGATAAAAATGATTATGAATTCTGTGCCAAAGTGGACAATATGGTTATCCCCGCACAAGGGCATTTTGGGATATCTGCTGCAACCGGAGGTCTTGCAGGTAAATCTTGCCATCTTTTCATATTGGAAGCTTGTGAATGAATCGTACTGGTAATAGTATGTTTAGGCAATGTAGACCGTTTCACTCTTGAAAGTCTTTGGAGCCTTCCCATTGTCCGTTCTACAGTCTTGGCAGTTGGAGCTGCAGGGATGCATGCCAGTCACACCATTCATTAGGTGCATTTTGTAGTGAGTATGTAAAGTTGAGGATATAAGAAGTTAATTCCCAAATGTTACAGGACACTTGAAAGTTGCTGTATCATATAGAAATGAATTTGGAAACCCGAGGAGGTATTATTTGGGAATAAACTTTAAGTGAAAATAATTACTATTTCCACATATATTGATAAACGAAGTTCCTCCACACCAATACTGCTTTTATTCCTACGGCACATTACCGTTCTAAAGACTTCCAAAACGATGGGTTGTTCTATACAACCAAGCAAAGAGGAAGATGTATACACATTTTTCTCCAGCTGTTTGCCAAGTCCAGATGAAGGCTGTTTCTCAGGGTCACACAGTCACCCCAGAAAGTCCAGGTCTGGATTTGTGATCCTGACTGCTGAGCACATGGCCTCTCCTGAGGTCACTCAGTCCATAGTACATCGTGTCTGCTTCCCTAGCCACCTCTCTGGATCTCCCCAAGAGAGGCAGACATAGAAAGATGCTGCACACTTGAAACAATCCACTCTGTACCATGGAAGGGGGCAACCAGGATGGGTAGCACAGCTGCTCACTGCTGTGAGGTCCAGTCTCCTCAGTTCCTGCCATTAGCTGAAACAGCTTGATACAGATTTGACTTACATGATTTAGGGAAAATAGAAGTAATATTGTTGTCCAGTTGAGAAAAGCAAGTGTGAAAGGCCAGGGCTGGTACTTACCAAAGGAAAAGTTTTGGAAATAGGTGGACAGGGGTTTGAGTGATTTGAACATGACATTATCCATTCAGGAGACTGGGAAAGTGTAGGAAAAGCCTTTAGACCCTTACCGCTCTCTGTAGCTGAACACTTCTGCTGTGCTGGCTTAGGGTGAAATGTTTGGAGTAGTTCTGCTATCAGTCTTTCATAAGCAATAAGTATAAATTCCTGTCACGTCAGTTGTCAACTGTGAAACAATTGGTCACAACACTTGCTGAAGCAGTTTTTAAATTTATAGATGACCACGACGTTCTTTCTTTCCTGACTTTCCAACTAACTGAGCCTGGAAAAGAGCCAGTGAGTATACACTTTTTTCCAAACAGTTAATTTTAGTTCTCAGTGGTGTTACTCCAGCTGTAGATTCTGAGAAGCCTGACCTCAGTCTGGGTCTTGTTTTGGTTTACTGCCATTTGGTCTTACTTTCTCCTTGTTAAAACCAGTGTCTGTTTAGTGGCCATCTCTTGGTGCTATAGTGCTAAGTGAGACAGATGCTTACAGTAAATGCTCATTAAATGGTAACTATGATGTTGAGTGTTATTAAAACCAAGAGCAAACTGTCTATAGTATAAGTAGGAGACAATCTTGAAGCTAGTGAGGACTAGTGAGTGTGAGAACAGGCATCAAGCTGTCTCACCAGTTCCCTTACTTGTGACCTGTTCTTTCTCTGAGAAAGCCTACGCCGGAAAAAGACATTTCAGAAAAAGAAAAGGAAAAGTATCAAGAGGAGTTTGAGCACTTCCAGCAAGAATTAGACAAGAAGAAAGAAGAATTCCAGAAGGGCCACCCTGACCTGCAGGGGCAGCCAGGTACGACATAGCTGGGGTTGTCGCTCTCTGGAGGACACTGGGGTCTGCATGCCTGCCTCACCTCTGCTCTCAGACCAGCACACTCAGTAATGGAGGGGAGTAGTGGACAAGCAAAACTTGGGTTCTTCAGGGTCGAGAATATGGCTTGTGAGACAGGAATGAAGAACACGGCAGAGGTATAGGTGAACAGGAGCCACTGTGTTGGAGTTTGGTGAGGATGGCATTGCCAGATTCAGTGCTGTGTTCTCTAAACTAAACAAATGAACAGCCATGGACAGCACTGCCCTCATGGATAAGTGCTACATCAAAGCATCCAAGACCGTTGTCTCCTTTCAGTGTTACATACTTTTATCACAAAGTTTTGGAAGATTTATGGATATGTTGGAACTACTGGAATTTACTTGCCCCATCACCCTGTGTTATCTTCCTTTCCCTCTGAACCCCATCTCTTCTACTAGCCCATTAGCGGCCATACCATAGAAGAAAGGGACGCCCTTTCCCCAGCACCGAGTCAGGCTTCTCAGGAGTGAGCAGGGCCTCATGGAACTCTGTGCTGCATGATGAGATGCTGAAAAGCCAGTGTTGTACAGCTCCATGTAGTCATGACTGCAGTAGCTGTGTTGGGTCTGGATGGCAGTAGTTCATGGCACTGCTTCCCATATTACTGCTCCTGCAGTCTTTCTGTCCCCTCTACATGTCCTTGGACCTTGGGGTCAGTGACATAGATGTCCTGTTTAGGACTGTCAGACTATTATGAGCTTAAAGTGAAGTGGTACCTGCTTCTTTCCCCTTACTACAGAGAATTGTGGACTTTAATGGTAGGAAAAGTTAAAGTGCTACTTTAAGCCCAAGAAATTGAGACCTTATCTGTTGTTACATTGTCAGTGCTTAGAATCCACTGGTTTTTTATATCTGGTTTGTTCCCCATCAGCTCAAATGATAGAGACTGTACTTGGTGAAGCCTGTGTCTAGCATTTGAACAGTGTAAAATGCAGTTCTCACAGTGATTGGTGGTATGATAAACATCATATAATTTGTGCCTGTACCTTGCAGCTGCTTGTGGAAGGTGTACAGAGAACACACTTGGTTGTTGGCAGTTGTGTGTACCTTAAGCATCACCACATCAGAATATTTTTTCCACTCCAGGAAGTTCTCTGGTGCCATATTTATGCGTACTCTCTACATAGCCTATCGCTGTTTTGATTTCTGTTACCTCATAGTAGTTGTCCCTAGTAAAATTATATAGTATGTATAAAACAAAAAAAAATATTTTAAGTGAAAAATTCAGATAAGTTTATACCCCTGTGTTGGTCATGTCCTGGTTTGGGTATTTGTCAACACTTGGCATGTTACAGTATTTCAAAGTCACAGATGTGTAGAGAATTGTAATTAACTTGTGGTTACTTTTTAGCGGATGACATCTTCGAGAGCATAGGCGATCGGGAGCTGAGGCAAGTGTTTGAAGGACAGAATCGGATTCATCTGGAGATCAAGCAGCTTAACCGGCAGCTGGATATGATTCTTGATGAACAGAGGAGATATGTCTCTTCCCTGACAGAGGAGATTTCCAGGAGAGGAGCAGGGACCCCAGGACAGCCCGGGCAGGTGAGCTCAGACACAGTTGTTCCAGCCAGAGGAGAGTCAGGCAGCGCTGGGCTCTGTGACCCGTGGATGCTGAGCTGCTTGCTTGTCCTGTTTCCCTCCAGGTCTCTCAACAGGAACTGGATACAGTCGTGAAGACCCAGCAGGAGATTTTGAGACAAGTGAATGAAGTGAAGTAAGTATCCAACTGTCATGTTCCAGTGTTCTTACCCTCGTCCTAATGGAGCAGGGTGTGCCTGCTCTTCTGCGTCAGGTGCCCTTCAGCAGGGTAAGCTGCACATCCTAGGTCATGTTAGGAGTAAACATAATATATGCAGACTGCCAAACATCTAAATTTTAAAAAGCATCATAAGCTGACAAAAGAAAAAAAAAATGCTTTAGCCAAGAGGTTTGCTGGAGTGATTGAGACCAGGTGTGTGCCTCTCTGGAATTATGGGAAGACTGTGGAGTGTCGTGTCACAACCCCATGAGAAACCCTGGGGGAAGAAGATGTTTGCTGTGGCTGAACTGGAAACCAGGCAAGCTTGCTCAGGGCCTTCTTTTTGATTCTATCTTCTGCCCTAAGACAGATAGGCCAGAGGTTTGCGATAGGAAGGAGATAGCAGTCTTTGGATGGTTGAGTGGTAAATTTCTAATAAGGATGGCTGACATCCAGCCAACATCCCCAGTGTCTGTGACAGAGAGAGCAAGCCTTGTGTGTTTTCATAATCTAATGCTTTAGCGAGTCTACCCAGCACAACCCTTGACTGAGGAGAATGTCAAGGTGAGTGTTTTAAGGTCTGAACAACTGTACAGGACCAGGTTAAACATCAGGAAGCTGAAAAGACTCAGCTGACAACTGGAGATTTGTATTCTGCTCCTTGTATTTAAGAAACTTTTTCTGTTGTTAATTCACAACTCCCAAGTGAATACTTGCCCTATTTAAATCAAATGAATAGATTTTTTTTTAAAGAAGTTGACTGGGTTGTATAATAGTATTTTTTATTTTGATACAATAGTTTAAAGATTTATTTATGTATATGGATGGTTTTGGCTAGTATGTATGTCTGTATCATGTGCATACAGTACCCTTGGAGGCCAGAAGACGGTGTAGATCTCATGGAACCGCAGTTAGAGGTGGTTACAAGCTGGCATGTGGGTGCTAGGAATAAAACTCAGGTCCTCTGGAAAAGTAGCTAGTGCTCTTAACCACTGAGCTATCTCTCAAGCCCCTTATTTTCATGTGAATTTAAACTTCAGAAGCTATTAACATGCTATATTTTTGTATGTCTGTCACCCATCTTTTCATGTTGATAGTTTTACATAACCACAATAGAATTGTGAAAACCAGCAAATTAACATACTTACTATATGATCAACTAAACAAGTGACCTGGGTGGGCCTTCCATCCCTGGAGAGCTCGCACACGCACACGCGCACACGCACACGCACACACACATGCCTCGTGCACAGACATATACTAACTGTCTTTTAGACCTGCTACCTCATTCTTTTCCCACCTCCCCATCTGTTTAGTGTTAGGGCACTAAAGCCAGGGACCTGGTGTAGCTAGTGCTCTCCCTTGACTTCTGACCCTTTTCTATCTCATAGAAGGCAGGCATAGCAGTAGTTCCATTTGTATTGGTTTGGTTTGTTTCTGTTTTTCGAGGGTATTTTCCTACAGTCTTTCTTTTGGAAGGACCATATTCTGGGTCTGTTCTTTGCCTCTCTCACTTCCCAGTAGTACTATCACAAGTGCAGTTCAGGTGGAGGTTGGGAAGGTCGGGCTTTGGGCTGCATTGTGTATGAAGGCACGTCCCTCTGATACGTAGCAGCCCTACACACTCCGTCTAGCAGTGGGAAATACATGTTCCGTATGTGGCAAGGTAATCAAAGATTGAGCCCAAGTTTAAACTTTAGAAGAATATGATGAGGAAATACCTGGCGTTCCTGGGAATAGCAGTTGTCTTTATGGGTTTTTCCATATTCTCTGGAAATCCTGGAAGACTCTAGCAGCTTACAGCTCAGCCCTCTGCTGTGGCATTCATACCTCTCCCCACACTGTCAGCTCACGACCCTTTGCTGTCAAGACTTGAGCCCACACACCACTTCTTGCTCTTTGGTTTCTGTTTCCATCCTTTGTTGCTTTTCCTTCCATTGTCTCTTAACAGGGGTTTCTGCCAAGGGTTCCATCTAGCCTCCTCTCATGTCACCTGCTCCTTAAACCACAGACAACTTTCGGCTCCTCCCCAGACACTGGGCACCAGGCTTGCTGAGCTCAGTGCCTCTCCTTTGCAGGGCAAGGAGGATTCTGCTTTCACAGTTTTTCCTAGCAACTGCCCAGCTCATTAACATGTGCCATGTAACTGTTGGCAAATCATAGGCAAGTGAATGAGTGCCTAGGAATCTATTAAAAGACTAGTCTTTATGTACTAAAAATGTATATCATAAGCAGGTTTGTGCTTCTGAGATGTAATTATATTAAGTGTGCGCTTATGAGAAAGTTACACTATCCAGGTTAGTCTTATACATGTTTTAGATATATTAAATTGTAATTCTTAATTGATGTTTTAAGGGGAAAACTTAGATGTCTATGCCATTAAGATAAATTGCAATTGGTTTCTAACTGAGAAAACCCCAGGTATTTTGTGATTAGTGTTAAGTTTGCACTGCTCATTCAGATGGAACTTTCATATTTAACATATTTATACACACAAACACATACACACACACACACACACACACACACACACACACACACACACTAACCCAGGGTGACATAACTCTTGACAGTTCTCTTCTTTTCTTTCATAGTTCCTGCTTTTTACACTAAAATTCACACAGAGGAAGTAAGAGTAAAAACTTCATGGATTCATCTAAATAGACCCACTCACTATTGCTGATAGAAAGTTAGGAGGGAACCCTTCTCACTCACCAAGCCAGAGTAACCACGTGCAGTAGATAGTGGGAAAGTCTACTGTTAGGGGTGGTTTTGGCAAGAAAGGATTGCAGGAGAGTCACATGTTGAGGAGGGGTGTCATTTGACTTGGCCTTTAGTCTACAGATAGGAGGCAGGGGCTGTGTCTAGAAGGCATTCTACAGATGGGCTTACAGTTGGAGGATAATTTCAGGGAACAGAGAGGACCAAGACAGATGAAGGAATAGGAGGGGATAAAGTCAGAAAGATGGCAGCAACTCAGTGTTTTATCTACCTTGGGAAATTACCAGACTTGAGGGCGTTTGATGTTGTCAGTGGTAACACGTGATGACTTGCCATGCATAAGCTTTGAAAGTGCCACTAGCTAAAGCCTCATCGCTATTTCCAGTGCATTCATCCCTTTCTACAGCAAACCTGTTATATTTACTCTGTGTCTGGAGTGTCTTATTGCCATGCTGTCACTCGTGCACAGGGCTCAGTGGCGCTCTGCCTTGACTGTGAGCAGTGGAGTCACACCTTACAGAGCAGTCTCCTAAAGTCAGTGTGGAAAGATGCCGCTTAGTTAGGAGACTCACATTCCTTCAGACATTAGTGCTGCTTCATTGGTTGGCTTCCTGTTTGTGATTTGGTCTTGTACCTGAGGGCCATCTGATGGAGCACAGGGAAACAGAGGCAGAGTTCACTTGTGTCAGGAGTTCCTAAGACCAACAGATTCTTTGACTTATCAGAGAACTCAAAGCTGCTGTGTTCCTGGCCATGGTTTGTTACAACAAAGAAACAAACATAAAGAAAGTTTTACAGGACCCAGGAGCTCCCTCGTACCTCCCAGAAGCCTCCCAGCACACAGAAGCTCCCTCCTTACCTCCCAGAAGCCTCCCAGCACACAGAAGCTCCCTCTATCCCTCCCAGAAGCCTCTCAGCACACAGGGCTTGGATTTTAAGTTTTTATTTTACCATGATTTGAAAGTGATAAGTAGATATTAAAAACTGTACTGTAGATTTTGAATTTGGAATACTACTTTTCCTGGGCTGTAGTATGGCTATGGATATGATATGGCAGTGATGGCATCTAACATCAAATTCCATCAACCAGTCAGTCATGTGGTCAACAGTCAAACCTTTTTTGTGTTTTTTAAAGATCTGATGTGTTGAACTTAGAAAAATATAACAGCTTGAAATGTATAACTGGAAACAAAAACCAAAATCCTTGTGATTTCAAAGGAATTTTGTGTTCTAGGAACTCCATGAGTGAAACTGTGCGGCTGGTTAGTGGCATCCAACACCCGGGCTCTGCAGGCGTCTACGAGACAACTCAGCACTTCATGGACATCAAGGAGCACCTGCATGTGGTTAAGAGAGACATCGACAGCCTCGCACAGCGCAGCATGGTACTTGCTTCCTGGGTTCTGACAGCCTTGGCTCAGGGTTTCTAGGTAAAGGTAGAAGTCTGTGTTCTTGTGACTGCTTGTTGAGCAAAAGCAAGCAGTGAGGGCTTTTATTCGTGAGTATTTTCATTACCAGAAAATGAAAATATTTGTATTCTCATTTTAATATCCTCTATAATCCACATTTGGCAATTTATATATGAATATAAGGTAGAGGTTTTTTTCTTTCTTTTCATTGAAAATAGATATATATTTTTTTCAGTACAATATATACTGATTATGGTTTCCCCTCCCGCAGCTCCTCCAAGATGCTTCATTTGGTAACAAGAAATGTCCAGTTGGGGCTCTGTCTCCCCAGTTATTTGGTGATCGTATTTAGATCACCTTTATATTAGTGAATATTTTAGGAAGTGTCTACTGTTTGGGTTTCCATGCAGCTCCTCATGTGGCCTTTAGTTTTAGCTGTCCCTCATTTTTCCTCTCTCAACTGTTTTCCTTCCCCCTCTCCACCTGATCCTACTGTTCCAGTCCCTCCTCTTACCCTTCCATAACTGTCCATTTCCTCTTCCTAATGCCCAGCCCCCTCCCCTTACTTACTTTATAACCTCTATGATCGTATGGATCGTAGCCTCTTCTCAGGGACGTAGCAGGCAACGTGTGCATAGAAGCGGATGCACACCATATTATTTGTCTTTTCATCTGGGTTGTCTCAGGATGGTTTGTTTTTTTGTTTTTGTTTTTTGTTTTTTTGGTTTTTTTTTTTTTTTGTTTTTGTTTTTTTGCTCTATCCATTTACCTGTGAATTTTGTGATTTCATTATTTTAAATAGCTGAGTGACAACCTTATCTTGGGTCTCATTTTAGTGAAAATGCTTTGAGTTTCTTTCTATTTAAGTTGACATTGGCTGAGGCCTTGTTAGAAACTGCCTTTATGATGCTTAGATATGTCTCCTGTATCTATATACTTGAGGACTTTTACCATGAAGGGGTGCTGATTTTGTTAAAGATCTTTCGTACCTCTTTGTCAGTCATGTCCTTGTCAGTCATGTCATTTCCTTCCTGTTTTCACAGACTTCACTTGTGGATTTACTCATACCCTCTTTAACAACCGTACACAAATTCCTAATAGCAGTTTGGAAGTCCTTTCTTGTGCTTCAGCTGTATTGACTGTCTCCGGGCCTACTGTAGTAGCTTTGCCAGGCTCTGGTGGAGACTAGTGAGTTTCTGGCTGTTACCATCTTCATGCTGGTGTCTAGGCATCTGGGCTTGGGATGATTGTGATTCTGGGTGTTGTCCTTGTTGGGTGAGTTTTCTGGTCCTTGACTTCTTTGCCCCCTCTGGCTCTTAGGAGTGTGTGGTGGCTGTGCTCTATCTGGTAAGGTGTGCTACTGGGTCCTTGGCAGGTATGGTCAACTGAGTATCCTGGGTAGACTTGTTTCTAGGTGTTTTGAGTTGACTTGCCGGAGTTGGGATGAACTAGAAGAGCTGGAAGCTGAGAGGATGGACTGGAGGGAGGAAACGGAGGATGCTAGTGGGAAGACTAGCCTCTGTGAGTGATCTTACTTCAGTGCTAGGAGTGGAGGGCAGTGAAGATTGCCTTCTCAGTCCCTGGTGGCTGTGCTCAGTGGGTTTCCAGGGGGAGAGAAGCTAAGTTTTTGGTGGTGAGACAAAGGCAGGAAGGCCATAGGAGGAAATCTAGATGGAAGGTGTTTTGATCAGACCCATTCCTGCTCCCTCTCCTCCTGCTGCTCCTACCTTTGCCCTCCTCCTTTCAGGTACTCGGTAACCCACTGAGTCCACCTAGTGCTGCCTGTGTGTGCAAGAGGGCTACCCACTGGAGCACTGGCAGCTCATGAGGGACCATATCCCTGAGGAGAAATGACTCTCCCTCTCCCAGTAGGCATTCAGCCTGGGTAGGATTTCATTAGCCCCTCTCCTATTGATGCTGGGATTTTTAGCTGACTTGATCTCCTGTATCATGTGAATCTATGTTTTTTAAAAGTATATTTCTTTGGTATATTTTCACCCAACATTCTGATCTGAAAATTTCTGGTTGTTTTGTTTCTGTTTCACATCAGTTAGGTTTTAGAGATTAGATAGAGTTAAATGAGACTGTGTTGAGTGTTCTCCTTCAGTGGCCTTCAGTGCACACACATGGGGTTGGTCCTAGTCCAGTTTAGAAGGAGCAGAAGACTAACTCCTTGATATATCTTATGTTTGTATATCAGCAATAAGTGGCATTAACACGACTTTCTCAAGGCCATTAGTAAGGGAGAGCATCTTCGTCTTCAACTTCCAGTCTTGTCTTTCTTAACTACCTACTGGCCTTGAGTCATTTTTGCAAATCTTGCTTAGTAGTTTTCTTATTGGCCTTGGTTTTTCATCCAAATCATTATATTTTAGTTCTGTTTGAAAATATTTTCCCTCTTTATTGCAGTGACCTGCTTGGTACTATGGATGGGCATGTCCCTAAAACTCTGCCTCATAGATGCCACTAGATTGAGAACAACTATCTCGAGTCATCTTTGTCCCTGATATTTAATTAGCTCCTTAAAATATTCTATCTTATGGAGCTCAGAAGATACAGTTTTCCAAAGTCAGGTTTAGTGTTGTGAGATTACAAAGCATGTGCCCGGAGAAAAAATTCTGTTTTAAGTAGTGTGTTGATAAGTGCCGTGTAACTTATTGTATAAACTGGAACGTTCTTGGGCCTGCGGTCTTCACTGTTAATTATTATGCCAGTACAGAAATTGTGAACTGGAAGCGTCTGGAGCAGTGAGAGTCTGTGAGAACTCTAGTCTCTAAGGCCTTGGAGGACACTGAAATCATTTGTAGTGAAGTTGGAAAGCGGTGGCTCCATGTTGATGACTTGACGGTGACAAGGGGGAACGCCTTATGTCAGTTGTTCTTTGAAAGAAGAAGAATTTTCAAAAGATTGTAGAAGTTAAATAGATAGAAAACATTAGGGGAATGGGTAAAAAAAAAAAATACTTGTTTAATTAATGAACTGTGAGTTCTATAAAGTTGACATTTATGTCTTTCCAGACCATTACTGACTAAGTATAATACAAGTTCTTTTCGTTACAGCCATCCAATGAAAAACCAAAATGCCCAGATCTACCGCCATTCCCGTCGTGTCTGTCCACGATCCACTTTGTGATATTTGTGGTGGTGCAGACGGTGTTGTTCATTGGCTATATCATGTACAGGTAAGTCTCTTGATAACACTTGACCCAACATGGTTTTAGATGACATGCTTTGTGGAGGTAATGGGACCTTAATGTGGCTTTCACTACGTAGACAGTTCACTTCAAGGCACACTAGCCCATTGGGTGAGCATGTTTAGAGTGTTTGGTACACTGTCATTTTCTACTTCAGGGGGTGTTGCTAGTTTTAACAATCCCATTTCTTTCCCAAGTTAAGTGTATAGAGCATCGGCCAGATTTTTTAGTTTTGTTTCTTTTTCTTTTTTAGGACTCAGCAAGAAGCAGCTGCCAAAAAATTCTTTTGACCTTCATTTTCCTATATGTACATCATGTATGTATGTGCAGATGTTGTCTTTTTGAGGGAATTTAGTATTTAAATTGCTTCATAGTCTAAGTTATTAAATTTTGTATAAAATAGCTCTTTGAAAACATTCATTTTTTTTCAGTAAAAATAAATGTTAAAGACAACCACATTTTGTTCATAGTACTACATGTCTTTAAATTTCAGTTAGTCTGTGATAGGCAGAGTGCAGCCTGAATAGAGAAATGGCAGGTCAAGACCTAAAGACAGTCAGGGCAGCCACTGGCTGTGGGTAATACCCTCTGTGTCTCTGTTACTGGAGGGTTCTTTATTTATGTAAATAAACTTGTCCTTTTCCCCCAGAATATGAGGTCTAAACAAGAGCACCCTATTCATCTAACCAAAGTCATTTTTAGAAGTGAGAATTCCCTAATACAAGAGTGGAATTAACCATCCTTCAGCCCCAACGTAGCTCCTTCTGGTACCCGTGACTTGTCTGAGAGCTTTAACCCAGATGCAGGGATCAGAGCACTTAATGAGTGCTTCCCTCTGTGTTCAGTGTGTGTTTCACTTTTAAAGGAAACTTGGGTGGAAAACCAATAACTACTTTCCCCCCCACCATTTTGGTGGCAACATTCCTATGACGATTTTTAATGGGCATTTTTCTGGTAGTATATTCATTCATGATGGACACTGTCCTGGAAATCTTTGTTCCAATAATGTCAGTGATATTACAGAAGTAATTTTTATACTTTTAATTTGTGAAATGTATTTCTCCCATTTTGTCAACCATGTAGTTCAGCTCCGATTGCATGTTCTGCGGCTATCTTAATTTACAGGACTTATCAGTACATTCTGGTCTACATCTAATCCATGTAACCCAAGGTTTATGACTTGCAAACTCAAATAGAGGGGGCTGTTGTGGAAGCAGCTTTGAGCTATTAGAAAGCAAATTTGTAAAGTAAATACTTAACTGTTTGTCCTTTAAACACTAGAAATAAGGATGCTGTGAAACGTGTGTGCATTAGTGAATTAACCAGGAAACACTGGGCTGGAAAGAGTTGCTGTCAGCACATAGTTAGTCGTAGGTATTTGAGAAACCATCTGTGACATTTTAAAGTGCAGATCTCACTTTTCTTTTTACAGCTGGGCTAGACTTTCGCTGGCTTCAAGACAATTACCTCTTATTAAAGTAATGGTCTCGTTTGCTATGGGATCCAGAACCACACTGTTTAGTACATATGCTACTAAATTGTTGTAAGCCTTTGTAAGTTTCCTCTCAAATGTCATTTGCAGATTGGTCTGACAACCTAAAACCTATACAAGACTTTATAAAGAATACTCTACATTGTGGCACTACCTAACTTGTATCGTGTGTGCAGGCTCTCCTTGCATGTATGCTGACATTTATCCTAGAAGTGTCCCAGTGCACTCACAGTGACTCCACCAAACTCACTGCAGCACAAAGTGCTCCTACTTTGTCCTCTGTGGAGCTAGCATTTGAAACTCATGATCTAATAGAGTGTTACCTTCCAGAACTCACTTATATTTAAAAAAAAAAAAAAAAAAAAAATTCTAGACAAGTGTCAGGTTGTAGACTATGAGTCTTGGGAAACCTTCCTAAGATAAAGGCTACCAAAGCCAGTGTTACAGTCCACAGTCACGTGTGCCTGATGCTAAAGGAACCCTAAATCTGGGCAGTGTATATTTTCAGGCGGAAGTCCAAGGGAAAGTACACTGGTCATTCCTA
This sequence comes from Rhabdomys pumilio, assembly GCA_030674055.1. NCBI lineage: Eukaryota > Metazoa > Chordata > Mammalia > Rodentia > Muridae > Rhabdomys > Rhabdomys pumilio. The sequence goes on from JANHMN010000013.1 coordinate 22,336,253, forward strand.
ATGTGACTGCAAGACAGTCAGTGTAGCAGGAGCAGGGATCCTTTTACTTCTGAATTGCTAAAAAAATCACTCAGCAAGGTAGTTCACGTAGGATATCTGTCTGTCTTTGTTTTTCTCAAAATCATTAAATCTAAGTAGCTCACTTCTGAACAAAACCCTGCTCTGTGGAAAATTATCACTGCCAGACTCCTCCTTTTCTGTAGTGTCTTGTGTGATTGGAATAATTCAACTTCTCACACCAGCAAGTGTTTTACAGGTGCCTTGGATTAAAACAAAATTTATTTTAAAACTTTAAGTCTTATATATGATGCCACTTTTAAAAGCAATCTAATTATGTAATCGCTGACAGGCTTGTTTAATACACTGCTTGTGGTAGAATTATTTAAGTGCTTTTGTCATTTAAAACTTCACCGTGAAGTCACAAACAGTAACCAGTGTTTTATCATGTATGGAAGGCACATTAGTGTTTTTCAGAGTATGGAATTCAGTTCAGCCATTCAGTTCATGGAATGCTGATTAAGAATACAGATTCCAAGGCCCCATTCCAGTCCAGTCCACGTCACAACTCAGGTGGGCTTCAGAGTGTCCATTCCACAGACACCACAGACATAGCACACTGACAGTTGAGAACCACTAGAATGGGGAGTAGGGGAAAATATTTGATGGGTGTTTATTGTGGGCTCAGAGCTGAGCCACGCACATTTTCACTGTCATTGAGTCCGGCGTCTGTGCTGGTTCTTCTGTACATCTCAGTGTTCACGCACTAACTCTCCACTCGCCAGCAACTAAAGTCCAGGTTGTTGGCTGACCTCTCGGCTCTTGAGTGATGACTTTGAAACTTGTAGAATCATCTTTGGCTCATGGCAAAACATAAGCATGCCCATCGTGAAGCTTGCCTGCCAAAGCCGTTGCCTTCCTGATGGTCACCGCTGGTTACCTCAGACGCTGCACATGACGATAGCATGAGGAAGATGGGAAAGACTTGAATAAGGGTTGCTCACCTGCTGCTCTCGGAGAATCAGTCTTCATAAAGAACATATCACTGTGGTTACTGACCGACTGCAGTGCCCACATGCTGGTTGGAGAAGGCAATGAACACATTGGTCATCGGGAACTCTGTAAGATTTAGGGTGATGTCAGCTCTTATAACTTTTTAAATCTCTGTGTTGCCCACTTTAATATATTTCTCTTACGATGTTAAAAGTTTAAAAGGGTTTTCTATCCACTGTCAATTTTAATTATATAATGTTTTGTCAAGGTTTTGTTTGTTTTTGTTTTCCTTCTCTGATTGTTACTTGATGCTAGCTGGAATTCAAGAAATGTCAATGACTTTATTCAAATAAAAGAAATATTTTAGTACATTGGCTTTTTCGGCCATTGATTTGGTGTTGGGGCTTGAGTAGCTGTTTTCCAGATATGCCCTGCTATGTAGTTGCATTTTATCTACCTGCTGTCCTGTTTGCAGTTGCTCACAAAGCATTTTTAAGAGAAGAAGCTGTATTCATTCAACTTGTAACTCCCAGTTAGTGCCCGTATAGGGGAAGCCAGGGCAGGGACTTGAAGCAGCTAGTTACATCCAGTCAAGAGCAAAGAGATGACTGTTGCCTGCTTACTTGTGCTTACACTTGCCCTGCACTTGAAAGTCAGGCAGTGGTGCCACTCACAATGGATGGGCCTTCCCACCCCCATGAACACAGTGAATACAGTCTCCTATAGAATCCTCGTCAATCTAAACAACCCTCATTGAAACACTCTGTTCAGGTTATTTTAGATACCGTCAAGTTCAGCTAGAACCATAATACCTCCCCTAGGTGACCCTCCACCATCTATGGCCTTGACTCATGGAGAGCTAAGGAGGTCGGAGGAGAGTAGAAGTAGCGAAGGACAAATGTTTACCTTTGCCAGTGATGAAAAGTATTAATACTTTTATTAACTAATACTTTTATTAACTAGTTAATAAAATGTATGTATTAGTTAAAGCCGTGTGTTTGGTGTTTTCACCCTTTAATTACCAAATGCTCCAGGCTAGGAATGTAGACCATGGATAAAACACTGGTCCAGTGTGTGGGGGACGCTTGGGTCAGTTCCCCCAGCTGTACACAAAATACATAAACGGGATCAAACGCCGGCGTCAGGGTTGCTGTGTTTAGCTGGAATGTTCACTCATTTCTAATTAGTAGCAACCTAATTAGTAGTCAAAAAAAAACCTCATTAGTCACCAACGGTGGGAGTTTATTCTAATTGTAGCGCTGAGGAGGTGGAGGGAAAGGATGGTAACATTGAGCCATTACAACCATGATACAGTACAAGCAGGATAGCCATGCTTCCTCAGAGAACATCGAAGAGAGTGCACCACAAATGAGCCTCAATTCCAGGCATGGGCTCTAGCGTGAAAGGCCCAACTGGATTTATGCTGTTTGGATGGGATATTTTTCTAAAATTCTGTCCCATTAATGGGATTATTGTTACTCTAGTAAAGACCTCAAGTCAGATGCCAATTTTTTTTTCATCTTAGGCATTTCTAAAGGTGAGCCATTAAGTCAAGATTAGACCTGATTAAAAAACAAAGCAAACAATAACAAAACAAAACAACTTGCATAGTAGCCAGGGCAACAGGTAGACTAACCAGATTTTTCAACTCTCTCTCCTCTAGATCCAATCTCCCACTCTCACCCCCAGCTCTATGGCAGACTACCTGCTGCTTCCTGCCCCATCTCCAATGGCTCACACAGTCTTCCCTCCATTACTTCATCCCAGCCCCCAACATCAGCAGGTGTTCCCCTGGGAACCCTGAGACCACTCAGCCAGGGAAGCGAGCAGGCTAACTGCAGATCTTCACCTCTCCCTGGGCTTACCAGAGAAGCAGGTAGGCCAGCAGAGCAGGCAAGCGAGCTTTAGATCTTCGCGCTCCCTCCTGTTCTCCATACCAACCCCCCAGTCTTGGCCAGCTCTGTGGTGGACTACCTGTTGTAGCCTCTTCCGCTCCACCCTTCCTCCTAGGGGACTAAGCAGAAACTGGTGGGACATCTTACTTTCTTCCCTCCTCCAGATCACTGACACTGCTAGCCCATCCCCATACCTAAATATGGTTCCGAGAAACACAATAATGGAACAGTAAGTCTCAACTAGAGCACAGAGACCCTATGAAAAGAGGCTCAGATAATTCCAACATAGTTGGAGCATAAAACAAAGACCTTAAGATAACTATTATGAATATGATAGTGGTTCTTAGAGAGGAAGTGAATGAAGCCCCTTTAAAAAAAAATCTATGCGGACACTGAAGACACAACAGAAGGAAGTAGATACCTCAGTCAAAGAAAACATTAAATCTAAAAAAGTACAGGCGTAAAACATTGAGAAAATATTATGAGAAGACCAAACTTAAAAATGATAAGAAAAGAAACTGAGGGCAAGGTACAGAGCATATTTTCAACAAAACCACAGAAGAAAATTCCCCTAACGTAAAAAAGGAATTGTGTGTCAAAAGTACCAAAAGCATACAGAACATCAAATAGACTAAAACAAGAAAAGAAATTCTCAACAGCACATAATAAAACACTAAATGTACAGAACAAAGAAAGAATATTAAAAGCTGCAAGGGTAAAAAAAAAAAAGGCCAGATAGCATAAAAAGGCAGACCTATTAGAATAACACCTGACTTCTCAATGGAGACTAAAAGCCAGAAGGTCTGGACAGATGTTCCACAAATACTAGAGACTACATATGCCAACACAGTCTACTATACCCAGCAAAATTTTCTATCACGATGGATCTAGAAGAAAAAGACATCCCATGATAAAACCAAATTTAAGCAATATCTATTTACAAATCCAACCCCACAGAAGGTACTAGGTAAACTTTAATCTAAAGAGGTTAGCCACACCCAGGAAAATACAAGAAATAAGTGACTCCAAACAAGCAAATCAAAAGAGAAACACACACACACCCCACAACAAAACAACAGGAATCAACGAATACTACTCATTCATAACTCTCAATATCAATAATCTCAGTTCCACAATAAAAAGACAGACTTACAGAATGGTTGCAAAACCAAGATCTGTCCTTGTACTATATCCAGAAACACATTAAGAATAAATATCACCTTAGGGTAAAAGGATGGAAACAATAGTTCAAGCATCTCAAGTAAATGGTCCTAAGAAACAAACCCATTTTAATACCTAACGAGATAGACTTCAAACCAAAGCTACTCAGAAGAGATCAAGAAGGATACTACATAGTAATAGAAAAATCTACCAAGAGGACATTGCAATTATTATCATCTGTGCACCAAATACAAGGGCCCTCAAGCTTGTAAAAGAAACACACTACCATACCTTAAATTGTATATTGACTCTCAAACAGTGGTAGGGGAGATGACTTCAATACATAAATCCACACACCTATGGACACCTGTTTTGTTTTTGGTTTTTTTTTTTTTTTAATAAAGAAGCCAAAAAAAATACACACTAGTAAAAGACACCATCTTCAACAAACAGTGCTGGTCAAACTAGATGGCTTCACATAGAGGAATCCAAATAAATCTATACTTACTACTTCCTTTAAATAAAAAAGGAAAGAAAAAGAGAAAGAAAGAAAGAAAGAAAGAAAGAAACCAATCAACTCTAAATGGATCAGAGACCTCACCATCAAATCAAATCAGATATACCAAACTTGATAGAAGAGAAATGCGGGATACCTTTGAACTCATTGGCATAGAAATATACTTTCTGAACAAAACACCATTAGAACAGGCACTAAGATGAACAATTAATAAATTGGACTTCATAAAACTAAAAACCTTCTGCATGGCAAAGGACATCATCATTTGGACAAAGAGGCAGACTGCAAAACGGGAAAAGATTTTTTTCAACTACATGTACAATATACAACTAATATCTAAAATATATAAAGAAAAATCTAGAGCCTGATACGGATGCCTCCTGAGAGGCTCTGCCAGAGCCTTACCAATACAGCTGTGGATGCTCGCAGCCAACCATTGGACTGAGCACAGGGACCCCGATGGAGGAGTTAGGGGAAGGACTGAAGGAGCTGAAGGGGTTTGCAACTCCATAGGAAGAACAACAATATCAACTAACCGAACACCCCAGAGCTCCCAGGGACTAAGCCACCAACCAAAGAACACACATGGAGAAACCCATAGCTCCAGCTGCATATGTAGCAGAGGATAGCCTTATCTGGCATCAGTGAGAGGAGAGGCCTTTGGTCCTGTGAAGGCTTGATGTCCCAGCGCAGTGGAATGCTAGGGCAGTGAGGCAGGAGTAGGTTGGTGGGTGAGAGAGCACCCTCATAGAAGCAGAGGGGAGGGGAGGTGGGATAGGAGGTTCTTGGAGGGGAAACTGGGAAGGGGGATAACATTTGAAATGTAAATAAATAAAATAACCAATGATTTAAAAAAAGAAGAAGAAGAAGACAAACAACTCAGCTAAAATTGGGGTATAGATCTAAACAGAACTCTCAAATGAGGAAATTCAAGTGGCTGAGAAACCCTTAGAGAAACCATCCTTAATCACAGAAAAATGCAAATCAAACTACTTTGAGATTTCATCATATACTGGTCAGAATGGCTAAAATCAATAAAACAAATGACAGCTCACGTTGGCAAGGATATGAATTAAGGGGGAACACTCATCCATTGCTGGTCGGAGAGCAAACTTGTATACTCAATATGGAAATCAGTGTGGTTGTTGAGATCCACTCTTGGGCATGCACCCAATGGATGCTTTATCCCGCCAGAGGTCAGTTATGTTCACTGCTGCTCTATTTACTATAGCCAGAAACTGGAAACAACCTAAACACCCCTCAACAGATGGATAGATAAAGAAAATGTGGTAAATTTATATGATGCAATATTTTTCAGTCATTAAAAAGAATCAAATAATAAAATTCACAAGAAAATGGATGGAACTATAAAATTAAATATTCTAAATGAGATAACCTAGACTCAGACAAAAGATGTATGTATTCACTTATATGTGGATATTAGCTGTTAAGTCGGTGATAACCCAGCTACCATCCATAGAACTACAGAGGTTAAGTGAGAAGTAAGGGACTGTGGTGGGCAGATAGACCTCCCTAGGAAATGGAAATAGAATAGATAGTTACAGATGTATGGAGTGGGGTACTGAAATGGAGGATCAAGTATGGAGAGGTGGGTAAGAGGGGGATGAGGGAGGGAATATGGGGGAGACAGCTAAAATTAGGGGCCACTTGAGGGGTAGTATAAAAACCTAATACAGTAGGAGCTTTCTAGAATATATACACATATGAAGGTGACCTAAATAAAATCACCAAATAATGGAGGATACAGAACTCCATCTGGACACCTCTTGTCACAAAAGGAAGCTTCCAGAACTGGGAATGGGCTACATCTAATTGAGTTGTTGGCCAAAGATGTCCCATGGGAATCCTCCAACAAACCAGGTTGTTGACAAGATTATAGGCTGCTGTCTGCAAACTGGTCACAAGGCACTATTGCTGAAGACCTCACCTACACAGCTCATTGAACAAGGAGAAGTCAAACCCACCCACCCACCCTACATTGTAACGTCTTTGGCACAGGAAGATACTCTGCACTCTACCAAAGGAGAAATGTAAACCCCAACCTAGCTACAAACCCTTTGATCTGCAATGGTGACCTTCCTGCAAGGTATCATCGTACAACGGTGGCACAAAGTGTGTCATAGTAACCAATCAACATTTGATTAGGCCCACTTCATGAGATGAAACACATACCAGAGACTCCTTGGGAAATCAAGAACCTAAGACTAGGTAGCCCAGGGACCAAATACTACTGTTCTACTAAAAGAACACAGCAATAAAATGACTCCTATGACTTTGTGCTCTACTCACACCCAAGATCAGGGGATGGCTCAGCCATCCTCAGAGAAGCTTCTTCCCCCAGCAGATGGGAACAAATGCAGAGACTCATCGCCAGACAACGTGCAGAAAGTGAGTGTCCTTGGAACATTCAGCCCTAAATAGGATGTCTCCATCAGACCCCTTCCCTCAAGGTTCAGGGAACCCAGAGAAAGAGCAGTTGAAGAATAACTTTTAAATTTTTATTTTTTTAAAAACCTGGCCTTAGCTTTCAGGACAAAGCTCAATTTAAAACATACCAAAATACTCTAATGCCAAGCAACATCTGTAAGGACAACCACGGAACCCTGAGCAATCTCCAAGAAGTTAACCCTGAGGTAGCCAAGAAGACCACAGCTGTGTGTCCTGAGATCTGTGTGTCCTGGCCAGACATCCCCTTTCCAGGTAAACCATCCTTGAGGCCGCAGGTAGATTTGTGACCATTATATCCAAAATTAAAGTGGTCTTTCCCACCAGTGCGCAGGGCAGCCTCTCCAAGAGATATTAGGTTTATTATATCATTTGCACTGTTTTGTTTTGTTGTTGTTTTTCAGTCCTCCCGCCCCAACTTTGTGGAAAACTTACCTACCCTGATTTTGGAGGGAATCATCTTACCTCAAATATTCATGAAGTCTCAAGACCCATACCCATAACCCAAAATCCACTGGGCTGCTGCCATATTTGTAGAGATTGTCTACTCTAATCTCTGTAATTTAATTAATTGGTGTGTGGGGGGGGATATGCAGGTGCATGTACCCATGTGTAGAGGTCAGAAGAGGATATCAAATAACTTGCTCTAGCACACTTCAACTTATTTCTTCGAAACAGTCTCTCATTGGATCTGGAGCTAGCCTAGTGACCACCAAGTCCTAGCAACCCCCTGTCTCTGCCCTCTCGAAGTGCTGAGGTTACAGCTACAGTGACCACACCTACCTTTTTATGTGGGTTCTAGGCATTTGAACGCAGATCCTCATGCCAGTCGATTGAGCGATCTTATCTGCTGAGCTGTCTCTCCGGCCTCCCTCTCCTCTGTTTGGAGTACTTGATTTATGTCTCTGTGTCCAGAATGTCTTTGTGAAGTAAACAGAGAGCATCAGAAGGAGAACTGTCCATGGACTGTGTGGTCCTGAACCCTGAGCCTCAGCAACACCTGAAGGGAAGGCTGATTTCCCTTGTGTTCCTCTTTGGCTGCCTCAGAACCTTTTAAATGGGAGGCTACATTTCTGATAAGCCCCTCCCTAAGCTCTTAAAGAAGCAAAAACCAAACCACCCCATTCCAGGATGGAGATATTCTTTGCTTGTGGTGTTTGGAGATAGGATGCTTCTGTTCATTGTCACTGCTGCCAGACTCCAGTGACAGTGTTTAGACAGTGTCCCTTCGTCAGAAGCACTGTCTCCAGATGAGGTGGTGTTTGCTCTCATCATGCCGACCAGACTGGAGATGACCTACATCAGTGGCTCTCAGCGTGTGAGTCCGGACCCTTTGGTAGTCACGTATCGGATATCTTACACACTTACATTACAATTCATAGCAAAATTACAGTTAGGAAGTTGCAACAAAAATAATTTATGGTTGGGGGGGTCACTACCCCATGAGGAACTGTACTAAAGGGTCACAGCATTTGGAAGGTTGAGAATCATTGACCTAATTGGATCCATGGTTAGGCCAACTTGAAATGGACTCTGTCAGTGTACAGAGCAAGTTCCAGGACAGCCAAGCTTAGGCAGTGAAGGGGTTGGAAAACAGAAAGCTAGTTATAATGTAATAGAACAAGGGGCCATGTTCCAGCTACAGCAAGCAGCAGAACTCAGCAGTTTTGGCCACGTGGCTCTGGCTTTAGAGTGAAAAATAGAAGGAACTACTGGAACAACTGATGCTGGTTAGCTGGAGCTAAGAAACTAGCGGTGATTAAGAAGAGACCAGCATCACTGAGGTGAAATCTTCTTGGGAAGTGTTTTCTGAGGGCACGAAGAAGCTGTGTTCCAGAGATAGCCAAGGCTGTACCTCATGCTGCAGCTGGACTTGGTAATGTGTAAGAGTCACCCAGGTGGTGCTGGTTTTGAAGGTATGAAGGGGTCATGAAGAACAGCTGAGGCTGGGCACTTGTGAGAGGCCATGGAAGGCCATTGGTGAAGGTGCAGCCTCAGTTGCAGTTGCTGTCCCAGGACTGAAGGGGTCATGCAGAGGAGTTGAGGCTTGGCACCATGAAGAGAGACTATGAGAAGCTATTGGTGAAACCTAGTTGCAGCGGAAGATCCCCGTGTACTGGAGATGACAGTACCATGGGATGGTCACCATGAACAGTAGCAGCGGTGGAGTGGACCAACCTGAGCTTAGAGTGCTGCAGAGGGCAGAGCTGGAGAAGTGATGCCAGCCCTTTGGAGGAGCCCAGAAGATCACATGTGGATTCCAGACATTGAAACAAGAAGCTGTAACATTGAAGTTGCCTTTTAGATCACAAGATATTGGAGATGCCAGAGCCATGGTCTATCTGCTGAGGAAAGCTGCTAACAGGGAGTAGAACTAGCCCAGGAGAAAGAAGTGTGTTGCAGTCAACAAAGATGAAAAAGGAGTTGGAGATCTGAAAACTGATTTGACATTAGACATGGAAGTGCATAGTTTGGAGTTTGCCCAGTTGGTTTCCTGTCTTGCTTTGGGGATTACACTTAAGTGATTGGATGAATCTTAGAAGAGACTTTGAACTTTTTACTTTTAACATTGTTGAGAGTGCTATAGACTACGGAGGCTTTGATAGTTGGACTAAATGTATTTTTTATTATGCTATGACTAAGTTTGGCTCCCATAGACTCATGTGTTTAAACAAGCTTAATGGGGCTAGAAAATGCAATGTGATGGTTTGTATATGCTTGGCCAAGGAATGGCACTATTAGGAGGTGTGGCCCTTGTTGAAGTAGGTGTGACCTTGTTGGAGTAGGTATGACACTGTGGGTATGGGCTTTAAGACCCTCAACCTAGCTGCCTGGAAGTCAGTATTCTAATAGCAGCCTTCAGATGAAGATGTAGAACTCTCAGCTCCTCCTGCACCATGCCTGCCTAGACTCTGCCATGCTTCCACCTTGATGATAATGGACTAGACTTCTGAACCTGTAAACCAGCCCCAATTAAATGTTGTCCCTATAAGAGTTATCTTGGTCATGGTGTCTGTTCAAAACAGTAAACCCTAACTAAGACACCTGGGAAGACTTGTTCCTGCTGAGAAAATAATGATCATGAATTACAAATAATTCCAGTTCCCTCCCCAGCTCTTTAATTAGAAATGTTCAATCACAGATTAAACCTTCCTAATGCTGCGACCCTTTAATACAGGTCCTCATGTTGTGGTGACTCCCACCCCCAATCATAAAATTATTTTCATTGCTACTTCATTCCTGTAATTTTACTACTGTTATAAATTCTGAAGTAAATTGCTGATATGCAGGACATCTGATATTCGATCCCTGTGAAAATGTCGTTTGACCCCGCCCTCCCTAAAAGGGTTGCAATCCACAGGTTGAGAACCACTGGATTAAAGTCTTAGCTACGCTCAGTTCTTGACCGGATAAAAGCCAGAGGGGATGTCCTGTTACAAAACACTGTCAGAGCAGTAGCTGTGTCTGTGCAGGTCACCTAGGACGTGCACTGTGTGTAAAGGAAAAAGTGCACGGGTACATACCAAGGACTTCCCTCCCGTTGGTTCCTATCTCAGGGTCAGACAGATCCTTCTCTGGAAGATGAGCGGCACTTTCATGTAGTAGAAGCTAAGCAAATCTTGCTGTGTAAACTCAAGACCATGGCTCACCTTTTGGACCCCCTTGCATGGCTCATGTGTTTCTGTGTGAAACACTATTCCCCGTGTAGTGGGACAAAACCGAACTGATGTTCAATTTTTGCAATGTTTGCTGAAGTCTTAGAGTCCAGTGAGATAAAACGTGGATCAAAAGCATGACTTTTGCTTCATAAAGCATTCAGGAGGTTGAGTCTCACTGGACTAGTTCCAATAGTATGTTTGTAATCTGGGGCAAGGATGTGGAAATTTCGCAGCAGTCATATTACCAGTTGGCTCCAATTAATGTCATTGAAACAGGACTGTTGATGAAGCCCTGTTGGGTATATAATTTGAACTTTAGGAAATGGGAGCATTGCTCAGAGGTAGTACGCTGGCCTGACATGCACAAAGCCCCCGCTCTCAATCTCCGGCTCTGGCCAAAAGCAAAATAAAATTTAGAAGGCTAAGGAGAACAGGGCAGACATGGGCGGGGCTTCTGCCCTGTGAAATTAGCTGAGTGTATTAATCATAAGGCAGAGGGTTGCATCTGACTGTGGGGTTTAGTAATCAGAACCATCTGCCTCTGTACTAAGAGTTGCCCTCTAATCCAGCTTACGACTAGCAAAAGCACTCTCCCCTACCGCCGTGTCCTTGGACAGAGGAGGCCGTGCACAAATCCTTCGCTCCCAAATGTGCGGCTGTGGTTGAAAATATTTGGAGGTTTTGCTTCGGTTTGGTTGGGGTTGTTTTTGTCGATCTTTGACCTGGTCTCAGTTCTCCAAGGCAAAGACAATGGCTTTCTTTGTGAAAAGTATGATAAGTAACCAGGTAAAGAATTTAGGATTTGGAGGTGCGTCTGAAGAAACGAAAGAAGAAGGAGGCACCTCAGACCCCGCGGCAGCTCAAGGGATGACTAGAGAGGAATACGAAGAATATCAGAAGCAGATGATTGAAGAGAAGTGAGTACCCAGCCTTCACTGCCCTGCAGAGTAAAGGGGGTGCATCCCCAGTGCATGCCTTCAGAGCCCAGGCTGACGGCTCTTGGCTTCTGAGGATGCCCTTCCTTTGACTCTACTACCTGTAGGCCCATGACAGTTGGTCCTGCTGAAGCAGAACCCTGCAGCATCCCTGCTTTTGGATGCTACTGATACAGATGGAGGTGAACAACACTGCGTGACTCTGTCCACCATGCTAACACTTAGCACAACTTAACAGCAACTAGTACACTGATAATTGGCCTTGATGTAATTGGTCAAGAAAAACCCGGTGAGGTCGTGTTTTCAGTCTTTCTGATTAAAGGGCTTGAGGGACATAGATGTGGGTACTGGAGGGGGGCATCACCAAATAGTACACTTTAAGGCTTGGGAATTGAATTGCAGTTTTTTTTCTATTATTTCAAAAGAAAATCAGAGGAAATGTAGATAAATGTGTAACCCCAGCTAATAATATGTATGCTGAAGTGTTCTGGGGAGCTGTGGTGAGTTTTACAGCTTTAAAAATATCAAAAAGTAAGATGAATAAATGGACAGAGGCTAGGTATGTGTTAAAACGTGAGACATAAACTGGAGAAGCTAGGTCACTGAAGTGTGGCTTTCAGTCTAAAGTTCAACTTTCCTGTATGTTTGAAAGCTTTCTTAATAAAATATTGAGCAGAAAGAATTTGTTCCCTACCCATACCACAAGGCATTGGGTAAACCACCTTTTCTATTTCTTCCTCTAAAGAATTCGAAGGTTGAATGCAGTGTTGTCTCGGGCCTATTCCAGAATGTTCTGGAGGGTAGAACTGAGTCAAGAACACTTGAGCCCAAGGCACCTGGTGATCAGCCATTTAATCTGATTGCTTGTTTCATGTGTATACCCTCTTCAAAGTCAGCTTTTCTTGTAATGGCTAGGATTGCTTCCCAGCTTGAAGGAAACAAACAACAAACAAACAAAAACAGGAGCCAAGTGTCACCTAAAAAATGAAAACAGAATTTATGTTCATGCAATGCCCCATAGAGTCCATAGCAAAAAGCTTACCAGGCCTCCCTTGGGTGTATAGGAGACCCACATGACTACTGAGTGGCCATGGGCACTCTTTTGAACTATTGGCATTGTTCTGTCCCCATAGGGCTGTTTTCCTGTCTTCCTTAGCAGTCAGCTCTCACTCACAGAGAGGCCTCTATGACCTGGACCACGTGCCAGCCAATGACCTTCAAGTTCACTTGTCATACAAACCAGGCTTCAAGTTTCAGTCTTTCTCGGTCTCCATCCTAGCTTCCCAAAGAAACTTCATTTATCCAAATGGTCCATCCCTATACAACCATTTGACAGTGCCTTCGGATAAATTCAGCATCCATCTTGCACTTCTGAGGGCAACCAGGGAAGGAGACAATTCTTGCGAGCTTTGCACACATTCCTCAAAGCCTTACACTTATGCACGAACCAGGGAGTCCATTTCAAGTTGGCCTAACCATGGATCCAATTAGGTCAATGGTTCTCAACCTTCCAAATGCCGTGACCCTTTAGTACAGTTCCTCATGGGGTAGCAACCCCCTCCACAACCATAAATTATTTTTGTTGCAACTTCCTAACTGTAATTTTGCTATGAATTGTAATGTAAGTGTGCAAGATATCTGATACGTGACTCCCAAAGGGTCCGGACTCACAGGCTGAGAACCACTGAAGTATGTCATCTCCAGAGCAGGCTCCCAGTCTGGTCAGCATGATGAGAGCAAACACCACCTCATCTGTAGACAGAGCTTCTGACGAAGGGACACTGTCTAAACATTGTCACTGGAGTCTGGCAGCAGTGACAATGAACAGAAGCATCCTATCTCCAAACACCACAAGCAAAGAATATCTCCATCCTGGAATGGGGTGGCTTGGTTTTTGTTTCTTTAAGAGCTCAGGGAGGGGCTTATCAGAAATGTAGCCTCCCATTTAAAAGGTTCTGAGGCAGCCAAAGAGGAACACAAGAGAAATCAACCATCCCTTCGGATGATGCTGAGGCTCAGGGTCCAGGACCACACAGTCCATGGACAGTGCTCCTTCTGAAGCTCTCTTTTTACTTCACAAAGACATTCTGGACACGCTGCCTGAGGGCTTAGAGGTCCAGAGGGCTGGAGGCCATAATGATAGTAAAAGAGAAGCAAGTATCAGGGACTTGGAGGGGAAAGTCCACATTTCCCCAAATGGCATTGCTCAGTGGCAATCAAATGTGTCCCAGAGTCCTGCTCCCCAAACACCCTGGAATGTGTGGGGCCCTCTATCTCCTATGACCCTGCTTCCTATTCTTTACCATTCTTTTAGGATGGAGAGAGATGCTGCATTTGCTCAGAAAAAGGCAGAGAGGGCATGCCTACGAGTCCACCTCAGGGACAAATACAGGCTTCCGAAGGTAAGAAAGTATCTCATTAGGTCTTAATAATAAAAAATGGAGAATATTTGATTATCAGTGAGATCACATTGATGAATAAGTATATGTCCTAATTTACATAAGTGCTCTTGTTTTTTTTTAAAAAAGCATTGAACTATGAGTTCATGTAAACAGTTTAATGTTTATAAAACTGAATCACAAAACCTGATACTGATGAGGGGTGTGTGTATGTGTGCGTGCACGTGCGTATATGAGTGTGTGTGTGTATGTGTGTCTGTTTCTGTGTATGTGCATATGTGTATATGTGTATGTGTGTGTATGTGTGTGTATGTGTGTGTATGTGCATGACTCCTGTGAGAACATTTGTGTGTGTGTGAATATGAGCATGCATACATATGTGATGGCTCAAATGTGGTCAGAAGACTACCTTGCTGTTGGCCCTTATTTGCGACAGGGTTATTTTGTTGTTACAAAACCTTGTACATCCTTGAACAATGAGTACAACATCATAGCTGACATTTGTTAAGTTTTTTCTAGGTGTCAGGCATTGTGTTCCACATTGATTGATTTACTCAGGGCCCACTTTTACCTCCATCTTAGAGCAGAAGAAACAGGAACAAAGCAGAGCCTTCCTGCTCTGATCCAGGGCTTACACCCTTCAATTCCTGCTTCTGGTTGAAGGGGACAACGGGTCTCTCTCTTTTTGGAAGATGCCAAAGTGGTAGTGGCATCTTCTTCTCCATCTCGGAGCTTTTGAGAGCTGGCTGCGGTTCAGTGTGTCTCTGGCTAGTGAAAAGAGGGTATATTGACACCCTGTGGCACATGGATCAGAGATGCTACTTCAAGGCTTGTCTCCAAGGGGCAGAGGGAGTGGCACTTGGCTATTCTCACTCATTTCTTGTCTTCCCATCCTCCTCATTTCACTACCCAGGTCCTGCCTTTACCCCCTAAAATGGATGTTCAAGTTTGCATTCTGAAAGCGCATTCTCTCTGCAGAACCCCATAGGTCCAGTCCAGTCAATGTAAAAGTCCTCCAAATGCAAACCTCCAAAATGAGCCATGTCTATGTTTTCATGGGTTAAAAGGATAACAAAAGTCTTTTCTTTAGTGGGTCCCTAGAAAAGCTAATTCCAGAATCTACAAGCACTAATCAAAGTGAAGTGTCCTGTCTAGGCAAGGTCAAAATTGCTAAGGCCAGCAGCTTAGAGTCCATCCTGTGGCAGCTCCCCAAGATTCCCACAGAACAAAACTGCACTCAGCAAGAGAAGAAAATGCCCCATACATCCAGTGAGTCCGGAAGGATGCTCTCACCCCCATCCCGGTACCCCATTCAGCTTTGTTACTTTTCTCCACTGTGCTTGCATTTTTAAAAGGAGGGAACTGGAAAACCCCTCCCCTTTCCCTCTAATCATCAGGTGAATTTCCTGAGACTCTCTGGGCTGAGTGTGACCTGCCTATGCAGGCAGCCTGCGTCTGAAATACAATGCTGAATAGAAGTTCTCAGCAGTCCTTCCCTGGGCTGGATTAAAGCAGCACAAATATTGCGTAGGATGGAGCAGATGGGGCACAATTCAAACATAAAAGAGAAAGAGAGAGAGAGAGAGAGAGAGAGAGAGAGAGAGAGATGTATACACACACATACACAGGGACACACACACCACACACACACACATAGACAACACACACATAAACACACACAGACACACCCTCTACACACAACACACACACAGATACACACACTGAGACATACACATACACACAGACATAGACATGCATACACACAGAGACACACATACCACATCACACACACACACACACACACACTACACACACACATCACACACACAGGGACACACACACAGACACACACACACATCATCCACGCATGCATCTCTGACAAAGTTGGGTTTTTGGAAGCTTCATGTCTGACAACATTCCGTCATCATTTAGTGAGACTCTAAGGGAAGGTAGATCGCAAGTCTGACTCTGTCAGGAACATGGTGCAACGTCTGAGATCCTCAGTTCCCCAATATATAAAAGGAGAACAGTGATGCCAACTTCATCTGATGAAGCTTCGTCAGAGAAAGCAGAAGGGCCAGTACAGCGCCTGGCAAGTGGCAGCATCTCACTGGGTGTGGGCGTGGTGGTCGGCAACTACAAAACTGTGTGGTTAGATAGAAACAACCAGGGAGACTCAAGGTAAGCACATGCATGTCCATCATCAGCACAGCGACTCAGGCCCCTGAACCAAAGCACTCACCCTCTGCTCATCTCCTTCTCGAATGGTGAGTTTATTAGCCTTGCTCATTTCCAGACTCGGGGGTGGAGCACCTGGGGTTTTGCAGCTTAGTCTGGACTCTAGACTCTAGATCCTCTTCAAAGAATCAACAAGCCCAGTTTCCGTGCCAAGCTGTTCTTTAGAACCAGAGCTCTCCGTTAGAAACAATACAAAGAAACGAGTTAACTTCGTGACATGTTCAACTTCTGTGCACGCTCTTCGGAAAATGGGCAGTCACCCAATCCACGTAGGCAGACGCTTGCCCAAGCCAGCTGGCAGCAGAGGATGAAGGAATTGGGAAAAACCACAGCAGAGTCCAGTAGTTTTTATTGTGTGGTTTACTCATGCTCAGAAGCCCTTCTTGCTAAAGCTGCATCCAATACATGAGGCTTGGAAATAATTGTTTTTATCTTCCAGTGTGTGCACATGTGCCTCGAGTTTGTGTAGTGGTCAGAAGAGAACAGCCTTGTTGGTTATCATCTCTGCTTGTTTGAGACCGTGTCTTGTTTATCTCTGCCTATCCCAGGCTAGCTTGCAAAGCTTGTGAGCTTGTAGAAACTGTCTTGCCTCTACCTCCCTTCTCACCCCAGGAATACTGGTTACAAGGCACGCACCACTGTATCAAACTTTACATGGGCCCTGGGGATCTGAACTCAGGTCCTCACGATTGCGTGGCGAGTGCCTTACCCACTGAACCATTTCTCCAGTTCATCACCTCATTGTCTTCAAGAATCCTGCAGAGGAAGCCTTGAAGGCCATCTAACCACATGTTGTCACCTCACTAAACACTCAAGGAAAACCTCCCGCAGCTCAGGAGAGTTAAGGATGTTCAGGAAAACCAAGACTGGCTGTGCCCAGTGAGCTACAAGACACATTGCAGCTCAGGCTTCCAGACCATGAGCAAGAGCAGAATACAGAAGGATTTGAACACAGCTTCCTGTACCTATGGTACTGGTGTCTGCTCTTTCAGCTCCCAAACAACTGAGTGCAAAGTTTGAATTCTATCTGGCTTAAAACTACATTAAAACATTTGGATAACCCACACTGCCCTACTGGGACAAGGGACAAGGCACTGAGTCACACTCCCACCAACACCTGAGGGTTCTCTGCCTTCTTGGCCTCTGATGGTTTTCAAGGACCTCCCTGGCTGCCTACGCTCCAAGTACACAGATGAGAATTTCACTCAAGAACACTGCAAAGCCACAGTTCTTTGGCGAGTTGCCTTTCGGCTGGGAGCCTCCCTATGGTGTTTCTCAATTACGGTTGCAGTTTGTAAGATTGATTCTATATGGTGTTTTAAGAATTTCCCAGTGGTGTGAGAGAAACACTGAAAACCCTGCTGCTTATGACTGGATTGCCTGCTTTCTGTAAAGTCTGTGGAATTGGAATCCAGCATGGCTCTCTGTGAAAAGAGTGCTTAATAGAAACTGTGCAAAAAAAAAAAAAAAAAAGAAAAAGAAAAAGAAAAATCAAATGACTCATATTTTACTTAGTCTGTGGAGCACCAGAAGCAACTTACTCCCCCAACCTCAATGTGTGGTACCTCCTGTTTGCCTTTGAGCGGCACCCTTGGGTGCCTCCTCTGCCTTCTGAGTTGCATGTCCACCTTTCCCGCTCACTGATGAGGTTCAGGAAGCAATAGTCACAAGAGCCCACAGGAATCAGAAGCAGCTCAGGAGATCAGCACTGGGATCCAGGCTCCAGGCTCCCCAAGTAGAGCAGCTCTGGATGGTGCCACCTGCAGACTTGACCATGGAGCACACCCCAGAGGCCGCCTGCGTGGGTGATCCCCAATGCCAGGTGCCCCCTGGTGGTAGTCATCTGAAAGACTCTCCCTGTCCCAGCACCCGACCTGTGGGCTGGTAACGGGCATTAGGACTCTGTAAAACACATGTCTGGATGACAGTCTACCCTTTAAACATGCATCGTTTTGCTGTTGAGGGTGAAGATGCACATCTTACATCTTCCTGTGGAATACGAAGAAAGAGTGTACACTGCTCTTAATAACTAGGACGGTACGGTTCTGCAGTGACATCAGCTGGAGATGAACTGACAGAAGCGGAGTATCAAACTGTAAGAGAAGATGGGGGAATGAAGTAGGGGTGTTCCACCGGCTGTGCTTTTGTTCTGTGTTGTCACCAGCCAACCCGTGGCCGCTTTGCTGGGCTTGTCACGTTAGAGGCAAATCTACAGCTTTCCTTGGACTGCGCCACAGAGCCCTTCCTTCCCACTGGAACCTTTGGCGTGCTCTCAGAATACCACAGTCAGAATCCGAGCTGGAGACTTGTAGTAGCCAGAGACCCTGGACTGGAAAAATGTGTCTCTTTCCTGCCCCTTGCTCCACAGCCACTGGCTCTGTAATAGAGAATGTCCAAGGTCCCTAGGAACCTAGTCACTCATGCTTCCCATGCAAGGTCATCTGAGGAGCATGCCACCATGGATTCTCTCACCCCTATAATTGTTAAATTCTCTTCCTAGAATAGATCTAGGTTCCAGGATGGCCCCCATGCTTCAGCTCCCTGGTCCGAGTGCCTGAGGATTTTTTACTCTGCATCTAGGGAAGGATACACAATAGGTACACACTGCATACAAAAATCACGAAAAGCACTTAAACAGAGAGGTTTGTGAAAGATTGCAAAGCCTACTGGGACAGCAGGGACACTTATTCTTCATTTAGGATCTTTCCATGCCCCAGTCTCCTCATGCCCGCTCCTCCACAATGCTAGACATTAGAACCAAACAGGTAAGCTAACAAAGAAAATGACCCTGGGAAGAGAATGAGGTTTACCTGGACTCTAGTGAGCACCTAACCACCACTCCGTCCATGCAGTGTCTGTAGCATAAGCAGCCCTGTGTTAGCTGATGACATATGCACAAGGAGGGCAGTCAGAGCAGAGTGTTAGCAGTCTATAGGGAACTGGACATGCTCAACACACCCTTTCACTAACAAGGACGCTAAGCTCTTCATTCACAATACCCTTCGGTCACCACCACTGTGGTTACATAATCACAGGAGTCAATTTAGACCCTTTCCCTTCGCCAAAGCCAAACAGGGAGCAGATTTGAGAAAAATGCCTTCCCAGGAGCTGTCAGGTTTAATGAGGACAGCTGTGTCACACTTAGGAATTAGAACTGTACTTTCTAAAGTAGTTTGCTTGACTGGTGTTTCCTAGGCAAGAGAGTTTCACTCTATTATTACTGGCTGGAAAAAAAAAAACAAACCGAAAGTGATTCTTAACAATGCTGAACATAGGCTTTTGGATGGCTATTGTTAATTGCAGTTGTTAGAGAAGTCGTCCAATGAATGCAGTAACCATGTTACAGCACTCCAAGGGACAAATATATATATATGATGAATATGTACATATACATCACATCCCCAGCCTGTGTTGGGTTCCTCTGGTTTTCAGTTACAGCCCATTGGAGTGTTTAAGATGCCTAGTATCGTCCACACTCGTGTGAGGTGACATCACCTCACCTCTATCAGTTAAATATCCCTTGCTCTGCCCCCTCAGATTCCCTTCTGTAGATTCCTATAAAAGAAATCGCCTCCATCCCAACTGAAGCAAGCAGGGGATTTCACCTGAACATACCTTCACTGGCCTGGTTCCTGCCTCTGAGTTCCATCTTCCTTTAGCACAGTGGTTCTGAACCTTCCTAATGCTGCAACCCTTTAATACAGTTCCTCATGTTGTGGTGACTGCCTCCCCCCCCCCCCAGCCATAAAACTGCTACTTTATAGCTGTAATTTTGCTGCTGTTATGAGTTGAAATGTAAATATCTGATATGCAAGGTGTGTGATGTGCAAACCTTGTGGGGGTCAAGACCCACAGGGTGAGAACCACTGTTATAGCATGTCAACTGTCTGTCCACATACTTCCTTCCTGTCTGAGCCCCTTGTTTTGTTTAGCATGGGTGGTCACCTCAGCCATGCCGTTCCTTCTCCTCTGTTTACCCTCCCCCTCCTAGTTTACTCCCCAGCACTATTTTTTTTTTCTTCATGGGTTACATTCCCCCATCTATTCCCACTTTCTAGAATGTTCCAGCATTCTCCCTTGGTCATCTCCCTGAAGACTCAAGTCTGACTCAAGTTTACACATTCCTGCTGGGTGGCTATATCTGCTGTTGTTTTCTGCCGCCTTTTACATGTTGGTGACTCTCAGCTACGGCTTACATCTTTTCCCTGAATATCACTACCCAGTCACCTCACTGGGAGAGCAAGCTCATCTTTAAATACCTTACTCATTACCCCACAAACTTATTCCTACTCAGGCTGCAGTGATGGCTGTCATGGTCACCCATGGTCAGGTTGGCACATGGGAAACACACTTGCCTCTCCTGTTTGTTGTAGCCACAATCACCCAGTCACCTTGATTCACCTTGTGGGTACACTCAGCTTGTCCCCCATGCAAGCTGCTTCACTTTCTATCTCTGTCAGGACAGCAGCTCTGAGCCTTGTGACTGGAGACAGAGGTTTCCAAAAGGTAGATCTGTTCTTCTTCCTTCCCTGTCTGTTGGGGTTTCCCCCAAATTCTAACTATGGCTTTTAAAAGAAATCCTAGCCATAACTGTGCCCTGCATGCCTTGCCATGGCTTTGTGGCTTCTGTCTTTCTGACTTCACTGCAGGCTGTTTCATGCTCCCTAGACCTGCATCCCACACTGTCCCTGCACCCAAATTTCCACACTCCCTTTTCTTTAGAGGAGATTGTTGCTTTAACATTGCTTCTTCTAAAACTTTCCATGGATCCCTCCCCAGCCAAGGGCTGGATTGGGTCACCTCCTCTGGATTCACCTACTTTGGTGGCCATCCATCCCTTATACCAATGGTGCTCAACCTGTGAATCAAGACCCCTTTGGAGATCAAATGACCCTCTCACAGGGGTCACCCAAGACCATCAGAAAACACAGATATTTACATTATGATTCGTAACAGTAGTAAAATTACAGTTATGCAGTAGTAACAAAAATAATGTTATAGTTGGGGGCCATGAGTTACTGAATTAACGGGTCACAGCACTAGGAAGGTTGAGAACCACTGCCTTATGTCATCTTAGGACCCTAAGTACTCATAGCTGCCACATGCTTCTCAACAGGACTGACTTCATCTTTGTCCCAGTGCCTAGCATGGACCAGGACACATACATATGCATACATACATATATGGGAACATATACAAGCACACATGAGACAGAGAGAGAGAGAGAAAGAGAGAGAGAGAGAGAGAGAGAGAGAGAGAGAGAGAGAGAGAGAGAGGAGAGAGAATATTACTGCTGATTGGATGGTTGTTATTGAGAAAACTAAAAGAGAATAATACCCCATACCCAAAAACAACACACCAGAAACAACAGAAAGAACCAGTTATAAGAAGTATATTCAAATACATTTTTATGCAAAGAACAGAGCTGGATTGAACATTACAGTGTTGTATACTAAAAAAGACTACTTTATATTATAATTAAAATTTTCTAATTCAGTAAAGTGAGATGTTTTAAATAAAGCCACAAGATTCTTTTTTAAAAGTATCTGAGCCCTGTCCCCAACCAATTCAAAATGTATATGTAAGTCAAGCCAAATTAATAAGAGAAAAGAGTTCCACAGTGTGCCCCAATCCTATTAGCAGAATTGTCAATCTGGGTCAGTCACTGGAGAGCATGCTGTCCCCCTACTGAGCCGCAAGACTTAGTTACACCTGGCGTTTGTCTGCCCCATGAAGGGCACTGCTCATTATGAAAGTCTCTCAACACAGCTTTAAATGTGTCATATCGTAAACGTCACTAGAATTTAATTTAGAACTTGTTTCATTCAAAATATTTACATAATTCTAAAGAATGGCTCAAGGCGCCTTCCACAGTCTTTTTAGGATTAGAGGTCCTTGGGGCTTCTGCAGGGTCTGAGACACAGAGCCAGCTTGTCTCTGGCAGCTGCTTCAAGTGAAGTCCCCTCCCCTTGCCTCCCTTCTCTCCCCTCCTCCCCTCCTCTGCCTGTCCTGGTTCCCATTGCTCCTTTTCCTCCTCAACCCCCACCCCCACCCAAGAGCAGTGGACTGAATGTCCCACGGGACAAGGCAGTTTGAGACACAAAGAGGCAGGGTTTCCTAGGCCACACCACCTCTCTCTCTTAAGCTTTCAACTGCCTTGTCAGAATGCCAAGTCAGAGAGGCAAAGCAACTTCCTAAGATCACACAGCCTGTGTATGGCCTAGTGGGATCATAAACTGACCTGACCCAACAAACCTATTGTCCCGCTGGAATAACAATAACAAAAGTGGCATTCCTGATAAGGGTGCACCTGTGTCACTGGTCTACTACTTTCTGTGCACTTCAGGCTGGCCTTGAACTTTGGAAATCCTGTAGTCTCAGCCTTCTAAGTGCTGGACTTACAGGCATAAGCCATCACATGCAGAGTAAATGACACTTTTGCAAGCATCTGCCTTATAGGACCCTGTTTTCCTCAGTTGAAAATGAGAAGCTCTGCCAGCTTCGGAGGTTCCTACGACGAGGGAAGAGCCATGCATGCACATCTAAAAACTAACATCTAAAAACTCAGATAACTTTCCACTTCCAACCAACACTAAAAACTGAGGGCCTTTGTGGAAAAGGACAAACCCATGGTTATTCTACATAGTGGGTGTGCCCAGGCCTCCTTAAGAGCAGCAGGGACAGCAGCAGAGGCAGCCACCCTCATGCCTGAAACATCTGAGGAGTTTTCCAAGTATCTCCTGCCTCAGAACCAGGACTGGGACAAGTACCTGTGGCAAGAAGTAACTACTGAAGGTGCTGTCATATGTTAGGAAACATCTGCCCATCCAGTTGTTTGGTATGTCACACACCCAAAATAAGTGAACAGGCCTCAAACACAACCAGATCTCCCTCACAGCAAGTAGGTGTGTGCTTAGCCACTCGCAGCTTCATGAAGGCAGAATCATCCAAGATGACATTCCCCAGGAGGATCCCAACATTCCGTCTTCCCTGGACAAGGTAGGTAAGGGAGGGAAGCCATTAAGATGGTTTCTTGAATACCCAGAATGATAAGAGGAATGCTTTGTACTAAAATGGTCCAGGGAGTTGGAGATGGACTATTCTGCCCCTTGTGAGGAGAATAGGTCTGATGTTTCACAGTACAAGCTGGCTGGCATGCGCACACACCCACCTCCCACCCCACCCCAAGCCCCCGCTTCTAATGCCTGGACCTCTAGGCCCACGGTGGTCACTCTGTCCAGAGGCATTCTGTCCGGGGTCCTATCTGCTGATGAGTGCAGAGATTTTACTACCAAGCATAGAGGGGGCAGGGGCCAGGACCCCCAAGATTGTTTGTTTCATCATTTGCATTTGATTGGGGGATGCAGTGTTCCCATTTCACAGAAACCCAAAGAGAATTAGATGAAGTCTTTTACCCCAAGTCCTCCATCAGAAATGCACAGGGGATAATCTTCCAGGAGAACGGCCCATTAGGATAGGTAAATAAAAACAAATGGAAAGGCAAGATTGCCTGGGAGTCCCTGGGGATTAACTAATTACTCTCACAATGCTTTGAGTAGGAACTAATTAATCTGTTAAGCACCAGGAGGGGCTAAGTCACCTGCCAAGTGCAGGCCTGGGCAGCAGAGATGGAGATATAGAGAGAGAGCCCATATGAGGACCACCTCCCCCCAAAGCATAAAGCCCCTGCCTCCTAAGCCCATTCCACAGCCAGACTCTCTGTCACTCTACTTGGAACTAAATAACTAAGGTTCCAGGGAAAAGTCTGACCCACATCCCCAAGGCTCTCCTCACAGCTAGGGCAAGACTTCAGTCGCCTCACTCCTCTAAGCCCATGTAGAGATGGAGAATGAATAGTGCATGCATTATTCTGACATAGCTCCCAGACCTTGGGACAATCACATTTCTGCTAGGCCCCCAGGTGAGGGGCATTCCCATCTCCCACAGGTATTGCCTTGACTAAGGAACTCCGAAGATACTAATCTGTCTCATGTCAAATCAGCGTGGCCTGATTCAAACTAATGGCCATTAGTGATTTCATGAGCTTTGGTAGTAAATAAAAGGCCAGTTGAAACCCGCAGGGGTGGGCGCTAATATGGGCCACGTCTACCATCACTTTTTCTAATACTCTGTAACTCCCTTCTGTGCTCCAGAAATAAAGTTATATTTTGCTATATATTGGCTACCAGATAGAAAATGGTTTCAGGGTTGTAATCTGGGACACCAGCTACTATGAGCCTTTACCAGGGGAACTTTATTCCTTAGCTTTTTTTTTTTTTTTTTTTTTTTTTTCAAGAGCTCTATAGCATGAAGGCAGGAAATGAGGCATGGTACACTTGCAAATCCTGCTACATCCATGTGATCTGGCAATGCAGCCAACCATACAGAGTGCCGATGAGGACCCTCACCTACCACACACATGGGCTACCTGCACACTCATCTCCAGGCACTGGGGGCCAAGGTCGGGTCAGACATGATTCTGTGTCCCCCGAGGAGAACCCAGTGCAGCAGAAGGAAAGGAGGGAGCAAGTGTTAAGCAGGGGTTGCCACTAAAATGTGCGAATTGAAATAATGGAGTCATAGGGGGTCACTGTCCACTCAAACGCCACCCCCTACAGTGGGGGTCTTACCAAATTCACAAGTCAGGGCATGGAGCTGACAGGCTCTGAAGAATTTATAAAGCTGCTCTGGAAGGAACTGAGATGAACTTAGCTTCTGTGCACATCAAGAGAAGGCCTCTGGGTCTGGAGAGATGGCTCTGTGGTTTCGAGCACTGGCCGTTATCCAGAACACTTGTGCTCAGTTCCAAGCACCCACATGGTAGCTCCCATGGTGGAGTCTGTAACTCCAGTTCCAGGGCATCCAGTGTGCTCTTCTGACCTCCATGGGTACCAGGCATGCTTGTGCTTGTGGACATCACATGGTGACTCAAAAACAGCTTTAACTCCAGTCTGAGCTACTGCATGCATGCACACGATCCAAAGATACACATTCAGACAAACACACATAAAAAAATATCCCAGTAGATCTAAACTAAGATGGCGGAATTTCTATTTGTGATAGGCTCCCAGATGATGTCAATGCTTCTTCTGGGAACACAGTTGGAAAATGTTTGGGCTAGAAGGCTCTGGTTAGCCCAAGATGCAGAGAGAACGGGAGGGACCTCCCACCCCAGAGCTGCAGTGTCTGCCACTATCTCCAGGGTCAGGGCCACTGTACAACAGCCAAGCACATGGTTCACATCACTCATTCCTGACAGTCTTACTTTCATGCCGTATCTACATTTTATTCAGCCATTTAACCAGTTGGTCAATTTCAGAGTTATATATCTCTATGTGGTTTTTTTTATTTTTTTTTCACATAGAGTGAAATGGACGAGTCACAAATCCAACTGGCTGGGGACGATGTGGATTTGCCGGAAGATCTCCGAAAGATGGTAAATGAAGACCAAGATGAGGAAGAGGAGAAGGATTCTATCCTTGGGCAGTTGCAGAACCTCCAGAACATGGACTTGGATACCATTAAAGAAAAGGCACAAGCCACCTTCACAGAAATCAAACAGTCCGCAGAACAGAAGTGTTCTGTGATGTGAGTGAGAGGTGGCAGGCCAGGTGGAGGGAGAGAGGCAGGCTGCCTGCAGGAAGACAGGACTCCTGGGGGTGGGGACAGCCAGCATGCATTATAACTTAGCACATGTATTTAGGGAAGCAGCCATGATGATGAAGCTGTCTACAGGCATGTAGACAGCAATTTGGTCACCCTCGATGTCCCAGGCACGGCACTGACCAGGCCCTCACAGCACAGAACATGTTTCCCTTTAGTTATAGCCACGAATAACTAAGAAATATCAGTCATAAGTCATGGTGTGAGGTCATCTGGTTAAAGATCTTTAGGACAGCCAGGAGGGGCCAAACAAAAGCAAGTGGCGTTTCCTCTCCGACTTTCTTCCTTAGCGAGCAGAGTCTCATGATGTCCAACCATCAGCATGGTACCAGTTACCTCCAGAGAAAAGGCTGCTCACCTGGTACCCAGACTACAGGTGACAGAGCAGTCAGATACATCACACTGCTTTTTATTTCCATCATTCTTGATATCCATAATTTGTTTAAAAGAACTGTCTCTCAGACACTGTGCAAGCCATTTTGTGTTTCTGCGACCAAATATCTGACATATGCATCATAAATGGAAGAAAGACTTACTCGGGGTCATGGTTCAGAAGATCCAGTCCATGGTTGCTTGGCTATGTGGGACTGGGTAGAACACCATGGCAGGAAGGATAGAGAAGGAAGCGGCCTCCAGGAACAAGAAATGCACTGATCTACTTCCTTAAGCTAGGTCCTACCTCTTAAGGTTTCCAGAACCTCAAAATAAAAAAAAAAAAATCACTAAATGGACACTTCATGTTGACAACCCCAAATTTCCCAATGCCATTTGTCACTGTCCCAATGAAGACTACCAGCTGGAAGACAAGCCCCAAACACATGATCCTTTGAAGAGAACATTCCCTATCCAAGCTACTGCAGACATGATTCAGCCAAGTGGGGGTGGTACTCAGGGATGTGGTCAAAGACAAGAAGCACAGGCAGAAAGTAGACGTCACCAGCCCTCTGCACCGGGGTGGGGTGGAGGGTGAGGAGTCATCAACAGGTGCAGAATGACCTAGAAGGTGGTGATGTTTAAGGCTGAGGAGCACTAGGACAGCTATTGCTACTTGTGATTGGAGGACAGTTCCTTCTGTCTGAATTCTGATAGTAAGCTGTCATTCTTTGTCCTTTCAGTTTTCCCCTTCCCCATCTCTTTTTCTGTTGCTTTAAATCCACCCTTCAGCCCGCCTCCCAGGACACCGCACTGACACTCAGGGTAGACATCACTGTCTCTCTCCTAACATCAGCTCTCTTAAAGACGATGAATCAAAGATTTGCCTCTGAAGCCCTTGGAGCTGTTTAGCCAACAGCAACCGAAACAAAACTAAAGGAGCTCTTTAGTGAATCTATTCATAGAATGAATAAGGGTACAGAACACTTCCATCAAGAAGAAATTCTCTAATCGAGGGTAATAAGATAATAACATGGGTGTATACTCAGATTCCTGGGTGAAGTGTACAAGATGCAGCTTCATAAACGCATGCTGATAAAACCAAGCAGCAAAGTTCAGAACTGATGGCTCTTGGCAATGTTTAGCTCCTCTCAGACATTACTGGAAGATGCTGATGCTGTAGCCAACCCCGGCTTCTCCCACCATGGACAGAGTTTAAGAACGTACTCAACTCCTATCATAATGAGCATGAGTTGTGGTTCATAAAAAAGAAACTTTAAGATGTAGCTTTAAAGAAC
>JANHMN010000013.1:22411383-22428356 GCA_030674055.1 Rhabdomys pumilio
AGATAGATAGATAGATAGATAGATAGATAGATAGATAGATAGATAGAGGATATACTAATACATTGCCACAAAGGAACATAAGAGGAGAAAAGTACTAAAACACTCAGAGTTGTCTTTCCAAAAACCAGTGTACTACGAATGCAGCATGAGCTGATGCATATTTACAATGAAGCACACAGACGCACCTGTGTAACTCCCAAACATGCTCAAACAAGAACACATGTTTAGGAGTAGAGCAGCATACTGGAATGGATAACTACTCACTCCAAATGGAAGTTACCACACACCAGCAAGAAAGGTTGTACTATTGTATGACACACAGAGATAGATGTACTATAACAAAAGTCAGTATAGCTGTACCAGGGAGCAGTACACATGAGAATATCATTACATAAGTGCACCTGGGCATTGAAACTCTGGTGCAGAATTAGAGCGATGTACACTGATGTCCTACTATCAGATGGCCAACATACTCACCAGCCATCAGAGCACATCAATGTCTATTGTCAGCAGTCCTCACAGAAATACCTGTACAGCGACACTCATGGAAACTGAAGTAAAGGGACACACATGGATACAGTATTGCAGGAATGATCACACATGTTCTCCTAGAGCAGCACACAAAGATGCATGACAACAGCCAGATACAAATTATTACACAAACACACACAAATGTAATACCACAGCAGGTCCTGTGGCTGCAAGACATCAGCACTCAGGCATGCTGGACATAGGAGCAAACAAGAATGGACTAGTACATGAATTTGTACTAGTATGCATGAATTTGACAGTAGAGTAATACATAGGCATCTCAACCTATAACACTACACAATGGTGTCTTCCCCACCCCCCCAAAAAAACAAAGAAAAAACACCAACAAAACCAATGTACTTGTGTAGATGGGTGTGTGCCCCAGTCCCACAGGGCACTGAACTGGGATCAGAAGACCTGGAAGAGAGAACTGGAGGACAGGGGACACAAAGAACGAGTGGCTTGTCTATAGGCTGATCAAACCGCTGATTTTACTTTTGTCACACAGGGGTTATATGCACATAGAGGCAGGGTGTGGGGAAGGGGATGATGCAGGAGCGTAGGTGTTCAGGGGGAGTACAGATATCTTCCAGAACAGAGTGTCAGCTGGGTGAAGGTTCAAGGGACAGTTCACTATGACTCCGTCTATGATTCACTTGTCCTTATCTAAGTTGGTACTATCCACCAAAGCTACCCAAGGTCTATGACTATCCACAAGACCTATGACTACTAGTTCCTATCCAGGCTGGTAAATTTCCACCAAAGCTGCCTGTTTACAATATCTTACAGCTGTCTGTTTCAGTGTTTTTCCACAGAGACCCGAGAGTTTGTGTTAGCAGGCTGACTTAGGCCTATTGCTGATTTTAGACCTTCGGTGTATAAGCAAAGCTGCCCCTGACAAGTGTGAATTTACAAGGAGGCACATGGGTGTTCTTGAACAGCTATGAACACATCATAGTTAGAACAGCAGCACACATGTTTTTAGGAGTATAGTACTTCACCAGCATGGACAAAAGCACAGGTTAAAATGGAAGAAAAGACATTACAGAAGCAAGAACGAGTATACTCCCAAAGCACCACATACTATAACAGAAGTGATCACAGACTTACTAGAAAGAAGCCTATGTAAGAATGGCATTATGGACATGCTTATAGGCACTGAAATACGAGCTTGGAAGCAGAGCAATGCACATTGGAGTCTAGTAACAGGTTTCCATGTCTTCACTGGCACACCATCACTCATGGATGTTCACGAATCACAGCCCACACTAGTGAGCTAGTGTAGTTGCACACTTGGAAATACAAGGAAAGGAATGGACACCGATTTGATATTCCTGGAGTGATCATGCATGCTTTCCTAAGGCAGCGCCCGTGGATGTCTGAGTACAGCCATGGAGATGTAGTATTACAAAACAGCACGAGAATATAATGTAACAGCAGAACACACAGACGTAGGCCATCAATACTCATGGAAGAGTTAGACAAGAACACACAGGCATACGCCAGTACATCACTGCACATGAATGTGCTAAATACGCATCCATTACTAAAGCACTACACGATGGCATCTTTGGAAGAAAAAAAAAGCCTAGGTACTACTAGCACAGAGAAAACTGATGGTCATTTACAAAAAAAAGCAGACAGAATTACTCGTCAGCTTGGCGCATGCCTGTACTAGAATAGCTGTGCACACATTTGTAGGAGTAAATCAGGCACAGAGAAAATACAGAGTGAAAATGGAAGTCATCCAAACAACCAAAAATGGTTGTTTTATTAGCCTAAAGTCCTAGCATAGATGTAGAGCAGTGTACGCTGATGGCCTAGGACCAGGGTGTCCATGTATTTTCAAGCACATCAGAATACATGGATGTCGATGATCAGTCATCTGGATATGGAAGTAGAGCAGCATATGTGGCGACACTAGTCAAGGAACACATGTGGATTAAGCATTACAGGAGTGATCTTCTAAGGCAGCATGCATGGTTGTCCAAGTACAGCTATATACTATAAAAAATCTTGCTTATACAAGAAACTTGCTTACGTAAGAGTAAGCTAGATACTATTAAAGAAACACGCACAAATGTGATGCTATATCAGGACTCATGAATGTACCACATCGGCTTTCATGGAACCACGAGGTAGGAGCACACAAGGAAATAGCAGTATGTCGCTGCACATGGATGTCAGAGCTCAGCACACACCTATTACTAAGACACTACACACGCCACCTTTGCAAAACATGAAGCCTACTACTGCAGCATAAACTGATGTGCATTTACGACAAAGCAGACAGATAAACTTGTACAACCCTCAACATACCTGACCTAGAAGAGCGGCACGCTGGGTTTAACTAGTACAGCAAGAACAACTGTACTAGGGCACCACACACAGACATATCGGAACAGTGGTGATCATGGGTGTACTAAGGAGCAGGGCATGCAAGCATGTTATTATAGCAGTGCCCCTGGACACTAAAGTTCTGGTGCAGAAGTAGAGTCATGCCCACCAGTGTCCTGGCATGCGTGCATCCGTGCATCCATGTATCCATGTACTTAGTAGCCCATCAGAACGTGTGCATGTCCCTGAACAGCAGTCCCCACGGGCATACTTGTGCACTGACACGCACAGATACAAGAGTAAATGATCTCGCACGAATTCAATATTACAAGAGTGAACTCACATATTCTCATGAAGCAGCATACGTGGATGTACATCTACAACCATACACGCATGTACTATTACAGAACTGCACATGGAAGTAATGTACACCAGGAGTCACGGGTGAGTGCGTCAGCACACGTGGAAGTGTTGACCCGGAGCACACAAGGAGATGCTAGTACATCAGTGCAAGTGAATGTCCTAGTTGTGCTCCTCACACGCGTCTCTTACTAAAGTCCTACCCCACGGCATCTTTGCAAGAACTGGTGTACTGCGACTGCAACATAAATCGGTGTGCATGTGTAACAAAACAAATGGGTGTACTCAAACAGCTCTGAACACTCCTGCACTCGAACTGCAGGAGACAAGACTTCAGGAGGACAAAGGCACGAGGATGCAAAAATACGCAGTCCAAATGGAAGTTGTACTTGATGGGACAGCAGCAAGCCACACACAGGTGGAAGGTAATTGACAGGAGCATAGATTTACCAGAAAGTAGCACATATGAGAATATTATTATAGCGGTCCAGGACATCGAAGAGCAGGTACAAACGTAGAGCAATGCACATGGCTGCCATCACTTCATCTATATATGTCTAGCACAGTAGACAACATGTATGTCCATGATCAGTAGTCCACACGAGTATACTAACGCAGCGGCACACGTGGCAATACAAGTTAAGGAGTGCACATGAATGCGATATTAGAGCAGTGGTCATGTATGTTCTAGTAAAACAGCACACAAGAGTGTATGGGCACAGTCGTACATAGATATACTATTACACAAAGGGCAGAGAAGTGTAATACTACAGCAGGACTCATAGATGTATAGCGTCAGCACCTGTGGAAGTACTGGACAGCAGCACACATATTCTTTTACATCATGGCACATGAATGTACCAGCAGAACTGCACATACACGCATGCGTGCGCACACACACATCTATTACTAAAACACTAATGAATAGCATCCTTGTAGAAACTGACGTGCTACGGCTGCAGCGTAAACTTACGTGCATTCACAACAGAGCAGAGGGATGTTCTTGTGCATCTCTTCACAGGCCTGACCTAGAACAGCAGTGCACGCATTTTGAGGAATAGAGATTGCCCCGTGGTGGGCAAGTGCACAGTGCCAATGGAAGTAAAAGTACAGAAGCAGGAACAGCTGTACCACTAGTGCACCACAACATCTGGAACGCATGAGAATACTATTATAGCAAGGCACACATGGACATGAAGTACTAGGGCAGAAACAGAGCAATGAACACTGATATCCTAGTATTGGTGTCATTTTATATTTAATAGCACACTGAATACATGGATTTCCATGAGCAGCAGTCCACACGGGAGTATATATACATACAGCAGTATATATCGAAATACAACTAAAGAAGAACACATGGACTCAATCTTACAGGAGCAATCGCACACACATTTTTCATAAAGCAGAACATATGTGTGTCTTTCCTACAGCCATATGCATATGTACCTGTAGCTGCCTGCAGCCACGATCACCGGGTTCTCCTGAGACGAAGCCTAGGAAGTAACGGGAAGGAGAGAAACATGGGGCCAAAACAAAGTATTCTGATCAAGGCCTGAAGTTTAATAATTTGCTTTCACATATAAAGGGGAAGCCCCACCCCGCAGAGTCTCTTCTTGGTACCGCCCAGGGGCTAGGTGAGGAGATAGTAGTCTGGAAGGTGTCAAGGCTAGCTCAGCAGGCAGTCCATTCTACTTAGCTCGGTAGCAGACCTCAAGGCGCCAAGACTGGCAAGGCAATGCCTCCTTCTAGGTCCTATTGTTGTTTGGTCTTGTTGTGGTCAATGACTTGCAGGCCAACTCAGGCCTGGGGGAAGGGCACATGTACCGTTACTGAAAAGCACAGGAGTGTAATACCACAGTTTGGCCCATGGATGTAGGACATCAGCATGCACGGAAGTACTAAGCAGGAACACACAGGATATACTAGCACATCGCTGCACGTGAATATACCAGGTGGACCAGTATTGGAACTGTACACGCACAGGCATCAAAACCCAAGGGTTAGGAATGTCACTCGGTGGTGAGTGCTTGCCTAGCTTGTCCAGGCTCTTGGTCTTATCCTCACTGCTACAAGAACAGAATAGCGGGAAGTTGAATCCTGGAACAACAATTGCTGTTCTTTGAAAGATCGTATCTGGGGGCTGGAGAGATGACTCTGGTTAAGAGAACTGACTGTTCTTCAGGTGGATGCTGGTTCAATTCCTAGCACCCACATGGCAGCTCACAACTGTCTGTAACTCCAAGATCTGACACCCTCACACAGACATACATGCAGGCAAAAACAATGTGCATAAAACAAAAATAAATTATATTTTAAAAAAAGAAAGAGCATATCCTGGTCACCTCACAGGCACACGAAGTTAGACCAGCAGGACCGGCAGAGGACCACACAGACCTCAGGAACTCGGCAAGATTCAGCTTTCAGGTTAATTGGCAGAACCTGTGAATACTCCTTACATAGCAGTTTCCATTTCGGGAACCAGATTGTTGGTTTCCAAGATTCCTCAAACCTCTTCCCTGGCTCTGTCTGCTTGCTGGGACCTGCTCAGTAGCTGCCGTACAGGGTGGCTTGGTCTGCCTGGCAAACTGTCTGCCTTTCTATCCAGCATCTTTCCTTATCCACTGAGAAGCAAGAATCTGTAAAAGCATCTAAGGAGCAAATCTGACACATCTCTTCAGAACATCACAGGCCAACTAGAGAGCCACATGGGGGGAGGGGATTTATGCAATATTGTTGAGCAAACCACGCTACTTCCATAGCGGAAAGGATTCTGGGAAGGAAATATCTCATTAAAGGACTAATTATTCCGCCCAAGCTTACAGGGCCACAGCCAAGATTCATGAAGCACCTGCTTTTCAGAAAACCTGTTTTGTCCTCTGTCTCCTTCTATCATTTTGCTCCAAGCACACTTGCCCTAACACCAGGCTTCAGTCTTTCTCTGAAACCTTCCACTCCAGCGGCAAGACCTCCTCTCCTCCATCGTCAGATCTCTATGTAGCTTACAGGACATGGCTAGCTGCCCCGCTTCCTTCCCCTTCTCTTCTCCAGGCAGCTGCTATTTAAAGCATGCCAGCCCTGAGCATTTTTCTTTTGAACCCTAGTAGAATATCCTCAAGCTTTGGTTTGAGTCCATTCTTAAAAATTCTTTTATTAATGAAACTAATTATACCACAAAGGCACCTTGATTTCCCTGGTATCATCATGCCTGGTTCTAATTGTTAAGACACTACCCAGGCAAACAGCCCCTCCCAGAGCAGCCCTGAGCAAAAGGCAGGTGATCCTGAACACCTCACTAATGAGTGAAAGCTTTTTCCCTCCCCAGGCCCCTGGAGGTAAGCAAGACCAAGAAGGCTTCCTCTGTAATCCAGACTCATGTTTCTATGCTTTTTTTTTTTTTAATTCACACTCCATCACCCCCACTTCAACCCAGCACCCTTTAGTCCTTGTGTAGCAGAAGCATCTTGAGAGCATGGCAGGCCCAGGAGAGCACTATCTGAAGCTCTCCATTTCCTCTCCATTCTGTTGATTTCCACTGTGAAGTCAGAACGATTGTACTATCATACCATTACAGTAATGGTCACTTATCCTTCGAGGTGAAGAAGAAAGGGAGGAAGAGGGGGTATGAGAAATCCAGACAAGAGGGGTAAATAGCTGACTCTTGCTCTTAAAGTCTCAAGACCTTAAAGGTCCCGAAGGTCTTTACATAGAATCTAAGTGTGAAACATAGCTCAGCAATTGCAGCAGATAGCAACAACTACCATTTGCAATTATTGCATAGATAGAATTGTGGAGGATCGTGGGAGGACCTCGGAGTTGAAGCTCACACTGTCGGGTACACATCCCAGATGGGGACTGACTATTGCCATGTGGGCTGTTTCCTTAATGATGGTTTTGCAGCAACATGGAACTGAGCTGACTCAATAGGAAGGTTTGAGATGTCCTTGGGGAAGGATTAACTATGATTAAGAAAGTGAAGACTGTCTGTGAATGAAGTTCAGCGGCCCAGCACTTGCTTGACACCGGCAAGGACCCAAGTTCTATCTTATCACCACAAAACTGAGGAAGTGAAGGGGGAAACAGGGATAAAACAAATGCCTAAAGAGAGATGTTTTCTCCCTTTTCCTATGATTGCTTTCTCTAGACATGACACCTAGAGCTCCGATAGCTATCTTGTAACTATGCAAAAACTCAGCTTTATGACAAAATATGGGGTGGGGGCAGGGTGATGGGGATAAAGTATGTATGGGGGCAGCGTCAATCAAACTTTAGGGTATTGTAAAAGCCAGATAGAAAGCTCCTAATTTATAAGAAAACTGAAAGCTTTTCTGAACTTTAAAGATTTGAGTCAAGTTACTCCACATGAATGGACAATGATGCTCCCAGGAGCCATATGTCTTTAAGCAAAGCTCCAGTGGCAGGAATTAGGAGGGGGTACAGGGGAGAAGGGAGGGTCTGCAGAAGTGACGGGAAATGAGAAGGCAACAGAATGAATAACTTCATAGTGTGTACATGTACAAAGTTTTCAAACACTGTAAAGAAGATCTGGAGAGATGACTCCAAACATTACTCTTGCAAAGGACCCGAGTTCAGTTCCCAGTTCCATATCAGGCAGTTCACAGCTCAGTGTAACTCTAGCTCCAGGGGAATCCAGTACTTCTTCTGGACTCCTCAAACCACTGGATTTTCATGTGCACAAACCTACGTGAAGATACTATGATCATTTGAATGATATTGGCTCCCATTAACTACCATTTTGAATGCTTGGACTCCAGTTGGTGGAACTATTTGAGAAGGGTTAGGAGGCATGGCCTTGTTGGAGGAGATACATCACTAAGAGTAGGCTTTGAGGTTCCAAAAGACATAGGTTGTTCCTAACATCTCTGTCTCTCTCCATCTTTGTCTCTGCCTCTCTCTCTGTCTCTCTCTGTCTCTCTGTCTCTCTCTTTCTCTTTCTCTGTAGCTTGTGGTTGTATTTCCAGATTGACCTTTGAGGTGCAGCTCCAGTGCCATGCATGCTGTCACACTCTCTGCCAGGATGGTGGTGGACTCTAATATTCTGAAAACATAAGCCCCAAATAAACATTTTATTTTACAGGTTTCCATGGTCACAGTGTCTTATTGGTAATAGAAAAATAGCTTAGAGTGATATATGTATGGTTAAAGATTAAAAACAAAAATTAAAAAAGAATTTTTAAATGTTTTAGAATTGAGTGAAAATGAAAACACAACATACCCAAACTTATGAACACAACGAAGGTGGGTCTAAAAGGCAAGTTCACAGCACTAAGTGCCTACATAAAAAATCCGGAGAGATCTCATACTGGTAACGTAACAGCACACATGATGGCTCTGGGGGCAGGGAGGAATGAATCACACTCAAAAAGAGTAAATGGCAAGAAATAATTAAACTCGTGGCTGAAATCAGTAAAATAGAAATGAACAAACAAACACAATAAGAAGGATCAATTCAATAAAGAGTTGATTCATTGACAAAAAATCAGTAAGATTAAGAAACTCGCAGTGAAATGAACTAAGAGCAGAGAGAGGAGAGCCAAATTAACAAAATTAGAAACAAAAAGGGGGACATATCAACAGACACTGAGTCCATCCAGAGAATCATAAGGATATATTTTTAAGAACAAGTACTCCACCAGAGTAGAAAATCTAGATGAAATTAATAATTTTCATGATATATACGACTTACTAAAGTTAAATCAAAGTCAGATGAACAATGTCAACAAATCTATAACTCACAGTAAAACAGAAGCAGTAGTTAGAAGTCTATCACCCCCACCACACACACACGCAAAGAGCCAAGGTCCAGATGATTTTAGTGCAGAATTCTACCAGACTTTCAAAGGAGAGTTTCTGCCGCTACTCTTTAAATTATTCCACAAATAGAAATAAAAGGAACATTGCCCAGTTTGTTTTATGAGGCCACAGTTACTCTGACACCTAAAGAGTATCACTACATAAAGACCCATCAGAGAGGGCTGGAGAGATGGCTCAGTGGTTAAGGGCAGTGACTGCTCAGTCAGAGGTCATGAATTCAATTCCCAGCAACCACATGGTGGCTCACATCCATCTGTAATGGGATCCGATGCACTCTTCTAGTGTGTGTCTGAAGGCAACTGCAGTGTACTCATATAAATAAAAAATAAATAAATCTTTAAAAAAAATCAACAGAGAAAAGAATTACAGATCAATTTCCTTCATGGACATAGATGCAAAAATTCTCAATGGAATAGTTTGCAAAACCAGTTCAAGAACACATCAAAGAGATTATCTACTATGATCAAATACGATTCATTCCAGAGATGCAGAGATGGTTCATCATATGTAAATAAACAAAAGTATTCCACCATATAAACAGACTAAAAGACCAAAAACACATCATCATCTCAGTAGATGCAGAAAAGGCCTTTGACCAAATCCAACACCCCTTCGTGATTAAAAAGTCCTAGAGAGATTATGAGTACAAGAGACATACCTCAACATAATAAAGACAGCTAATAGCAAGCCCATAGCCAACATTAATTTGAGTAGAGAGAAGTTTATAGCAATTCCAATAAAATCAGGTATAAGACAGGTTTTTCAGTCTGTCCATTCCTATTCAATATAGTACTTGAAATCTTAGCTAGTGCCATAAGACAACTGAAAGAGAATCGGGATATAAATATAGAAGAAAGAAGTGAAAATATCTTTGTTTGCATCTGATATGATAGTAAAAATAAGAGACTCTTGTTCCAGCAGTAAACTCCTACACCTGATGAATACTTAAGCCAAGTAGCTGGATTCAAAATTAATGCACAGAAATTAATAGCCTTCCTAAACAAATGACAGACCAAGAAAGAAATCAGGAAAACCATGCCTTTTAAAACAGCCTCAAATAGTATAAAATATCTTGGGGGCAATTCTAACCAAGCAAGTGAAAGACCTGGATGATTAAAAACCTTAAGATATTGGATAAAGAAATCAAAGATATCAGAAAATGGGAAGATCTCCCATGCTTATGGATTGGTAGGATTCATATAACTAAAATATTCATCTTACCAAAAGCAATTACAAATTCAAAGCAATCTCTATCAAAATTCCAACACAATTCTTTTTAGAGAACTTGAAAGGACAGTTTTCAGCTTCATATGGAAACACACACACACACACACACACACACACATAGAGAGAGAGAGAGAGAGAGAGAGAGAGAGAGAGAGAGAGAGAGAGAGTTAAAACACTCTTGAATGATAGAAAAATTGCTGGAGGTATCACCATCCCCAATTTCAAATTGTACTATGGAGTTACAGTAATTTTTTTTTAAAGTATGTTATTGGCACCAAAACAGATAAGTCGGTAAATAGAATAAAATTGAAGACTCAGAAATAAGCTTGTACACCTGCAGACTCCTGATTTTTGACAAATAAGCCAGAAACACATACTAGGGGGAAAAAAAGACACAATCTTCAACAAATGGGGCTGGTCAAACTTCAAAATAGATGCCTGGGTGTAGAAGAATGCAAATAGATGGCTACTTATTACCCTAGGGGGGAAAAATACTTCAACTCCAAATGGATCAAATACTTCAGTATAAGGCCATATGAACTGAATATTGTAGAAGAGAAAGTGGGCAATAGACTTGAACCTGTTGGCACCGGAAGAGGCTTTCTGAACAGAACACTGTTAGCACAGGCACTAAAATCCACAACTTCTTAACTGGGACCTCATGAAACTGGAAAGCTTCAACAAGGCAAAGAACACTGTCATTCAGGCAAAGCAGCAGGGTGAAGAATAGGAAAAGACGTTTACCAAGAGCCCATCTGACAGGGGGCCAACAGGTACGCATCAGAAAATTAGATATCAAGACAACAAATCATTTTAAAAACTGGGATACAGATCTAAAGAGAGAATTCTCAGAATTGTTGAGAAGCGCTTAAAGAAATATTCAGCATCCTTGGTTATGAGGGATATGCAAATCAAAACTACTCTGAGATTCTTATCTTTTCTCATCTTATCTTACATACACCCCAATGGCTAAGATTAATAAAACAAATGACAGCTGGCAGGGAGGTGGATTAAGAGCAACTCCTCCATTGCTGGTGGGTGTGCAAACTTGAACAGTCACTATAGGAATCAGTGTGGTAATTTCTCAGGAAGCTGGGAGTAGATCTACCTCAAGATCCAGCTATACTATTCTTTGGGTATACACCTAAAGGACACATCATCTTACCACAGAGACACCTGTACAACCATGTTCATTAGCGCTAGAAGTTGGAAGCAACCTAGATACCCATCAATGAATGAACAGATAAAGAATGTTTCTTTGCACAGTGGAATATTGCTCAGTCGTTAAAAAAATAAAATTGAGAAATTCACAAGTAAATGGATGGGACTAGGAAAACTTATCCTAAGTAAGATAACCCAGAACCAGAAAGACAAATTATTACATTCACTTATATGAGGATGTTAGTTATATAGTCTAAAATAAGCAGGCTATAGTCCATGTAACTCCAGAGGTTAGGTATGGCATAAAAGACTAGGGGGGAAAGGATGGCTTTCCCTAAGAAGGAAAAATAACATAGTGACAGATGGATAAACATGGGGGCCTCGAACAGTTGGATAAAACAGAGATGGTGGGGGAAACAGAGGGAATGTGGGGAGAGGTAGTGTCATGGTTTGTATATGCTTGGCCCAGGAAGTGGCACTATTAGAAGGTGTGGCCCTGTTGGAGTAGGTGTGTCGCTATGGGTGTGGGCTTAAGACCCTCATCTTGGCTAACTGGAAGCCAGTACTCTGCTAGCAGCCTCCAGATGAAGACGCTGAACTCTCAGCTCCTCCTGCATCATGCCTGCCTGGATGCCGCCACCTTGATAATAATGGACTGAACCTCTGAACCTGTAAGC
Source organism: Rhabdomys pumilio (assembly GCA_030674055.1). Classification (NCBI taxonomy): domain Eukaryota; kingdom Metazoa; phylum Chordata; class Mammalia; order Rodentia; family Muridae; genus Rhabdomys; species Rhabdomys pumilio. Next base: position 22,423,512 of record JANHMN010000013.1, read on the forward strand.
CAGGCCCAATTAAATGTTGTCCTTAAAAGAGTTGCCTTGGTCATGGTGTCTGTCCACAGCAGTAAAACCCTAACTAAGACAGATACCTAAAATGAAGGGCCATTTGAACCCAATATAGTAGAAACTTCCTAAATTTTGTACATGTATGAAGGCAATCTAAATCAAATCATCAAAAATTTTGTGGGAGACTCGGAGAGTCAAGTGGACATCTTTCATCACCAAATGAAGTTTCAGTACTGGGAGTGGGTTCCATCTAATTGAGTTCTTGACCAATGGGGTTCCATGGCAACCCCTCACAACCTGGGCTGTTGCAACTCTATAGATGGATCACCACAATCTGACAGCAAAGCCCTATTGCAGAAAATAACATCCACACAACTCGTCGAACATAGAGAAGAAGTTGAGCTGGTTAGGGCTCATCTATAAGTTGAGAACAACTCATCAAACATAGAGAAGAAGTTGAGATGGTTAGGGCTCATCTCTATGTGTTTCTTGTGCTTTTTCTCTGGCTCTTCTGCAGTTTGTTCATTCTGTCCTATTCTGATTTGTCTGGGTTTGGTTTAGTTTAGTTTAGTTTAGTTTAGTTTAGTTTAGTTTAGTTTAGTTTAGTTTAGTTTGTTATTCTTCTTTAGTTGCCTGCTTGTTCTCTAAGTGGAGACAGAAAAGATGTGGATCCAGGCAGGAGGATTTGAGGAGGAGCTGGAAGGAGTTAGGAGAGGGCAAACCATAATCTGAATATACTGTATGCTCTAAAAATAGCCTGCTTTCAATTAAATAAATAAAAATTCAAGTCATCAGACTTGACAGAGAGTGCCTTTTACCCTCGGAGTGAGCCGTCTTGTTGGCACTGCTGAATATTTTTGAGTTAAAGTGAACAAACCAGCCCTGGGTACCACTGTCCCCACCTTCTTCTTGAATTCTTTATGGAAGAGTTGATTTGTTTCTCTTTTTATGCCAATTGAGTTAAGAGGGTTGTTTTTGTTTGTTTGTTTGTTTGTTTGTTTTTTACTAACAGCAGTGGTTGTTTGTCTTCCTAATTTGCTGTGGCCCTTTAATACAGTTCTTCATGTCGTGGTGACTCCCAACCATAAAATTATTTTCGTTGCTGCTTCATAACTGTAATTTTGCTATGGTTATAAATCGTAATGTAAATGTCCGATATGCAGGATGTCTGATATGTGAACCCTCTGGGGGGTCGTGACCCCCATGTTGAGAACCACTGATTAACAGCGTTCTAAATAATACCATGTGTTATTTCTGAAGGTTCACGGTAGTCTGCTTTCCATGTAGAATCTACGGAATCGCTCATTAATTTCCCATTAAAAGAATCTGATTACAGGGGAAAGAAAACCAGTGTTGCAAGGACATTCTGCAGAGTACAGACTACTCTCTGGAACGCGCTCTGCTTACCCCTTGGGGAAGTGGAGGAGGCATGCAAATGTACCTTCCTCATGCATATTCATAAGCTCGTGTATCCGTGTGGACAGGTGGGCGTGACAGAGCAGAGTGAAGTTTTCCCATGAGAGTAAATACTTGGACATCTGATTTCTCACTCTATTCTGACTGCTGCGAGTCCCTGCTGCGACGGACGATAGCCTTGAGAGATCATCCAAAGCCACAAAGATAACTTGAATAAAGTAAGAATATATAAGACAAAAAGAAAAAAGTGAACTGGAGGGGGTTTCTCTGTGTAGCCCTGGCTGTCCTTGAAACTCGCTGTGTAGACCAGGCTGGCCTCGAACTTAGAGACCCACCAGCCTCTGTCTCCTGAGTGCTGGGATTAAAGGCGTGCACCACCACCGTCTGGCTTTAAGTTTATTTTATGAGTATGAGTATTTTGCTCGTTGAGTGTAACACATGCATGCAATACCTGCCGAAGCCAGAGGGGGCATCAGATCCTCGGGAACTGAAGTTAGGTTTGTGAGGCACATCACGTGGGTACTGGGAATTGAACCAAGGTCCTCTGGAAGAGGAACCAGGGCTCTTAACTGCTGAGCTGTCTTCAGCCAGTTTGGGCAGGTGTTTGTTTGTTTGTTTGTTTGTTTTTAATGTAGAGCCAGGAAAAGGTAGCCTTAGGATAGGAATGGATTTCTAACCTAGAAGCAAGATACTTCCTACAGATGAAGGTAGACAATCCTTTTTGATGTCTAAGTATGTTTGGCCCAGGGAGAGGCACTATTAGGAGGTGTGGCCTTGTTGAAGTAGGTGTGGCCTTATAGGAAGTGTGTCACTGTGGGGGTGAGCTTTGAGACTCTCCTCCTAGTTGCCTGGGAGACAGTCTCCTGATGCCTTTGGATGAAGATGTAGAACTCTCAGATCCTTCTCCAGCACCATGTCTGTCCACAAGCTGCCATTCTTCCTGCTATGAAAATAATGAACTAAACCTCTGAAACTGTAAGCCAGCACCGATTATATGCTTGCTTTTATAAAAGTTGCCTTGGTCATGGTGTTTCTTCATAGCAATAGAAACTCTTAACTAAGACAATGCCTCAGTCTTACATGATGGAGACCCTTGAAGGAGAACTCTTTGTCCATTCCCTTAGAGACCCCCACCACATACCATAAGCTTTGCATGGAGCCCTTGTTCAGAATTAAGCAAATCTCTCAGAAGCCTCAGCCTTATCTTGCTCTTATTCTGGGAGGAGGTTTGGGTTTAAGCTTCTAGGGAATTACATTCTGTGAATTGTTTTTCCAAACTGTCAACATAATCTTGTGTGAAAACTATGAACAGAAAATAGTTAGTGGCTCCTTCTTGGGATAATCTTAATGAGTGAGCTGAGGAAACATGATTTGTAATGCATTAACAGCTGAGACCTCTAAACCTCTCTCCTCTGGTTGGTTGTACTGTTGCTGGTACCTCAGAATGTGTTAGAATTTTTCCACCTAAGTCCAAGTGGTATTTTATCAGGGAAGTCAGTAATAGTTACACAAAACAATGTCTTCTTGGCTGTTCAAATAAAGCTCTCAAAATCTTCTTTTGAAAGGGGGGGTATTTCAGAAGTTAAGATGGGGGTTGGGGAGGTGGGCCAGCAGGTACAGTGACCTAGGAAACTCTTTGTCCATTCCCTTGGAGACCCCACCACCACCACTTACCATATCATAAGCTTTATGGTGCCAAGCCCAGTGACCTGAGTTCAGTTTCTGGGCATCCACATGATGGAGAGAATCAATACTACAAGTTATCACCTCTTCTTGTGCCTTGTGGAATACACACAAGCAAATTAAAAATACAACAAAAAATTTTGAAGATGGCACGTGTGGCTGAAGAGATGGCTCAGTGGTTAAGAACATCTCTCTGGTGGCAACTCACAGCTGTCTGTAATTCCAGTCCCAGGGGACCCAAAGTCCTCTTCCGTCCTCCTCTTGTACTGCATGCACAGGGTTCGCAGATTTACACCCAGGTCAAGTAAAAGTGACGGAGAAAAATGAAAAGATGAACATGCAGGGATGGAAAAGCAAGCGTGAAGACAGCACACGACGAGCCATGTGTTTCCGGCACACCACATGTAGTATAAAACATGCAGCCAGAGTAGACATGGAGTGTACTAAGAGCCTCCTGGTCACCTAGACCTAATGCTCTTTACATTGGTTCATTTCCAGGATCCAATGTCCTAGAAGGTGAAGTGGGAAATGCTCACTAGTTGCCTAACCAGGTTTTGTGTTTGTTTGTTTGTTTGTTTGTGTTTTTTGTTTGTTGTTATGACTTTTTTGTTTAGGTTTTTTCCCTAAGGTTATGATATAGTAGCAATGCCTTGTTCTAGAAAATGACATTTCTGCTTCTTTGGCTACCAGAGTATCGTGTCTCAGAAACCTAATAAAAATCACCATCACAAGGTTTCTGAGAAAGCTTTGTTTTCATAATACAGACCCATTCTTTTTCCCTTCTGGAAAGTAGACTGTATTGACCAGAGCTATAGCAGCCATGTTGGGCCTAAAGTCATGAAGCATTCTGAGCTTCGAGATCACTGTGCTGGTCCACACTGCCTGCCTCTAGGGGTGTGTGTGTGTGTGTGTGTGTGTGTGTGTGTGTGTGTGTGTGTGAGAGAGAGAGAGAGAGCATATGTGTGTGAGCGAGTATGTGTGAGAGTGTGTGTGTGGTGTGTGAGAGAGAGTGTGCGTGTGAGAGTGTGTGAGAATGTGTGGTGTGTATGTGAGAGTGTGTGTGATAGTATGTGGTGTGTGAGAGTGTGTGTGAGAGAGAGAGTGTGTGTGAGAGAGAGTGTGTGTGAGAGTGTGTGAGGTGTGTGTGAGAGAGTGTGAGAGTGTGTGTGTGTGTGTGTGCATGTGATATAAGAGAAAATTAAACCATGTTCTTTAAAAAAATACTCCTGTAAGAAATTATTTTTAATTTTTAAGCTTCATTTCCTTCATGTGTATAGGTGTTCTGTTTGCATATATGTCTGTACATCGCATGCATGAAGTGCCCATGAGTCCAGAAGAGGCCACTAGATCCGGATAACTGGGGTTACAGATAGTTATAAGATGCAGTGTGGGTGCCAGGACTCAAACTCTGGTCTTCTGGAAGGTGAGCCACAGCTCTTAACTAATAATGACCCATCTCTCCAGCCCCCAACTCCCATGCTCTTTAAACCTGAATAATGTTTGGTTTACTTTTGTTATATCGCTTAATAACAATCTCTATTGTACAGACATAACTGACAAGCAAATTACCACCAATTTCCAGAGAAGACCTTTAGTTGTTAATCATAAGCACAAGGCATTAAACAAGATCCCTTTTGTGAACTAAAAATGTAAAACCCTGAGATTGAGGAGATGATGATGATGATGATGATGATGATGGTGGTGGTGGTGGTGGTGGTGGTGGTGGTGGTGGTGGTGGTGGTG
>JANHMN010000013.1:22428366-22449522 GCA_030674055.1 Rhabdomys pumilio
GCTGTTGTTGCTTTCTTCCCTTTCAGACACATCCTCTTGATCATCCTGTTAGACACAATCGTCTTGCTGTGTACACAGCTACCCAGTGCGCTGTAGACAGCTGTGTGTGATCCCTAAACTCTACCCCAACCACATCATACCTTCCCGCAACTCCAAGGTGGAGACTAATAGGTTTTAGGTATAAGAGAGTGCAGAAGCTAGGTGGGGGAAATCTTTTTTGGAAGGAAGGAGGGAGAGAGACATCTGTTATGTGTGACTGACCATATCTTTGGCTCAGTCTTTCCCTGTTTGGTAGGTTCCAGTGATTTTAATGGCACATTCGCAAGTGTAAGCCTGAAAACTACACTTCCCAGATGCCCTTGCAGCTTGAACCTGTCATGCGCTAGGGGTCTCACCAATCAGACACATTCAGTTATGACTGGTTTGTGGGTGAGCTCCAGTGGAAGAGTCTTTCAAGGTTCCAGGTGCAAATGAAGAAAAGTGACTTCTGCCAGCACAAGATTTACAGCGGCTGTCAGGAGACTAGCAAACAAGTGGCATTCTCACTGGGGTTACTCAACCATGGGCTTCTGGTGTGTCTGCAATGCCGCTTTTAGGGAAAGCCTGGTCTGCAGGAGTGTTTTCTTTTTCCTATTGGAAGATGAGGCCTTCCAAGTTTACAGTCCTTTACTAGTTGTAGCTGACACAACTCCTCATCAAGTTCGTTTAATTTAAATGGTTGGGGGGGGGGGGGGCAGGGGGTGTGTCTAAGTGTATGAGTATACCCTTTAGGCCAAAGGAAGATATTGAGTTCCCTGCTCTGCCATGCTTTGCCTTGTTCCCTTGAGACAGGGTCTCTCACTGAACCTGGAGCTAGGCTGGCTGTCAGCAAACTCCAGCAATCCTCCCCGTCTCCTCCTCTCACAGTGACGAGGTTATAGGAGTGGGTACCATCATGCCTGGCTTTTTATGTTGTACTGTGGACAAAACTCAGGTCTTTGTGCTTGTGCCGCAAACATCCTTACCCACAGCGCCATCTCCCCCAGCCCTGTGATTGAATTCTTCAGAAACAGGTCCCCAAGGCAGCAAGTAGGGGAGCGACAGCAGGCAAGACACAGAAAAGATGTTTCTCAAAGCTCTCGGTTTGGATAAGTTTTGAATCAACAAGGTTTTAAAAGATACTAGAACACATCACCTCTTTAATGTTTCTCTGATGAAATGGGAGCGAGAGAATTTTTTTTTAAGATTTCAGATGCGATTTTTTTTTTCCTAAACGAAGAAAGTCTGAACCATATGGCAACAAGTTTCAAAATCTGTTCATGTGCAAATGTCACGATAAAAATGGGGCTAGGGAGGGTGCATGGACAGCCAGGCCACATTCTTCGAAAACAGGAAATCTCCTGAGTTCTTTTTTTCTGCTTTAAGGGGGAAGCTGAGTGGATTTGACTTGGTGAAATCCTCCTCCTCCTCCTCCTCTCAAAACAAAACAAAAACAAAACAAGCAGTATTGCTTGCTGTGTATGCTGAAAGGAGATTTAAGTGAAGTGACCCAAAAACCTGTGTTTGGATTCCAGTTCCGTCTACCATGAGACCTTGGGAAAGTCACCTGACCTCTGAGAACCTTTGTCTCCTCATCTGTTAATGCAGGGTATTGGTTTCAGCCTCATCCTGAGGAATATATCAAGACATCAGTAACACAGGTGGTTGAGCAGGGTAAGGACTGAAGATGAAGGAATCCAGCCTCCATCTCCAGCCCACCCCATCTGATGACATTACTCACCACAGCTCTTACTAAATAGCCCTCAAAGGTGCCAGCTGGTGATTCCTCCTGCCTTAATCAGTGACCACAAAAGTCTATTGTCAAGGCATTTTCTGACATACTATCTTTTCATTTGGAGTTGAAATAAGGAAGACAAGTTGCCCTTTAGACAGTGTGATTACTGAAGCTTTTTATTGTGAATGGTAGCAGATTGAAGCCTTGAATCCAATCAACGAAAAGCCTAGCTGGAAAAAGCGTTCATTGGAAAACTCTTTCTAGGTAGTGGCTCACAGAAACAGGTTCAAACCAGAAGATGCTGCTCGAAAATTGTGAGTTTAGTTGAAAGACATATGAGAATAGTTAAGTAAATTGCACAAAGGAAGTCTTGTTGATGGTCCAGTAGAGTCGATGTTTGCAGAAGACAGTCTCTGAAGGGTTTTGTTTTGCTCCTTGGAAGCCACCCTTGTCGTTGTCCCTTCAGCTGGCAGTTCCTTCCTTCCCCTTGAGAACCTGGAGCAGAGACTCTACCAACTTAAAGGAATAATATTAGAAATAGTTACACACACATAAGTAATGGCAAGATCTAATGGCAACACTAAACCCATACCCAGCAGCCCAGGGGCATCACATGGCAGAAAGGCAAATTCCCCAGTCAACTCCCAAATCTTCTGACTTGGAAACTCTAGTGAGGAGCCCTGTGTTTTGCCTTCCCAAGAATTCTAGAAGATTCTAAACACAGTGTGAGAGAAGCACACATACTCCTGAGAAATAAAGTGACTTCTCCCACCATCTCGGAACTGGGGGTCCTCATGCTGTCTGCTAAGCTTGTCTTCTGATCTAATTCCTTGGGTATGTTCTTCAAAGTTGAAGGTTTTATTTATTATTCGAATAGAGCTGGGGAAGGAGACAGGGGAAGTGTGCAATGCTAGCCCCGCCGCCTTGCACTACACCAGTCAAAGCCCATTTATGAATCATACACTGCAACTGAACCAGGAAGTGACAGCAGGGTGGGCAACTCCAGGAGTTCATCCGGGTCTCCACCCAAATTCTAAATTTATTGTCATTTGCTTCCTATGGCTTCTGCTCAATTTCACTGAGAATGAAGGGAGAAAAAAAATAGAAACAGGTTTTTAAAACTTTATTCTCTCTCAGCAACTTTCACCCGATGAGGTAAGAAACTAGATCTTATTATTTTTAACCCAGACAAGAGTTTATTACTCTTCCCAAGTTTCTCTGGCAATTTAGTTCCCCTGCTTCCGGACTGCTCACTTGTTTCTAATAAGGGAAATAGTGCTATTCTTACTCAAATGGTACCTACTCTGTGCTCAGCTGTGTGCAGCGGATGCTAATGACCCCTGGGCTGTGGATGGATCCCCACACAAGCCAATTAGCTTTGCCTTCCTCCCTCAGAACCAAGACCGCAACCACAAGACTGCCAGTCCTTAGATTTCCCCATCTCTCCTGCCAAATGACCCAACAGCCATAAACAAGAGGATGAGGAGGAATCCCACTCCATCCCACTACCTCAGAATATTGAGTTGAAAATTTTAGCTCAACTCAAAGAAGAGAAAGCCAAGTAGAAAGGGAAAGGGGTGGAGAGAAAGCTGAGGATGGGGTCCAGAAGATAGAGAAGCTGTGGGAGTCTCAGTCTTCCTGCACAGAAGTTATTGGGGTCACTGGAAGGTTATTAGTTATTCTTGATTTATGTTGCTTCCTATATGAGACTCCTATGGGAGCCGCTCTGGTTTCTTTTCTGTCCCTATGATAAACTATCCTGAGTGTCATGGATAATCTTGGTTGTCAACTTGATCCACCTGGGAAGACCCTTCAATTGAGGACTTGCCTTTGTTAGAATGACCTGGGGCATGTGGGGAGGGAATTTTCTTGATTGTTAATTCATGTAGTGGGGCAGCCCTGGGCAAGTGGACCTGGGCTGTGTGAGGAAAGCTGCTGAACATGAGCCTGGAAGCAAGCCAGTAAAGTTGTGCCCCTCCTCCATGGCCTCTTCATCAATTCCTGACTCCAGGTTCCTGCCTTGGTTTCCCCCAATGATGGACCATAACCTGTAAGTCAAACAAGACCTTTCCTTCCCTTTTCCAAGTTGCTTTTGGTCCTGGTATTTCTCAAAGCAACAAAAATCAAACTAATATACTAGGGGAAAGAAAACACCTTGGAGAGAACAGGTTTATTTTAGCTCACAATCCCAGGCTGTGGTTCATCATGGGAAAGAAGTCAAGGTAGGAACTCAACTAGTCTCATCACAACCACAGCCAGAGCCAGAGCAGAGAGAAACAAATGTCTGCTTGCTTGTGTTCAGCCTGATTTCTCCACTCCCTGTTCAGGACCCCTTCCTAGGGGATGGTGGCACTCACAGTGGGCTACATCTTCCCACATCTATTAACCTAATCAATATAATCACTCATAGACAGCCCCAGAGGCCAGCCCATTGTAGACAATCCCTCATTGAGACTCCTTTACAGGTAATTCTAGGTTGTATCAAGTTGACAATTTAAGCTAACCATCACAGAAAATGTTCAAACATAGATTCTATTTAAGTGATTTAATCAGACAATAAGAAGGGTCCCTTTAAAATAAAGACAAATACTGGGCATAGTGGTGCGTGTCTGTAATCTCAGCTCCATGAGAGGTTGATGGAAGATCACCAGTGCAGATCAGTACTGCCTGAACTGCATAGCAAGATGAGGAGTGGGGGTGGGGAAGACGGAGAGAAGGAGAGGGAGAGAGAGAGACAGACAGACAAAGAGAGAGACAGAGACAGAGGTAGGGAACTATGTACTCATTTCTTTCCAGAGCAGCCTCTGGAAGTTCATCCCCAGTCCCTTTGTTCATAACCACAAATAAAAAGAAAAGACAATGGTGGCAGAGCTATGGCCAGGATCAACAATAAACTCCTTCATTGACTCTCAGAACATCCCATAACTATGTCTGAGATTATGGATTAGGCCCTGGACCTGACCTGATCCATGCTACAGAAACCATGGGATAGAAGCTCCTTTATTTTCAGGATCCCATTAAAAGATTGGAGAAAAGGGAATGGGTAAAAGAAAGATGAACATTAACTTGAACAAGCCTGGCCACTCTTGCTGGCAAAGCTCTGGGGCTTTTCTGCTGTGATCCCGTAGTTACAGCCAGTAGACATTACCACACACCACTCTGAATTAAGTAAATATCTTTGCCATCAAAACATAGGAAATGCTCAGCTTCTAACTACAGCTCCGGGCAAGTTGGCAAGGGGACTTGGTGTTTTACGGCTGCAGTGAGTGAGGAGAGCGTGTGCGGAGAGTTTTTAATTTTAAGCAGAGTCCTTCAGCCTCTGAAAGCTCCTGCAGCTAATTCTAGTGGTTTTCAGCGAGATTATTAAACTCCTCTCTGACACTGGGAGATATATGGATTTCTAATAGGACAGTTCTCTGGGCTCTCTTTCTCCTTTGAATAAGATGGTTATAAGACGGTGTCAGTTTTCACAATGACATATTTTCACTGGGGGGAAATGTTCAAAGCAAGATAAACAGTAAACTGTTCTGCCCTCTGTGAAAATTAGACTCACTTTTACATTTGTTTTTCACAGTTCTGGAAAATATATCCAAGAGACTAAGACCAATGTGTGCCATAGCTACTTATTCAACTTGAGGAGGAACAAAATGGAATGATGGGCTTTTAAACTTGGGGAAAGAAAAACAGCACATCAGCACATGAAAGGAGAGATCAGAAAGTAAGGCCTGGCTAGATTTCACACACACACACACACACACACACACACACACACACACACACACGCCTTTTGTAGTGTCCATTCTAAAGCAACCAGTTTCCATGAGACCCCCTCAATCTATCCCATAATATTGCCACACAGAGACCACTGTGAAGCTACCCTTTCATAATCCCTCAAAGCTTTGACTATTCTGCTGAATATGGGTCATTTGGGGCCCTTGAGAAAGGACTTGGGTTTTTAAGAAGTTAGGTGATTGGCAGAGCCAAGTTCAGGGGAGAAAGCAACTGCAGCTGGATGCTGCTTGCATAGGAAAAGGAAGCACTGCAGGAGCCTGAGAGATGGTCCAGCAGTTAAGAGCACTGACTTCTCTTCCAGAGGACCCATAGGGAGGCTCACAACCATCTGTAACTCCAGTTCCAGGGGATCCAACACCCTCTTCTGACCTACAAGAGCATCAGGCACACCAATAGTGGACAAGCATATAAGCAGGCTAAACACCTAACATATAAATACATCTTTCTTTAACTGTGAAATCTGAGCACTGAAGATGAATAACACAGTTGTATGTGTCCTTTTATGAATGAGCTAAAAGAGCAAATGCATGATGATGCTTGGAGAAGTTTATCTTTGAGGTTGCTAGGGTAGTGATTTTTTTTTAAATTCTTCAAATAAATAGGAACTACACTGTTATTAAATGTACATTCCAGGAAAGCAATTGACTGAAAAAAACGTGGCCAATTGGGGCTGAGAAGTTCAGTTACAAGAACCCTCAGAGCAAGCAGTCCTTTGTCAAAGAAAGAAGCTGACCACCTAACACCCTGCAACCTGATTACAATGTGAGATTCGCCCGGAGCTTTGAGTACCATTGATACTGATTTCTTCATTATCTTATTTGATCTAGATTTTTCTTCTGAAGAAAAGCTACTGAAGGCTTTCTCTCTAGGAGTTTTGTACAACAAAAGAGCTTTACGTTTGCATTTAACATCAAAAATCCCCATGGGTATGGGGAAAGTCAAACAGAAAGCATCCCTCCCAAAAGGCTAGTCCTAACCCTCTGTAAGGGACCATCAAAGAGCTAACCACCATGGAAGAGTGAAGCAGGCAGGGCAGGGGGTGTGTCTCTGAGTTCGGTAAATGACAAGCAGTATTGTCCATTTCCAGGAACAGAGCAAAGCAAGTCCACCTTCTCCATCCTGCATCCCACATGTTAAGATGACTGGGTACCATTCCCTGGATGAGGACAAAAAGGCAATACTGTCCCAGGCAGTTGGAACTCAGGCTATTGCTCTGATACCATCAATGAAAAGTGGTGTGATTCAGTTTTCTCGCCCTCAAAATTCAGGGGCTGGGCTCTACTGAATAGTAGAGCATACTCTTAGCATGTACGCATCGCTGGGATCACGTCCAGCATCAAATAAACAGAGGAACAGAGGCTCTCTCCTGACAGGGGGTGTCAACTGAGGTAAGTTACTTATCCTACGAGGTGGATTACAGGGTTTAGGTTTGGGCACAAGAGTGAAGATCTCAGAGGGCATCCCCTGAGCTGAGTTATAGGCTGGTGTAAGCTGCCTGATGTGGATGCTGAGAACAGAACTTGGGTCCTTCACAAAAGCAATATGAACTCTTAATCACAGAGCCATCACTCCAGCCCCATGTTATTATTTTTAAAGGAAGGTAATATTGACTTTGCCCCATGGTTTTAAAGGCTTCTGTCCATCATGAAAGAGGAGCAGAGCAAAAGCAGTTTACCCCAGGGTGCCCAGGAAGTAGGAAGAATGGAAGTAGGAAGGCCTTCACCCTGGCATCATTACTTACCCTTTCCTTTTACTGGATGTATGTTAAAAATCAGTGGTGATCATCTCACGTTCAGCTGCCTTGCTTCCCATAAAATCCAGTCTCACTTATTTGCTATTTTTGTATCTGACAATTTGTATCTCTGGTATTTTTATATACCAATAAGTCAGTTGTCTTCAGATATACCCACTGACTTTTGAATATTGGAATCCAACTTGAATTATTCAATCTTGGAATAAATAAAAAAATGCAACTTTGTATATATAAAAAAGAGTGCTCTCCTCTAAAAAGAAGACATTTGTAAACAGGTCCTTTCTTCCTCTGGTACATATCAAAAATGAATACATCTGTAAGCCCACAAGAATTTGTTCAAATACTATCTGTGGGCTCACTATCAAAATATCTCGATAAGAAGTCAGGCATGACAGCACATACCTGTAACCTCAGCACTCAAGAGGCTTAGGTTAGGCAGGACAATCTCCAGTTAGAGGCCAGCAGGGGCTACACAACGTCTCATGAAGACCATAATCACTGCTTCGAATGGGCATGATTACTAATTAAATTCCTAAACTGAACTTTGGAACTTAGGTTTTAATACTAAGAGAAACAACTATTATATCAAAAGAAAAGATAGCGTGGAATGATGGTCCCCTTAGCATCCATGGATGCTGGTCTAGTGTAGCAACTGAGTGTCTTCATGTCATGGTTAATCCACATTGTCAACTTTACTGGAACTAGAGTCACTTAGGAGGACACACCTCTGGGCGTGTCAGTAAGGCTATTTCCAACGAGTTTAACAGGTAAGATGACCCACCCTGAACATGGGTGGCACCACCCCTTGAGCTGAGATCCTGGATGGACTGAAACCGGAAGAGAAAGCAGAGCACCAACATCTATCTCTCTATGACACACATGGGCGCCACCGCATGGTCTTCCTATCACACCTTCCTCAGTGAGACGAACTGTACCTACATTCTGTGAGCCACAATAAATCCACCTTTTCTTAAATCGCTTTTGGTCAGGTATTTTGTACAGTGATGGGAAAGGTAACCAATATACATAATAATCACTTGATGTTCCCCTGACCAACAACCCTGCCCCCTGAACTCTCCCTAAATACCACCCACCCTTCATGTGAAGTGTGTTTGCTTCACCTTAGCATTTTGAACGTCGTGAAAGTGGCTGCCATCCTCGGGATCCCAAGTGGGCTGGAAATTGTCCAGAGGCTGATGCTGAGGTGGCTGGTGGCTTCTGTTCCCCATGGCTTCTAGGAGGCCCAGCAAACTCCTCTCAGCTTCTTCCCAGGGGACATGTCCCCTCAGCTGCTCCTTCAGGCCATCTCTGTCAGCTGCATACAGGGATTCATCTGTGCTCTTTTTCCCCATTAAGTGTCCTGCAAAAACAGAACAAACCCAGGATGCTACAAATCCATCTGGGGGGAACGGAAGAAGGAGCAACAGAAATGGACACCTATGCAGTGGTCCCAGCTTCCCAGGAAATGTGGAATAAACAGCGTTGTTTTACTATTAAGAGTTAGTCTACACACAACACACAGACTGTACTATCTGTTCAAAAGGTGTAGTAAGTAAACTGAATCAAATTCATATCTGTGTGTGACTCAGCAGCCCTGGGTTTTTACTACTAACCCCTACTAACTAGTAGGGTGACCTCAGACAAGTGCTGTAGCACCCAGGCTTCAGTGTTATCAACTATGAAAGGAACAGGGCAAGGCAAATCACATCTAAGAAAGCTTCCAAGTGTAAAGTCTTATCAATCCTGTGTGTCCAACTGAAAGGCAGAATCCCGGCATCTCCCACCACCAATTTCAAGTTTCAGCTGAAAATAAAAAGTCTTGATGTGTTTCTTTGTATGATTTTTTTTTAATGCTGCCTCTCTCTTATCTGTAACACAATTGTACCAAAGGAATCTTTCATTTAAACTTTCTCTGAATTTTAGCTGAGATTGAATCTAGAAAATTTCACCTAGAAGTGATGGTAGGTTAAGAGTGTAATGAAAAACCAGTTGGAAAACAAGTTCTGACTGATATTCAATAGCCACATCAATTCGGCGGTTTCTTTTGGATCTCCAAGAAGCTCTAAGCACATGTGCCTGCCTTATAAATTAACTAGTTAATCCTATGAAGGAGGCCAAAGTTCTAAAAAACATGGATATTCATATATTTAATAAGTGGGTGGCCAACCCCGGTTCTTCATTCTTTCCTTTTTTTTTTTTTAACTGTGTGTACATGTGTATGTGTATGCATGTATGTGTATATACATGTGTGTGTACATGTGTGTGATGTCACAGTGCATCTCAGTGCAGGTCATAGGGTAACTGTGGGAGTTGGTTTTTTTATTCTACCTTGTGGGTTCCAAGATTTGAACTTAGCTTGTCCAGCTTGGTGGTAAGTGCAGACCCCAAGTCTACATATTTTTGGTTTGGTTTGAGACTAGGTCTCACCATGTAGCCCCAGCTAGCCTCAAACTCACTGAGATCTGCCTCCCTCTGCCTACTGGAGTCTGGGGATTAAAGGGGAGCACCACCACACCCAGCCAGGTCCCAGTTCTGAACACTTTCATCCTCCAAATGAACACACGTTATTTCTCTGCTCCCTGTTTCGCTGACACAGAATTTTCTACTATTAAGCCTTTGGTGCTTTTGAGTTCAAGCGTACAGACAAACAAAAATCTCATGGTTCCAGCACTAACTGGCATTGGACACAGTCAAGGGAAATGTTACGGGAATTAAACTTGAATGACTGTCTATGGCTTGAAATGGAAGGAGACTCTTTGCAGCAGTACTACCCATCCTCTTCAGAATGCTTCAGTGGGAACTCTTCCATTTGATTGATACCAGAGTAGAGTGGCGAAATGAGACTTGTTGAAACGTCCTAGACACAAGCAAAGACTCTATAATTATAACAAGGCTATAGTTCAGTTTCTACTACATGATACTGTTTGGAGCGTCTTGTAAATTCCCAAAAGTGGTGGAGCATCACCCTGGGATCTGGAAATAAAAACACAATTTACAAATAACTAATATTCTATAGAGGAGCAAAGGACCTTATATCAGGGTATCATGTGACCTGAAAACAAATAATTCTGTTAATATTAGGCAGTCAAGCAGGAGTCACATATCAGTATTCCATGATATCATGTGACTTGAAGAAGTAATTGTTAATATCAGGCAGTCTTCAGGTGAGATTTTGAGTGAGCTTGCCACTCAAGTCCCACTTAGAAGAGACTTCACACTGCTTGAAGTCATTGTTAAGGACACCCGACCCAAATGGAAGATTTAAGTCTTACATTGTTTCCGTCACCTGCTGGGTCGACCTGGTGTCCAGCTGTCCACTACACTGCCATGCATTTGACACTCACCAGGGTTATGTTGTACAGCTTCCGAGGAAAGCTGATGTGTCATCAGCTTTAGTTACATGGAGGAAATTGAATCGTGAGGGCTAGAAGACAGCATTGGAACCCTGATGTTCGGAGTAATTACTTCAGCCACTCTTGGAATCTCTGACTCCCTGTCATCTAGTTAGGACGCTGAAAATGAGAAAGGATTCATTGGCAATAAAGCAGTGGGGTGATGGAGGTGTTTTTATGGAGTTCTTCATCTCGCCTTGCTGGACTACACTTGTGCACTTTGCTCTAACGGCAAAACAAATCCGCAGCACCTCTTATTATTGATCTAACGTAGATCCTGGTGACATTAGACTGAAGGCCAGTACTTGCCTGCTGGCAGCGTGCTGTTCAACTGGCCAGTTCTCGGCACACATGCCCGTTATTCCAGGAAGTGCGCCATCTATAACGTCCCAGGGAAACACACATTCCCTGGGTCCTATTTCATTTTTGAGCTCGCTATTATCAACCAAATGATCATCTCCATGGCAACATGGACAAGATACCCACTTCCACTTCACCTCCTATCATCATCTGTCACACATACATATTAAAATAATGGACATCTCAATATAGAGAAAGGACAACCATTTAAAAAATAATAATAAAGCTTTGCTCTTAATGAAAAAAAAAAAAGAAGAAGCTTTGTGCCTTTAAATTGTGTGACATTCCACTAAAGGGCAGGTTTGAAATGTAAATTAATTTCTTCAGAGTAGAAGCTAGAAAACTATCCGAATTTGAGAAAATATCTATTAAGATATACAGTATTGTGTACTTCCAAGAAATAGTATTTATGGGACAGAGGAGATGGCCCAGTGGTTAGACCACTTGTCAGTGCAAGTGTGTGGGTTAGAGTTCAGATCCTCAGAACCCATGTAAATGGTGAATGGGCCTGGTAGTCTGCCAATAACTCCAGCTTCAGGAGGTATAAGCAATCTGACTAGCCAGACTAGCCGCATCTGTGAGCTCTGGATCTAATTGAGAGACCCTGCCTCAGTGGATAAAGGGAAGGAATAATCAAGGATGGGTCTAGGCACCCCACTCCCCGACACAATGCAAAGACACACCCTGATGCATTACACACACATACACACACACACACACACACACACACACACACACACACACACACACGGAAATGGAAGATGGAAAAAAATAGTCTTTATAGGCACACGCTGTAAATTTCAGTCTTTGATGTAGCCGTGCAATGAACACCGATCTGCTCTGCATCCTGAGGTGTCGCCCAATTCAGCTTTCCAAGTCCTGTTTCACATCAAAGTGAGAGCCACAACTAGGAGCCTTTTGGGGAAGCACAGAGAACAGTCGCTAGTTTTTATATTGACATCTATTTTCATGACACACACAAACATTCCCATGAACACGATGCCCCACAGGAGAAGTGTGGGCAGTTTTCAGGCTATGGAGTCGTTTTCCATTGCTTCTCTGAGCTTAAAAAAAAAAAGTGGCTCTCTGAGAGAGCCGTACTGACAGTCTTCTTGTGGACAACGGCAGAGGTTTAGTCCTAGGCTGTATCTAAGCCAAGAATGATGGCAGATGTCTCCGGTCCCAGCACTACAAAAACTGTGTCAGGAGGATCACAAACTCAAAGCTAGCCTGGGCTACATCATCAGACCCTGTCTCCAAAAAGGCAAGTACTGGGTAATGTAGCTCATAGAGCATTTGCTAGTATGAGTTCACTCCTTGCATCACCAAAATCCAAACAAATCAAAACCAGTCCTGAGCTGTATGCTTTTGGGGACCAGAGAGAATGGGCATCGTTTTAGGATATTTTGAATTAAATTAAATCTAAATAAGTAAATTAAATTTAAATAACAATTAGATCTCACATCATTCACCCTGGGTGATACACTTCTTTCAATAGCACCTACCCAAAACATATTTGTGGGGTTTTTTTTCCAAACATAAGTGCAAGGCCTGAGTGGCCTGCATAGCAAGTTTGGAGGGCAGGCTGGGCATCTTATGCAGTGGGGGCTGGGATTTTTGCTCAGTATAGAGGGCTTGCTTATGTACAAGCCCTGCATTACACTCACACACAGACACACAGACACACACACACCAGACACACACACACACCATAGTCAATAACATTAAACTAAGAAGAGTGCACTGGAGACTAAATTTTGATGTGATGTTTGAGGTACCACTATGGAAGGTGATTAAGGGAAGTACCCTAAGAATTCCAGGACACCTGTACCCCTAGCAACAGTGTGACAGCTTCAGCTTGACTTGGACCACAGGTATGGCACTAGGTTCCTACCCCCCTCTGTTGTGCTTTTGGTCTTTAAGGGTTGACTGACAGATCATGAGCTCTTCTTGTGTGAGGACAGAGAGGAGAGAGAAATGGTGGAGTTCCGAGTAGCAGGTCTTCCCCCTGCCCACTGACTGCCAAATGATTCAGACAGCAGCCTTTTAATCTAGGCTCTGGGAATACCTTTTTTAAATTATCAGCTCTAACTCTGGGTTCTTCAACACCTTTTCTCTGCTTCTCCTGTGCCAACCTGCCCTCTACTCTCTGTGCTGTCTCCTAGAATCCCAGTGCCCCTCAGAGGCCACAAGTTCTTTCATCCCTGGGACTTTTAGCAAGACCTCCCGAAACTATAGGATGTCAAGCCAGTGCTCTTGGCCTCTCTGGGAAAACACAACATGGAAGTCCAGAGGCAGAGTTTCCAGCCTCATTCCTTCTCCTTGAATCTGAGACTTGGTTGAGTAATTTCTTTTCCAACACACTGTTCCCTGCTTCTAAATATCTGAAAACACACACACACACACACACACACACACACACACACACACCCCTTCAAGCTCTTTAGGGAAAGCACTAGTTTTCCAGGAAATATGAGATAGTCACAAGAAGAGACGGTTGAGGATGATGCTGTGGATCTAAGAGGAGGACAAAAGCTTGGGGGTGGGGAGGAGCAGGGGCCAGGTGAGCTTAGAGAGCAAACATGATCCCTGTAATCTGCCAAGGCCAGGAGTGAGGGTCAGCAGAAGCCGCATGAAGGCCAGGGAAAGAACATTGGTGAATATTTGAATCCAAGGGGAGAGGGTGGGGAGCGCTGCACGCAGGTCCCCACACCCTGTGGTCTTGCTCGGTACAGAACTACAGTCTAGATTCCAGCCCACAAGGGTCCAGTCCATCAGGTTAGACTTAGGATCCGAGTTGTACTAGGGGACCTCGTTCCCCAAAGCTGTTTGGGAGCAGACCCAAGCCAGATAGTGGGAGCGCTAGGTGAACAATAGGAGGCAGTGGGCAGGTGCAGAGGGAAGGTGAGCAGCATCCAGGGGTTTAAGATACCCCAGATGCCCTGCTGAAGAGGGATGCTCACAGGTGCTAAGCAAGAGGGAAGGGATTTAGAGATCAGTCTGCCACCATCAAGGGACTTATCTGGTTTCCCAAAACAAGAGAAGGTAGGGTGGAGTTTAGGGGAGATCTGCATAAGTGTTTCAGTAGAAAGAAAGGAGCCAAGTCAAACTCCCAAGCAAAATGCTGAGAGGAGGAGAGATGGGGACTCCCTCTAGCTAGTTAGACCCTCTGAGGAGAAGAGCCCAGGTATGTCATGATAGGAAGGGACACTTACCCACAGCCCAGTGGCTGCCGCGGGGATACATCTTGGCCAGGACAGTGCCTCCACCTGCGCCTGTTGATACTGGGGCAGCTGGCCCCCGGGGCGCCTGGCAGAGAACCAGAGCCAACAGCAAGAGCAAGAGCTCGGAGCCGCGCATGGTCCTGGAGGGAAGCCCTCAGAGCTCTCGACTGGGTTGAGAGTGCGTTGTCCCAACGGAGCAGCGACAGTGGGAGGACGCTTCTCCGAAGCTCTGCCACTGCTGCTTCGAGCTCCACTGCTGCAGACTCCACGCGGCCCCGGACTTTATATAAAGGAAGCCTGCGCGGGAGGGGCCGGGGGCTCTTCCACTTGGGACCGGAGCGCACTGACGTCTCCCTATAGTGAGCGTGCTCCCAGATGCCTGGCCGGGAAACCATCCATCTACAGCAAGTGATGAAAGGCTGAGTGTACCTTGACCCATCTCCCTTTCTCTCCTAGTCCCATCGGACTAATTTCTACCATCTTAGACGTCCTCTCCAACAAGATATCATGAAGCTCCCCCTCTCCCGCCGCGCCCCCAGCTTTGCCCCTGGCTATCCCCAGCAGCAGCCGCAGCCTCACTGGCTCTGCCAGATGCAGGATAACGCAGGAGGATGCGCTGCTCTGCGTACAGAGCTAAAGCTAGTTGGATCAAACACGGGCCCCTCTGGCTGGACTTACTGCTTCCAAGAAACAGAAAGCAGAAAGAAAAAAAAAACAAAAGCAAACAAAAACAACAACAACAACAAAAAAAAACCCCACCACTCTCCTATGAATTTCCCTTGCCAACAATTAACTCAGTGTCCCTTAGCTACTTCACACATGCAAGGCTTCTGTAGAATTGTTCACTTTCCCTCTATCCCTTCTGTTCTCACTTCTGAAGACTGGTCACCCTCCCCGCGCAATTCCATCAATGTTAAGGGGACACGCACCATACCAATGTGACAATAAATAGAAGCCTGTAGGACGTTGTTGCCTACGGTTTGGCTGCCAGGCTGATCCTGTGGTTGTGCCTATAATAGGTGAGTGAGGCCTGTTTCTTACCAAGGGCTGGGGAACTGCCTCACTGCTCCAGGCTTGATCGGTCCCTGTGTTGATACAAGTCTCTGGTCTGAGTTCCTGGCAGGATACTACATTTGTGCCTCTCTTGAGTGATCACACACAACACATTGCACGGCAGTTTTCTTGGACTTAAAATGTATTTTTGTGCATGTGTCTGGCTCTAGGGAGAAAAATGCTGATTTTAAGATTGTTTTTAGTAGCCAAAGAAATACAGTAATACTATCCCGGGGGAGTGATCCGAGGGAGTGCTCCAAGGGAGAACAGAAAGGAAGAAGAAGGGATGGTGTGGTAGATACAGAAAGAGAGAGAGAGAGAGAGAGAGAGAGAGAGAGGAATCTATAGTGGGACTCCACCTCTCCAAGGTCCCTAGCTTCTGCAGTCTGTCCCCAGGCTGGGTGTGAGCCAGCGTTTGACCCTGAGCACACATAGGCTGGCCTCCTCTCAAGCACTGTGCTTGTCAGGGGTCTGCTCTTACTTCTCTGTGAATCTTTACAGTTCTGGATCACAGGCTGCTAGGTACACTTAGTGAGTGGAGGACTTGTCCAGGGACGGCTTTCTATACCTGCAGAGGAGCATTAAACTCTTTCCTTGCCAGATTAAACGTTAGAGGAAGGTCCTTTATTTTAGAACTTTGCTTGTGTTTTGAATGCTTGTTCCAGTGGCACTATCTTTGTTCAAGACTATGTAGCCATTAAGAGCTGAGGCCTGGGTAGCTTTTGAAGGTCAGGCCTGATACTGGGTGTAGCCTCTGTCCTCTTCTTCATGGGTCGACAACAGGGGAACAGTCTTAAGTCCTCATTCTCACGTCTGTGAACTTCAACATGCCTGTCCCTCCATGCTGGACAGAGCATCTGAAAACACAAGTCCCAGTAAGTCTTTTCCCCCTAAGCTGTTTCTGTTAAACATGCTGGTCACAGTGACACAAAATTAGCCAACACAAACCTTGTAAATGATATTTTCCTTACAACACTGAGGAAAAACCTTGGTGCACAGTCCAAACACTGGTGCACGAAACAGCCCAGCTCTTCTGTGACTGAGGATACCTTACTGATCCTGTGTCTCTTGCATGGCTGGAGACATGCAGGGCCCTTTTTCACCTCAGCTCTTACTCTGAATACCCCAGCCCACAGACCTTCTGCCACCTAAAGCAGAGCCATGTGGTTAAGGTTTGCATCCTGCTCAGGCAATTGATGGTGTCACGACTGCATCTTGTTCAGCCCGCAAAGAAGGGACTCAGAAGATGTGAGTGGACACAGTGTCCTGCAGGTTGGAGAGATAGCTCAGTCTTCTCACCAGAAAGACAATGGTTCGTTGCCAGGAAGCTGGAGTCGTCATATATCTGATTCAGATATATGAACAAGCCTCAATAGATGTTGACTATGTGGCTTCTTAGGTGTTTTTTAAAATCATCCCATGGTCTGCCTTTTAGAAATAATTAACCCCACTGCAAAGCTAAACTCCTGTGAGAAGGCTCTCACCAGGCAATGGTCCATGTGAATTTGATGTTGTTTTGCTTTAGGTTGGGGTTTGTTGTTGCTGTTGTTTTGTTTTGTTTTGCTTTTGTCCAGGGAACTTGTTCCACATGCATATTTAGGAAACAGGAGTCAGGTCATTTTGTGCCCCCTTTATTCTCTCTAATGTAGGGAGACCTAAAGGGAGTGTCCACGAAGAGCTTGAGAGCTTATGTCAGCATGAATTGATTCAGGGTGCCTGTTATGGAGAATGTCTCCTGTCTCAGTTACATTTGCATCTCTTAGGCAAACATCCATGGCAGCAACAACCTGAAGGAGAAAAAATTTGATTGGCTCAGACTTTCACAGATTTCTGTCCATCATGGTAGGAAAAGCAGTTCATCCTCTCCTAGTGGGCCAGAGAGCAGAGAGAAAGGAGAAACTGGCATTTAACTGACTTTTTCCTACCACCCCCATTCTCTCTGGCACTGTTCTCAGGCACACTCAAAGGTATAGACAGTGAAAATGAACCATCCTATCATATGGAAGAAAAAAGTCAACCGAACTAAACAGTACTTACTGCTATCACGACTTGCGTGCGGACACTAGCTGTTAATCCCATCGCAGATAGGTAGCAAGTACTGGTTACTGAATCATACATGAGGAGCACCGTCCCTGTCCACACGGCCTGGGTTGCAATTGCTGATGGGGGAGGGGGAAGCAAATGTGCCCACTTTCCTTCTACAGCAGCTGAGGTGTAACTGGGCTCTTTTGCCCATGTCTCTTTGGTCAGTCAGCTACATGGACACTAGCAACAGCAAGGGAGGCTGGAGCTTGAAGCCTTGATAGTTATGCACCAGCCCCAGTTGCATCCCTACAGAGGGGCAGATGAAGTCTGAAAGGCAGCTAAGATCTTCAGTGTTTAGGAGGGCTAAGGTACTTAGACAGCATTGCAAACTTTACTCCTATAAATTACAACTGACTCCCACAGAGCTAGTCAGCAGGAGATCGTCCTGGAGAGATGGAATGGAGCTCTAGCCTACATCCTCTCGGCTCCACAGTTCCTTGGGGGGTTCTCCTGTTACCACATGGGCAGCACCCCTTATGTCTAGGGCTGCTGTTGGCCACACGAGGGCACTTTCTATTAAATCCTGGCTCTATCCAGAAACATTTCATTTGATGTTGGTTTCTTTGCTTGTTTCGGAGGTGCTGAAATGATTCATGGGAGAAAATGACAGATCACCGTAATTATCAAAGCAGTGAAGAGCACAAGGTATCCTTTATTGTGGCCAGTGGCTGAGAGGGGCAAGCACCTCCAAAAGACTCTTGGAACTAAAGCCCAAGGGGTGCAGCATTTTTTTAAAGGAAAAACCCACAGTGACATCAGTGCTAGATGAGGGTTTGAATAACCTTTCAGCATTTGTTTTGACTGAACATAGTAATTATTTTGGTCCCAATGAAACAACTCATTTTTCTTTATGCCTTTATCAGATATTTTAGTTTATATAAACATTATTTATTTTGGTTAATACATCTGGACCATGGTCAGGGTCATGAAACATCCCAAGTCTGCTGCCAAGGCAGACATGACTACAGAGGGCTGAGAAATGTCTAAGCATGCCCCCGAGGCATGTTGCCTTGGGCCTGGTATTCCATGACTTTTGGTGTAGTAAAGTCTCAGACATTCCTTCTCTGTGGTTATTGTTTTCTCTTAGGAAGTTCAAATTCGGATGAGCTTTGTACTGTGACAACATGGAGTCAGGACAAAATAGCAGCATCACCTTAATTGCTTCAGTACTAGGGGCTGAAACTAGAGTCTTGTCTGTGCTCGACAAATGCTCTATCACTGAACTGTATCTTACCTTCCTTGTAAAAAAAAATTCCAAGACAGGCTGGTCTCAAACTCGTGTTCCTCCTTCCTCTGCCTCATGCACACCTGAGATGAAAAATATGAGTCACCAGGCCTGGTAACTAATCTCTTCGACTTTAGCTATTTCCACAAATGTACTATGCAAGAAACAGCGCGGCCTTTAAATGCTTTCTTTGCTTCAGCAAAGCCGGGGTGAACTCTGCCAGTTTCACGGGGTGAAAGATCACGGGGTGTGAACCCCGTGGATTTGGATCTTGACTATGGTTTGGTTTAGGTGGCTGTGAGTATGGCTTTGGTGTAATCATGAGTCTGAAAAGAGCCATGTCTCATAGCGGGGCAGAAGTACGGCCAGCAGGGTCTACTGAAGGCCACACATTGACATTTCCACCCTGTGTCACTGGGAGTCACATGCAAGTCATTTTGTGAGCCTCGGTCAAGTTATGGGGGCATCTGGGAGGCTCATCACTCAGAGAGGTCAAAGGTGGGGGCTAATGCTTCATTGTATAGCAGTGCAGAGAAAGAAACACAGGCTAACACACAGCACAATAAGCTGGCTAACGGACGTGTGTTTACTCACCTTGGAGCTTGCGTCACTTTAGAGGACATCTAGCATTATTGTTGGGGACATCTTAGCATCTCTGTGGGACATGGCTAGAGCCACAACCCTGAACTACCAAGTGACATTTTCCAGAGAATTTAACCTCTGTTTCCTGCACTAGGCTGCTACTCCCTAAAGCATGCAATATATATGTCTTTTTAGATACATAAGATTTCAGGCCAGGTTGTGCCTTATAAAGTTCTGCTTCAAGAAAGCATGGCTGGATGGCATGATTTGAAGAGAGAATCCTCCAAATGTTTAGAAGATATCATCTAAGTGGGCCCATTTGTGTGCTGGGAAGAAAGACCCATTTACACTAGCTCAACAAAGTAGAATGTGGTATATTGAGGAGCACATGGGGGAACCCCCAAACAGAGACTATGTCATTCATCTGGCTATGAGGATGTGACTACATTAGCTCATGGCTTTGCACGCATGCCATGTGAAGGGCTTCCTCCTTTTGATGACTGTTCCATTCTCCTCTGACTGAGCTCTGTGTCCACCATCATTCATGTAAGGTTAGTCTGTGTCCCAGCCCACTGTAGCCACCCTAGCTTCTTCTATGCAGAGGGCAGTTGCCACATCACCTCAAACATCTGCCTCTGCTGCAAACTGCCTGTTTGTCAGTTCCTAAACTCCCAGTTTCCAAGAGATGTGTGATCAGTCTGTGCTGCTCTCATTGCATAGGCGATAGGTTTCTTAAAACTTTATGGACTGGTCTTCATCCCACCCCACAATTCCTCCCCCTACCTGCTCAGGGTGGAGGAATGCATGCATATGGGACAGTGTCCGCTTTGAAGGCTTTAGGTAGGGATGCATTCCTGGGGAAGGGTGTGGCAGGATATCATAGTTTCTCCCCCTAAACCCTGAGGTGTGTTGTCTTAGGTCTGGTATTCCATGACTTTTGGTGTGGTAGGTCTCAGACATTTCTTCTCCGTGGATATTGTTTTCTCTTATGAAATTCCAGTTCAGGTGAGCTTTTTACTGTGAAGCAGGCCCTATTTATTATAACTGCCTACTTTAATTCACCCAGGACATAAGAAACTGTTAAGAATGTCTAATCGATTTGCATCTCTTTACAGAGAGTCAGTGTGTCTCAGACCAATTCAACAAAACAATGTGTTTTAGCCTTCTCATTGGTGTGTGGGGTAAATGTATGTTTTCAGCAGACTTTTTCAAACAGAAAATAACTCATGTGTTTGTACCAGTGCCTGTAGAAGATGTTGGGCTGGGAGTCTCTGCATAAGTTTAAGCGGCTAGTTGAGTTGGTTGGCTTGTTCTTTGGAGGGAGTTGGTTGATTGTTTTCTCCTTTATGTTTAAAATAGATTTTTTTCATACAATATATCCTGATTATAACTTTCCCTTCACCAGTTCCCCTGAGATCTTCCTCACCTCTCCATCCACACAAATCCATACCCTTTCTCTCTCTCATCAGAAAACAGAATTTAATAATAATAAAAAAAACCCTTAATAGTAATAAAATAAAATAAATTGTCTTAAAAACAGAATAGGACAAAACAAAGCAAACAGGAAAAAGAGTCAAAGAAAAAGCACAAAAAACACATACAGGTGCAGAGACACATCTACAGAGATACCATAAAAACCACAAGATCAGAAACCATAATATATTAGCCAAAAAAAAACCCCAAACAAACAAACAAAAACACCCCCCAAAACCACTTAGTTCGTTTTGTGAAGGTCACCTGCTGCTGGGTGTGAGGTCTGCTTTTAAGTGTGTTGTGACCAGTTATCAACTGGAGATACCTTCTGGGTTAGGGATCGGAACATGTGTCTACTTCCCCTCTCAATGTTGGGACCTTTAGAAGCTAGTCCTACTAAATCAAAGTGAAGGAGAATGATTTTAAGCTGATACCAGTCATGCACACACTAATTACTAATGAAG